>OX104125.1:23131511-24331511 GCA_944474755.1 Limnoperna fortunei
ATAGTTTTTCCTTTGAAAATCGTATTTTGTATTTCACCCTACTATGTATTTTGTGGAGCCTGCAGCAGAGCTTTTCGAGACATAAAGGCAGTTATATGTAGCTTTCTATGTGTTCCTTGAATTCTTGAAATGTTCACCATTTGGTATCTCTTGCATTTGTTTTACGTTGGCTATCAGAGATGTATTGTTGTGGTTAATAAATACGATGCGGTTATGACCATATTTCTTTCGATGAAAAAACGGAACAGTGATTTTCAGGAAGACATTTTTTCATATATGCAACAATTGCTAGTTTCAATTACGTTAGACAAACGTCTGTGGAACGTGTTATGTATTATTTTTAATGTTGTGACAACGTTTACAGAACATCTTCGTCAAAGTCATACGTAGTCTAAAAGTCGGGTGTACGTCACAATTTTTTCGTAACGTTAGGTGAATGTCTGTTAAACGTCGTAAATTGGTTGCAAAAAACGTTAAGGCGACGTTAAGAAAACCATCCATTTTTTCGTAAAAATAACGTTATATAGTAACGTTACTGCAACCAAAAACATACATTTTAACGACGTTTCTACGACGTAAAATTGTTTGCTGGGATGTTATCATTAACAACGAACAACAAGTTCAGCATCGTAATTGGGTAAGATAAAATGACACTTAGGCCATACTTATAAATATGTCCGTTTGCTTTTACCCTACTAGTGAGCTGGGAACATGGGTAGGTAGGTAGGAATAACATTTTATTTTTGCTCAAGTAAGGTTTGACATTTATTAAACAATAAAAATTAATTCCAGTAACTTTATATCCCTAATTTCCGGCAAAAAATGTGCTCTTTCCGTGATCTCTAACAAAATCTCCTATTCCCGTTCAAAGAAATGCCCAATCCCGGCGTCCCGAAAAATGTCCTCCTGACCCTCAGACTAATAAGCATGCAACTCTGTATAATTAATTTCATAAACAGAACAACTAAAGTAAACCTCTTTATTCGATTTTTTATAGAGTCGAATTAATTCTATGAAGGATTTATTTATTTATTTATTGAGAATGTTCTGTCCGCCACAAAAACACTTGAAATTGCAACTATTTAGTAATTTGATTACTTTAAATAGGGTTTTTAATTCCACTTCCACATTTTCGGCTTTATCATGGCATTGTTCCCTAAATCTAAACTGCGGATGCAGAATTGTTTTTTGTTATGTTATTTTAGCACACGGGTTTACAAAAAAAAATCGATATAGTTTACCCCACGAGTGATTTTTAAAACTTGCACCTATTTGTATGCATGCCTTATAATAATTGTTGTTTGGTAGTATTAAAAAATTGAATAAGCTCGAATAAAATATAGTGATAAAACAATTGCTGTCTCTAGTTTCTAGGGGGGAGGTCAGGTTATACAATGTAATACGAAAGCATGACCGCAGACCGTACCTCGGGGGAAAAAACCTTTTTTACAGTCCATCAGAAAGAAAAGTTCAAACATATAGCCATGGGAAGTGAACCTCACTTTATTGGAAATTAAAACCCTTTCCCGACTAGTACGATTGATTAAGTACCTCAACACTCCGAGATCCTGTCCCCTCCTTTAGTAAAATGCAATAAGTTTGAAAGGGACGGTATTTTGACCTGTATGTGCAAACTTTAAAATGTTATTTGTTTAAATGGTGTTTAAAGCCACTTTCAGATATATCATGGCGTCCAATTTTTATTGGGGGGGGGGGGGGAAGCCCGAGTACCTAGAGAAAACCCCGACCCGCGGTAGGAAAACTGGCAATCCAAGTCAATTTAAATTGGAGTCGAGTGCACCTTGCCTGCATGGAGAATCGAGCCCGCAATCTCAGTGTTGACAAACCACGTAATCAATAGTAGACAAACTACCTTAACCACGGCACGCGGCCCCAGTGTGCACAATATTTTTTTTATTCATTTTTATATACCATATTTCTCTGTCCTGAATATAGCTGAACGATAAGCAAACAATAATCATCAATAGACCACATATCTTGTTGCCATAACTTGTCAACACAGAAAACCCTTTATGTTTGTGAAAGTTACGGTAAAAACTAACATGTACAAAAACATCCTCCCAAATCAGGGGTTCGGAGTCCACGTTCGCTTCATTTTGATTGGGGAAGGGGGCGATTCGTTCTTTATACCGGTCAATTTTGTATAACCATTCTGTGCAATTTTGATGAACCATACACTGTATTTTATTTCCACAAATAAGAACCAATTCCATTACAATAGATGCACAAATTCAATAAATGTCTAATTGTTTTGTTAACATAAAGAGATCTGGACTGAAAACTTTAGAAGTAGTTGATTACTTAAAATAAGTACTAAACCAAAGTCAAAATCCATGTTTTCTATTGAAAACCCCAAATATCATTTCAATCAAAATGTTAACTATTAGTTGCACACTGATGCTAAGATTCATCAAATTCCATTCAGTGTTGATGGTGGAGTTGTGGATAAGAGATGGGTACCCCCAAGAGTAACTGACAGATACCCACACATATATAATGGCATAATGGATTGTAAGTTTTCATACCTTAGGTGTTGGGGTTTTCACCAGCTGCCTTTACCCAATGAAAAACGCCACAGTACATGTATAGCTGAAAAATTAATGAAAGGCACTAAACAATTTAAAGTCTCTGAAATATATGTTTAATGGAATGTCTGCATATTAGCCATACAGAAGTGTTAAGTCATAGTTTATAAATATTATCTGTTGCTCTCTTAAAAAAAAACGAATAAAATCAATTTAATAAAAATAACTTGTGTACAAGATAAATGCTTATTTCAACACAACAAGAATGTCCTCCATTTGACAGATAAAGCCATGAAATAGACCAGTCACAAAAAATAATTTTCAGTTATTCAGTATTTCACACTTTTTCTCTTAGGAATTCCCAAGACATCACTTAGGGGACACATACAGCTGTCATCTCCAGTGGAACAAGTAGTTGGATTTACTCCATGATGATGCCACCAAAAACTCAATGCACCAGTAACCAGCAGTAATCAATCATTACCCATCCAGGAACTCCAATAATGTATATCTGCAATCATGTTAAAAAACATTCTGTTAATTATAATATATACTACAATCATGTTTTATTCTGATTGACCTTTAATTTCACATAGACTGTGATACAAAATGTTTTATTTTTATTTTGCAATTATATTTACATATTTATATAATATTACTCAGGGCTCATCACACTGGGCGAAGTGGGCGACAAAGTCGCCCTACTGGGTCCTGAAGTCACCCTACGACGCCTCAAAAGCGAAGTCGAAGTCGCCCTGTTATTTCCCTCAAGTCGCCCGATGGTTCACATAAGATACTTGTATATGATCTGGTCCAAATAATTCACCCAGACTACCAATTTATCAGTAAATGTGTAATTCCAATAAAAAACGGCAAACAATATGCGTATTTAACATTTTTTCAAAGGATTTACGACTTTCAACTGGATTACGCGCCATTTGTTTATTTACCGGATGTGACTAATAACCGGAAGTGAACAACGAAGAAAAGTAAAGTACAACGGCCCATAATGAAAAATCGTATTTTTTTTTGGATAAACAACACTTTCAATTGGTTTCAAACTTCAGTTCTTTCAAAGTGTATTGTATTTTAACAATTTTCTTTGATAAATATATGAGCATCACTTGACAGAATAAAGATGTATAGTAATTATTGACATCATGATAGTTCTGGGTATTTGGACGTTTCGGCCATACTTTTTTCGTCCATAGTAAATCTCGTCCACAGTAGACATCGGCCCCGGACATTTCGGCCATACTATTTATGTTGGTATATTGTTGATTTATTCAGTATGTACAGGGATTAAAATGATGTTATCTTTTAATATTTCAAAGATGATTCGTTTTTGTGTGGTAAAATAATCAAAGTAATTGCCGTTTCTGATGATAATAATAAGTTTAATCCCGGAGATTAATAACGTATTTTACAAGACATGTTTATATCCCGGGTTTATATATGATCTTTTTATTGATGTATGTAATTGAAAAGGTTATTTCTACCAATTGAATACAGGGTCTTGAATTTCCATGGAGATGTTGAAAGTTGGTCAACAATACTCTGGTCTGGTCTGGCTGGTGAAGCTGGTCTGACTGGTGAAGCTGGCCTGACTGGTGATACTGGTCTGGCTGCTGATACTGGTCTGGCTGGTGAAGAGCATAGAAACACCATGATGACCAAAACATTTGTGAGAAAGAGAAAAAGTCTCTCCTTTGCTCCCCTTTTAAGCATTTTAGTCGGTTCTACAAAGATTACTCAATGTGCTTGGATATTCCTTTATATTTTCTACAAACTCGTATCTCTATTGAAGTTGGCTTGTTCTTTAGCATGGTTCATCCTTTGATATTTAAAAATGTTGTTTTGGTTAATTGACATCAAAGATTTTTTTCTTTGTCTAATTGGTGTTTAATTTCTTATAATTATTTTTTAATCATTTATTTTATTTATTAATTAATCAATCAAAGATTGACGATGATTTACAATTAAAATAGTAACATAGTTCTGTATAGATGGGTGTCCCATGAAGCAATTTTGATCAGCACAACTTTGTCCAAGTAGAAGTGTGCTGAACAGAAGAATTATTTCTTATTTCTGGGTTTAATGTTATGTTATTCTATCTATCTTCTTTGAGAATTTTGCTCAGATAAACATGACATGTTCTTAATGTTAGAAATATTATGATGTATACAAGAACTTCATGAATGATGTTTATGTCTACATACACCTATACAAATATTTTTAGTTGATCTATTTTTATTTGTGAATACCTTGTATGGCTACAAGTACTGAAGTAGATAGAAAAATAGTCGCTATATATGGTGTTTTTTTCATTGATTTTATAATGATAAAGGTTATGTGCTATTTGATATTGCATACCATGAATAATAATGAAAAAGAAAGAATAAAAAAACTGAATCTAAGTGTGTTATGGTTTAAAAACACAAGAGAAATAATACTGGAAATTCACAATTATAAAAAAATGATGTAAATAATGAAAAAAGTATGTAACTACTGCGAAAATTAATTATGTGTACGGTCCCCCTGACTTCTTCCTAATGTCTCCCTGAAGTCTCCCTATCAGGGCCTCACTTCTCCCTGTTTGGCTGCCAGGGAGAAGTCACTTCTCCCTACTTTTTTAGAGTGTGGTGACCCCTGATTACATGACTGATTTATATGCATCATGCTTTATTTTAATTATACAAATTTACATGGTTATTCATTGTTTTATTACTTTAAATTGATAAAAATTCTTACTATATATGCCATGCCAGAAATTTTCAAGTTGACTGATGAAACACAACTTTATAATTCAGTAACTCTTTCTCAGCTACGATTAAAGATGTATTTTGAATTTCAATATCACGTGCATGTCTAGACAAAACCTGAGATTGTTACTTATAGTAAAGTAAAAGTGTGAGCAGTAAACATAGGGTTTCCTTGGACACTGAATACTTTAACAGTCCACAAGTTTAAATGGCAAATTGACTTCAGTTCATGAAATTTACTGCCAGTTAAGGCGACTAAGTGGTTTGCATTTTAAAGTAGTAATACTACTGATCACGTGCCTGTCAGCACTGAGGTTGCTGATTCTAGCTTTACTGCAGACTTGGTGTACTTAGACCCAATTTTTAATAATTGACAAGGAGCTTCACTTTCCTCCTCAAATATTTCAGAAAAATAGGACATTTAATGATACCCCACCATGTTGCATTATTTTTAATATTCATGAACACATTTTTCTGAATTACAAATCAGACTATAGGAACAGCTGAGCATGATAACAGTCAGTCCATCTCAGAAGACAAGTTTTACCTTGACCTTGAACCTATAATTTCAAATAGGCACAACTCAAAAACTACAAATGAGGATTGTGCTGAAAATCAAACTTGACAGCAATACAAAGTTTGAACAAATAAAATGTCGTCAAAGATACCAAGGTTAACAAATTTTTTTTTCTTCGCCAGACGCGCGTTTCGTCTAATCAAGACTCATCAGTGGCGCTCAAACCCAAACAATATGTAAAAATCCAAATGATTAAGATGTTGTAGAGCTGTTATCAACAAAATTCCAAAACGTTATATCAAATCCGGCTAAGGCTATCTACACCTTGAAATAGAAAAAAACCTTAGAATTAAAATATTTTGTGAATTTCTAGTCAGTAAATTTAGACAATGACTTTATCACTGTTAGAATCAATGATTTTCAAGTCAGCACCGAAGTGTGACTACTGGGCTGGTGATACCCTCGGGGACTAACAGTCCACCAACCGAGGCATCGACCCGGTGGTTGCAAATAAAATGTCGTCAAAGATACCAAGGTTAACAATTTTTTTTCTTCGCCAGACGCGCGTTTCGTCTAATCAAGACTCATCAGTGGCGCTCAAACCCAAACAATATGTAAAAATCGAAATGATTAAGATGTTGTAGAGCTGTTATCACCAAAATTCCAAAACGTTATATCAAATCCGGCTAAGGCTATCTACACCTTGAAATAGAAAACACCTTAGAATTAAAATATTTTGTGAATTTCTAGTCAGTAAATTTAGACAATGACTTTATCACTGTTAGAATCAATGATTTTCCTGTCAGCACTGAAGTGTGACTACTGGGCTGGTGATACCCTCGGGGACTAACAGTCCACCAGCAGAGGCATCGACCCAGTGGTTGCAAATAAAATGTCGTCAAAGATACCAAGGTTAACAATTTTTTTTTCTTCGCCAGACGTGCGTTTCGTCTAATCAAGACTCATCCCTCTATATGTTTTTGAGTAATCATCTGGAAACCACCGAGACACAGAGAGACGGACGGACACGCACATCCATATGGAGTGTACAACATAATACCTTGCCACTTTGTGTGGTGGGGTATAAAAAATGAAATGAAGCTTATATCTATAAAAATAAACAATTCCTTAAACTTTCAAGAAAATTGGTGAAAATGTCTAAAAACAAAAAATCTCCCTTTTTCGAGAACAAACTCTCATTACCCTTAGTGGAAATTCAGAAATTTACTAAAAAGTACTAGTATACAAACCCAGAGGCTAACATAATTAACAAGTGAGTGCAATTTGAGGAAAATCTGTAAGGGCATTCTCAAGATACTGTGTTTGTTTGTTTGAATGGTGGTTAACGCAACTTTCAGTAATATTTCCGCTAATTTCATGGCGTCCAGTTTTTATTGGGGGAGGAAGCTGGGGTACCCGGAAAAAACCAGAACCTTCGGTAGGAAAACTGTACATCCTTGTCAATTAAGATTGTAAGTCGAGTACACCCTGCTGGCAGTGACAAGATACAGTGTGACATGTGGATGACACATGGACAGACAGACAGACATGTATTTGTAATACATGTCATTGATGGGCATATAAAAATGAACAGTATTTACTGAGTTTCAGGGTCCCAATCTGCTAGAAAAACACATTTTGAGGTTTAAGAAAGGCATCCCCCTTTTCCCAAAATACTGTTTATACCTGCTCATAGTGTTTCATTAAGTCAATAATAAATTGTGTCTAGTAATTAATTGCTTAAGTAATTTCATAATTTAAATACCTGACACCAAAGCATAAATTAGTTTAATCCTGCCATGTATTTTTCATTTGCTTTACTTGATCGATATGAATAAAGGTCTAAGAATAAATTTTTGCAACCAAGCATTGTTTAATACTACTCAGTTCTGGTTCACATTATGTCATTACTGCCATGTTTGTAAGATGTTCTCAATGCCAAATTTTTCAAACCAGCAATCAGCTAGAAATGCTTTTTCTTTTAAGTCTTAATTATTTTTAGAAAAATAATTGTGTTGACTCCTTGATAAACAATATAAATCATTGAACCCTACCCCAAATAAATAAATAAAATAACACAAAGAAATTAAGCAAAAACAAAAAAGGTAACACAAATTTTGCTCAGATCAGGCATAGTTTTAATAATATGCTGAATGGTTTGTTGAAGGTTTTGCACGAAAAAAAATATATACATGTATATATAAACACGACAGCAATGGCGGAAACTATAACTTTTAAAAAGTATAACATGTATGTTTCTGGAGCTTCTGCCTAGTCCGGGGAAAGTAAGGCTAATAATAGGTTAACACTGCCGCCCCCACTCAGACTGGGGCCCAGTAATGTATCTGTTCGCCCTGCCCCTGTATAGCGAGTCTGTTCCCCCTACTTGATTATATATATATATATATATATATATATAGTTATAAGGTTCATGATAACAATTAGAGTATGTGGCATCATTTAATTAATAATGTTAGATATGTGCTGAATACAGATTAGCAATTATTACATTCACTAACTTGTATCCTTGATCGTTAATAAAATGATTAGCTTGGACTGATAAATTTAAAAAAGCAATTAGTCTTAAGCGTAATAATTAATTTATGAACATTTAAAAAAAAATTAGCTTAGAAAAAAATACAATATAGTAGTCAAACATCACCATTACAGTAGATTTATGTCATATATTAAATTTACATCAAACATAGGGCGAACGGCCTATTTAAAAATATTTATAAAAATAAACAAAACAAAACAGTGGTTAAAATTATATAACGGAACGAGAGCGAACGAACCCAGGCGAACCTGACCCCCACAAACCACTTTACCGAAAAAAAACTGTTTCCAAATCGTCACAATCATCATTCAGACCCTGGCTGCGGCACTGAATATAAACAATGTATTTTTTATTTATCAACTAAAAGTCATACTCAGATTGTAAACAAAAAAATAATAACCACGTGGGTCTGGTTTTCAGACCTGACCAAGAATAATTACCGGTCTTCCGAGTTTTGCTATCTCTGAATCTCTTCTCTTTGAGACTGGTTGGGAAAGCTTGAGGTCCAAGAGAAACCGGCGAAAACTATCTTTAATGCACAAAATACATAGGCAGAAAACTCCTGAATATCTTCAAGATTGCTTAAATGAGTACTCTGCAGATATAGGATATAATCTTAGTAACCGCTTTCAGTATTACCCACCAGGGTGTAGATTGGAAACGTTTTCTAGGTCATTTTTTCCATCCACTATACGATGTTAGAACACATTGAGCCCCGATGTCACATCTATTAATTCAAATATTGGATTTAAACAAAGATTGAGATCGGAGATCAATGGTACTGTTCCTAGTCATTATTTTATTGGTTGTCGAGAGATTAATATTATTCATACAAAACTGCGACATAGATGTAGTTCTTTAAATGCTGATCTATACAGAGTTAATTTAGTCAATGACTCAAGTTGTCTGTGTGGATGGCCTTTGGAGGATGCAATTCATTACTTTTTGGAATGTCCGTTATATCTTAACTTTCGTGTGGAACTTAAGAGAAATACTCAATTTGCAACTTTTTCGATTGAAAATATTCTTTTTGGCAATGAAACGCTTAGCGATGAACAGAACAAAGTTCTTTTTTGAAACGTTCACAGCTACATCAAAAAGACAAACCGTTTCAGAACAATTAAACATTAGCAGTGCATTTCATTTTTTTTTTCTTCAAATGTACCCATACTCACTTTACATTTACATCTTACTTTCTTATTAACATCTTTCCTACTTTTTTCTTTTTTCTTTTGCTCTTTTTTATTTTTCGTTTTGTAGTATATGTTTAAACTTAATTATGTGTGTATTTAATAGTAATTGCTGTCATATTGATTATCATTATGTGTTTAATTATTGTATGGAAAAGGCCCTGTAAGTTGTTATAACTTGTGCCCAATCCTTTTGTATATGTTTGACAATAAATATGTTTAAACTAACTGCCGTGGCTGTGGTTTACGACTAACTGCTTTGTTGATATTTAAAGACAGTTGACAACTGTTCTGTAATAGGGAAAATTTAATAATTAACTTAAATTACATACTCACGTCAGAACTAGCAAGAATGTAATATTTTTCTGGAACATTTTCCTCCATCATTTGCAAAGAAGGTGTGTCATCAATATGGCGCGAAATTGCATAATCGGCAAATGGAACTCAAATCTGATTGGTTCACAAATGATACGGAAACTGCCGACAATTTGTAAACAAGAAGTTTCTCCCCACTGTTGCTTAGAGGCAAAACATGGCGAAATTGACAATGGGAAATCTCCGTTGAGGTCAGATAAATCCGATTTAAATAGTAATAAGCATAACATTTACCAAAAGAAAGATGGGATTTGCTTCTAAATTCATTTTTACGCTTTATGGTAACAGAATATAAAGCCATTAATACAATCAAACGCAAAATATATGCATTCCCCCAAAGGGACCGACGTCGACTTTGACTATAGACGAAATACAACGTTTCCATGGGTTATGAACGATAAACTCTTCTTTAAATTTCTTCTATACACTTCTCAATGTTGTAAATTAGTTACACATGCATTATCATATATATCTATTAATCAAAGTACATGAAGTACTGTCAAATTGTTTATTAAGAAAAAAGTCATTTTCATCATTTTTTTGCATTTTATACATCAATACCGACATATTGCATTGAGAAAGTGTAGCCCTTTAGATAGCTTCAGAATAAATCGTTTTTACATACACTAATATACAACAAGTTGTAATCAAATTGCCATTATTTATCAAAGGTTTTGTTGAAAAGAATAAAATGTGTAAATTCCGTTTTCCTCAATTGTATTGAATTATCATCATATTCTTACTAGTAAATTGAAATACTGAAAAAAGCGTGTATACTAATTTTCTACCTTATGAATGTTTATATTTTCATATTACACATTGTTAAGTCTTGAAAATATGTCTGATTTAATACAACGATAAAATGATTACCGAACCATTTAAAACTTACAGTCTGCTGTTAACAGACTATCTATTTTAACTAATAATTCACATGTGTCCGTAATCTGGTTAGTCATCTACTTACAAGTTGGTCTTTTTTCGTTTACTATTTTATATAAGCCATGGTTCAAATGTCCCGTTACTCTAAATCTTTTTATTTACTCGTATTATTTTGCGTTGCATTTATCTCGAAGAAATAATATACAATTGTACTGAAACGATTATATATATTTCTCTTTTTAATGAAATTATATTCAATATACAAACTATTTAACTCAAGTATTAAATATTATTTGAATATGTGATATATACACATTACATACATTATGTGTAGGTACAACTACCTGTATCACGTCGAGACAGTTGTGTACATTAGTATCACTACGAGACGCGCAGCGTCGAGTTGTGATGCGGAATGTATGCAACTGTCGAGACGTGATACAGGTAGTTGTACCTACACTTAAATGTATGTAATAAGTTTATCTAAAATTAAGAAGTATAAAAAGGGCAGAATAAAACTGAATGTTTACAATTTAATAAAATTTAAAATTCAACGAAGCATTTGTTTATAAAATATAGCCCCTAACGTCACACGCATTATGACGTCATATTTCATTCATAGAATGAAAATCATTCAACGAATCATTGGTTATACCATTTATTGTGACGTCAAGAAGTAGTTCCGACAAAAGTACATCTTGTATCATATATATAGATGATACAAGGTTTTTTATCACACAGGTTGTATCAATCGATATTTTTTCCGATTTTGACTAAATACATTCTTAATTTTAGATAAAATGATTAATTGTTTGCTAGAGATCAGAAGCGAGCCGTATTACAACTATATTCTGAATAGGAATAAGTGAATAAACAGCAAATCAACTAGAGAAAATGGATGGGCTAATTATCGTCTGCCACTTACAAATTGTTGGTGTAACATACTTCAAACTTATATAGCTGCTGAAATGAACCTAACTTTTTATGAGAAATGTGATAAGTTAGATAATGTTGCACGATGATTATTCTAATCCGATTCCTTAAAGTTCGCAGGGTCGGATTGTGTACCTTGAGGTTCGCAGGATCAAAGATGTATCTTGTGTTTCGCAGGTCGGAGTTGTACCTTGAGTTTCGCAGGGTCGCAGTTGTACCATGAGTTTCGCAGGGCCGGCGTTGTACCTTGAGTTTCGCAAGGTCGGCGTTGTACCTTGAGTTTCGCAGGGTCGGAGTTGTACCTTGAGTTTCGCAGGGTCGGAGTTGTACCTTGAGTTTCGCCGGGTCGGAGTTGTACCTTGAGTTTCGCAGGGTCGGAGTTGTACCTTAGTTGTACCTTGAGTTTCGCAGGGTCGGAGTTGTACCTTGAGTTTCGCAGGGTCGGAGTTGTACCTTGAGTTTCGCAGGGTCGGAGTTGTACCTTAAGTTTAGCCGGGTAGGAGTTGTACCTTGAGTTTCGCAGGGTCGGAGTTGTACCTTGAGTTCCGCAGGGTCAGAGTTGTACTTTGAGATTTTCATGGTTTTGTACACCGCTGTTATACCAAAAACCGTATCTAATATATTTCGAGATCAGTGATTAAATGTGTCGGAGTTGTACTTTGAGTTTTGCAGGTTCGGAGTTGTATCTTGAGTTTTACATGGTCGGAGTGGTACCTTGAGGTTCGCTTGGTCGGATTTACACATAGAGCCTCGCAGAGTCTGATTTGAAAGTTACTTTACGTTTTTCTTTCTTTCATGCTATGCCATGAATTCGATGTTGGCAAACATTGCATAATTTAAACTCTTGTTAAGTGATTACTTTATGATATAAAAAAGTAGATAAAAAATTTCCTGGTTTACTCAAAAAATAGGTACTGTCATGATAGTCTTGATGTAGTGATACAAAATGTTTTATTTCATTTGGCTCGTTACGCTGCGCTGAAAGCGCCAAAAGACAAAACTTGTCTTTCACTGGTGAAAATATCATCCGGTCTTTCCCACAACCTATGTAAGAACCTATTATTTTGTGTTGAAATATTTAAAGTGTTGTTGATTTCTTCATTTACAGTTTGCTATATACATATAATCAAATGAATTGACGCGATATGACATTTACTATATCACGTTATTCTCTCTGTATGCAAAAACCCGACTAATCATAATTACTCACAATAAAACTACGTATTATAAATGTTACAAAAACACATCGTTGGCGTACGATAGAGAAAAAATATGTGACTTACTTATGGGGGTTTTTAACGTCCTTGACTACAGTACAACGGTCTCGCACGGACTTATTGCCTAATGGCTTTTATTGAAAATTTGTCTTTACTTATTTATTTGTATTTTTGGGGATTTATAGGCCATAAATACTATGAGTGAAATGATGAAAGTAGTCAGAAATGCCGCAACCAAAAAGACTTTGTGGAAGTAGATTAATCTATCAAGCTGCATCCAGCTAGAGAACCAAGACGCTAGCTGCAAGAACGGGACGTGCCATGGCAGCGGCGCGTGCGCCTACTCTTATCGAATACTGCCAATAGGGTATTTAACGTGCCAGTTGATGGAATACTGTACACGAGGCACCAGTGTTACGTCTCATCTGACTGACTAGAAAAAAAAATTATTTACATGTATATATATATATTACTATGTCCTAACATGATTAATTTGAATTGGAAAATAAAAAAGTAACTCAGTTATATACATTTCAATGTGGAATTGTATTACATTTGATGTTAGTTTTCACTAACTAGGTATTTTTATGTACAATAGTTTTGTAAATTATAAGCTAAGAATGATATACATGTTCTGATGTTTTTTTTTCTATTTTTAAGAAATCTGTTAGAGTTATTCTATTCTTTATTTCTCTTGTTTTTCTGTTTTTTGTTTTTTTTTTTTTTTTTTTTTGTTGTTGTTTTTTTTTTTGTTGTTGTTGCTTTTTTTTGTTTTTTGTTTTTTTTCTTTTTTTTTCTGTTGTTTTTTTTTTGTTTTAATATATACAATATTGCAATAAACATTATTTACAGGGATTATGGTTCATAAGTAAGGACCCGCCCGAGACGTACAATATGTGACACCATGAACCGTAACTTATATATTTATAAACAACGTATGATGTCGGACAAACTGTTGCTTTAGTGTATAGTATATAAGTTTACTTGAATATTAGTGTGCGGCAACATCGCAATTCCTCTCTCAGATTTCAGACTCAGTTCTAAAGAAACGTATCAACGTCGAAATGTACAGTCCAAAAGATGGCGAGGATTAAAAAACCACTGTCCACGAAGACGTTCACAAACGGAAATCTTAAATAATTTCTCTTATCATTGTGCTAACTGTACTTAGTTGTTTATTTCAATAAAAGATGCCAATACAAGCCAGAAATATGATAACTATGCTTTTAAAGTCAGCAAGCCTTTAATCCAAAAAAGGTTTGATATACTCTAAACTAAATCATTTAAATGTTAACTGAATTTAATGAGCAAAGTTATAAAATTACGGCGCCTATTTTGTTTGTTTACGCCCGAAAATACATATAGAGCACATTATAAGCTACATGCGCGCTATACGAAAAGTGAACAAATGTATACATGACAACATGCATGTCTCACATGTTCTTTGATGTGAATTAACATGTATCGCTCGCCGGGTTCATTGATGTCTATTAGCATGTATCGCTCGCCTGGTTCGTTGATGTCCTTTAGCATGTATCGCTCGCTGGGTTCATTGATGTCCATTAGCATGTATCACTCGCCGGGTTCATTGATGTCCACTGACATGTATTTCTCCCCGGTTTCATTGATGTCTATTAAACATGTCTCGCTCGCTGGGTTAATTGAAGTCCATTAACATGTATCGCACGCCGGGTTCATTAGTGTCTATTAACATGTATCGCTCGCTGGGTTTATTGATATCCATCAAACATATTTTTAATATCAAGTCACAGTTGAACACTATTTGTGTGTGCTTTACATTTATAAATTTGAATATTTTGTTAAATTAGAACAAAATGATACACCACTAAAATGTCTTTGCGTAAATTTTGATTACGGCTATATTCATTAGAAAGTTTGTTTTCAACATAGGTTTCTTAATATTTTCTCATACTTTTTCAATGACAAAAATGTAAAAATGTCTGCACTGACAGACGGACTGACGGACGGATTATTTTCGCATATTTGAGAATAAATGAATATTTTTTTTCAGCTTAGCTAAAGTGTATTTGGCCGTCACCAGTATATCGTTACAAATGATCTCCAAAATGCATTTAGACATTTGTTACGAGCCATAGATGAGTTTTTCCCCAGGATATAACTGTTTCCTAATCCGAAGCATCTGAGAACAACCATGGTTTTACCGGTTTGTGTTACACTTTTGGTTTGTTTTTGTTTTTGGTGTTGATGTTTCCTTTTCTTGTGTTGTTTCTCGGTTTTCTTATCTTTTTCTTTTTTACTTCAATTAAAGCGGACAAAATTAAATTAAATAAATCAATACTTAATTTGCAAATATGCATGTTTAATAGAGCATTGTTTTTCAAATTAGGATTTGTGTGTGATGGCCCTAGGTCTTATTTTAATTTAAAATAGTCAAGTCATATATTGGTGTTACATGAGATACACGTATTCAATAACTTATCATTACAATATTCACAGTGGTTAAATGAAAAAATAGTTCATAAAGAATGTGGTTTATTATTGTTTTACCACGGGATGGCCATTTATGTCGACTTATTGTATCCCGAGCATTAGCACGTCATATTAGAATATATAAGATGCTGCGGATCTTGGGCCTATACCAAACCTTGTGTTTATGATACATTTGATGTTCAAAATGGCATGTAAAAATCTGATAATATTAACCTCCATTCATTGTGAATATTATAAGTGCAATAATTGTAAAAGCAAATAGGAACAAGGTTTTTATTTCATGTCTTAAATTCTTTTTTCGGGAAAGGGCTGTTCACTCTTTAACATATCTAAGCAAAGAATTGTCAGATATGTTTAAGACAAATTAGAACAAGGTTTTCATTTCATGTCTTAAATTCGTTTTTGAGAGAGGACTGTCCACAGTTTAACATATCTAAGCAAAGAATTGTCAGATATGTTTTAGACAAAGTAGAACAAGGTTTTGATTTCATGTCTTAAATTCTTTTTCGGGAGAAGGCTCTTCAATCTTTAAACATATCTAAGCAAAGAATTGTCAGTGAAAAGTAATGGTTTTAACGCGTTGTTATACGATATTATAAATCACATACAAATTCGGTCACCCTTTTAATTTTTTTTGCCTGAATAATTTCGATCTCAAGTTCTAGACATACCGTCTAACGCTCATTTATACTTTGATAGGAGCGTGAGACTTCAATCTGTAAAAACGCGTTGGACGGCATATCATTCCCTGATTACTAAATCGTGAGAAAAAAAGAGCGATAATATATTTATTATTTCGTAAAGATCGTGCAACATCCACTACATTAAATATACCATTATATTGTTTACAGATTTGAAAACGTGTTTATGTTTCACCTTAGATTTAAACAATTCGTTTGGCAAACTGAATGTGACAAATTTGTGTCTTATTGGACCTATAAAGTATCCATTTCAAGTAACATTTTTAACATATGTGCGTAACGTTTATATCTATACAAGTTTAAGATCATTTGATATGTGCAAAGTTGTATCATTTAAATGTCCATCACGACTATACATTTTGCAAGGAGTCTACACGTACAAGTACGTAAAACATAACACATTAATTATTTTATTAATATAAGATAATAATGGTTAAATACATTAACACGGTCAAACACTAACAATTTTCAATATAGTGTTTAACAAGGTTAGTGTAAGAGTTCATGGTTATAAGTGCAGACTTACCTTTAACTGTAAAAAATAACTAAAATATTACATACTATTTACAACAGGGCAAAATATTTAGTGTTGGGAAAATCAATCTATAGTAACGACAAAATTGTAACCTACAACCTTTGATTCAGAAGTCAGCGCTCTAACCGACTGTTATAAAGAAATACTTCACTAACGCTTCCGAATAATGCTGCCTCTATACGTGGTATTATATAAGAAAAATAGCAAAGAAAACCGACCGAACAACAAGAGCCAAAAGTCAAGGGACGGTTACAAATCCGGATATAGACAAAACGCAACACAAAACGCAATACAACAATCTCCCCACTTTTCGGATTTTTAGTGTGGCTAACAAATTTTGTAAGGATATACCTCTTTAATTGTTCATGTCAAGCTGATCACTAGATTTATGGGCAGATATAATAAAGAATTTCATCAAATTTGATTGATATTTACCTGTATCAAGTATTAGGTTAAAACGTTTTGTAATAGACTAGCATGTGCAAATGCCACTGAACTTGATTATATCATTTGAAATTAAATCTGGGCCTGGACTTTTGCCAGTTTTTAATTGTTTAATTCGCATATTAATTTCGCTAATTGTGAATGATTAATCTGTGTAATGTCAATTAGAAACTGCTGCTTATTCTTTTCAATAAATCATTTTCTACTTTATATGTTAATTGTACATCAAAATCATGTGATTCACCTCGAGATCTAAAATGGTCCACAATTTCTGGAAAATTATTTGCATTTCATTTACACTATAAGATTCATCTTATTACTTAAACGTTTTTAACAGTTTCCAAAATTGTTTGTGGTCCGTTTTTTTTAAGATTCATTAATTTATCAAACAATTGTTTTTGTTGTGTTCATTTCTCTTTTTTAAATTAGCTTTTTACAGTTTTTGCTGTATTTCAGACTTGTAACTTTTATTTGTATACTAATGGTTGTTTCTTTAAAGTACTACCGAGTTGTATAACATTTTTTTTAAAATCTGTTAGTCTTCTTCTTTTTCTTTTAAATGTTCTAACTAATTTACAAGATCGATGAGCTAAATTTTCTAACATTGGGGAAAAACTATTTGTGCTAGCTAAACACCAGTATCATTTTAAGTATCTTATATTTGGAGATTTCTTTGAAGTTTGGTCGAATTTGAAAAACAGTGATATTTCTTTACTTGACAAATTCCAACATTTTATAGTGAAATATATGCTGAACTTAAAAGTTACGACTAGATCAGATATGTGTCAAAGTTTACTTGGAATTCATCCAATTTTAACGTATATAGATAAGCGAAAACTGCGTTTCCTACAGACGCTTTGCGGCATGGAGAAAGAACATTTGTCGAAAAAGATTTTCCTTATAAGACTTTTTTCGTACTTTATCAATAATGGTTGCACTCAACATGGATATATCCCTGACATAATTAAAATACAGATGAAATACTAACTAGAAGATTATTTGTCTAACTTTATGATACCAGGCCATTTTCCGAGCAAGATGATATGGAAATCAATCGTCAAAAACAGTGTTGAAAAAGTCCCAAACTGAAAATTGGTTTAACCGAGTGAATAATCATGATTTATTAACATTCATAAGTCGGTTACTATTGCTAACGTTTTCAAAACAGCGAAGTGTGCTAGAGAAGTCCGAACAGCTTTATTTATTACTAAGTTGGTAACTGACATTCCAAACTCTTCGGCAGGGTTGTGCATTATATTTAATAGACACCTTGTAGATTTATATCTCCATGCTTGTTGCAATTGTCCGTCAAAATATAACCTACAGGATCTGTGGTGGAATATGATAACTGAATATTACCCGTTGAGCTAAATGCATACGACGAAGAACAGCTCTATCAAGTGCTTTTGGGAAACATACCAGACTCTTTTCATAGTTTGTGATGTTGTAGCGTTTCTCATTCTTGTATTCGTTTATGTAAATTTGACTTGTATATTAAAATAATGCCCCCACTAAACTGCCTTGAGCGCTTTTGTTTTCTACACATTTGAAATGTTTTAAACTCTAAATAAGTCCTGTATCCTAACCTTTCTAAGTTTCTAACAGAATATTTATATCATATTTTAGACCGGACACAAAATGAACATATCTGCAATTGTCTCCCACCCGTTAATATTCCAATATCAAATAGATAATTAAAAATACAACAAAGTTCTAGGCAATAAATTTTGCTACGCCTGATGCGCGTTTCTTCTATTCAACACTCATCAGAGGCGCTCTAATACGAAAATTGAAAATGCCAAACACTATATGAATATGAAGACCATAGAACAATAAAGCCAAAATATGATAAATTATTTATCATATTATGATGCAAATATAGGCCAATATTTATATTATGTTTATGTTAACATGATTAAAACATGTACATAATAGAAATTAAATTGTTTTATATGTTAGATACACATGTACATGTTCATTATATTAATAACAAACAATACCTTACACTTACAATATTTAAGAATAATCATCAAAATAAAGATACTCAAAATTCCTAATAGACATATATGTACTTATTGTACATTATGAATTTAGTGTTAAGTTAGACCATCATAAGAAAGATAACTCCAGCAAGTATGGTAGAACTTATAGGTAACAGTATACAGTTTTGTAGTTTAGTTTCGAATGTCCTCCGGTGAAATTCCTTAATATAGTAGTACGGTCCAGTTGCAGTTTACTCACATCTATGATAAATGAAATGCAATAAATTTTTGAAGTGTCAGTAGAAAGTGTCATGTTTATAGAAAAGAAATATATATAATATTTGGTTGTCATCCTTGTTATAGTAGTAAAACCCCGAGACTGCCTATAAGACAATTTGACTCCTAGCTTTAGCTCTCTCTGATGCATTAAAATAGCATGTTCCTTGTCAATAAAATTGTGTGAAATCGAGGTGGATGACAAGTATTTTGCCAGTGTTTTTCTGCTTGGAAATTGATCTAAATAAACAAATATATATATCATATTGCTCTTCTGTTAGGCGCTACAGTGTCAGAATTTTTCAAATGAAGGTAAATGCTAATGATTTGTCCGATTTTCTCACATGAAACAGCTGATTTTTATTGATGATTTTATAAAAATCTTATCAGATGACCATAAAACTGAAAATGCAGGACACAAATTAAATATATGTACAACATTTCCAGTACAATTGGATCTATGAAAAAATGTCACACATGTTTTTATTTGACAAAGCAAGACCACGACCTCTGTTGATAATATTTTAATGCACAAAACCGTATATTGCATCCTTTAGAAGAGCATATTTTTATAAACTCACAATATCTTCATTTTAAGAATTCCTTGTATTTTATGACACCTTTACTTGTGTTTAAGACTGTTTGTAGTAAGATATTTGCCATGAAAATGTATTAAATTGGACTTTATCTGGCAACACTTATATCAAGAAAGATAACTCTGTTTCAGCCTTGTTTTAAAAACTATTTTATATCAACAGTGACACATTTAATATTTGACTAAAGGTTTATTTGTATTGAGTAGAAGCAGAGTAGGCATAGCAACCTGATAATACTCAGTCATTTTAAAATGAATTGACTTCATCGACAATGAAAATTTAACTTGAAAGATTGATTTTTTTCCCTTTGTGGTAGTTTTTTATTGTTGATCATCCGAAACTTTTAGTTTAAGCACTGCAACTGTCAGGTACTTTGTTAAGTTTCTCTACTCATGTTTGTAACAACTACACCTATGTGTTTGTATGTGCAGGCAACTTAAAACATGTGGGAAAAAAAACCCAGAAAATTCTTCACCCGTTTATGTCACTGAAACGAGTAAAAAGTTATTATTTTTCCCTTCCTTTATTACAATAGTATTGTGTGTTTATTGCAAGTAGACAGAAAGTATTCAATTAAATTTAGCCTATTGTGCACTTGATATCAACTATTGCACACTATTCTCATCTGATCACTTTTAAACTTAAGTTGCGATATTTCTACTTGTATGCGGATGAATGCATGCCTTGAATCTGACATAATTCACAAATATGTTTTCTTCAAACTCTTTATAGAAGTGGTCAGCTAATGTGATATTCAGATCACTATCTTTTTCAGGTCACTACTGAGTAGGAAGAACTTTAGTATTGTGATTTGACAAGGATTTTGACTGCATTTTTACACCATCTTGTCTTCTTGTGATTTTGACCATGTTAATACCAGACACAGAAAGGAAGAATCATCATTCTAACTGTAAGATTTATGACCAAATTGAATATGATTGCATTTGATTCTTATTTGGTATACATTTTGTGATCATTTCATGTGGTTTCATTTTTTGGCTTTTACCACCCTATTTTTGTTTCTCTTAAACTCTATTTTTTATATTTTCATATAAAAAGCCTAATATGCTTAAATTTGTTTGCCGTGTAATGACAAGTAACCTTAATTTTGTATTTCTCTCAACTCTTTCGACTTTGTAAACCAAGCTTGGTTGTAAGCGCACAAATATATAATTTTATTTTTGCCATACTGTTCATTAGAAAACAGTTTTATGCTTTTTTATGTCAATGAAATCTTGCATGAATTTAAATCCGAAAACTTGCAGTAAGGTACATGTCCTAAAAACATTATATCTTTTCAACCTAAGCAAATACAAGGTTCAGTTTAAGTAATTTTTAGTCAGAATTTAATACTGTATTGGCAGAAGAAACAAAGTTGCAAATAAAAATGAGATTTTTAGACTTAAAGGTAGCAGTATACAGTTTTGTAGTTTAGTTTCGAATGTCCCCTTGTGAAATTCCTTAATATAGCAGTACGGTCCAGTTGCAGTTTACTCACATCTATGATAAATGAAATGCAATAAATTTTTGAAGTGTCAGTAGAAAGGGAAAGTGTCATGTTTATAGAAAAGAAATATATATAATATTTGGTTGTCATCCTTGTTATAGTAGTAAAACCCCGAGACTGCCTATAAGACAATTTGACTCCTAGCTTTAGCTCTCTCTGATGCATTAAAATAGCATGTTCCTTGTCAATAAAATTGTGTGAAATCGAGGTGGATGACAAGTATTTTGCCAGTGTTTTTCTGCTTGGAAATTGATCTAAATAAACAAATATATATATCATATTGCTCTTCTGTTAGGCGCTACAGTGTCAGAATTTTTCAAATGAAGGTAAATGCTAATGATTTGTCCGATTTTCTCACATGAAACAGCTGATTTTTATTGATGATTTTATAAAAATCTTATCAGATGACCATAAAACTGAAAATGCAGGACACAAATTAAATATATGTACAACATTTCCAGTACAATTGGATCTATGAAAAAATGTCACACATGTTTTTATTTGACAAAGCAAGACCACGACCTCTGTTGATAATATTTTAATGCACAAAACCGTATATTGCATCCTTTAGAAGAGCATATTTTTATAAACTCACAATATCTTCATTTTAAGAATTCCTTGTATTTTATGACACCTTTACTTGTGTTTAAGACTGTTTGTAGTAAGATATTTGCCATGAAAATGTATTAAATTGGACTTTATCTGGCAACACTTATATCAAGAAAGATAACTCTGTTTCAGCCTTGTTTTAAAAACTATTTTATATCAACAGTGACACATTTAATATTTGACTAAAGGTTTATTTGTATTGAGTAGAAGCAGAGTAGGCATAGCAACCTGATAATACTCAGTCATTTTAAAATGAATTGACTTCATCGACAATGAAAATTTAACTTGAAAGATTGATTTTTTTCCCTTTGTGGTAGTTTTTTATTGTTGATCACCCGAAACTTTTAGTTTAAGCACTGCAACTGTCAGGTACTTTGTTAAGTTTCTCTACTCATGTTTGTAACAACTACACCTATGTGTTTGTATGTGCAGGCAACTTAAAACATGTGGGAAAAAAAAAACAGAAAATTCTTCACCCGTTTATGTCACTGAAACGAGTAAAAAGTTATTATTTTTCCCTTCCTTTATTACAATAGTATTGTGTGTTTATTGCAAGTAGACAGAAAGTATTCAATTAAATTTAGCCTATTGTGCACTTGATATCAACTATTGCACACTATTCTCATCTGATCACTTTTAAACTTAAGTTGCGATATTTCTACTTGTATGCGGATGAATGCATGCCTTGAATCTGACATAATTCACAAATATGTTTTCTTCAAACTCTTTATAGAAGTGGTCAGCTAATGTGATATTCAGATCACTATCTTTTTCAGGTCACTACTGAGTAGGAAGAACTTTAGTATTGTGATTTGACAAGGATTTTGACTGCATTTTTACACCATCTTGTCTTCTTGTGATTTTGACCATGTTAATACCAGACACAGAAAGGAAGAATCATCATTCTAACTGTAAGATTTATGACCAAATTGAATATGATTGCATTTGATTCTTATTTGGTATACATTTTGTGATCATTTCATGTGGTTTCATTTTTTGGCTTTTACCACCCTATTTTTGTTTCTCTTAAACTCTATTTTTTATATTTTCATATAAAAAGCCTAATATGCTTAAATTTGTTTGCCGTGTAATGACAAGTAACCTTAATTTTGTATTTCTCTCAACTCTTTCGACTTTGTAAACCAAGCTTGGTTGTAAGCGCACAAATATATAATTTTATTTTTGCCATACTGTTCATTAGAAAAAAGTTTTATGCTTTTTTATGTCAATGAAATCTTGCATGAATTTAAATCCGAAAACTTGCAGTAAGGTACATGTCCTAAAAACATTATATCTTTTCAACCTAAGCAAATACAAGGTTCAGTTTAAGTAATTTTTAGTCAGAATTTAATACTGTATTGGCAGAAGAAACAAAGTTGCAAATAAAAATGAGATTTTTAGACTTAAAGGTAGCAGTATACAGTTTTGTAGTTTAGTTTCGAATGTCCCCTTGTGAAATTCCTTAATATAGCAGTACGGTCCAGTTGCAGTTTACTCACATCTATGATAAATGAAATGCAATAAATTTTTGAAGTGTCAGTAGAAAGTGTCATGTTTATAGAAAAGAAATATATATAATATTTGGTTGTCATCCTTGTTATAGTAGTAAAACCCCGAGACTGCCTATAAGACAATTTGACTCCTAGCTTTAGCTCTCTCTGATGCATTAAAATAGCATGTTCCTTGTCAATAAAATTGTGTGAAATCGAGGTGGATGACAAGTATTTTGCCAGTGTTTTTCTGCTTGGAAATTGATCTAAATAAACAAATATATATATCATATTGCTCTTCTGTTAGGCGCTACAGTGTCAGAATTTTTCAAATGAAGGTAAATGCTAATGATTTGTCCGATTTTCTCACATGAAACAGCTGATTTTTATTGATGATTTTATAAAAATCTTATCAGATGACCATAAAACTGAAAATGCAGGACACAAATTAAATATATGTACAACATTTCCAGTACAATTGGATCTATGAAAAAATGTCACACATGTTTTTATTTGACAAAGCAAGACCACGACCTCTGTTGATAATATTTTAATGCACAAAACCGTATATTGCATCCTTTAGAAGAGCATATTTTTATAAACTCACAATATCTTCATTTTAAGAATTCCTTGTATTTTATGACACCTTTACTTGTGTTTAAGACTGTTTGTAGTAAGATATTTGCCATGAAAATGTATTAAATTGGACTTTATCTGGCAACACTTATATCAAGAAAGATAACTCTGTTTCAGCCTTGTTTTAAAAACTATTTTATATCAACAGTGACACATTTAATATTTGACTAAAGGTTTATTTGTATTGAGTAGAAGCAGAGTAGGCATAGCAACCTGATAATACTCAGTCATTTTAAAATGAATTGACTTCATCGACAATGAAAATTTAACTTGAAAGATTGATTTTTTTCCCTTTGTGGTAGTTTTTTATTGTTGATCACCCGAAACTTTTAGTTTAAGCACTGCAACTGTCAGGTACTTTGTTAAGTTTCTCTACTCATGTTTGTAACAACTACACCTATGTGTTTGTATGTGCAGGCAACTTAAAACATGTGGGAAAAAAAAAAACCAGAAAATTCTTCACCCGTTTATGTCACTGAAACGAGTAAAAAGTTATTATTTTTCCCTTCCTTTATTACAATAGTATTGTGTGTTTATTGCAAGTAGACAGAAAGTATTCAATTAAATTTAGCCTATTGTGCACTTGATATCAACTATTGCACACTATTCTCATCTGATCACTTTTAAACTTAAGTTGCGATATTTCTACTTGTATGCGGATGAATGCATGCCTTGAATCTGACATAATTCACAAATATGTTTTCTTCAAACTCTTTATAGAAGTGGTCAGCTAATGTGATATTCAGATCACTATCTTTTTCAGGTCACTACTGAGTAGGAAGAACTTTAGTATTGTGATTTGACAAGGATTTTGACTGCATTTTTACACCATCTTGTCTTCTTGTGATTTTGACCATGTTAATACCAGACACAGAAAGGAAGAATCATCATTCTAACTGTAAGATTTATGACCAAATTGAATATGATTGCATTTGATTCTTATTTGGTATACATTTTGTGATCATTTCATGTGGTTTCATTTTTTGGCTTTTACCACCCTATTTTTGTTTCTCTTAAACTCTATTTTTTATATTTTCATATAAAAAGCCTAATATGCTTAAATTTGTTTGCCGTGTAATGACAAGTAACCTTAATTTTGTATTTCTCTCAACTCTTTCGACTTTGTAAACCAAGCTTGGTTGTAAGCGCACAAATATATAATTTTATTTTTGCCATACTGTTCATTAGAAAAAAGTTTTATGCTTTTTTATGTCAATGAAATCTTGCATGAATTTAAATCCGAAAACTTGCAGTAAGGTACATGCCCTAAAAACATTATATCTTTTCAACCTAAGCAAATACAAGGTTCAGTTTAAGTAAATTTTAGTCAGAATTTAATACTGTATTGGCAGAAGAAACAAAGTTGCAAATAAAAATGAGATTTTTAGACTTAAAGGTAGCAGTATACAGTTTTGTAGTTTAGTTTCGAATGTCCCCTTGTGAAATTCCTTAATATAGTTGCAGTTTACTCACATCTATGATAAATGAAATGCAATAAATTTTTGAAGTGTCAGTAGAAAGTGTCATGTTTATAGAAAAGAAATATATATAATATTTGGTTGTCATCCTTGTTATAGTAGTAAAACCCCGAGACTGCCTATAAGACAATTTGACTCCTAGCTTTAGCTCTCTCTGATGCATTAAAATAGCATGTTCCTTGTCAATAAAATTGTGTGAAATCGAGGTGGATGACAAGTATTTTGCCAGTGTTTTTCTGCTTGGAAATTGATCTAAATAAACAAATATATATATCATATTGCTCTTCTGTTAGGCGCTACAGTGTCAGAATTTTTCAAATGAAGGTAAATGCTAATGATTTGTCCGATTTTCTCACATGAAACAGCTGATTTTTATTGATGATTTTATAAAAATCTTATCAGATGACCATAAAACTGAAAATGCAGGACACAAATTAAATATATGTACAACATTTCCAGTACAATTGGATCTATGAAAAAATGTCACACATGTTTTTATTTGACAAAGCAAGACCACGACCTCTGTTGATAATATTTTAATGCACAAAACCGTATATTGCATCCTTTAGAAGAGCATATTTTTATAAACTCACAATATCTTCATTTTAAGAATTCCTTGTATTTTATGACACCTTTACTTGTGTTTAAGACTGTTTGTAGTAAGATATTTGCCATGAAAATGTATTAAATTGGACTTTATCTGGCAACACTTATATCAAGAAAGATAACTCTGTTTCAGCCTTGTTTTAAAAACTATTTTATATCAACAGTGACACATTTAATATTTGACTAAAGGTTTATTTGTATTGAGTAGAAGCAGAGTAGGCATAGCAACCTGATAATACTCAGTCATTTTAAAATGAATTGACTTCATCGACAATGAAAATTTAACTTGAAAGATTGATTTTTTTCCCTTTGTGGTAGTTTTTTATTGTTGATCACCCGAAACTTTTAGTTTAAGCACTGCAACTGTCAGGTACTTTGTTAAGTTTCTCTACTCATGTTTGTAACAACTACACCTATGTGTTTGTATGTGCAGGCAACTTAAAACATGTGGGAAAAAAAAAACCAGAAAATTCTTCACCCGTTTATGTCACTGAAACGAGTAAAAAGTTATTATTTTTCCCTTCCTTTATTACAATAGTATTGTGTGTTTATTGCAAGTAGACAGAAAGTATTCAATTAAATTTAGCCTATTGTGCACTTGATATCAACTATTGCACACTATTCTCATCTGATCACTTTTAAACTTAAGTTGCGATATTTCTACTTGTATGCGGATGAATGCATGCCTTGAATCTGACATAATTCACAAATATGTTTTCTTCAAACTCTTTATAGAAGTGGTCAGCTAATGTGATATTCAGATCACTATCTTTTTCAGGTCACTACTGAGTAGGAAGAACTTTAGTATTGTGATTTGACAAGGATTTTGACTGCATTTTTACACCATCTTGTCTTCTTGTGATTTTGACCATGTTAATACCAGACACAGAAAGGAAGAATCATCATTCTAACTGTAAGATTTATGACCAAATTGAATATGATTGCATTTGATTCTTATTTGGTATACATTTTGTGATCATTTCATGTGGTTTCATTTTTTGGCTTTTACCACCCTATTTTTGTTTCTCTTAAACTCTATTTTTTATATTTTCATATAAAAAGCCTAATATGCTTAAATTTGTTTGCCGTGTAATGACAAGTAACCTTAATTTTGTATTTCTCTCAACTCTTTCGACTTTGTAAACCAAGCTTGGTTGTAAGCGCACAAATATATAATTTTATTTTTGCCATACTGTTCATTAGAAAAAAGTTTTATGCTTTTTTATGTCAATGAAATCTTGCATGAATTTAAATCCGAAAACTTGCAGTAAGGTACATGTCCTAAAAACATTATATCTTTTCAACCTAAGCAAATACAAGGTTCAGTTTAAGTAATTTTTAGTCAGAATTTAATACTGTATTGGCAGAAGAAACAAAGTTGCAAATAAAAATGAGATTTTTAGACTTAAAGGTAGCAGTATACAGTTTTGTAGTTTAGTTTCGAATGTCCCCTTGTGAAATTCCTTAATATAGTTGCAGTTTACTCACATCTATGATAAATGAAATGCAATAAATTTTTGAAGTGTCAGTAGAAAGTGTCATGTTTATAGAAAAGAAATATATATAATATTTGGTTGTCATCCTTGTTATAGTAGTAAAACCCCGAGACTGCCTATAAGACAATTTGACTCCTAGCTTTAGCTCTCTCTGATGCATTAAAATAGCATGTTCCTTGTCAATAAAATTGTGTGAAATCGAGGTGGATGACAAGTATTTTGCCAGTGTTTTTCTGCTTGGAAATTGATCTAAATAAACAAATATATATATCATATTGCTCTTCTGTTAGGCGCTACAGTGTCAGAATTTTTCAAATGAAGGTAAATGCTAATGATTTGTCCGATTTTCTCACATGAAACAGCTGATTTTTATTGATGATTTTATAAAAATCTTATCAGATGACCATAAAACTGAAAATGCAGGACACAAATTAAATATATGTACAACATTTCCAGTACAATTGGATCTATGAAAAAATGTCACACATGTTTTTATTTGACAAAGCAAGACCACGACCTCTGTTGATAATATTTTAATGCACAAAACCGTATATTGCATCCTTTAGAAGAGCATATTTTTATAAACTCACAATATCTTCATTTTAAGAATTCCTTGTATTTTATGACACCTTTACTTGTGTTTAAGACTGTTTGTAGTAAGATATTTGCCATGAAAATGTATTAAATTGGACTTTATCTGGCAACACTTATATCAAGAAAGATAACTCTGTTTCAGCCTTGTTTTAAAAACTATTTTATATCAACAGTGACACATTTAATATTTGACTAAAGGTTTATTTGTATTGAGTAGAAGCAGAGTAGGCATAGCAACCTGATAATACTCAGTCATTTTAAAATGAATTGACTTCATCGACAATGAAAATTTAACTTGAAAGATTGATTTTTTTCCCTTTGTGGTAGTTTTTTATTGTTGATCACCCGAAACTTTTAGTTTAAGCACTGCAACTGTCAGGTACTTTGTTAAGTTTCTCTACTCATGTTTGTAACAACTACACCTATGTGTTTGTATGTGCAGGCAACTTAAAACATGTGGGAAAAAAAACCAGAAAATTCTTCACCCGTTTATGTCACTGAAACGAGTAAAAAGTTATTATTTTTCCCTTCCTTTATTACAATAGTATTGTGTGTTTATTGCAAGTAGACAGAAAGTATTCAATTAAATTTAGCCTATTGTGCACTTGATATCAACTATTGCACACTATTCTCATCTGATCACTTTTAAACTTAAGTTGCGATATTTCTACTTGTATGCGGATGAATGCATGCCTTGAATCTGACATAATTCACAAATATGTTTTCTTCAAACTCTTTATAGAAGTGGTCAGCTAATGTGATATTCAGATCACTATCTTTTTCAGGTCACTACTGAGTAGGAAGAACTTTAGTATTGTGATTTGACAAGGATTTTGACTGCATTTTTACACCATCTTGTCTTCTTGTGATTTTGACCATGTTAATACCAGACACAGAAAGGAAGAATCATCATTCTAACTGTAAGATTTATGACCAAATTGAATATGATTGCATTTGATTCTTATTTGGTATACATTTTGTGATCATTTCATGTGGTTTCATTTTTTGGCTTTTACCACCCTATTTTTGTTTCTCTTAAACTCTATTTTTTATATTTTCATATAAAAAGCCTAATATGCTTAAATTTGTTTGCCGTGTAATGACAAGTAACCTTAATTTTGTATTTCTCTCAACTCTTTCGACTTTGTAAACCAAGCTTGGTTGTAAGCGCACAAATATATAATTTTATTTTTGCCATACTGTTCATTAGAAAAAAGTTTTATGCTTTTTTATGTCAATGAAATCTTGCATGAATTTAAATCCGAAAACTTGCAGTAAGGTACATGTCCTAAAAACATTATATCTTTTCAACCTAAGCAAATACAAGGTTCAGTTTAAGTAAATTTTAGTCAGAATTTAATACTGTATTGGCAGAAGAAACAAAGTTGCAAATAAAAATGAGATTTTTAGACTTAAAGGTAGCAGTATACAGTTTTGTAGTTTAGTTTCGAATGTCCCCTTGTGAAATTCCTTAATATAGTTGCAGTTTACTCACATCTATGATAAATGAAATGCAATAAATTTTTGAAGTGTCAGTAGAAAGTGTCATGTTTATAGAAAAGAAATATATATAATATTTGGTTGTCATCCTTGTTATAGTAGTAAAACCCCGAGACTGCCTATAAGACAATTTGACTCCTAGCTTTAGCTCTCTCTGATGCATTAAAATAGCATGTTCCTTGTCAATAAAATTGTGTGAAATCGAGGTGGATGACAAGTATTTTGCCAGTGTTTTTCTGCTTGGAAATTGATCTAAATAAACAAATATATATATCATATTGCTCTTCTGTTAGGCGCTACAGTGTCAGAATTTTTCAAATGAAGGTAAATGCTAATGATTTGTCCGATTTTCTCACATGAAACAGCTGATTTTTATTGATGATTTTATAAAAATCTTATCAGATGACCATAAAACTGAAAATGCAGGACACAAATTAAATATATGTACAACATTTCCAGTACAATTGGATCTATGAAAAAATGTCACACATGTTTTTATTTGACAAAGCAAGACCACGACCTCTGTTGATAATATTTTAATGCACAAAACCGTATATTGCATCCTTTAGAAGAGCATATTTTTATAAACTCACAATATCTTCATTTTAAGAATTCCTTGTATTTTATGACACCTTTACTTGTGTTTAAGACTGTTTGTAGTAAGATATTTGCCATGAAAATGTATTAAATTGGACTTTATCTGGCAACACTTATATCAAGAAAGATAACTCTGTTTCAGCCTTGTTTTAAAAACTATTTTATATCAACAGTGACACATTTAATATTTGACTAAAGGTTTATTTGTATTGAGTAGAAGCAGAGTAGGCATAGCAACCTGATAATACTCAGTCATTTTAAAATGAATTGACTTCATCGACAATGAAAATTTAACTTGAAAGATTGATTTTTTTCCCTTTGTGGTAGTTTTTTATTGTTGATCACCCGAAACTTTTAGTTTAAGCACTGCAACTGTCAGGTACTTTGTTAAGTTTCTCTACTCATGTTTGTAACAACTACACCTATGTGTTTGTATGTGCAGGCAACTTAAAACATGTGGGAAAAAAAACCAGAAAATTCTTCACCCGTTTATGTCACTGAAACGAGTAAAAAGTTATTATTTTTCCCTTCCTTTATTACAATAGTATTGTGTGTTTATTGCAAGTAGACAGAAAGTATTCAATTAAATTTAGCCTATTGTGCACTTGATATCAACTATTGCACACTATTCTCATCTGATCACTTTTAAACTTAAGTTGCGATATTTCTACTTGTATGCGGATGAATGCATGCCTTGAATCTGACATAATTCACAAATATGTTTTCTTCAAACTCTTTATAGAAGTGGTCAGCTAATGTGATATTCAGATCACTATCTTTTTCAGGTCACTACTGAGTAAGAAGAACTTTAGTATTGTGATTTGACAAGGATTTTGACTGCATTTTTACACCATCTTGTCTTCTTGTGATTTTGACCATGTTAATACCAGACACAGAAAGGAAGAATCATCATTCTAACTGTAAGATTTATGACCAAATTGAATATGATTGCATTTGATTCTTATTTGGTATACATTTTGTGATCATTTCATGCGGTTTCATTTTTTGGCTTTTACCACCCTATTTTTGTTTCTCTTAAACTCTATTTTTTATATTTTCATATAAAAAGCCTAATATGCTTAAATTTGTTTGCCGTGTAATGACAAGTAACCTTAATTTTGTATTTCTCTCAACTCTTTCGACTTTGTAAACCAAGCTTGGTTGTAAGCGCACAAATATATAATTTTATTTTTGCCATACTGTTCATTAGAAAAAAGTTTTATGCTTTTTTATGTCAATGAAATCTTGCATGAATTTAAATCCGAAAACTTGCAGTAAGGTACATGTCCTAAAAACATTATATCTTTTCAACCTAAGCAAATACAAGGTTCAGTTTAAGTAATTTTTAGTCAGAATTTAATACTGTATTGGCAGAAGAAACAAAGTTGCAAATAAAAATGAGATTTTTAGACTTAAAGGTAGCAGTATACAGTTTTGTAGTTTAGTTTCGAATGTCCCCTTGTGAAATTCCTTAATATAGTTGCAGTTTACTCACATCTATGATAAATGAAATGCAATAAATTTTTGAAGTGTCAGTAGAAAGTGTCATGTTTATAGAAAAGAAATATATATAATATTTGGTTGTCATCCTTGTTATAGTAGTAAAACCCCGAGACTGCCTATAAGACAATTTGACTCCTAGCTTTAGCTCTCTCTGATGCATTAAAATAGCATGTTCCTTGTCAATAAAATTGTGTGAAATCGAGGTGGATGACAAGTATTTTGCCAGTGTTTTTCTGCTTGGAAATTGATCTAAATAAACAAATATATATATCATATTGCTCTTCTGTTAGGCGCTACAGTGTCAGAATTTTTCAAATGAAGGTAAATGCTAATGATTTGTCCGATTTTCTCACATGAAACAGCTGATTTTTATTGATGATTTTATAAAAATCTTATCAGATGACCATAAAACTGAAAATGCAGGACACAAATTAAATATATGTACAACATTTCCAGTACAATTGGATCTATGAAAAAATGTCACACATGTTTTTATTTGACAAAGCAAGACCACGACCTCTGTTGATAATATTTTAATGCACAAAACCGTATATTGCATCCTTTAGAAGAGCATATTTTTATAAACTCACAATATCTTCATTTTAAGAATTCCTTGTATTTTATGACACCTTTACTTGTGTTTAAGTCTGTTTGTAGTAAGATATTTGCCATGAAAATGTATTAAATTGGACTTTATCTGGCAACACTTATATCAAGAAAGATAACTCTGTTTCAGCCTTGTTTTAAAAACTATTTTATATCAACAGTGACACATTTAATATTTGACTAAAGGTTTATTTGTATTGAGTAGAAGCAGAGTAGGCATAGCAACCTGATAATACTCAGTCATTTTAAAATGAATTGACTTCATCGACAATGAAAATTTAACTTGAAAGATTGATTTTTTTCCCTTTGTGGTAGTTTTTTATTGTTGATCACCCGAAACTTTTAGTTTAAGCACTGCAACTGTCAGGTACTTTGTTAAGTTTCTCTACTCATGTTTGTAACAACTACACCTATGTGTTTGTATGTGCAGGCAACTTAAAACATGTGGGAAAAAAAAACCAGAAAATTCTTCACCCGTTTATGTCACTGAAACGAGTAAAAAGTTATTATTTTTCCCTTCCTTTATTACAATAGTATTGTGTGTTTATTGCAAGTAGACAGAAAGTATTCAATTAAATTTAGCCTATTGTGCACTTGATATCAACTATTGCACACTATTCTCATCTGATCACTTTTAAACTTAAGTTGCGATATTTCTACTTGTATGCGGATGAATGCATGCCTTGAATCTGACATAATTCACAAATATGTTTTCTTCAAACTCTTTATAGAAGTGGTCAGCTAATGTGATATTCAGATCACTATCTTTTTCAGGTCACTACTGAGTAGGAAGAACTTTAGTATTGTGATTTGACAAGGATTTTGACTGCATTTTTACACCATCTTGTCTTCTTGTGATTTTGACCATGTTAATACCAGACACAGAAAGGAAGAATCATCATTCTAACTGTAAGATTTATGACCAAATTGAATATGATTGCATTTGATTCTTATTTGGTATACATTTTGTGATCATTTCATGCGGTTTCATTTTTTGGCTTTTACCACCCTATTTTTGTTTCTCTTAAACTCTATTTTTTATATTTTCATATAAAAAGCCTAATATGCTTAAATTTGTTTGCCGTGTAATGACAAGTAACCTTAATTTTGTATTTCTCTCAACTCTTTCGACTTTGTAAACCAAGCTTGGTTGTAAGCGCACAAATATATAATTTTATTTTTGCCATACTGTTCATTAGAAAAAAGTTTTATGCTTTTTTATGTCAATGAAATCTTGCATGAATTTAAATCCGAAAACTTGCAGTAAGGTACATGTCCTAAAAACATTATATCTTTTCAACCTAAGCAAATACAAGGTTCAGTTTAAGTAATTTTTAGTCAGAATTTAATACTGTATTGGCAGAAGAAACAAAGTTGCAAATAAAAATGAGATTTTTAGACTTAAAGGTAGCAGTATACAGTTTTGTAGTTTAGTTTCGAATGTCCCCTTGTGAAATTCCTTAATATAGTAGTACGGTCCAGTTGCAGTTTACTCACATCTATGATAAATGAAATGCAATAAATTTTTGAAGTGTCAGTAGAAAGTGTCATGTTTATAGAAAAGAAATATATATAATATTTGGTTGTCATCCTTGTTATAGTAGTAAAACCCCGAGACTGCCTATAAGACAATTTGACTCCTAGCTTTAGCTCTCTCTGATGCATTAAAATAGCATGTTCCTTGTCAATAAAATTGTGTGAAATCGAGGTGGATGACAAGTATTTTGCCAGTGTTTTTCTGCTTGGAAATTGATCTAAATAAACAAATATATATATCATATTGCTCTTCTGTTAGGCGCTACAGTGTCAGAATTTTTCAAATGAAGGTAAATGCTAATGATTTGTCCGATTTTCTCACATGAAACAGCTGATTTTTATTGATGATTTTATAAAAATCTTATCAGATGACCATAAAACTGAAAATGCAGGACACAAATTAAATATATGTACAACATTTCCAGTACAATTGGATCTATGAAAAAATGTCACACATGTTTTTATTTGACAAAGCAAGACCACGACCTCTGTTGATAATATTTTAATGCACAAAACCGTATATTGCATCCTTTAGAAGAGCATATTTTTATAAACTCACAATATCTTCATTTTAAGAATTCCTTGTATTTTATGACACCTTTACTTGTGTTTAAGACTGTTTGTAGTAAGATATTTGCCATGAAAATGTATTAAATTGGACTTTATCTGGCAACACTTATATCAAGAAAGATAACTCTGTTTCAGCCTTGTTTTAAAAACTATTTTATATCAACAGTGACACATTTAATATTTGACTAAAGGTTTATTTGTATTGAGTAGAAGCAGAGTAGGCATAGCAACCTGATAATACTCAGTCATTTTAAAATGAATTGACTTCATCGACAATGAAAATTTAACTTGAAAGATTGATTTTTTTCCCTTTGTGGTAGTTTTTTATTGTTGATCACCCGAAACTTTTAGTTTAAGCACTGCAACTGTCAGGTACTTTGTTAAGTTTCTCTACTCATGTTTGTAACAACTACACCTATGTGTTTGTATGTGCAGGCAACTTAAAACAAGTGGGAAAAAAAACAGAAAATTCTTCACCCGTTTATGTCACTGAAACGAGTAAAAAGTTATTATTTTTCCCTTCCTTTATTACAATAGTATTGTGTGTTTATTGCAAGTAGACAGAAAGTATTCAATTAAATTTAGCCTATTGTGCACTTGATATCAACTATTGCACACTATTCTCATCTGATCACTTTTAAACTTAAGTTGCGATATTTCTACTTGTATGCGGATGAATGCATGCCTTGAATCTGACATAATTCACAAATATGTTTTCTTCAAACTCTTTATAGAAGTGGTCAGCTAATGTGATATTCAGATCACTATCTTTTTCAGGTCACTACTGAGTAGGAAGAACTTTAGTATTGTGATTTGACAAGGATTTTGACTGCATTTTTACACCATCTTGTCTTCTTGTGATTTTGACCATGTTAATACCAGACACAGAAAGGAAGAATCATCATTCTAACTGTAAGATTTATGACCAAATTGAATATGATTGCATTTGATTCTTATTTGGTATACATTTTGTGATCATTTCATGTGGTTTCATTTTTTGGCTTTTACCACCCTATTTTTGTTTCTCTTAAACTCTATTTTTTATATTTTCATATAAAAAGCCTAATATGCTTAAATTTGTTTGCCGTGTAATGACAAGTAACCTTAATTTTGTATTTCTCTCAACTCTTTCGACTTTGTAAACCAAGCTTGGTTGTAAGCGCACAAATATATATTTTTATTTTTGCCATACTGTTCATTAGAAAAAAGTTTTATGCTTTTTTATGTCAATGAAATCTTGCATGAATTTAAATCCGAAAACTTGCAGTAAGGTACATGTCCTAAAAACATTATATCTTTTCAACCTAAGCAAATACAAGGTCCAGTTTAAGTAATTTTTAGTCAGAATTTAATACTGTATTGGCAGAAGAAACAAAGTTGCAAATAAAAATGAGATTTTTAGACTTAAAGGTAGCAGTATACAGTTTTGTAGTTTAGTTTCGAATGTCCCCTTGTGAAATTCCTTAATATAGTAGTACGGTCCAGTTGCAGTTTACTCACATCTATGATAAATGAAATGCAATAAATTTTTGAAGTGTCAGTAGAAAGTGTCATGTTTATAGAAAAGAAATATATATAATATTTGGTTGTCATCCTTGTTATAGTAGTAAAACCCCGAGACTGCCTATAAGACAATTTGACTCCTAGCTTTAGCTCTCTCTGATGCATTAAAATAGCATGTTCCTTGTCAATAAAATTGTGTGAAATCGAGGTGGATGACACGTATTTTGCCAGTGTTTTTCTGCTTGGAAATTGATCTAAATAAACAAATATATATATCATATTGCTCTTCTGTTAGGCGCTACAGTGTCAGAATTTTTCAAATGAAGGTAAATGCTAATGATTTGTCCGATTTTCTCACATGAAACAGCTGATTTTTATTGATGATTTTATAAAAATCTTATCAGATGACCATAAAACTGAAAATGCAGGACACAAATTAAATATATGTACAACATTTCCAGTACAATTGGATCTATGAAAAAATGTCACACATGTTTTTATTTGACAAAGCAAGACCACGACCTCTGTTGATAATATTTTAATGCACAAAACCGTATATTGCATCCTTTAGAAGAGCATATTTTTATAAACTCACAATATCTTCATTTTAAGAATTCCTTGTATTTTATGACACCTTTACTTGTGTTTAAGACTGTTTGTAGTAAGATATTTGCCATGAAAATGTATTAAATTGGACTTTATCTGGCAACACTTATATCAAGAAAGATAACTCTGTTTCAGCCTTGTTTTAAAAACTATTTTATATCAACAGTGACACATTTAATATTTGACTAAAGGTTTATTTGTATTGAGTAGAAGCAGAGTAGGCATAGCAACCTGATAATACTCAGTCATTTTAAAATGAATTGACTTCATCGACAATAAAAAATTTAACTTGAAAGATTGATTTTTTCCCTTTGTGGTAGTTTTTTATTGTTGATCACCCGAAACTTTTAGTTTAAGCACTGCAACTGTCAGGTACTTTTTTAAGTTTCTCTACTCATGTTTGTAACAACTACACCTATGTGTTTGTATGTGCAGGCAACTTAAAACATGTGGGAAAAAAAACAAAACAGAAAATTCTTCACCCTTTTATGTCACTGAAACGAGTAAAAAGTTATTATTTTTCCCTTCCTTTATTACAATAGTATTGTGTGTTTATTGCAAGTAGACAGAAAGTATTCAATTAAATTTAGCCTATTGTGCACTTGATATCAACTATTGCACACTATTCTCATCTGATCACTTTTAAACTTAAGTTGCGATATTTCTACTTGTATGCGGATGAATGCATGCCTTGAATCTGACATAATTCACAAATATGTTTTCTTCAAACTCTTTATAGAAGTGGTCAGCTAATGTGATATTCAGATCACTATCTTTTTCAGGTCACTACTGAGTAGGAAGAACTTTAGTATTGTGATTTGACAAGGATTTTGACTGCATTTTTACACCATCTTGTCTTCTTGTGATTTTGACCATGTTAATACCAGACACAGAAAGGAAGAATCATCATTCTAACTGTAAGATTTATGACCAAATTGAATATGATTGCATTTGATTCTTATTTGGTATACATTTTGTGATCATTTCATGCGGTTTCATTTTTTGGCTTTTACCACCCTATTTTTGTTTCTCTTAAACTCTATTTTTTATATTTTCATATAAAAAGCCTAATATGCTTAAATGTGTTTGCCGTGTAATGACAAGTAACCTTAATTTTGTATTTCTCTCAACTCTTTCGACTTTGTAAACCAAGCTTGGTTGTAAGCGCACAAATATATAATTTTATTTTTGCCATACTGTTCATTAGAAAAAAGTTTTATGCTTTTTTATGTCAATGAAATCTTGCATGAATTTAAATCCGAAAACTTGCAGTAAGGTACATGTCCTAAAAACATTATATCTTTTCAACCTAAGCAAATACAAGGTTCAGTTTAAGTAATTTTTAGTCAGAATTTAATACTGTATTGGCAGAAGAAACAAAGTTGCAAATAAAAATGACATTTTTAGACTTAAAGGTAGCAGTATACAGTTTTGTAGTTTAGTTTCGAATGTCCCCTTGTGAAATTCCTTAATATAGTAGTACGGTCCAGTTGCAGTTTACTCACATCTATGATAAATGAAATGCAATAAATTTTTGAAGTGTCAGTAGAAAGTGTCATGTTTATAGAAAAGAAATATATATAATATTTGGTTGTCATCCTTGTTATAGTAGTAAAACCCCGAGACTGCCTATAAGACAATTTGACTCCTAGCTTTAGCTCTCTCTGATGCATTAAAATAGCATGTTCCTTGTCAACAAAATTGTGTGAAATCGAGGTGGGTGACAAGTATTTTGCCAGTGTTTTTCTGCTTGGAAATTGATCTAAATAAACAAATATATATGTCATATTGCTCTTCTGTTAGGCGTTACAGTGTCAGAATTTTTCAAATGAAGGTAAATGCTAATGATTTGTCCGATTTTCTCACATGAAACAGCTGATTTTTATTGATGATTTTATAAAAATCTTATCAGATGACCATGAAACTGAAAATGCAGGACACAAATTAAATATATGTACAACATTTCCAGTACAATTGGATCTATAAAAAAATGTCACACATGGTTTTATTTGACAAAGCAAGACCACGACCTCTGTTGATAATATTTTAATGCACAAAATCGTATATTGCATCCTTTAAGAAGAGCATATTTTTATAAACTCACAATATCTTCATTTTAAGAATTCCTTGTATTTTATGACACCTGTACTTGTGTTTAAGACTGTTTGTAGTAAGATATTTGCCATGAAAATGTATTAAATTGGACTTTATCTGGCAACACTTATATCAAGAAAGATAACTCTGTTTCAGCCTTGTTTTAAAAACTATTTTATATCAACAGTGACACATTTAATATTTGACTAAAGGTTTATTTGTATTGAGTAGAAGCAGAGTAGGCATAGCAACCTGATAATACTCAGTCATTTTAAAATGAATTGACTTCATCGACAATGAAAATTTAACTTGAAAGATTGATTTTTTTCACTTTGTGGTAGTTTTTTATTGTTGATCACGCGAAACTTTTAGTTTAAGCACTGCAACTGTCAGATACTTTGTTAAGTTTCTCTACTCATGTTTGTAACAACTACACCTATGTGTTTGTATGTGCAGGCAACTTAAAACATGTGGGAAAAAACAAAACAGAAAATTCTTCACCCTTTTATGTCACTGAAACGAGTAAAAAGTTATTATTGTTCCCCTCCTTTATTAGAATAGTATTGTGTTTTTATTACAAGTAGACAGAAAGTATTCAATTAAATTTAGCCTATTGTGCACTTGATATAAACTATTTCACACTATTCTCATCTGTTCACTTTTAAACTTAAGTTGCGATATTTCTACTTGTATGCGGATGAATGCATGCCTTGAATCTGACATAATTCACAAATATGTTTTCTTCAAACTCTTTATAGAAGTGGTCAGCTAATGTGATATTCAGATCACTATCTTTTTCAGGTCACTACTGAGTAGGAAGAACTTTAGTATTGTGATTTGACAAGGATTTTGACTGCATTTTTACACCATCTTGTCTTCTTGTGATTTTGACCATGTTAATACCAGACACAGAAAGGAAGAATCATCATTCTAACTGTATGATTTATGACCAAATGGAATTTGATTGCATTTGATTCTTATTTGGTATACATTTTGTGATCATTTCATGCGGTTTCATTTTTTGGCTTTTACCTCTCTAAAACTCTATTTTTTATATTTTTATATAAAAAGCCTAATATGCTTAAATTTGTTTGCCGTGTAATGACAAGTAACCTTAATTTTGTATTTCTCTCAACTCTTTCGACTTTGTAAACCAAGCTTGGTTGTAAGCGCACAAATATATAATTTTATTTTTGCCATACTGTTCATTAGAAAAAAGTTTTATGCTTTTTTATGTGAATGAAATCTTGCATGAATTTAAATCCGAAAACTTGAAGTAAGGTACATGTTCTAAAAACATTATATCTTTTCAACCTAAGCAAATACAAGGTTCAGTTTAAGTAATTTTTAGTCAGAATTTAATACTGTATTGGCAGAAGAAACAAAGTTGCAAATAAAAATGACATTTTTAGACTTAAAGGTAGCAGTATACAGTTTTGTAGTTTAGTTTCGAATGTCCCCTTGTGAAATTCCTTAATATAGTAGTACGGTCCAGTTGCAGTTTACTCACATCTATGATAAATGAAATGCAATAAATTTTTGAAGTGTCAGTAGAAAGTGTCATGTTTATAGAAAAGAAATATATATAATATTTGGTTGTCATCCTTGTTATAGTAGTAAAACCCCGAGATTGCCTATAAGACAATTTGACTCCTAGCTTTAGCTCTCTCTGATGCATTAAAATAGCATGTTCCTTGTCAACAAAATTGTGTGAAATAGAGGTGGATGACAAGAATTTTGCCAGTGTTCTTCTGCCTGGAAATTGATCTAAATAAACAAATATATATGTCATATTGCTCTTCTGTTAGGCGTTACAGTGTCAGAATTTTTCAAATGAAGGTAAATGCTAATGATTTGTCCGATTTTCTCACATGAAACAGCTGATTTTTATTGATGATTTTATAAAAATCTTATCAGATGACCATGAAACTGAAAATGCAGGACACAAATTAAATATATGTACAACATTTCCAGTACAATTGGATCTATGAAAAAATGTCACACATGTTTTTATTTGACAAAGCAAGACCACGACCTCTGTTGATAATATTTTAATGCACAAAACCGTATATTGCATCCTTTAAGAAGAGCATATTTTTATAAACTCACAATATCTTCATTTTAAGAATTCCTTGTATTTTATGACACCTGTACTTGTGTTTAAGACTGTTTGTAGTAAGATATTTGCCATGAAAATGTATTAAATTGGACTTTATCTGGCAACACTTATATCAAGAAAGATAACTCTGTTTCAGCCTTGTTTTAAAAACTATTTTATATCAACAGTGACACATTTAATATTTGACTAAAGGTTTATTTCTATTGAGTAGAAGCAGAGTAGGCATAGCAACCTGATAATACTCAGTCATTTTAAAATGAATTGACTTCATCGACAATGAAAATTTAACTTGAAAGATTGATTTTTTTCACTTTGTGTTAGTTTTGTATTGTTGATCACCCGAAACTTTTAGTTTAAGCACTGCAACTGTCAGGTACTTTGTTAAGTTTCTCTACTCATGTTTGTAACAACTAGACCTATGTGTTTGTATGTGCAGGCAACTTAAAACATGTGGGAAAAAAACAAAACAGAAAATTCTTCACCCTTTTATGTCACTGAAACGAGTAAAAAGTTATTATTGTTCCCCTCCTTTATTACAATAGTATTGTGTGTTTATTGCAAGTAGACAGAAAGTATTCAATTAAATTTAGCCTATTGTGCACTTGATATCAACTATTGCACACTATTCTCATCTGTTCACTTTTAAACTTTAGTTGCGATATTTCTACTTGTATGCGGATGAATGCATGCCTTGAATCTGACATAATTCACAAATATGTTTTCTTCAAACTCTTTATAGAAGTGGTCAGCTAATGTGATATTCAGATCACTATCTTTTTCAGGTCACTACTGAGTAGGAAGAACTTTAGTATTGTGATTTGACAAGGATTTGACTGCATTTTTACACCATCTTGTCTTCTTGTGATTTTGACCATGTTAATACCAGACACAGAAAGGAAGAATCATCATTCTAACTGTAAGATTTATGACCAAATGGAATTTGATTGCATTTGATTATTATTTTGTATACATTTTGTGATCATTTCATGCGGTTTCATTTTTTGGCTTTTACCACCCTATTTTTGTTTCTCTAAAACTCTATTTTTTATATTTTCATATAAAAAGCCTAATATGCTTAAATTTGTTTGCCGTGTAATGACAAGTAACCTTAATTTTGTATTTCTCTCAACTCTTTCGACTTTGTAAACCAAGCTTGGTTGTAAGCGCACAAATATATAATTTTATTTTTGCCATACTGTTCATTAGAAAAAAGTTTTATGCTTTTTTATGTCAATGAAATCTTGCATGAATTTAAATCCGAAAACTTGCAGTGAGGTACATGTTCTAAAAACATTATATCTTTTCAACCTAAGCAAATACAAGGTTCAGTTTAAGTAATTTTTAGTCAGAATTTAATACTGTATTGGCAGAAGAAACAAAGTTGCAAATAAAAATGACATTTTTAGACTTAAAGGTAGCAGTATACAGTTTTGTAGTTTAGTTTCGAATGTCCCCCTGTGAAATTCCTTAATATAGTAGTACGGTCCAGTTGCAGTTTACTCACATCTATGATAAATGAAATGCAATAATTTTTTGAAGTGTCAGTAGAAAGTGTCATGTTTATAGAAAAGAAATATATATAATATTTGGTTGTCATCCTTGTTATAGTAGTAAAACCCCGAGACTGCCTATAAGACAATTTGACTCCTAGCTTTAGCTCTCTCTGATGCATTAAAATAGCATGTTCCTTGTCAATAAAATTGTGTGAAATCGAGGTGGATGACAAGTATTTTGCCAGTGTTTTTCTGCTTGGAAATTGATCTAAATAAACAAATATATATGTCATATTGCTCTTCTGTTAGGCGTTACAGTGTCAGATTTTTCAAATGAAGGTAAATGCTAATGATTTGTCCGATTTTCTCACAGCTGATTTTTATTGATGATTTTATAAAAATCTTATCAGATGACCATGAAACTGAAAATGCAGGACACAAATTAAATATATGTACAACATTTCCAGTACAATTGGATCTATGAAAAAATGTCACACATGTTTTTATTTGACAAAGCAAGACCACGACCTCTGTTGATAATATTTTAATGCACAAAACCGTATATTGCATCCATAGGCATCAATGTACTATTGCACAACGGTATGGGCGCGGCCATTTTATGAGCAAAGTAAAGCGTGAAAAAACTGTCAGGTTAAACGCGATTGGTCAATAATGATTGTTAAAGTAAATATATTTTGGAAAGAAATGCAATCTTTGGTATGAAAATACACAAAAAAGGAGTTTTATACACATTTAGGAGGAAGAAATCAAATTTCGAATACGTAGGGGCACCTCGAGGAAATTTGAAAAAAATGAGACTCCCCCTTTTTGACCTTCATTTTTCAGCCAGAAAAGCAATGCGAACCTATATTTTTAATAACACCAAATAAACCCCCTATTATTTAACATAAATAATCTCTCTTAATTTAACATTAAATTAACTTTGTCTTAAACGAAATAATAATCGAAAAGGGGTACCCCATATGGAAAATAACATAGAAAGGCCATTGGTCCATTGTATTCTATACATGTTTCTTTTGGCATTTGAATTCGGCAAATTTTACTTTAAGCGCATAAATTATGCATAAAATCATAGATTATTACAAAATTCATTGTTTATATTCACGTTTTAATTAGCTATAGTCTATTTCATGAAACATGCTATTTTCAATGCAACGTTAGGGGTGGGAATGATAAAACAATGACTGAAAGGCTCGTGGTCAATGTGTACACTACATTTGGAGTTTGTATGTTACAGGACGCATAAAACAGCAAATTTAGTCTAATTCAGTGATTCAAGTTGAACTTTTGACAATTATAAAAGAACTATGATCTTTACGTTTTTTCTGCCCTAATCTGACTTTCTGGTTGTGTTATAATAATGGGAGATAATTTCACAAATGTTAAACGATTTCGAAACGCTGTTTACAAATCACCGAAGTAAGGTCCAGCATTCAACCATAATGTTGCACTATGACATTTAGGTCAGTTTTGAACAAGTTAAAGCCTGTTTCAAAAACCGTTAATTTTCGGAAGATCATTTAGACCGCATTTCGTTCGTTCAATTGTGGACCCTGAATGAAAATTTAAGACAGAACAGTCGTCGAACATAGGCATCTACACATGCTATGTGAAAAACACCATCAGGAAAGAAAAAAAACATCAATTTTGAAGCGCAGCACAAACTGAGGAGAAAAAAACTACTTGCAAAAACGCGCCTTTTTTTTCTAGGGGTGGCCTTTAAAAAACGGCACTTAAAGCATAAAGGAACATCGATGTATATGCCCAACTACATACAAGTTTTGTAATTGAATCAACAGTACTAAAGGTATGCAATTTGCTTAATTCTGCATCCATTTAATATCTCTATAGGCATCAATGTACTATTGCATAACGGTATGGGCGCGGCCATTTTATGAGCAAAGTAAAGCGTGAAAAAACTGTCAGGTTAAACGCGATTGGTCCTTAATGATTGTTAAAGTAAATATATTTTGGAAAGAAATGCAATCTTTGGTATGAAAATACACAAAAAAGGAGTTTTATACACATTTAGGAGGAAGAAATCAAATTTCGAATACGTAGGGGCACCTCGAGGAAATTTGAAAAAAATGAGACTCCCCCTTTTTGACCTTCATTTTTCAGCCTGAAAAGCAATGCGAACCTATATTTTTAATAACACCAAATAAACCCCCTATTCTTTAACATAAATAATCTCTCTTAATTTAACATTAAATTAACTTTGTCTTTCAACGAAATAATAATCGAAGAGGGGTACCCCATATGGAAAATAACATAGAAAGGCCATTGGTCCATTGTATTCTATACATGTTTCTTTTGGCATTTGAATTCGGCAAATTTTACTTTAAGCGCATAAATTATGCATAAAATCATAGATTATTACAAAATTCATTGTTTATATTCACGTTTTAATTAGCTATAGTCTATTTCATGAAACATGCTATTTTCAATGCAACGTTAGGGGTGGGAATGATAAAACAATGACTGAAAGGCTCGTGGTCAATGTGTACACTACATTTGGAGTTTGCATGTTACAGGACGCATAAAACAGCAAATTTAGTCTAATTCAGTGATTCAAGTTGAAAATTGACAATTATAAAAGAACTATGATCTTTACGTTTTTTTCGGCCCTAATCTGACTTTCTGGTTGTGTTATAATAATGGGAGATAATTTCACAAATGTTAACCGATTTCGAAACGCTGTTTACAAATCACCGAAGTAAGGTCCAGCATTCAACCATAATGTTGCACTATGACATTTAGGTCAGTTTTGAACAAGTTATAGTCTGTTTCAAAAACCGTTAATTTTCGGAAGATCATTTAGACCGCATTTCGTTCGTTCAATTGTGGACCCTGAATGAAAATTTAAGATAGAACAGTCGTCGAACATAGGCATCTACACATGCTATGTGAAAAACACCAACAGGAAAAATAAAAAACATCAATTTTGAAGCGCAGCACAAACTGAGGAGAAAAAACTACATGTACTTGCAAAAACGCGCCTTTTTTTCTAGGTGGGGCCTTTAAAAACGGCACTTAAAGCATAAAGGAACATCGATGTATATGCCCAACTACATACAAGTTTTGTAATTGAATCAACAGTACTAAAGGTATGCAATTTGCTTAATTCTGCATCCATTTAATATCTCTATACATGTTTCTTTTGGCATTTGAATTCGGCAAATTTTACTTTAAGCGCATAAATTATGCATAAAATCATAGATTATTACAAAATTCATTGTTTATATTCACGTTTTAATTAGCTATAGTCTATTTCATGAAACATGCTATTTTCAATGCAACGTTAGGGGTGGGAATGATAAAACAATGACTGAAAGGCTCGTGGTCAATGTGTACACTACATTTGGAGTTTGTATGTTACAGGACGCATAAAACAGCAAATTTAGTCTAATTCAGTGATTCAAGTTGAACTTTTGACAATTATAAAAGAACTATGATCTTTACGTTTTTTCTGCCCTAATCTGACTTTCTGGTTGTGTTATAATAATGGGAGATAATTTCACAAATGTTAAACGATTTCGAAACGCTGTTTACAAATCACCGAAGTAAGGTCCAGCATTCAACCATAATGTTGCACTATGACATTTAGGTCAGTTTTGAACAAGTTAAAGCCTGTTTCAAAAACCGTTAGTTTTCGGAAGATCATTTAGACCGCATTTCGTTCGTTCAATTGTGGACCCTGAATGAAAATTTAAGACAGAACAGTCGTCGAACATAGGCATCTACACATGCTATGTGAAAAACACCATCAGGAAAGGAAAAAAACACCAATTTTGAAGCGCAGCACAAACTGAGGAGAAAAAAACTACTTGCAAAAACGCGCCTTTTTTTCTAGGGGTGGCCTTTAAAAAACGGCACTTAAAGCATAAAGGAACATCGATGTATATGCCCAACTACATACAAGTTTTGTAATTGAATCAACAGTACTAAAGGTATGCAATTTGCTTAATTCTGCATCCATTTAATATCTCTATAGGCATCAATGTAGTATTGCATAACGGTATGGGCGCGGCCATTTTATGAGCAAAGTAAAGCGTGAAAAAACTGTCAGGTTAAACGCTATTGGTCCTTAATGATTGTTAAAGTAAATATATTTTGGAAAGAAATGCAATCTTTGGAATGAAAATACACAAAAAAGGAGTTTTATACACATTTAGGAGGAAGAAATCAAATTTCGAATACGTAGGGGCACCTCGAGGAAATTTGAAAAAAATGAGACTCCCCCTTTTTGACCTTCATTTTTCAGCCAGAAAAGCAATGCGAACCTATATTTTTAATAACACCAAATAAACCCCCTATTCTTTAACATAAATAATCTCTCTTAATTTAACATTAAATTAACTTTGTCTTTCAACGAAATAATAATCGAAAAGTGGTAACCCATATGGAAAATAACATAGAAAGGCCATTGGTCCATTGTATTCTATACATGTTTCTTTTGGCATTTGAATTCGGCAAATTTTACTTTAAGCGCATAAATTATGCATAAAATCATAGATTATTACAAAATTCATTGTTTATATTCACGTTTTAATTAGCTATAGTCTATTTCATGAAACATGCTATTTTCAATGCAACGTTAGGGGTGGGAATGATAAAACAATGACTGAAAGGCTCGTGGTCAATGTGTACACTACATTTGGAGTTTGTATGTTACAGGACGCATAAAACAGCAAATTTAGTCTAATTCAGTGATTCAAGTTGAACTTTTGACAATTATAAAAGAACTATGATCTTTACGTTTTTTCTGCCCTAATCTGACTTTCTGGTTGTGTTATAATAATGGGAGATAATTTCACAAATGTTAAACGATTTCGAAACGCTGTTTACAAATCACCGAAGTAAGGTCCAGCATTCAACCATAATGTTGCACTATGACATTTAGGTCAGTTTTGAACAAGTTATAGTCTGTTTTAAAAACCGTTAATTTTCGGAAGATCATTTAGACCGCATTTCGTTCGTTCAATTGTGCACCCTGAATGAAAATTTAAGATAGAACAGTCGTCGAACATAGGCATCTACACATGCTATGTGAAAAACACCAACAGGAAAGATAAAAAAAACATCAATTTTGAAGCGCAGCACAAACTGAGGAGAAAAAAACTACTTGCAAAAACGCGCCTTTTTTTCTAGGGGTGGCCTTTAAAAACGGCACTTCAAGCATAAAGGAACATCGATGTATATGCCCAACTACATACAAGTTTTGTAATTGAATCAACAGCACTAAAGGTATGCAATTTGCTTAATTCTGCATCCATTTAATATCTCTATACATGTTTCTTTTGGCATTTGAATTCCGCAAATTTTACTTTAAGCGCATAAATTATGCATAAAATCATAGATTATTACAAAATTCATTGTTTATATTCACGTTTTAATTAGCTATAGTCTATTTCATGAAACATGCTATTTTCAATGCAACGTTAGGGGTGGGAATGATAAAACAATGACTGAAAGGCTCGTGGTCAATGTGTACGCTACATTTGGAGTTTGTATGTTACAGGACGCATAAAACAGCAAATTTAGTCTAATTCAGTGATTCAAGTTGAACTTTTGACAATTATAAAAGAACTATGATCTTTACGTTTTTTCGGCCCTAATCTGACTTTCTGGTTGTGTTATAATAATGGGAGCTAATTTCACAAATGTTAAACGATTTCGAAACGCTGTTTACAAATCACCGAAGTAAGGTCCAGCATTCAACCATAATGTTGCACTATGACATTTAGGTCAAATTTGAACAAGTTATAGTCTGTTTCAAAAACCGTTAATTTTCGGAAGATCATTCAGACCGCATTTCGTTCGTTCAATTGTGGACCCTGAATGAAAATTTAAGATAGAACAGTCGTCGAACATAGGCATCTACACATGCTATGTGAAAAACACCAACAGGAAGGATAAAAAAAACATCAATTTTGAAGCGCAGCACAAAGTGAGGAGAAAAAAACTACTTGCAAAAACGCGCCTTTTTTTCTAGGGGTGGCCTTTAAAAAACGGCACTTAAAGCATAAAGGAACATCGATGTATATGCCCAACTACATACAAGTTTTGTAATTGAATCAACAGTACTAAAGGTATGCAATTTGCTTAATTCTGCATCCATTTAATATCTCTATAGGCATCAATGTACTATTGCATAACGGTATGGGCGCGGTCATTTTATGAGCAAAGTAAAGCGTGAAAAAACTGTCAGGTTAAACGCGATTGGTCAATAATGATTGTTAAAGTAAATATATTTTGGAAAGAAATGCAATCTTTGGTATGAAAATACACAAAAAAGGAGTTTTATACACATTTAGGAGGAAGAAATCAAATTTCGAATACGTAGGGGCACCTCGAGGAAATTTGAAAAAAATGAGACTTCCCCTTTTTGACCTTCATTTTTCAGCCAGAAAAGCAATGCGAACCTATATTTTTAATAACACCAAATAAACCCCCTATTCTTTAACATAAATAATCTCTCTTAATTTAACATTAAATTAACTTTGTCTTTCAACGAAATAATAATCGAAAAGGGGTACCCCATATGGAAAATAACACAGAAAGGCCATTGGTCCATTGTATTCTATACATGTTTCTTTTGGCATTTGAATTCGGCAAATTTTACTTTAAGCGCATGAATTATGCATAAAATCATAGATTATTACAAAATTCATTGTTTATATTCACGTTTTAATTAGCTATAGTCTATTTCATGAAACATGCTATTTTCAATGCAACGTTAGGGGTGGGAATGATAAAACAATGACTGAAAGGCTCGTGGTCAATGTGTACACTACATTTGGAGTTTGTATGTTACAGGACGCATAAAACAGCAAATTTAGTCTAATTCAGTGATTCAAGTTGAACTTTTGACAATTATAAAAGAACTATGATCTTTACGTTTTTTCGGCCCTAATCTGACTTTCTGGTTGTGTTATAATAATGGGAGATAATTTCACAAATGTTAAACGATTTCGAAACGCTGTTTACAAATCACCGAAGTAAGGTCCAGCATTCAACCATAATGTTGCACTATGACATTTAGGTCAGTTTTGAACAAGTTATAGTCTGTTTTAAAAACCGTTAATTTTCGGAAGATCATTTAGACCGCATTTCGTTCGTTCAATTGTGGACCCTGAAAGAAAATTTAAGATAGAACAGTCGTCGAACATAGGCATCTACACATGCTATGTGAAAAACACCAACAGGAAAGATAAAAAAAACATCAATTTTGAAGCGCAGCACAAACTGAGGAGAAAAAAACTACTTGCAAAAACGCGCCTTTTTTTTCTAGGGGTGGCCTTTAAAAACGGCACTTCAAGCATAAAGGAACATCGATGTATATGCCCAACTACATACAAGTTTTGTAATTGAATCAACAGCACTAAAGGTATGCAATTTGCTTAATTCTGCATCCATTTAATATCTCTATACATGTTTCTTTTGGCATTTGAATTCGGCAAATTTTACATTAAGCGCATAAATTATGCATAAAATCATAGATTATTACAAAATTCATTGTTTATATTCACGTTTTAATTAGCTATAGTCTATTTCATGAAACATGCTATTTTCAATGCAACGTTAGGGGTGGGAATGATAAAACAATGACTGAAAGGCTCGTGGTCAATGTGTACACTACATTTGGAGTTTGTATGTTACAGGACGCATAAAACAGCAAATTTAGTCTAATTCAGTGATTCAAGTTGAACTTTTGACAATTATAAAAGAACTATGATCTTTACGTTTTTTCGGCCCTAATCTGACTTTCTGGTTGTGTTATAATAATGGGAGCTAATTTCACAAATGTTAAACGATTTCGAAACGCTGTTTACAAATCACCGAAGTAAGGTCCAGCATTCAACCATAATGTTGCACTATGACATTTAGGTCAGATTTGAACAAGTTATAGTCTGTTTCAAAAACCGTTAATTTTCGGAAGATCATTTAGACCGCATTTCGTTCGTTCAATTGTGGACCCTGAATGAAAATTTAAGATAGAACAGTCGTCGAACATAGGCATCTACACATGCTATGTGAAAAACACCAACAGGAAAGATAAAAAAACATCAATTTTGAAGCGCAGCACAAACTGAGGAGAAAAAAACTACTTGCAAAAACGCGCCTTTTTTTCTAGGGGTGGCCTTTAAAAAACGGCACTTAAAGCATAAAGGAACATCGATGTATATGCCCAACTACATACAAGTTTTGTAATTGAATCAACAGTACTAAAGGTATGCAATTTGCTTAATTCTGCATCCATTTAATATCTCTATAGGCATCAATGTAGTATTGCATAACGTTATGGGCGCGGCCATTTTATGAGCAAAGTAAAGCGTGAAAAAACTGTCAGGTTAAACGCGATTGGTCAATAATGATTGTTAAAGTAAATATATTTTGGAAAGAAATGCAATCTTTGGTATGAAAATACACAAAAAAGGAGTTTTATACACATTTAGGAGGAAGAAATCAAATTTCGAATACGTAGGGGCACCTCGAGGAAATTTGAAAAAAATGAGACTGCCCCTTTTTGACCTTCATTTTTCAGCCTGAAAAGCAATGCGAACCTATATTTTTAATAACACCAAATAAACCCCCTATTCTTAAACATAAATAATCTCTCTTAATTTAACATTAAATTAACTTTGTCTTTCAACGAAATAATAATCGAAAAGGGGTACCCCATATGGAAAATAACATAGAAAGGCCATTGGTCCATTGTATTCTATACATGTTTCTTTTGGCATTTGAATTCGGCAAATTTTACTTTAAGCGCATAAATTATGCATAAAATCATAGATTATTACAAAATTCATTGTTTATATTCACGTTTTAATTAGCTATAGTCTATTTCATGAAACATGCTATTTTCAATGCAACGTTAGGGGTGGGAATGATAAAACAATGACTGAAAGGCTCGTGGTCAATGTGTACACTACATTTGGAGTTTTTATGTTACAGGACGCATAAAACAGCAAATTTAGTCTAATTCAGTGATTCAAGTTGAACTTTTGACAATTATAAAAGAACTATGATCTTTACGTTTTTTCTGCCCTAATCTGACTTTCTGGTTGTGTTATAATAATGGGAGATAATTTCACAAATGTTAAACGATTTCGAAACGCTGTTTACAAATCACCGAAGTAAGGTCCAGCATTCAACCATAATGTTGCACTATGACATTTAGGTCAGTTTTGAACAAGTTATAGTCTGTTTTAAAAACCGTTAATTTTCGGAAGATCATTTAGACCGCATTTCGTTCGTTCAATTGTGGACCCTGAATGAAAATTTAAGATAGAACAGTCGTCGAACATAGGCATCTACACATGCTATGTGAAAAACACCAACAGGAAAGATAAAAAAAACATCTATTTTGAAGCGCAGCACAACCTGAGGAGAAAAAAACTACTTGCAAAAACGCGCCTTTTTTTCTAGGGGTGGCCTTTAAAAACGGCACTTCAAGCATAAAGGAACATCGATGTATATGCCCAACTACATACAAGTTTTGTAATTGAATCAACAGCACTAAAGGTATGCAATTTGCTTAATTCTGCATCCATTTAATATCTCTATACATGTTTCTTTTGGCATTTGAATTCGGCAAATTTTACTTTAAGCGCATAAATTATGCATAAAATCATAGATTATTACAAAATTCATTGTTTATATTCACGTTTTAATTAGCTATAGTCTATTTCATGAAACATGCTATTTTCAATGCAACGTTAGGGGTGGGAATGATAAAACAATGACTGAAAGGCTCGTGGTCAATGTGTACGCTACATTTGGAGTTTGTATGTTACAGGACGCATAAAACAGCAAATTTAGTCTAATTCAGTGATTCAAGTTGAACTTTTGACAATTATAAAAGAACTATGATCTTTACGTTTTTTCGGCCCTAATCTGACTTTCTGGTTGTGTTATAATAATGGGAGCTAATTTCACAAATGTTAAACGATTTCGAAACGCTGTTTACAAATCACCGAAGTAAGGTCCAGCATTCAACCATAATGTTGCACTATGACATTTAGGTCAGTTTTGAACAAGTTATAGTCTGTTTCAAAAACCGTTAATTTTCGGAAGATCATTCAGACCGCATTTCGTTCGTTCAATTGTGGACCCTGAATAAAAATTTAAGATAGAACAGTCGTCGAACATAGGCATCTACACATGCTATGTGAAAACACCAACAGGAAGGATAAAAAAAACATCAATTTTGAAGCGCAGCACAAAGTGAGGAGAAAAAAACTACTTGCAAAAACGCGCCTTTTTTTCTATGGGTGGCCTTTAAAAAACGGCACTTAAAGCATAAAGGAACATCGATGTATATGCCCAACTACATACAAGTTTTGTAATTGAATCAACAGTACTAAAGGTATGCAATTTGCTTAATTCTGCATCCATTTAATATCTCTATACATGTTTCTTTTGGCATTTGAATTCGGCAAATTTTACTTTAAGCGCATGAATTATGCATAAAATCATAGATTATTACAAAATTCATTGTTTATATTCACGTTTTAATTAGCTATAGTCTATTTCATGAAACATGCTATTTTCAATGCAACGTTAGGGGTGGGAATGATAAAACAATGACTGAAAGGCTCGTGGTCAATGTGTACACTACATTTGGAGTTTGTATGTTACAGGACGCATAAAACAGCAAATTTAGTCTAATTCAGTGATTCAAGTTGAACTTTTGACAATTATAAAAGAACTATGATCTTTACGTTTTTTCTGCCCTAATCTGACTTTCTGGTTGTGTTATAATAATGGGAGATAATTTCACAAATGTTAAACGATTTCGAAACGCTGTTTACAAATCACCGAAGTAAGGTCCAGCATTCAACCATAATGTTGCACTATGACATTTAGGTCAGTTTTGAACAAGTTATAGTCTGTTTTAAAAACCGTTAATTTTCGGAAGATCATTTAGACCGCATTTCGTTCGTTCAATTGTGAACCCTGAATGAAAATTTAAGATAGAACAGTCGTCGAACATAGGCATCTACACATGCTATGTGAAAAACACCAACAGGAAAGATAAAAAAAAACATCAATTTTGAAGCGCAGCACAAACTGAGGAGAAAAAAACTACTTGCAAAAACGCGCCTTTTTTTCTAGGGGTGGCCTTTAAAAATGGCACTTCAAGCATAAAGGAACATCGATGTATATGCCCAACTACATACAAGTTTTGTAATTGAATCAACAGCACTAAAGGTATGCAATTTGCTTAATTCTGCATCCATTTAATATCTCTATACATGTTTCTTTTGGCATTTGAATTCGGCAAATTTTACTTTAAGCGCATAAATTATGCATAAAATCATAGATTATTACAAAATTCATTGTTTATATTCACGTTTTAATTAGCTATAGTCTATTTCATGAAACATGCTATTTTCAATGCAACGTTAGGGGTGGGAATGATAAAACAATGACTGAAAGGCTCGTGGTCAATGTGTACGCTACATTTGGAGTTTGTATGTTACAGGACGCATAAAACAGCAAATTTAGTCTAATTCAGTGATTCAAGTTGAACTTTTGACAATTATAAAAGAACTATGATCTTTACGTTTTTTCGGCCCTAATCTGACTTTCTGGTTGTGTTATAATAATGGGAGCTAATTTCACAAATGTTAAACGATTTCGAAACGCTGTTTACAAATCACCGAAGTAAGTTCCAGCATTCAACCATAATGTTGCACTATGACATTTAGGTCAGTTTTGAACAAGTTATAGTCTGTTTCAAAAACCGTTAATTTTCGGAAGATCATTCAGACCGCATTTCGTTCGTTCAATTGTGGACCCTGAATGAAAATTTAAGATAGAACAGTCGTCGAACATAGGCATCTACACATGCTATGTGAAAAACACCAACAGGAAGGATAAAAAAAAACATCAATTTTGAAGCGCAGCACAAAGTGAGGAGAAAAAAACTACTTGCAAAAACGCGCCTTTTTTTCTAGGGGTGGCCTTTAAAAAACGGCACTTAAAGCATAAAGGAACATCGATGTATATGCCCAACTACATACAAGTTTTGTAATTGAATCAACAGTACTAAAGGTATGCAATTTGCTTAATTCTACATCCATTTAATATCTCTATAGGCATCAATGTACTATTGCATAACGGTATGGGCGCGGCCATTTTATGAGCAAAGTAAAGCGTGAAAAAACTGTCAGGTTAAACGCGATTGATCAATAATGATTGTTAAAGTAAATATATTTTGGAAAGAAATGCAATCTTTGGTATGAAAATACACAAAAAAGGAGTTTTATACACATTTAGGAGGAAGAAATCAAATTTCGAATACGTAGGGGCACCTCGAGGAAATTTGAAAAAAATGAGACTCCCCCTTTTTGACCTTCATTTTTCAGCCAGAAAAGAAATGCGAACCTATATTTTTAATAACACCAAATAAACCCCCTATTCTTTAACATAAATAATCTCTCTTAATTTAACATTAAATTAACTTTGTCTTTCAACGAAATAATAATCGAAAAGGGGTACCCCATATGGAAAATAACATAGAAAGGCCATTGGTCCATTGTATTCTATACATGTTTCTTTTGGCATTTGAATTCGGCAAATTTTACTTTAAGCGCATGAATTATGCATAAAATCATAGATTATTACAAAATTCATTGTTTATATTCACGTTTTAATTAGCTATAGTCTATTTCATGAAACATGCTATTTTCAATGCAACGTTAGGGGTGGGAATGATAAAACAATGACTGAAAGGCTCGTGGTCAATGTGTACACTACATTTGGAGTTTGTATGTTACAGGACGCATAAAACAGCAAATTTAGTCTAATTCAGTGATTCAAGTTGAACTTTTGACAATTATAAAAGAACTATGATCTTTACGTTTTTTCGGCCCTAATCTGACTTTCTGGTTGTGTTATAATAATGGGAGATAATTTCACCAATGTTAAACGATTTCGAAACGCTGTTTACAAATCACCGAAGTAAGGTCCAGCATTCAACCATAATGTTGCACTATGACATTTAGGTCAGTTTTGAACAAGTTATAGTCTGTTTTAAAAACCGTTAATTTTCGGAAGATCTTTTAGACCGCATTTCGTTCGTTCAATTGTGGACCCTGAAAGAAAATTTAAGATAGAACAGTCGTCGAACATAGGCATCTACACATGCTATGTGAAAAACACCAACAGGAAAGATAAAAAAAACATCAATTTTGAAGCGCAGCACAAACTGAGGTGATAAAAACTACGTGCAAAAACGCGCTTTTTTTCTAGGGGTGGCCTTTAAAAACGGCACTTCAAGCATAAAGGAACATCGATGTATATGCCCAACTACATACAAGTTTTGTAATTGAATCAACAGCACTAAAGGTATGCAATTTGCTTAATTCTGCATCCATTTAATATCTCTATACATGTTTCTTTTGGCATTTGAATTCGGCAAATTTTACATTAAGCGCATAAATTATGCATAAAATCATAGATTATTACAAAATTCATTGTTTATATTCACGTTTTAATTAGCTATAGTCTATTTCATGAAACATGCTATTTTCAATGCAACGTTAGGGGTGGGAATGATAAAACAATGACTGAAAGGCTCGTGGTCAATGTGTACACTACATTTGGAGTTTGTATGTTACAGGACGCATAAAACAGCAAATTTAGTCTAATTCAGTGATTCAAGTTGAACTTTTGACAATTATAAAAGAACTATGATCTTTACGTTTTTTCGGCCCTAATCTGACTTTCTGGTTCTATTAATGGGAGCTAATTTCACAAATGTTAAACGACTTCGAAACGCTGTTTACAAATCACCGAAGTAAGGTCCAGCATTCAACCATAATGTTGCCTTATGACATTTAGGTCAGATTTGAACAAGTTATAGTCTGTTTCAAAAACCGTTAATTTTCGGAAGATCATTTAGACCGCATTTCGTTCGTTCAATTGTGGACCCTGAATGAAAATTTAAGATAGAACAGTCGTCGAACATAGGCATCTACACATGCTATGTGAAAAACACCAACAGGAAAGATAAAAAAACATCAATTTTGAAGCGCAGCACAAACTGAGGAGAAAAAAACTACTTGCAAAAACGCGTCTTTTTTTCTAGGGGTGGCCTTTAAAAAACGGCACTTAAAGCATAAAGGAACATCAATGTATATGCCCAACTACATACAAGTTTTGTAATTGAATCAACAGTACTAAATGTATGCAATTTGCTTAATTCTGCATCCATTTAATATATCTATAGGCATCAATGTACTATTGCATAACGGTATGGGCGCGGCCATTTTATGAGCAAAGTAAAGCGTGAAAAAACTGTCAGGTTAAACGCGATTGGTCAATAATGATTGTTAAAGTAAATACATTTTGGAAAGAAATGCAATCTTTGGTATGAAAATACACAAAAAAGGAGTTTTATACACATTTAGGAGGAAGAAATCAAATTTCGAATACGTAGGGGCACCTCGAGGAAATTTGAAAAAAATGAGACTCCCCCTTTTTGACCTTCATTTTTCAGCCAGAAAAGCAATGCGAACCTATATTTTTAATAACACCAAATAAACCCCCTATTCTTTAACATAAATAATCTCTCTTAATTTAACATTAAATTAACTTTGTCTTTCAACGAAATAATAATCGAAAAGGGGTACCCCATATGGAAAATAACATAGAAAGGTCATTGGTCCATTGTATTCTATACATGTTTCTTTTGGCATTTGAATTCGGCAAATTTTACTTTAAGCGCATAAATTATGCATAAAATCATAGATTATTACAAAATTCATTGTTTATATTCACGTTTTAATTAGCTTTAGTCTATTTCATGAAACATGCTATTTTCAATGCAACGTTAGGGGTGGGAATGATAAAACAATGACTGAAAGGCTCGTGGTCAATGTGTACACTACATTTGGAGTTTGTATGTTACAGGACGCATAAAACAGCAAATTTAGTCTAATTCAGTGATTCAAGTTGAACTTTTGACAATTATAAAAGAACTATGATCTTTACGTTTTTTCTGCCCTAATCTGACTTTCTGGTTGTGTTATAATAATGGGAGCTAATTTCACAAATGTTAAACGATTTCGAAACGCTGTTTACAAATCACCGAAGTAAGGTCCAGCATTCAACCATAATGTTGCACTATGACATTTAGGTCAGTTTTGAACAAGTTATAGTCTGTTTCAAAAACCGTTAATTTTCGGAAGATCATTTAGACCGCATTTCGTTCGTTCAATTGTGGACCCTGAATGAAAATTTAAGATAGAACAGTCGTCGAACATAGGCATCTACACATGCTATGTGAAAAACACCAACAGGAAAGATAAAAAAACATCAATTTTGAAGCGCAGCACAAACTGAGGAGAAAAAAAACTACTTGCAAAGACGCGCCTTTTTTTCTAGGGGTGGCCTTTAAAAAACGGCACTTAAAGCATAAAGGAACATCGATGTATATGCCCAACTACATACAAGTTTTGTAATTGAATCAACAGTACTAAAGGTATGCAATTTGCTTAATTCTGCATCCATTTAATATCTCTATAGGCATCAATGTACTATTGCATAACGGTATGGGCGCGGCCATTTTATGAGCAAAGTAAAAGCGTGAAAAAACTGTCAGGTTAAACGCGATTGGTCAATAATGATTGTTAAAGTAAATATATTTTGGAAAGAAATGCCATCTTTGGTATGAAAATACACAAAAAAGGAGTTTTATACACATTTAGGAGGAAGAAATCAAATTTCAAATACGTAGGGGCACCTCGAGGAAATTTGAAAAAAATGAGACTCCCCCTTTTTGACCTTCATTTTTCAGCCAGAAAAGCAATGCGAACCTATATTTTTAATAACACCAAATAAACCCCCTATTCTTTAACATAAATAATCTCTCTTAATTTAACATTAAATTAACTTTGTCTTTCAACGAAATCATAATCGAAAAGGGGTACCCCATATGGAAAATAACATAGAAAGGCCATTGGTCCATTGTATTCTATACATGTTTCTTTTGGCATTTGAATTCGGCAAATTTTACTTTAAGCGCATAAATTATGCATAAAATCATAGATTATTACAAAATTCATTGTTTATATTCACGTTTTAATTAGCTATAGTCTATTTCATGAAACATGCTATTTTCAATGCAACGTTAGGGGTGGGAATGATAAAACAATGACTGAAAGGCTCGTGGTCAATGTGTACACTACATTTGGAGTTTGTATGTTACAGGACGCATAAAACAGCAAATTTAGTCTAATTCAGTGATTCAAGTTGAACTTTTGACACTTATAAAAGAACTATGATCTTTACGTTTTTTCTGCCCTAATCTGACTTTCTGGTTGTGTTATAATAATGGGAGATAATTTCACAAATGTTAAACGATTTCGAAACGCTGTTTACAAATCACCGAAGTAAGGTCCAGCATTCAACCATAATGTTGCACTATGACATTTAGGTCAGTTTTGAACAAGTTATAGTCTGTTTCAAAAACCGTTAATTTTCGGAAGATCATTTAGACCGCATTTCGTTCGTTCAATTGTGGACCCTGAATGAAAATTTAAGATAGAACAGTCGTCGAACATAGGCATCTACACATGCTATGTGAAAAACACCAACAGGAAAGATAAAAAAACATCAATTTTGAAGCGCAGCACAAACTGAGGAGAAAAAAACTACTTGCAAAAACGCGCCTTTTTTTCTAGGGGTGGCCTTTAAAAAACGGCACTTAAAGCATAAAGGAACATCGATGTATATGCCCAACTACATACAAGTTTTGTAATTGAATCAACAGTACTAAAGGTATGCAATTTGCTTAATTCTGCATCCATTTAATATCTCTATACATGTTTCTTTTGGCATTTGAATTCGGCAAATTTTACTTTAAGCGCATAAATTATGCATAAAATCATAGATTATTACAAAATTCATTGTTTATATTCACGTTTTAATTAGCTATAGTCTATTTCATGAAACATGCTATTTTCAATGCAACGTTAGGGGTGGGAATGATAAAACAATGACTGAAAGGCTCGTGGTCAATGTGTACACTACATTTGGAGTTTGTATGTTACAGGACGCATAAAACAGCAAATTTAGTCTAATTCAGTGATTCAAGTTGAACTTTTGACACTTATAAAAGAACTATGATCTTTACGTTTTTTCTGCCCTAATCTTACTTTCTGGTTGTGTTATAATAATGGGAGATAATTTCACAAATGTTAAACGATTTCGAAACGCTGTTTACAAATCACCGAAGTAAGGTCCAGCATTCAACCATAATGTTGCACTATGACATTTAGGTCAGTTTTGAACAAGTTATAGTCTGTTTCAAAAACCGTTAATTTTCGGAAGATCATTTAGACCGCATTTCGTTCGCTCAATTGTGGACCCTGAATGAAAATTTCAGATAGAACAGTCGTCGAACATAGGCATCCACACATGCTATGTGAAAAACACCAACAGGAAAGATAAAAAAACATCAATTTTGAAGCGCAGCACAAACTGAGGAGAAAAAAACTACTTGCAAAAACGCGCCTTTTTTTCTAGGGGTGGCCTTTACAAAACGGCACTTAAAGCATAAAGGAACATCGATGTATATGCCCAACTACATACAAGTTTTGTAATTGAATCAACAGCACTAAAGGTATGCAATTTGCATAATTCTGCATCCATTTAATATCTCTATACATGTTTCTTTTGGCATTTGAATTCGGCAAATTTTACTTTAAGCGCATAATTTATGCATAAAATCATAGATTATTACAAAATTCATTGTTTATGTTCACGTTTTAATTAGCTATAGTCTATTTCATGAAACATGCTATTTTCAATGCAACGTTAGGGGTGGGATTGATAAAACAATGACTGAAAGGCTCGTGGTCAATGTGTACACTACATTTGGAGTTTGTATGTTACAGGACGCATAAAACAGCAAATTTAGTCTAATTCAGTGATTCAAGTTGAACTTTTGACAATTATAAAAGAACTATGATCTTTACGTTTTTTCTGCCCTAATCTGACTTTCTGGTTGTGTTATAATAATGGGAGATAATTTCACAAATGTTAAACGATTTCGAAACGCTGTTTACAAATCACCGAAGTAAGGCCCAGCATTCAACCATAATGTTGCACTATGACATTTAGGTCAGTTTTGAACAACTTATAGTCTATTTCAAAAACCGTTAATTTTCGGAAGATCATTTAGACCGCATTTCGTTCGTTCAATTGTGGACCCTGAATGAAAATTTAAGATAGAACAGTCGTCGAACATAGGCATCTACACATGCTATGCGAATAACATCAACAGGAAAGATAAAAAAACATCAATTTTGAAGCGCAGCACAAACTGAGGAGAAAAAAACTACTTGCAAAAACGCGCCTTTTTTCCTAGGGGTGGCCTTTAAAAAACGGCACTTAAAGCATAAAGGAACATCGATGTATATGCCCAACTACATACAAGTTTTGTAATTGAATCAACAGTACTAAAGGTATGCAATTTGCTTAATTCTGCATCCATTTAATATCTCTATACATGTTTCTTTTGGCATTTGAATTCGGCAAATTTTACTTTAAGCGCATAAATTATGCATAAAATCATAGACTATTACAAAATTCATTGTTTATATTCACGTTTTAATTAGCTATAGTCTATTTCATGAAACATGCTATTTTCAATGCAACGTTAGGGGTGGGAATGATAAAACAATGACTGAAAGGCTCGTGGTCAATGTGTACACTACATTTGGAGTTTGTATGTTACAGGACGCATAAAACAGCAAATTTAGTCTAATTCAGTGATTCAAGTTGAAAATTGACAATTATAAAAGAACTATGATCTTTACGTTTTTTCGGCCCTAATCTGACTTTCTGGTCGTGTTATAATAATGGGAGATAATTTCACAACTGTTAAACGATTTCGAAACGCTGTTTACAAATCACCGAAGTAAGGTCCAGCATTCAACCATAATGTTGCACTATGACATTTAGGTCAGTTTAGAACAAGTTATAGTCTGTTTCAAAAACCGTTAATTTTCGGAAGATCATTTAGACCGCATTTCGTTCGTTCAATTGTGGACCCTGAATGAAAATTTAAGATAGAACAGTCGTCGAACATAGGCATCTACACATGCTATGTGAAAAACACCAACAGGAAAGATAAAAAAACATCAATTTTGAAGCGCAGCACAAACTGAGGAGAAAAAAACTACATGTACTTGCAAAAACGCGCCTTTTTTTCTAGGTGGGGCCTTTAAAAACGGCACTTAAAGCATAAAGGAACATCGATGTATATGCCCAACTACATACAAGTTTTGTAATTGAATCAACAGTACTAAAGGTATGCAATTTGCTTAATTCTGCATCCATTTAATATCTCTATACATGTTTCTTTTGGCATTTGAATTCGGCAAATTTTACTTTAAGCGCATAAATTATACATTAAATCATAGATTATTACAAAATTCATTGTTTATATTCACGTTTTAATTAGCTATAGTCTATTTCATGAAACATGCTATTTTCAATGCAACGTTAGGGGTGGGAATGATAAAACAATGACTGAAAGGCTCGTGGTCAATGTGTACACTACATTTGGAGTTTGTATGTTACAGGACGCATAAAACAGCAAATTTAGTCTAATTCAGTGATTCAAGTTGAACTTTTGACAATTATAAAAGAACTATGATCTTTACGTTTTTTCTGCCTTAATCTGACTTTCTGGTTGTGTTATAATAATGGGAGATAATTTCACAAATGTTAAACGATTTCGAAACGCTGTTTACAAATCACCGAAGTAAGGTCCAGCATTCAACCATAATGTTGCACTATGACATTTAGGTCAGTTTTGAACAAGTTAAAGCCTGTTTCAAAAACCGTTAATTTTCGGAAGATCATTTAGACCGCATTTCGTTCGTTCAATTGTGGACCCTGAATGAAAATTTAAGATAGAACAGTCGTCGAACATAGGCATCTACACATGCTATGTGAAAAACACCACCAGGAAAGAAAAAAAACATCAATTTTGAAGCGCAGCACAAACTGAGGAGAAAAAAACTACTTGCAAAAACGCGCCTTTTTTTTCTAGGGGTGGCCTTTAAAAAACGGCACTTAAAGCATAAAGGAACATCGATGTATATGCCCAACTACATACAAGTTTTGTAATTGAATCAACAGTACTAAAGGTATGCAATTTGCTTAATTCTGCATCCATTAAATATCTCTATAGGCATCAATGTAGTATTGCATAACGGTATGGGCGCGGCCATTTTATGAGCAAAGTAAAGCGTGAAAAAACTGTCAGGTTAAACGCGATTGGTCAATAATGATTGTTAAAGTAAATATATTTTGGAAAGAAATGCAATCTTTGGTATGAAAATACACGAAAAAGGAGTTTTATACACATTTAGGAGGAAGAAATCAAATTTCGAATACGTAGGGGCACCTCGAGGAAATTTGAAAAAAATGAGACTCCCCCTTTTTGACCTTCATTTTTCAGCCAGAAAAGCAATGCGAACCTATATTTTTAATAACACCAAATAAACCCCCTATTCTTTAACATAAATAATCTCTCTTAATTTAACATTAAATTAACTTTGTCTTTCAACGAAATAATAATCGAAAAGTGGTACCCCATATGGAAAATAGCATAGAAAGGCCATTGGTCCATTGTATTCTATACATGTTTCTTTTGGCATTTGAATTCGGCAAATTTTACTTTAAGCGCATAAATTATGCTTAAAATCATAGATTATTACAAAATTCATTGTTTATATTCACGTTTTAATTAGCTATAGTCTATTTCATGAAACATGCTATTTTCAATGCAACGTTAGGGGTGGGAATGATAAAACAATGACTGAAAGGCTCGTGGTCAATGTGTACACTACATTTGGAGTTTGTATGTTACAGGACGCATAAAACAGCAAATTTAGTCTAATTCAGTGATTCAAGTTGAAAATTGACAATTATAAAAGAACTATGATCTTTACGTTTTTTCGGCCCTAATCTGACTTTCTGGTCGTGTTATAATAATGGGAGATAATTTCACAACTGTTAAACGATTTCGAAACGCTGTTTACAAATCACCGAAGTAAGGTCCAGCATTCAACCATAATGTTGCACTATGACATTTAGGTCAGTTTAGAACAAGTTATAGTCTGTTTCAAAAACCGTTAATTTTCGGAAGATCATTTAGACCGCATTTCGTTCGTTCAATTGTGGACCCTGAATGAAAATTTAAGATAGAACAGTCGTCGAACATAGGCATCTACACATGCTATGTGAAAAACACCAACAGGAAAGATAAAAAAACATCAATTTTGAAGCGCAGCACAAACTGAGGAGAAAAAAACTACATGTACTTGCAAAAACGCGCCTTTTTTTCTAGGTGGGGCCTTTAAAAACGGCACTTAAAGCATAAAGGAACATCGATGTATATGCCCAACTACATACAAGTTTTGTAATTGAATCAACAGTACTAAAGGTATGCAATTTGCTTAATTCTGCATCCATTTAATATCTCTATACATGTTTCTTTTGGCATTTGAATTCGGCAAATTTTACTTTAAGCGCATAAATTATACATTAAATCATAGATTATTACAAAATTCATTGTTTATATTCACGTTTTAATTAGCTATAGTCTATTTCATGAAACATGCTATTTTCAATGCAACGTTAGGGGTGGGAATGATAAAACAATGACTGAAAGGCTCGTGGTCAATGTGTACACTACATTTGGAGTTTGTATGTTACAGGACGCATAAAACAGCAAATTTAGTCTAATTCAGTGATTCAAGTTGAACTTTTGACAATTATAAAAGAACTATGATCTTTACGTTTTTTCTGCCTTAATCTGACTTTCTGGTTGTGTTATAATAATGGGAGATAATTTCACAAATGTTAAACGATTTCGAAACGCTGTTTACAAATCACCGAAGTAAGGTCCAGCATTCAACCATAATGTTGCACTATGACATTTAGGTCAGTTTTGAACAAGTTAAAGCCTGTTTCAAAAACCGTTAATTTTCGGAAGATCATTTAGACCGCATTTCGTTCGTTCAATTGTGGACCCTGAATGAAAATTTAAGATAGAACAGTCGTCGAACATAGGCATCTACACATGCTATGTGAAAAACACCACCAGGAAAGAAAAAAAACATCAATTTTGAAGCGCAGCACAAACTGAGGAGAAAAAAACTACTTGCAAAAACGCGCCTTTTTTTTCTAGGGGTGGCCTTTAAAAAACGGCACTTAAAGCATAAAGGAACATCGATGTATATGCCCAACTACATACAAGTTTTGTAATTGAATCAACAGTACTAAAGGTATGCAATTTGCTTAATTCTGCATCCATTAAATATCTCTATAGGCATCAATGTAGTATTGCATAACGGTATGGGCGCGGCCATTTTATGAGCAAAGTAAAGCGTGAAAAAACTGTCAGGTTAAACGCGATTGGTCAATAATGATTGTTAAAGTAAATATATTTTGGAAAGAAATGCAATCTTTGGTATGAAAATACACGAAAAAGGAGTTTTATACACATTTAGGAGGAAGAAATCAAATTTCGAATACGTAGGGGCACCTCGAGGAAATTTGAAAAAAATGAGACTCCCCCTTTTTGACCTTCATTTTTCAGCCAGAAAAGCAATGCGAACCTATATTTTTAATAACACCAAATAAACCCCCTATTCTTTAACATAAATAATCTCTCTTAATTTAACATTAAATTAACTTTGTCTTTCAACGAAATAATAATCGAAAAGTGGTACCCCATATGGAAAATAGCATAGAAAGGCCATTGGTCCATTGTATTCTATACATGTTTCTTTTGGCATTTGAATTCGGCAAATTTTACTTTAAGCGCATAAATTATGCTTAAAATCATAGATTATTACAAAATTCATTGTTTATATTCACGTTTTAATTAGCTATAGTCTATTTCATGAAACATGCTATTTTCAATGCAACGTTAGGGGTGGGAATGATAAAACAATGACTGAAAGGCTCGTGGTCAATGTGTACACTACATTTGGAGTTTGTATGTTACAGGACGCATAAAACAGCAAATTTAGTCTAATTCAGTGATTCAAGTTGAACTTTTGACAATTATAAAAGAACTATGATCTTTACGTTTTTTCGGCCCTAATCTGACTTTCTGGTTGTGTTATAATAATGGGAGCTAATTTCACAACTGTTAAACGATTTCGAAACGCTGTTTACAAATCACCGAAGTAAGGTCCAGCATTCAACCATAATGTTGCACTATGACATTTAGGTCAGATTTGAACAAGTTATAGTCTGTTTCAAAAACCGTTAATTTTCGGAAGATCATTTAGACCGCATTTCGTTCGTTCAATTGTGGACCCTGAATGAAAATTTAAGATAGAACAGTCGTCGAACATAGGCATCTACACATGCTATGTGAAAAACACCAACAGGAAAGATAAAAAAACATCAATTTTGAAGCGCAGCACAAACTGAGGAGAAAAAAACTACTTGCAAAAACGCGCCTTTTTTTCTAGGTGGGGCCTTTAAAAACGGCACTTAAAGCATAAAGGAACATCGATGTATATGCCCAACTACATACAAGTTTTGTAATTGAATCAACAGTACTAAAGGTATGCAATTTGCTTAATTCTGCATCCATTTAATATCTCTATACATGTTTCTTTTGGCATTTGAATTCGGCAAATTTTACTTTAAGCGCATAAATTATGCATAAAATCATAGATTATTACAAAATTCATTGTTTATATTCACGTTTTAATTAGCTATAGTCTATTTCATGAAACATGCTATTTTCAATGCAACGTTAGGGGTGGGAATGATAAAACAATGACTGAAAGGCTCGTGGTCAATGTGTACACTACATTTAGAGTTTGTATGTTACAGGACGCATAAAACAGCAAATTTAGTCTAATTCAGTGATTCAAGTTGAACTTTTGACAATTATAAAAGAACTATGATCTTTACGTTTTTTCGGCCCTAATCTTATTTTCTGGTTGTGTTATAATAATGGGAGATAATTTCACAAATGTTAAACGATTTCGAAACGCTGTTTACAAATCACCGAAGTAAGGTCCAGCATTCAACCATAATGTTGCACTATGACATTTAGGTCAGTTTTGAACAAGTTATAGTCTGTTTTAAAAACCGTTAATTTTCGGAAGATCATTTAGACCGCATTTCGTTCGTTCAATTGTGGACCCTGAATGAAAATTTAAGATAGAACAGTCGTCAAACATAGGCATCTACACATGCTATGCGAATAACATCAACAGGAAAGATAAAAAAAACATCAATTTTGAAGCGCAGCACAAACTGAGGAGAAAAAAACTACTTGCAAAAACGCGCCTTTTTTCCTAGGGGTGGCCTTTAAAAAACGGCACTTAAAGCAGAAAGGAACATCGATGTATATGCCCAACTACATACAAGTTTTGTAATTGAATCAACAGTACTAAAGGTATGCAATTTGCTTAATTCTGCATCCATTTAATATCTCTATACATGTTTCTTTTGGCATTTGAATTCGGCAAATTTTACTTTAAGCGCATAAATTATGCATAAAATCATAGACTATTACAAAATTCATTGTTTATATTCACGTTTTAATTAGCTATAGTCTATTTCATGAAACATGCTATTTTCAATGCAACGTTAGGGGTGGGAATGATAAAACAATGACTGAAAGGCTCGTGGTCAATGTGTACACTACATTTGGAGTTTGTATGTTACAGGACGCATAAAACAGCAAATTTAGTCTAATTCAGTGATTCAAGTTGAACTTTTGACAATTATAAATGAACTATGATCTTTACGTTTTTTCTGCCCTAATCTGACTTTCTGGTTGTGTTATAATAATGGGAGATAATTTCACAAATGTTAAACTATTTCGAAACGCTGTTTACAAATCACCGAAGTAAGGTCCAGCATTCAACCATAATGTTGCACTATGACATTTAGGTCAGTTTTGAACAAGTTGTAGTCTGTTTCAAAAACCGTTAATTTTCGGAAGATCATTTAGACCGCATTTCGTTCGTTCAATTGTGGACCCTGAATGAAAATTTAAGATAGAACAGTCGTCGAACATAGGCATCTGCACATGCTATGTGAAAAACACCAACAGGAAAGATAAAAAACATCAATTTTGAAGCGCAGCACAAACTGAGGAGAAAAAACTACTTGCAAAAACGCGCCTTTTTTTCTAGGGGTGGCCTTTAAAAAACGGCACTTAAAGCATAAAGGAACATCGATGTATATGCCCAACTACATACAAGTTTTGTAATTGAATCAACAGTACTAAAGGTATGCAATTTGCTTAATTCTGCATCCATTTAATATCTCTATAGGCATCAATGTACTATTGCATAACGGTATGGGCGCGGCCATTTTATGAGCAAAGTAAAGCGTGAAAAAACTGTCAGGTTAAACGCGATTGGTCAATAATGATTGTTAAAGTAAATATATTTTGGAAAGAAATGCAATCTTTGGTATGAAAATACACAAAAAAGGAGTTTTATACACATTTAGGAGGAAGAAATCAAATTTCGAATACGTAGGGGCACCTGCGGTAGGAAAACTGGCAAAGATTGTATATGATTGATTCACATGAAATATGTACATGAAAAAATTACCTGGAATAATAATCAAAAAAGATTTGAAATTCAATGTGTATATGACATTAAAATATTACCTGTTTTTCGAAAAAAGATCTAATTGAAATTTGAGCTATCTGAATTACTTATTTACTATTTCAATCAATAGAATGACTAAACATCAATCTTCTCTGTTTATATATGAAAGTCTGAAATAAAAGTCATTCCCACCCTTCCAGTGCGAGTTTTAATAGACGCATGTTAATATCATCACCATGACAGCGTTGGTCCTTTGTTTTTTGATACATGTAATCTCTTCTATTTATAGCATTGGCATCTTAATCGTATTTGTTTCTATTATTATCATATTGTCGAAATATATTGGATCAAACACCGGCAGAGCCTCGTTGGAGACCAGAAATCTTTTCACTTGGATGTCTGAGATTTTCCCGTCTTTCACTACCACCGGTGTTGGATCCAATATATTTGTGTCAGCTTCTTCGTGACGAAAACTGTGATAAAGGGAGATAACTTTTTACGCGAACATTGGGAACATAATTTAACTTCGTTTATGATGTCTTTAAACCAACGAGGGATTAAATATGAATATGGAAATTTATATTTTGGAACATTTTAGTTATTATATATATTTTTAAACATTTGTAACAAGAAAAAATGTTATGGGATGGTAGAATGTTTCAAGTTGTTTTTCAAGTAAAGGAAGAATTAAGAACTTTCTAAACAACAGAGTATATATGTTTTATGTGTATAACTTACAGAAATATTAGCAAATGTATCAACTAACAATGGTTTCTTCATAATATTGTAACTGATTTTTTAAATAAAAATTCCTGGTATTAACATTAATTTGAATATAAACTAAGACTTGAATTAAACTGGGAGTGAGACTATTATAAAAATGTACCTGAATTAAATCTGGGAAAAATGTATCAGTTAGTTTTACTGGTCCCAGAATGATTTGCATGTATACATACTAATAAAGGCAATTGAACCATTAAAAACACAGACACACTTAAAGAATACCATAACAATAAAATACATAATAAACTAAAACTGTTTCAAATCAATATAATAAAAACAATAATAATATGAATTAAAAATTATCAAATGTTTTAAAATATGTTTAGGTAGAAACAATGTAACTAGTTGATAAATATGTTCCTGTTTCCTGCAAATTAAATAAATTGTCTTTCATTCCCTTTAAAATATTACAGTGAGAGACAGAAAAAAAAATGCAAAGAGGTGTCTGAAAAGCAACAAAATTAAGCTATTTCACACACAAAATCCAACTCATCAAGATTGAACAATTTTCTAATTAATAATTATGTTAAAATAATCTTTAAACTTTCTAATTAATTGTTATGTTATAGTTACCTGTCAACCTTTTCTAATTAATTATTATGTTGAAATTATCTTTAAACTTCTATATACATAGAAAAAATAAAAAATCTGAATTATAAAAATGTAAATATCAACAAATGTTAAAAAGTTAAATACTTAATGCAATAAAAAAAAATAAATAAAGCATATATTTAGCAAATCTGTTCTAAGTGAAATTGTATTGTGAAAAAAAATCAAATAAACCTTAAGCTGGCTCATGTTAAATTATAATCCAAGTAAAATATTTCACTGGCATATGAAGCAAAAGGAAAAAAAAAACAAACACAAAATAATTCAGTTTGTCCAAATGGTGTTTCATGCCACTTTCAGCAATTTTTCAGCTATATTGTGGCATCCAGTTTTTTATTGGGGAGGAAGCCGGAGTATCAGAAGAAAAACCCGACCTACAGTAGGAAAACTGGCAATCCTTGTCAATTAAGATTGGAGTCGAGTACACCCTGCCCGCAGTGAAACTCGAACTCGCTACCTCAGTGTTGACAAGACCACATGATCAATAGTAGATGACTAACTACCTTAACCACTCGGCCAACGAGGCCCCCAAAATAATAAGGAAAAAAAAAGAAGTAACATATTTGACATGTACAAAAGAGTGAGACAATCTCAAAATGTATCATGCATTATGTTCTATGGCCACAGGCCAGTTTCAGAAACAGTCATATTTCCTAATGATATGTTTATTTGCAGATATGCAAAAACCCATTTCTTTGTTCTTTTTAGATTGTATATTGTACTGTTTGATAAATTTACATGTATGTATATCATGTTTGTATAATCTGTCTACGTGAAACTTTAATGAGGCCTCAGGGACTATCTGTGCTACTCTATATAAGGTATTATTATGATTATTATTATTATTATTAAGGGCAAAATTACAATACATAACAGCACTTTGATTTAAACATAGAGACACATACATATATTGCAAGTACAATAGGCCAAGGAAGAATAACAAGAATAATAAGAATGTCACCAAGATAGTTTGTTTTGCACTATGGAGAGCTCAACTTTATTATTAATTTCATCTTACCCTTTTTTGTTTAACTAAAATATATTAAGAAAAAATGAATGCATGCTGCATTATATTACTATATATGAATATGATTTCAGTATATCAACATAGGTCCACCTTGTCTCTGATCAACATCAGTAAGAAAAAATGACAAAAATATATTTGGTCACCGATATGGAAAAGGGACCTAGGGCTTAGGCATAAGAACTTGAATAATGTTATGTAGAATTATTTAGATTACACTATGTCAGTAGAGCTCCACCTTGTCTCTAATTTAGAAGAATGAGCTTTATTGGTCATTCTATGAGAGAAGAGATAGGCAAAATGCAACTTGAGTTTTTAATGGAATTCTAAATTTAAGATATAAAATATTAATGTATTAGTATTCATGTTACTATAAAGATACATGTATTTGAATCGATGATAATTAGATTTCAATCAACAGAGGTCCGCCATGTCCCTGGTCCATATTTTTGAGTTAAAGACATATCACAAATATGGAAAAGGGACCCAGGGCTGATACAAAAGTACTTGTTAAGAGGTTAATTAATGGCAAAGATGGAATTTAGAGAAAAATAGAGAACAAAAAGAAAAAAGCTCTCCAGCATGCAGGACACAAGTGTGGTAGTCATACAACAAACTGCACTAATTCCTCTTAATGTGGGATTTCACTATAGTTAATATAAATTGGCAAAGCACACTTAAAAACAAGGGATTTTCATTTGTCACATCAACCAATGTATTGTATTGAACTTTATGTAATTGGTTTAAAAAAAATACATGTATATCTATTTAAAATATTACAGTTGGTTCTTTTCCTATTTTCTTTCAGTTTTTTTGTTTGTTTGTTTTTTTTTGTTTGGTTGGGGGGGGGGGGGGGGGGGGATGGTGAGTGTGCTACTTATCCCTAAACTGCAACTGCACTAAGACAAGTACAATTATTGATTTTAAAAATATTTCCTGTTTCCTTATTAATAATAAATATTTAAAGTATTTGTTTATATATATATATACATCATACTGAACGTTTGTGACCACATATGGAGACCCGTGTCTGAGTTGGTCGTTCAGTTCAAATTTTAACAGGAATTTTCTTGAATAAAAGAAATTAAGCACATCTGTACGTAGGTTGTTTTTTTTATTTTGCTTTTACTTTAGTTTTCTTTTGTAAAACTGGAAATTATGAATAGTAAATATTAATTTCACTCGTGAAAATTGGATTACACAGCATCCTTGACTTGGGGAGTTTTTTACGTCCTACACCGACAACTTAATGCCCTTGGTCGGACGGTCCTTACGGACATGGTTTTGGGGGGTTTAATAATGTGGCTATTTTAGAATTTATTAATTTGAGTTTTGGACAAAAATTCATTATCATTTAATATAATTCACTTTTAAGGTAAAGGTGTCCTTACTGGTATTTATTTTACCTTGTACGGACTCTAATTTTATTTTACCTTGTACGGACTCTATTATTTATCTTCCTTTTTCTATTATTATTGTTACATTTAAATTACTTAATATATATAATTATTGATTTTTATCATTATTAATTTAATTTTATTTATGTATTTATTTATTCATTTATTTATTTATTTATTTATTTATTTTTTTATTTTATTTTATTTATTTTATTATTATTATTATTATTTTTTTTTTTTTTTTTTTGTTGTTTTTTATTTTTTTTTATTTAAATATATACATATATACATACATAAGCTTGTCTTTATACCATTTATAAGAATCAGTAGGCGCTCGAGACGAGCTCTTGGCTTACCTTGGTGTAGAATATATTAGTTATCTTTGTTTACTAAAGTGTCTTATAATAAAACGCGTGTTCCTCAGTAGGCGCCCGAGACGAGCTCTTGGCTTACCTCACAGGGGAGTATTAGTTATGTTAGTTTACTAGGGGGGTGTTAGAATAATACGCGTGTTCCTCAGTAGGCGTCCGAGACGAGCTCTTGGCTTACCTTAATGAGGATTGTGTTAGATACATAGTTTAGTGGAAAGGGGGTAGTTGAATATTACGCGTTCTCCTTATAAGGTGCCCGAGACGAAGCTCTTGGCTTACCTTACTTTGGAATAGTTTAAATTAGAGAGGGATATTTGAATCTTGCGCGTTTTCCTAAGTATGTGCCCGAGACGAAGCTCTTGGCCTACTTTACCGAGGAATAGGTTTAGTAGATTGGGGTACTTTATTTAGACACATTTTCTCAAGTAGGTGCCCGAGACGAAGCTCTTGGCTAACTTCTCTTTTGAAGTCAATGTTTGTTAGGCGCGGCCGTCGCAGAGGACATCTGTTTAGTTTGTATATGGTGGATCCAAAGTGTAGTATAAAAGAAATAATGTGATTCGTCAAAACCGTCGCGGTGCTGAATTGAGTATTTTTAGATTAGTTTATGGTAATCTATTTCCGTGATGAAATTGACCAAATGTCCATATACAGATTCTCTAATGTTTAAAGGGGGTGCTAGTAGTTGTTGGATATCTAGCTGATCTATGTTCATTTTCGCCAGTCTTCTTTAAGTTTTTGCCTAGCTGTTTGATGTTTGTCACAGTTAATCAACATGTGTGTTATATCTTCCGGAACATTGCAGTGTTGGCAAAGCGGAGATACATTTCTTACATACTGACCTATTTGACCTGCCAAAAGTGTTTTTCCTAATCTTAATCTTGTGATAGATTTGCAATGCAAGCGGCTTTCCTGAAGGAAAAACGGTTTTTGTCCTATTGTTGGGTTTAAATTATGATACCATGAACCGGTGTGTTCGTTCCAAATATTTTGCCATTTTATTTTGAATATTTGTTTAATTATGGAATGAAATTCGTTAGAACTCATCGGTAATTTAAAGTCAATTTCATCTTTTTGTAGCTAATCTTTGGCTAATCGGTCTGTGGTTTCATTACCGATTAAACCTACGTGCGCGGGAATCCATTTAATTGTTAAATCTATATTTTTGGAACGTATATCTGCTGCTAAACAATAAATAGAATCGAGGATATCGGGTCTACTCGATTTATCGGTTTCTATTGATTGGATTGAGCTCAGGGAATCTGTTAGTATTACAGCTTTTTCAATTTTTGTATGATTAGTTATGATTTTTGACATTGCTTGGTGGATAGCAAGCATTTCGGTTGTATAAACAGAGAGATTGTCGCTACTGCGATATGATCTGGAATAGTTATATTTAGGGATAAATATACCGTATCCCGTTTTTCCAGACACCGGGTCTTTAGACCCATCCGTATATATTTTGATATGATTTTGGTATTTTTGATCAATATATTCTAATGTCAGATTTTTTATTTTATTAGGATCGTCTGTTTTATTGAAAGTCGAAGAAAGATGGCGAGATGTTTTTGTTGATTTTTGGTCCCACGGGGGAATCGAACTGGATTTTTTTCAAGGATTTCGGTTTCCAATAAATTGTTTTCGGTTAATATTTTTCGTACCCGGTACCCAAATGGGTATTTATTAGGTTCCCGTTTATGAGCTTTCACCCTATATTCTTTACAGTCAGTTGTTATTTCGTTTGCTGGGTTTTTAGAATTTTGTTTACAGCGCGACCAGTATTTAAGGAAAGTTCGTCTCGGCGAATTTGAAGTGGTTTTTCTCCGGCTTCTGCCAATAGATTTTGCACCGGGGTTGCTTTCAAAGCCCCGATGGTTATTCGCAGACCTTGATATTGAATCCTATCTAATTTTTCTTTCGTGACGGCACCTGCTGAGTTGTAAACTTGGGACCCGTAGTCAATTACCGATCTAAGTAATGAGCGATATAGCATGAGTAAGGTCTCTGTATTCATGCCATAGTTGTTAGCTTTAACATATCTCATTAGATTTAGAATGGGTTTACACCTATCTTGGATATATTGAATGTGTTTGTTCCATGATAGCTTTTTGTCGAAGATAAGGCCTAAGAATTTAATATGATTTTGGAATTGTATTGGCACGTTGTTGAGTTTTAATTTGATGGGGTTAAATAATTTTTTGTTACCAAAGACTACGCCTATTGTTTTTGTTTCCGAAATTTTGAATCCCCATTTTCTAGACCAGTCGGTAATGTTATCAAGGGTCCATCGCATTTTTTTTTTGAAGTATTGATATTTCATGTCCCCTATACCATATCGCACTGTCATCGGCGAACTGGGACAGTTGACCTTTGTCGTGTATTTGATTACACAGATCGTCTATCATGATATTAAAAAGAGTAGAGCTGATGACGCTGCCCGGGGGGACCCCATTTTGTATGTCAAATATGTCGGATTTATCATCATCAAAAAGTCTTGTATAAAATTAAAAATCCTTCCCTGAATTCCGTAATTTTTTATCTTATGAAGAAGGCCTACCCGCCAAACGAGGTCGAAAGCCTTTTCAATATGTAAGAAAACAGCAAGTAAAAATTGATTATTAGCTTTAGCTTTTTGGATTTCACTTTCTAGTCTAACGAGGTGATCTATTGTAGACCTCCCTTTCCTAAAACCGCTTTGATTGTTTTTAAGTATATTTTTGCTCTCTAGATGATATACTAGTCAAACGTTTACCATACTTTCCATGAGTTTGCAGAAACTTGATGTTAAAGATATCGGCCTGTATGATTTAGGATGATTTATCTTTGTTTGGTTTAGGAATTGGGATAATATTGGCGTGTTTCCAACTTAGTGGTAATATGCCTTTTTCCCAGACGGAATTGATTTAAAACTATTTTAAGCGTGTTTTCGGGCATATGTTTCAACATTTCATATGAAATTTTATCGTCGCCCGGTGCTGTGGTTTATTTATTTCCTTATTGTTTTGATCATTGTCAATTTGTTTGTCCATGATATCGCTGTTCGCGAGTTCGAATGCATCTTTGTGTGTTTTGAAAATGGGGTCTAAATTTGTGTCATTACTGGCATCGGCAAATGTTTGTCCTAACAAGTTAGCTTTATCTTTGTTATTGACGGATGGGTTATCTTTTCCTAGTGTTGGGATGTTAGAGAATTTGGCACCTTTCATGCCTCTTATTGTATTCCAAACTGTTTTTAAATTCGACCTATGATTTAAAGTTGAGCAGAATTTTTGCCAGTATTCCTTCCGAGCTTTGTCGGTGGTGGTTTTGAATGCTTTGAGGGCGGCTTTATGGGCTTCTAAGTCTGACGGATTTTTTTATCTATCAAATTTTTGTTGGGTTGTCGTTTTATTCGTTTTGATCGCGTGCATTCTTCGTTCCACCAGGGGCAATTTTTACGTTCGTGTATATTTCCCGACGTTTTGGGGATAGTTACTTCTGCTATTTTAGTTATGATTTCACATAGATTTTGGTTGAAAATATTAATATCGTCGTTTTCGACGTCTGTTTTGTCTAAGTTATCGCATAGGGTTTTGTATTTTAGCCAATCTGCTTTTTCGAAGATACATCTTTGTGGAGTTATAACTTTGGTTTTTATGGGTTTAGCATTTAGTGTTGTTAGGATGGGGAAGTGGTCTGAGCCGAGTGGGTCATTTAAAACTTCCCAAGAGCTGTTATTGGCTAGGCTGGGTGTTACTATTGTCAGATCGATGTGGGAGGGGTTACCTGTGTTAGTTCTATGTGTACCCGGATAATTAAGTTTTTTTCTTCTATAACATTTTCCAAACTTTTACCATTAAAGTCGGACGCGGGGGAGCCCCATAGTGGGGATTTACTATTTAGATCGCCAAGTAATACGAGTTTTCTGTTAGTTTATCCGTTGTACGTTTATAATCTTGTGCTTGAACTTAATTGTTTGGGGGTCTATATGAATTTACAATGGTTATATTTTTATTTTGACGGTTAATAGTAACACCCACTGTTTCAATAGTGTCGGAATCAAAGTTAATTTCTGTTAAAGAGAGGCTGCTAACAATGTATATTGCTACGCCACCCCCCTTACCGGGTTTCTTTTTATCTTTTTTAGTCACCGATTTTCGACTTTTTAAAATGGGTGGGTGGTACCCGTTTAGTTTAAGGTACTTTATATCATAGAAAAAAGTTTCTTGTATACAGATAACATCTGGTTTGGGATGGTTATCTAGATAATGTTTAAGCGCGGTACCGTTTGAGTAAAGCGATCTCGCGTTCCATTGTAAGATTGTAAGCCCTTCCATTGTGGTTTACTAAGCGTTATTTAACCTAATTAAAAACAGTTTGTGGGAGGAAGAGCAATTTACACAGAATTTTTTCTAGTTCTTTTTAATGCCGCAAAATCGTGGCTTACTTGAATTCTGTCGGCGTTTATGTCGGTACCGAGGTGTCTATTTATAAGTTTAGTAACGGTTTTGGCTACTTTTTGTTTTTCTGGTTTTTCTTTATTTTCTATCGCCTGCATGATAAAATCTATTATGAAGATCATGAGTCCTCCAAACGCAACTTGTGTGGAATGTTCAAAGGGATCTTTATTATTATTTTTCGGTTGTAAACCACTCAAATTTTGAAATTGAGTTTTATTGAGATTCGTTTTAGTCAGGGTTTTATGGCTTCCTGTTGTCACAGGTGTTTTGTCTAATTTATCAGCAGGAGTTTCCGCGGTTGTCTGGCTGCCAATTACCTCCGACACATTTATGGCTTGGTTTATTACAGCCTGGCTGTATGACATTTTTTTATTTCCTTTATTGTTGCTTTCTGTTTTATTTTGGGGTTTTGAGTTTTTTTCGAGATCTTTAACTTTTTGGGTAAACGGAAAGAAAGTCACAGGAAAAAAAGTCACAGGAAATAAAGTCACAGTTTTGATAGGAACAAAAGTCACAGGAAAAAAAGTCACAAGAAAAAAAGTCACAGGAAAAAAGTCACAATAAGTTGGTCTTGGTCACATATGTTGTCAAAATAAGACAATATTTTTATGTTTATGATAATTATAGTCATATTTTTATGTAAAAAAACTTGTATATTACTTTATTACTTATTAGTTATTTCATACCATCAATAAAAATTGTATTTTAGTCAATCAAAATCTATCAAACATTTTAGTTAAAACACATTACTGTTGACAGCTCTTTTTGTGCTGCTTTAACAGTTAAAAATATGTATACCAAAGAAAAGAATATGATAAACAACTATATTAATACATAGATCAAAGCCAAAAACATGGCTTCAACATTTTAGTGAATTTTTTTATTAAATAATGTTTAGTGAAAAATGACCAATTACTGCACTACTAAATGCTTATTTATTCCTTTGTTTTTATATAAAATTTTGTTAAATTGTTATAATATATATTTTAAAATTGAATGTCTTTAAATATCCACTTAACTTTTTATACACAAGAATATAAATCTTACAAATAGAACTTAAAACACACATTCAATACCAATACAACTTATTAATTGTGACTTTTTTTCCTGTGACTTTTTTTCTTGTGACTTTTTTTCCTGTGACTTTTTATCCGTGACTTTTTCCGTTACTTTTTTTTCCTGTGACTTTCTTTCCTACAACCAACTTTTTGAATGGCTATTTTAAAGTCAATGTTTTCCGATGATATTAGTTTATTTACCTGATTGTGGAATTTATAAACCGGGCAATTAATAGAGTTAGAAATATGGTCTCCCTGACAATTTACGCATTTATTAGTTTTGCTTTTACATGTTTTAGTGTCATGTTTCCCGGAGCATTTTGCGCAATTTGGTGTAACGCTTGTGCATGCTTTTGTGAAATGTCCGAATTTAGAACATTTGGTACAGAACTTTGGTTTTGGGATATAGTTATCTAATTTATATTTAAATTCGTTTGTGACCAAGCTGGTTACTTCTTTGTTATCAAAGTTTCTCGTGGCCAATAAAAAGTTTGCCTTTTCGATTTCTTTAAGTTTAACGTCAATTTTCATTTGATTTTTAATCATGGTTTCCTGATCTTTGAGTGGTAAAACAGTCGGTTTAATATAATCCTTGATAACTTAAAAGATTGTAGCTGGGACCTTTGGTTTATTTATTGTCTGGTTTTCGCGTTTTTCTTGGATTTTACTTTTGAATTCTGAGTCGAATCTTTCTACTTTGATGGGGATGTTTTTAAGTTTGGTCACGTCGAGTAGTTTTGATCTTAAGCTGGCAATTTTGACCCATACCAGCACGGTTTTTGTTTTAAAGATTTGTTTTATTTTAATTTGGTCTCTGTTAGGTTGACCTAAACTTGAAAAAATAAGCCACTGTATGGTCATCATGGTGGCCGTCAGAAATTGTTGATTTTTGCTTGTTAGGTCTTTCCACCTTTCTGTGGAAAGACCTATAGTTATTGTTCTGATTATTATTATTATTATTATTATTATTATTATTCTTCTCCCACTTCTTGCGCAAACTGATGTGCGGTTTTTTCATTTCACGACATGTTGCTTTGATATTTTATATCTGATATCGGTGACCCATTACGCTTTCGCAGTTCACCCTGACTGACCGCACCCTTTTTTTTTACGGAGTTATCTCCCCTTTTACTAAAAAGCTTGTTCCTGCTACTCCTCCTAAACCAAAAAAGATAGCAATACCAAATCTTTACCAAAATGTGTCCTATATCCTTGCGCAACTTTGGGACAGATTGATTGAAGGGTTCTGACGACATCTTATAGGAGTTATCTCCCTTTAAATAAAAGTAGTAAGTGATATTCAAACAAATCTCAACAACTAAAAGAGATAGAGGCCTGGGGTCTTCACTTTAGACCATCATGACCTTTGACCTTGAAAATGGACACAAGGTCAAAGGTCAAGGTCACGTTCTAAATTTTGACATTTGCTTGTGTGCGCTACTCCTCTGAAACGGTAAAAGATAGATAAACACTTATTGAGAGTAAAATGTTCATCTTATTAAGACGCAACTTTGTCACATTTGGAGCGAAGTAATTTGACCTCATTTTATAGGAGTTATCTCCCATTATATATGTAACTGATTGGTTTTTCACATGGTACTCATTAGCTATTAATGATAGAGGGAAAGTAAAGAGTGCAAAATGTTGATCTCTTAAAGGAGCAACTTTGTTACTTTCACAGAGAAAGGATTCGACTTCATTTTATAGGAGTTATCTCCCATTATATATGTAACTGATTTGTTTTTTACATGTTACTCCTTAACTATTAATGATAAAGGGAAACTAAAGAGTGCAAAATGTTGGACTTGTAATGGAGCAACTTTATTACATTTACAAGGAAAGGATTTGACTTCATTTTATAGGAGTTATCTCCCATTATATATGTAACTTATTGGTTTTTCACATGGTACTCATTAACTATTAATGATAAAAGGAAACTAAGGACTGCAAAATGTTGATCTCTTAAAGGAGCAACTTTGTTACTTTTATAGGGAAAGGATTTGACTTCATTTTATAGGAGTTATCTCCCATTATATATTTAACTGATTGGTTTTTCACATGGTACTCATTCATTATTAATGATAGAGGGAAAGTAAAGAGTGCAAAATGTTGATCTCTTAAAGGAACAACTTTGTTACATTTTCAGGAAAAGGATTTGACTTCATTTTATAGGAGTTATCTCCCATTGTATATGTAACTTATTGGTTTTTTTTACATGTTACTCATTAACTATTAATGATAAAGGGAAACGAAAGAGTGCAAAATGTTGGTCTCTTAAAGGAGCAACTTTGCTACATTTAAAGGGAAATTATTTGACCTCATTTTATATGAGTTATCTCCCATTATATATGTAACTTATTGGTTTTTCACATGTTACTCATTAACTATTAATGATAAAGGGAAACTAAAGAGTGCAAAATGTTGGTCTTTTAATGGAGCAACTTTGTTACATTTATAAGGAAAGGATTTGATTTCATTTTATAGGAGTTATCTCCCATTATATATGTAACTTATTGGTTTTTTTCATGTTACTCATTAACTATTAATGATAAAGGGAAACTAAAGGGTGCAAAATATTGGTCTTTTAATGGAGCAACTTTGTTACATTTATAAGGAAAGGATTTGATTTCATTTTATAGGAGTTATCTCCCATTATATATGTAACTTATAGGTTTTTTACATGTTACTCATTAACTATTAATGATAAAGGGAAACGAAAGAGTGCAAAATGTTGGTTACTTAAAGGAGCAACTTTGTTACATTTATAGGGAAAGGATTTGACTTCATTTTATAGGAGTTATCTCCCATTATATATTTAACTGATTGGTTTTTCACATGGTACTCATTTATTACTGATCATAGAGGGAAAGTAAAGAGTGCAAAATGTTGATCTCTTAAAGGAGCAACTTTGTTACATTTACAGGAAAAGGATTTGACTTCATTTTATAGGAGTTATCTCCCATTATATATTTAACTTATTGGTTTTTTACATGTTACTCATTAACTATTAATGATAAAGGGAAACGAAAGAGTGCAAAATGTTGGTCTCTTAAAGGAGCAACTTTGTTACATTTTTAGAGAAAGGATTTGACTTCATTTTATAGGAGTTATCTCCCATTATATATGTAACTGATTGGTTTTTCACATGGTACTCATTAACTATTAACGATAGAGGGAAACTAAAGAGTGCAAAATGTTGATCTCTTAAAGGAGCAACTATGTCAAATTTACAGGGAAAGGATTTGACTTCATTTTATAGGAGTTATCTCCCATTATATGTGTAATTTATTAGTTTTTCACATGTAACTCATTAACTATTAATGATAAATGGAAACGAAAGAGTGCTAAAAATGTTGGTCTCTTAAAGGAGCAACTTTGTTACATTTATAGATAAAGGTTTTGAATTCATTTTATAGGAGTTATCTCCCATTATATATTTAACTGATTGGTTTTTCACATGGTACTCATTTATTATTAATCATAGAGGGAAAGTAAAGAACGCAAAATGTTGATCTATTAAAGGAGCAACTTTGTCACATTTACAGGATAAGGATTTGAAGTCATCTTATAGGAGTTATCTCCCATTATATAAGTTACTTATTGTTACTCATTAACTATTAATGACAAAGGGAAAACTAAAGAGTGCAAAATGTTGGTCTTTAAAAGGAGCAACTTTTTTACATACAGGGAAAGGATTTGACTTTATTTTATAGGAGTTATCTCCCATTATATATGTAAATTATTGGTTTTTCACATGGTACTCATTAACTATTAGTGATAGAGGGAAACTAAAGAGTGCAAAATGTAGATCTCTTAAAGGAGCAACTTTGTCACATTTGCAGGGAATTAATTAGACTTCATTTTATAGGAGTTATCTCCAATTATATATGTAACTTATTGGTTTTTTACATGTTACTCAATAACTATTAATGATTAAGGGAAACCAAAGAGTGCAAAATGTTGGTCTTTTAAGGGAGCAACTTTTTTACATTGCAGTAAACGGATTGGACTTCATTTTATAGGAGTTATCTCCTATTATATATGTAACTTATTGGTTTTTCACTTATAACTCATTAACTATTAATGATAGAGGCATGGGGTCTTCACCATAGACCCTCATGCCCTTTGACCTTGAAAAGTTGTATGGGTCAAGGTCACGTACTAGATTTTTACCTTTGCTATTTTTAAAGATATTGAAATTATTTTCGTCTTAAAATGTTCTATTAATAATTACGAGTAAATAAAGACATGGCGTTAAAAGTTATATAAAACTTTTATCAGAGTTATCTCTCTTAGAATGCCAATCTGTAGCAAATAATATAAAATAATTTCTATTTTAAATATTTATAGCAAAGTTATAACATTTTGCAAAAAGATGATTATTTTAAATGTCATCATATAATACAAAATTAAAATTAATATGGAAAGACCCTCAAATGTTCAACCGAACAGTTGATCTTTAATTATAACAATCGTTTCATCTGATGGGAATTTAGTATCATTTCCCAGATCTTTCTTAATTTTGTTTCCCCTAGTCCCTTTACTAGGTTGGTTCTTTGGTGAGTCAGGACTGTCCCTAACTCTTTGTTTTATTTCTTAGGTTTGGTGTGTTTTCCATGTTTAAATAAGATATATATGTATATTGGGATTTTTTTTTTTAATTTATACTAAGACTTATATTTATATTTATCTATTTACTTCTGTTTATTTATTTAACCGAACGGATCCGTACCTAAATAGTTTTGTTTTTAGCAATTTAACATATGTAGAAAACAGTTAGCGTGGGAAATATTATTACAGTCGAAAAAAATATATATGTATATATATATTTATGGTTTAATCAAAATTTAGTAAATAGTTTATTAAAAGAAAAATGACTATTAACAATTTTAAACGCTAATTTAATATTTAATTAATTAAGATTAAAACCAAAATAAACTAAACTTAACTTTACAAAATGATGCAAGCTGACTGGACGGACGCTGGGCGAACGCTGGACGGACGCTGGGCAAACGCTGGACGGACGCTGGGCGAACGTTGGCAGTTGTGCTGGCACTTTTTGGCGACGAAGGAACACCTGTACGGATCGAAGATCAAAATAGGAAAAGAATGGTATGATGACACAGCATCCTTTGCGTGGTCCTCTTTATATACAAAAACAAACTTGTAACAAGGATGGTAACCTATAGCCACTTATATAACGACAAATACCATTGGATAACCTACCTAAATTCATCAATGATGCACAGGATCGGACCCGGACACAAAATTGTGTCAGCTTTGTGTGAACCTAAAAATGTAAACATTCGACTTCCGCCATGTGTACATCGGAGACAAACCCGTTTTCAATCTTAAATTCGAGCACATTGTGCACACTGCCCGCGTATCAGAAATATTCAGTCAGGTAAAGAAATAACTCTAAATGTGTTTTCTATACCTTCTAGTGGAAGTTTCATTTAAATAAATACTTTATTTTCTGTAAGAATTGAAACGACGACCACACATAATTATAGGTGGCGCTTTTTATGGGCGTATATTGTATCATATCGCTAGTACTTTCACTGCTTCCTGCAGCTCTTCAGGCGACAATAATGTTTACAAATATTGCTTACATAAACGTAAGATACAAAGATGACGTGATAATGTGTTTGTTTGTTCACTTTCATGAAACGTAATTCTTCTGTTGACGTATATGTCGTCTTGTGGACTTTATCTTCTTTTACTATATAATTTTCTATTTATATATGCCCAACATCTGATTGTATTTTAACATTGGATCTTTAGAAATGCACTAAAGATACATAGTTAAGATAAATGATATTTATAAGTGTCTAATGAATTAACCAAACAATGTCGTTGTAATTTCCACTCTGAAAATCATCTGTACACACAGATTTGATTTTTGAGCTGTCCCACCTCGGGAATCGAACTCGTGTCAGTTTATAACATCTATGGCTACTGCGCCTAGCATGTAAAGACAGAGGTGTAACCTCTAGACCAGATCCGTCCGCTAAAAAACGGAGTTTCATTGGCCTAGTGTTACTTTTGGTTGAACATGTCATTTACATACACAATGTTTTTGTGCGACCTGAGCTTTAATTACAGCGATGTTCATACAATCGGAATGGATCTGTAAGCAATTATACAGATGTGCATATAGTTGTTTTGAATTTCTATTTATAATTTTCTATTTATATATGCCCAACATCTGATTGTATTTCAACATTGGATCTTTAGAAATGCACTAAAGATACATAGTTAAGATAAATGATATTTATAAGTGTCTAATGAATTAACCAAACAATGTCGTTGTAATTTCCACTCTGAAAATCATCTGTACACACAGATTTGATTTTTGAGCCCTCCCACCTCGGGAATCGAACTCGTGTCAGTTTATAACATCTATGGCTACTGCGCCTAGCATGTAAGGCCACATTAAAAAAAATATTGGTTTGCCATAGCCCGAGGGGCATTAAAAAATTGGGTCGGTAGGTAGGCTTTTTTTTTGTAGAGCTGCCATGTATAGAACACTAAAACGACTGTTATTAATCCAAGAAGTAAATGGTGTCAGGTGTGCATCTTTCATGGATTGTTTTAAAAAGACACTAGAATATAGTGTTATTGGATGAAGATTCTAACTCAATTTTCTTTTCAGGTGATTGTTGTTGTCGTCCATGTAGAACGAATAATTGTACCCTCGCTTTTTTTGGCGGGGTACGAATTTAGTCTCATTGCATTTTATAAACTCTCTCTTTTATCCAAGGAATTTTTAAAGGAACTAGGTTTATACAATTATTTTTTCATGTATTTCATGTACCATTAAGCATATTCAACTTGACATGTACTTAAACAGTAAATAAATGTCAATTATCCAAACTTAAGTAGATGCACAACTGCATCTGTATACTGAAGTATGTCAATGTTACCCTGTTGAAGTCTCTGCTTAAGACAATCAAGTCTTGAGTCAGTGGTGTGATACTTCAGTTTCCTTATCTTTCGTTTACCACCTGTAGCGTACTGAATGAGTTGGATTTCGTTGGGGGGGGGGCTGTATTTGCTGGAGTTTCTGTATAATGAAGTAAAGGTTTGGATGAGCCTTGTGGAGGTGGTTGTTGATTTTGTGGTGCCACCCTTCGAAGTGGTTGGTGGTACGTGGTTCTACTGTTGTATGGTGATCCCATCTGTCTGGTGTTGTCTCTACCCAGTTATTGGTGATGTAGAGATTAAAACTGGTGATCTTAGGGTCACCTGTCTGGAAGTCATCCAAGCATGTAAACCATACGTCTACCAAAGGAAGCAGATGCTCTTCTGACATGCTGATGCAGTAATAGGTTGTGTTTGTATTCTTCTGTCGGACCAAGTTTTTGTACTTTCTATGTGAATTTGATGGTGGGTGGTTGTGGTCTCAGGGAAAGCTAGTAACCAGATTGTTTCTTGTGTTTGCAGTTCCAGTATGATTATTGAATTCAACTCTTACTTTTACATTAGCCACTTTTGTTTGACAATGATAAATTTCAGTCAGTCATGTATTTATATATGCTTAATTGGCTTGTATGAGTTGAACTTTAGCTCAGTGTCAAAGTATTTTTAGTATCATTTATTTCATAACTATCATTTATTTATTTAATTATTTTGCTTAATGAGTGAGAACTACATTTATTTTGAGTATCATTTATTTCATAACTATCATTTATTTATTTAATAATTTTGCTTCATGAGTGAAAACTATTTTAATTTCATAACTATCATTTATTTATTTAAAAATTAAATTATATTTATTTGCTTTATTTTTTTCATAAGATATCAACAACCTGGCCTGGAACAAAAATACTGTTAATTTATTTACCTATTACACCTGAATCATTGCTAAATAAAAAAGTGAACCGGTGAACAAAATAAAAGTTGGCTAAATGGGAATACACCTTTTAAGTGACATAAGTGTCTCTTTTTAATTACGTTAACTACATGAAAAACATTGAGAAACCCGAAACTGAATGGGGTGTTGCATCTCGATGTGACTTTTTACCCAAACTTACCCAAACTATACCCAAACACACATTAATATAACATTTTTGCATTTCTATAATATTTAAACATGTTTATACTATATTTTTGATGGAAAATGTTATAATAGTGAAGTTAAGATGACAATTTTCGCTGTTAAAGTCGATCTTAAAAAGCCCCTTATGATCGTGAAAAATATTTAGTAGAAATTGCAATTTTAAAACAAAATAACCAAACATAATTAGAGATCGAAAGAATTGTGTCCTTTGATTTCTTGATTTTAGAGTGAACGATGTGGTGCGAACAATTGCATATTATATCAGATACAGTCTATACTAAGTTAGTCCCTGATTATATATACACTTGTGACAGGTGATCTTATTGATTAACAATTATTACAAAATAAACATTTAAACTGTAGTAACTGACTGACTTTGAAGTATTGTTTTTTATTGTTATTTTTTTGTTTTAAAAAACTTTGAGGTAGGATAATGTGCCTACAAATTCAATGTAGCAACTACAACTTTGTTACCATTGATAAATTAATCAAATTGAGTAATATATGAATTCATATAAATATAATTGCATATGTGCATTATTTTAAAATTAATTTCTATTTTCACGCTTCATGTTTACCTTATTCTGGAATTTTATTGTAAAAAGAGCACTGATCGCACGTTCGCCACAAAACTATTGTGGATTGCGGCATGTGTGGTTGGATATAACCTTTATTCATTAAGGCTTTCCACTTTCCAGTGGAAAGACTTATTGCATTTTGTCTGTTTCTTATTATTATTATTAAGGCTTTCCACTTTCCAGTGGAAAGACTTATTGCATTTTGTCTGTTTCTTATTATTATTAAGGCTTTCCACTTTCCAGTGGAAAGACTTATTGTTATTAGTCTGTTTCTTATTATTATTAAGGCTTTCCACTTTCCAGTGGAAAGACTTACTGTTATTAGTCTGTTTCTTATTATTAAGGCTTTCCACTTCCGAGTGGGAAGCCTTACTGTTATTCTTCTGTTTCTTATTATTATTAAGGCTTTCCACTTTCCGAGTGGAAAGCCTTCTTGTTATTCTTCTGTTTCTTATTATTATTATTATTATTCTTATTTTTTTCCGCCAAGTTTTCTTTTCCCATTATAAATTTTGTTTCGCGACATGTCGTAAAGACATTTTGTACTATGGTTGTATAAGACATTACGCTTTCGCAGTTGACCCTGTCACACCGAACACTTGTTCTTTACGGAGTTATCTCCCCTGTTACAGAAAAGCTTGTGTGCAGATAAACTATGAAACCGTAAAAGATTTCGCAATAAAAGTTGTTGCAAAATGGTCAGCTATGGATTGCGACAATTTGTTACATATCGCGCAAAGTATTTTGACGACTCCTTGTAGGAGTTATTTCCCCTTTTTTATTGGAAGTAAAAATTGTACCATTGTAACTCATGAACCAGAGGTGATATAGACTAGATATTTCACAGTTGGTCATCATTGACCTTGACCTTGAAAAAGGTCACAAGGTCAAAGGTCAAGGTCATGTTCTAATTTTTGACCCTTGGTTGTGTGCAGATCTCCTCCTTTACTATAATAGATAGAGAACTGAAACCTTTACCAAAATGTGTATCATATTGAGATCTTGAATCGTCACTTTTTTTATTTGACATTTTTATAAGAGTTATCTCCCCTAGACCAATAAAATGTATTGTGAATTGCATTATATCACTATATCTCAGTAACTATAACAGATATATATATGAAACCTTATATCATTGGTCATCATTGACCTTGACCTTGAAAATGGACACAAGGTCAAAGGTCTAGGTCACGTTTGAAATTTTGGCATTGTCTTGTCATCGCTATTACTTTGAAACGGTAAAAGATAGGCTATAAGTTATAATGGATAAAATGTTGGTCTCATAAAGGCGCAACTTTTTTCTATTTAGAGGGAAAGGATCCGGCTTCATCTTATAGGAGTTATCCCCCATAACAACCATTGATAATTAGTTTTTCATTAATTACTTATCAACTATTGATAATAGAGGCATGGGGTCTTCACTATGGATCATTAGGACCCTTGACCTTGAAAACAAATACAAGGTCAAAGGTCAAGGTCATTTTCTAATTTTTTGTATATATTATAAGTAGTCATATCTTAATGACTTTAAGAGATATTGGCATAAAATCTTCAATGTTGATCACTGTTGACCTTCAGCATGGTCAAGGTCATGCTGTAAAAGTCAAGGTCAAAGTCCTTTATAAATGTTTTTCATGGTACTATGTATTTTGAATGGCTTCTTCTTTTAATGCTATTGCCTATAAGTAATATTTAGGTAGATTCAAAGATCAGTTGTCAAGGTCATTCAAGTTTTCTTACGTCCTATTTAATGACCTTTCTTATTTTTAAAGATATCTAAATAGTTTTTTTAATAATTTTTGTTCTTATTAATTGCTATAGACAAATTACGTATGTTTCTTAGCGTTTTGGTTTCAAGGTCATTTATTTAAGGTCTTCTTTTGAAGTGGAAAGCCTATTAATCGTTCTTTAGAACGATTGAACCTATATTTATTATTAATTATTCTTATTGTTTTTCCGCCAACTTTTTTTTCCCATTATAAATTTTGTTTCGCGACATGTCGTAAAGACATTTCGTACTATGGATGTATTAGACATTACGCTTTCGCAGTTGACCCTGTCACACCGAACACTTGTTCTTTACGGAGTTATCTCCCCTGTTACAGAAAAGCTTGTGTGCAGATAAACTATGAAACCGTAAAAGATTTCGCAATAAAAGTTGTTGCAAAATGGTCAGCTATGGATTGCGACAATTTGTTACATATCGCGCAAAGTATTTTGACGACTCCTTGTAGGAGTTATTTCCCCTTATTTATTGGAAGTAAAATTTGTACCATTGTAACTCATGAACCAGAGGTGATATAGACTAGATATTTCACAGTTGGTCATCATTGACCTTGACCTTGAAAAAGGTCACAAGGTCAAAGGTCAAGGTCATGTTCTAATTTTTGACCCTTGGTTGTGTGCAGATCTTCTCCTTTACTATAATAGATAGAGAACTGAAACCTTTACCAAAATGTGTATCATATTAAGATCTTGAATCGTCACTTTTTTTATTTGACATTTTATAAGAGTTGTCTCCCCTTAGACCAATAATATGCATTGTGAGTTACATTAGATCACTATATCTCAGTAACTATAACAGATATATACATGAAACCTTATATCATTGGTCATCATTGACCTTGACCTTGAAAATGGACACAAGGTCAAAGGTCAAGGTCACGTTTGAAATTTTGACATTGTCTCGCCATCGCTATTCCCTTGAAACGGTAAAAGATAGGCAATAACTTGTAATAGGTAAAATGTCAACTTTCACCTTGACCTTGCGCAAGGTCACAAGGTCAAAGGTCAAGGTCACCTGTGTTTCAGTACAGCGACATGTGAATTTTTATACCTTTGGATTCGCTTTGTATTTTTAGCTTGCTACATGTCGCAATACAATTTGGTGCCAGGCATGGGCAAAAACATGGGAATTTTAGGGTATTCCGCCAGCCTGCAAAAATAAAGGGGGGGGGGTGTTTCTAAGGGGACCCCATAAGAATGTAGTGTGCAGATTTCATCCTAGACCACAGAGAATGGTGAAACAAAATGGACGCCAAATCGTTCGGGGATCGATGTCCCTAAATTGTCGCTACAGTAGAAATCGTTCTGACGAACGATAAAAAAATGTCCAGGTCATGAAAGTTGAAGATAGGTTTTTAATGCAAAAATCGCAATTTTCAGAAAAACCATAAATCCTAGCTTTTCGAAAATGGTGCCAATCGATTTAGAATGTCGATTTTACCCCAACCATGTATCTCGGATGTGCATAAATGTCAACAAACTCGAAAATCGGCAGAAAAAATCAAATGTCGAGACCCCATCGGGACCCCTTAGATTTCAGCGGTTGAATGTTTGTGCATTGATAAATCCTTGAAATATACATCTGAATTGTGTCTTCGTGAGTTGTTCTAGCTGAAACAAACATTTTTTCCACTTGCAATTATTTTGAAATGACAATAAAATGCGCGCGATCGAGTGTCGTTTGGTACGTACGATTGCTGTATTTCACCGAAGAAAAATCCGTTTTTCCTTTTACAATGAATTGAAAGTAACATTAAACTGTCAAAATTGCATCATTGTTGACGGCGATCATATGTATACAGTACGTATGACGCCTGTTTTCTATTTTTTTTTTTTTTTTATAAGTCCACGATAATATGTAGCATTGTCACGTGACATCAGACGTCTCGACCAGTCAAATCAATGTGTTCTATTTGTATTTCATAAATAAAAATCATAGAATTTTCTGTCTTTCTTATTTATTTCATTGGTAAATACACGAAAACATTACAAAATGTCTTTGTATTTTAAATGTAGAAAACACATTGAAGGTATATATACGTCAAAATTTGACTTTTTGCATATCGTCTTCCGTGGTCCAGTGGTATCAACGAGGGCTGGCAAGACTGACATCGTCGGTTCGAGCCTAGGATGTGACAAGTCATTTTTGCATGGTTTTTTGCTACGTTTCACGTATATTTTATATAGTTATGGTTTTTTATATAGAAAAAACAAAAAAAAACTGAAATTTTTTTACGCCGCGGTGTAAAAAATGTCGATGGAAGTGGTAAGCCATGATTATTTGTGGCGAAGTCACAAATGAACCTATATTATTAAGGCTTTCCACTTCCGAGTGGGAAGCCTTACTGTTATTCTTCTGTTTCTTATTATTATTAAGGCTTTCCACTTTCCGAGTGGAAAGCCTTCTTGTTATTCTTCTGTTTCTTATTATTAAGGCTTTCCACTTTCCGAGTGGAAAGCCTTCCTGTTATTTGTCTGTTTATTAAGGCTTTCCACTTTCCAGTGGAAAGACTTATTGCATTTTGTCTGTTTCTTATTATTATTATTCTTATTATTCTTCCGCCAAGTTTTTTCTTTTCCCATTATAAATTTTGTTTCGCGACATGTCGTAAAGACATTTTGTACTATGAATGTATGAGACATTACGCTTTCGCAGTTAACCCTGTCACACCTAACACTTTTTCTTTACGGAGTTATTTCCCCTGTCATAAAAATCTTGTGTGCAGATAAACTTTGAAACCGTAAAAGATTTTGCAATGAATGTTGTTGCAAAATGCTCAGCTATTGATTGCGACAATTTGTTACATATCGCGCAAAGTATTTTGACGACTCCTTGTTGGAGTTATTTCCCCTCATTTATTGGAAGTACATTTTGTACCATAGTAACTCATGAACCAGAGTTGACAGAGACTAGATATTTCACAGTTGGTCATCATTGACCTTGACCTTGAAAAAGGTCACAAGGTCAAAGGTCAAGGTCACATTCTAAATTTTGACACTGTGGTGTGTGCGATTCTCCTCCTGAACCATAAGAGATACAGAAATAAATCTTTTACCAAAATGTGTATCATATTAAGGTCTTGAAAGGTCACTATAAATGATTTGACTTTTGAAAGAGTTATCTCCCCTGGATCAATTAAATATAGTGTATATAGCGTTATCTTAGTAACTATGACAGATATTTATATGAAACCTTATATCATTAGTCATCATTGACCTTGACCTTGAAAATGGACACAAGGTCAAAGGTCAAGGTCACGTTTGAAATTTTGACATTATCTTGTCATCGCTATTTCTTTGAAACGGTAAAAGATAGCTTATAACTTATAACGGATAAAATGTCGGCCTCATAAATGCGCAACTTTTTTCTATTTAAAGGAAAAGGATTTGACTTCATCTTATAGGAGTTATCTCCCATTACAAGCATTGATATTTATTTTTTCATTGATAACTTATTAACTATTGATAGTAGAGGCATGGGGACTTCACCAAAGACCATTATGACCCTTGACCTTGAAAATAGAAACAAGGTAAAAGGTCAAGGTCATCTTATAAATTTGGGTATTTATGATAAATAGGCATTTCTTCATAATTTTAAGACATATTGACAAAGGACCTTCACTGTTGGTCCTTTATTGACCCTCAGCATGGTCAAGGTCATATTGACAGCAGTCAAGGTCAAATAATATTTTTTGGAAATTCTGCTTTTTCGTGTGTATAAAATGGTAAATACAAATAAATGATTTGTTTTTAAAGCATTGAATATGCAAAAATCAAACACTTGGTAGTCAATGTCATTTATCTCAATTAACGTCCTATTTTTTTACCTTTTTTATTTCAAAAGATATACGAATGGTTTTTCTTTCTTTTGTTTATTTTGAAAAGAAGATTCAATTTCCATATAGCCAAAGTCAATGTCAAGGTCATTTATGCAATAAGTGGAAAGCCTCTCATTTGTTCGGTAGAACCAATGAACTTATATTTAAGGCTTTCCACTTTCCAGTGGAAAGACTTATTGCATTTTGTCTGTTTCTTATTATTCTTATTATTCTTCCGCCAAGTTTTTTCCTTTCCCATTATAAATTTTGTTTCGCGACATGTCGTAAAGACATTTTGTACTATGAATGTATGAGACATTACGCTTTCGCAGTTAACCCTGTCACACCGAACACTTTTTCTTTACGGAGTTATTTCCCCTGTCATAAAAATCTTGTGTGCAGATAAACTTTGAAACCGTAAAAGATTTCACAATGAAAGTTGTTGCAAAATGCTCAGCTATTGATCGCGACAATTTATTACATATCGCGCAAAGTATTTTGACGACTCCTAGTAGGAGTTATTTCCCCTTATTTATTGGAAGTACATTTTGTACCATTGTAACTCATGAACCAGAGGTGATAAAGACTAGATATTTCACAGTTGGTCATCATTGACCTTGACCTTGAAAAAGGTCACAAGGTCAAAGGTCAAGGTCATGTTCTAATTTTTGACCCTTTGTTGTGTGCAGATCTCCTCCTTTACTATAACAGATAGAGAATAGAAACCTTTACCAAAATGTGTATCATATTAAAATCTTGAATCGTCACTTTTTTTATTTGACATTTTTATCAGAGTTATCTCCCCTAGACCAATAAAATATATTGTGAAATACATTATATCACTATATCTCAGTTACTATAACAGATATTTATATGAAACCTTATATCATTTGTCATCATTGACCTTGACCTTGAAAATGGACACAAGGTCAAATGTCAAGGTCACGTTTGAAATTTTGACATTGTCTTGTCATCGCTATTTCATTGAAACGGTAAAAGATAGGCTATAAGTTTTAATGGATAAAATGTTGGTCTCATCAAGGCGCAACTTTTTTACATTTAAAGGGAAAGGATCCGACTTAATCTTATAGGAGTTATCCCCCATTACAACCATTGTTAATTAGGTTTTCATTAATTACTCATCAACTATTGATAGTAGAGGCATGGGGTCTTCACTATAGACCAGTATGACCCTTGACCTTGAAAATAGAAACAAGGTCAAAGGTCAAGGTCATCTTATAAATTTTGGTATTTATGATAAATAGTCATTTCTTCATAATTATACGACATATTAACATAGGATCTTCACTGTTTGTTTGTCCTTTATTGACCCTCAGCATGGTCAAGGTCATATTGACAAAAGTCAAGGTCAAAACATATTTTTCGGAAATTCTGCTTTTTCGTGTAATATAAAATGGTAAATCTTAATAAATGCTTTGTTTTTAAAGGATTAAGTATTCAAATATCAAAAACTTGCTGGTCAAGGGCATTTATGTCAATTAACGTCCTATTTTTTATACCTTTTTTATTTCGAAAGATAGCCGAATGGTTTTTTCTTTCGATTGTTTATTTTGAAAAGAATAGTCAATTTCCATCAACCAAAGTCAATGTCAAGGTCATTTTTGCGATAAGTGGAAAGCCTCTCATTTGTTCGGTAGAACCAATGAACTTATATTTATTATTATTCTTTTTTTTCCGCCAAGTTTTCTTTTCCCATTATAAATTTTGTTTCGCGACATGTCGTAAAGACATTTTGTACTATGGATGTATAAGACATTACGCTTTCGCAGTTGACCCTGTCACACCGAACACTTGTTCTTTACGGAGTTATCTCCCCTGTTACAGAAAAGCTTGTGTGCAGATAAACTATGAAACCGTAAAAGATTTCGCAATAAAAGTTGTTGCAAAATGGTCAGCTATGGATTGCGACAATTTGTTACATATCGCGCAAAGTATTTTGACGACTCCTTGTAGGAGTTATTTCCCCTTATTTATTGGAAGTAAAATTTGTACCATTGTAACTCATGAACCAGAGGTGATATAGACTAGATATTTCACAGTTGGTCATCGTTGACCTTGACCTTGAAAAAGGTCACAAGGTCAAAGGTCAAGGTCATGTTCTAATTTTTGACCCTTGCTTGTGTGCAGATCTCCTCCTTTACTATAATAGATAGAGAACTGAAACCTTTACCAAAATGTGTATCATATTGAGATCTTGAATCGTCACTTTTTTTATTTGACATTTTTATAAGAGTTATCTCCCCTAGACCAATAAAATGTATTGTGAATTGCATTATATCACTGTATCTCAGTAACTATAACAGATATATATATGAAACCTTATATCATTGGTCATCATTGACCTTGACCTTGAAAATGGACACAAGGTCAAAGGTCAAGGTCACGTTTGAAATTTTGGCATTGTCTTGTCATCGCTATTACTTTGAAACGGTAAAAGATAGGCTATAAGTTATAATGGATAAAATGTTGGTCTGATAAAGGCGCAACTTTTTTCTATTTAGAGGGAAAGGATCCGGCTTCATCTTATAGGAGTTATCCCCCATTACAACCGTTGATAATTAGTTTTTCATTAATTACTTATCAACTATTGATAGTAGAGGCATGGGGTCTTCACTATGGATCATTAGGACCCTTGACCTTGAAGACAAATACAAGGTCAAAGGTCAAGGTCATTTTCTAATTTTTTGTATATATTATAAGTAGTCATATCTTAATGACTTTAAGAGATATTGGCATAAAATCTTCAATGTTGATCACTGTTGACCTTCAGCATGGTCAAGGTCATGCTGTAAAAGTCAAGGTCAAAGTCTTTTATAAATGTTTTTCATGGTACTATGTATTTTGAATGGCTTCTTCTTTTAATGCTATTGCCTATAAGTAATATTTACGTAGATTAAAAGATCAGTTGTCAAGGTCATTCAAGTTTTCTTACGTCCTATTTAATGACCTTTCTTATTTTTAAAGATATCTAAATAGTTTTTTAATAATTTTTGTTCTTATTAATTGCTATAGACAAATTACGTATGTTTCTTAGCTTTTTGGTTTCAAGGTCATTTATTTAAGGTCTTCTTTTGAAGTGGAAAGCCTATTAATCGTTCTTTAGAACGATTGAACCTATATTTATTATTATTATTCTTATTTTTTTCCGCCAAGTTTTCTTTTCCCATTATAAATTTTGTTTCGCGACATGTCGTAAAGACATTTTGTACTATGGATGTATAAGACATTACGCTTTCGCAGTTGACCCTGTCACACCGAACACTTGTTCTTTATGGAGTTATCTCCCCTGTTACAGAAAAGCTTGTGTGCAGATAAACTATGAAACCGTAAAAGATTTCGCAATAAAAGTTGTTGCAAAATGGTCAGCTATGGATTGCGACAATTTGTTACATATCGCGCAAAGTATTTTGATGACTCCTTGTAGGAGTTATTTCCCCTTATTTATTCGAAGTACAATTTGTACCATTGTAACTCATGAACCAGAGGTGATATAGACTAGATATTTCACAGTTGGTCATCATTGACCTTGACCTTGAAAAAGGTCACAAGGTCAAAGGTCAAGGTCATGTTCTAATTTTTGACCCTTGGTTGTGTGCAGATCTCCTCCTTTACTATAATAGATAGAGAACTGAAACCTTTACCAAAATGTGTATCATATTGAGATCTTGAATCGTCACTTTTTTTATTTGACATTTTTATAAGAGTTATCTCCCCTAGACCAATAAAATGTATCGTGAATTGCATTATATCACTATATCTCAGTAACTATAACAGATATATATATGAAACCTTATATCATTGGTCATCATTGACCTTGACCTTGAAAACGGACACAAGGTCAAAGGTCAAGGTCACGTTTGAAATTTTGGCATTGTCTTGTCATCGCTATTACTTTGAAACGGTAAAAGATAGGCTATAAGTTATAATGGATAAAATGTTGGTCTCATAAAGGCGCAACTTTTTTCTATTTAGAGGGAAAGGATCCGGCTTCATCTGATAGGAGTTATCCCCCATTACAACCATTGATAATTAGTTTTTCATTAATTACTTATCAACTATTGATAGTAGAGGCATGGGGTCTTCACTATGGATCATTAGGACCCTTGACCTTGAAAACAAATACATGGTCAAAGGTCAAGGTCATTTTCTAATTTTTTGTATATATTATAAGTAGTCATATCTTAATGACTTTAAGAGATATTGGCATAAAATCTTCAATGTTGATCACTGTTGACCTTCAGCATGGTCAAGGTCATGCTGTAAAAGTCAAGGTCAAAGTCTTTTATAAATGTTTTTCATGGTACTATGTATTTTGAATGGCTTCTTCTTTTAATGCTATTGCCTATAAGTAATATTTACGTAGATTAAAAGATCAGTTGTCAAGGTCATTCAAGTTTTCTTACGTCCTATTTAATGACCTTTCTTATTTTTAAAGATATCTAAATAGTTTTTTAATAATTTTTGTTCTTATTAATTGCTATAGACAAATTACGTATGTTTCTTAGCTTTTTGGTTTCAAGGTCATTTATTTAAGGTCTTCTTTTGAAGTGGAAAGCCTATTAATCGTTCTTTAGAACGATTGAACCTATATTTATTCTTATTTTTTTTCCGCCAACTTTTTTTCCTTATTATAAATTTTGTTTCGCGACATGTCGTAAAGACATTTTGTACTATGAATGTATGAGACATTACGCTTTCGCAGTTGACCCTGTCACACCGAACACTTTTTCTTTACGGAGTTATTTCCCCTGTCATAAAAAAGCTTGTGCGCAGATTAACTTTGAAACTGTAAAAGATATCGCAATAAAAGTTGTTCCAAAATGTTCAGCGAAGGATTGCGACACTTTATATCATATCGCAGTAAATAAATTTTCACCTTCTTATGGAGTTATTTCCCCTTATTTATTGCAAGTACATTTTTGACCAGAGTAACTCATGAACCAGAGGTAATAAAGACTAGATATTTCACAGTTGGTCATCATTGACCTTGACCTTGAAAAAGGTCACAAGGTCAAAGGTCAAGGTCATGTTCTAATTTTTGACCCTTTGTTGTGTGCAGATCTCCTCCTTTACTATAATAGATAGAGAACTGAAACCTTTACCAAAATGTGTATCATATTAAGATCTTGAATCGTCACTTTTTTTATTTGACATTTTATAAGAGTTGTCTCCCCTTAGACCAATAATATGCATTGTGAGTTACATTAGATCACTATATCTCAGTAACTATAACAGATATATACATGAAACCTTATATCATTTGTCATCATTGACCTTGACCTTGAAAATGGACACAAGGTCAAAGGTCAAGGTCACGTTTGAAATTTTGACATTGTCTCGCCATCGCTATTCCCTTGAAACGGTAAAAGATAGGCAATAACTTGTAATAGGTAAAATGTCAACTTTCACCTTGACCTTGCCCAAGGTCACAAGGTCAAAGGTCAAGGTCACCTGGGTTTCAGTACAGCGACATGTGAATTTTTGTACCTTTGGATTCGCTTTGTTTTTTTAGCTTGCTACATGTCGCAATACAATTTGGTGCCAGGCATGGGCAAAAACATGGGGAATTTTAGGGTATTCCGCCAGCCTGCAAAAATAAAAGGGGGGGGGGGGTGTTTCTAAGGTACCCCATCAGAATGTAGTGTGCAGATTTCATCCTAGACCACAGAGAATGGTGAAACAAAATGGACGCCAAATAGTTCGGGGATCGATGTCCTTGAATTGTCGCTACAGTAGAAATCATTCTGACGAACGATAAAAAAATTTCCAGGTCATGAAAGTTAAAGATAGGTTTTTTATGCAAAAATCGCGATTTTCAGAAAAACCATAAATCCTAGCCTTTCGAAAATGGCGCCAATCGATTTAGAATGTCGATTTTACCCCAACCAAGTATCTCGGATGTGCATAAATGTCAACAAAATCGAAAATCGGCAGAAAAAATCAAATGTCGAGACCCAATCGGTACCCCCTAGATTTCAGCGGTTGAATGTTTGTGCATTGATAAATCCTTAAAATATACATCTGAATTATGTCTTCATGAGTTGTTCTAGCTGAAACAAACATTTTTTCTACTTGAGCATTTATTTTGAAATGACATCGAGTGTCGTCCGGTATGCACGACTGCTGTATTTTACCGAACAAAGAAACGGTTTCCCTATTACAATGAATTGAAAGTAACATTTCTTTGAATTAAACTGTCAAAATAGCATCACTGTTGACGTCGCGAAACGTAATTTTGATGATACTTATATGTATATCGCGATCATATGTAATATATCCATGTTAACTGTCCAATGTCAGCCCCCCAAGTGACTTGATTAAAACTAAGTCCACGATAATATAATAGCCTGGTCACGTGACATCAGACGCTGCCCACTCAGATCAAAGCGTTCTATATGTATTTCATAAATAAAAATCAAAGAATTTTCTGTCTTTCTTATTTATTTCATTTGTAAATACACGAAAACAATATAAAATTTCTTTGTATTTTAAATGTAGAAAACACATAGAAGGTATATATACGTCAAAATTTGATATGTCATCAACAAGCTTCCGTGGCGCAGTGGATAGAGCGCTGAGCTGGCAATACTGACATCCTGAGTTCGATACTAGGATGTGACAAGTCATTTTTGCATGGTTTTCTGCTACGTTTCACGTATATTTTGTGCAGTTATGTACTTTTATATAGAAAAAAAACATTTTTTTTTACGCTGCGGTGTAAAAAATGTCGCTTGATGTGGAAAACATGATTTTTTCTTCCGAAGGAAGAAAGGAACTTTAATTATTAAGGCTTTCCACTTTCCAGTGGAAAGACTTACTGTTATTAGTCTGTTTCTTATTATTAAGGCTTTCCACTTTCCAGTGGAAAGACTTATTGCATTTTGTCTGTTTCTTATTATTATTATTCTTATTATTCTTCTGCCAAGTTTTTTCTTTTCCCATTATAAATTTTGTTTCGCGACATTTCGTAAAGACATTTTGTACTATGAATGTATGAGACATTACGCTTTCGCAGTTAACCCTGTCACACCGAACACTTTTTCTATACGGAGTTATTTCCCCTGTCATAAAAATCTTGTGTGCAGATAAACTTTGAAACCGTAAAAGATTTCGCAATGAAAGTTGTTGCAAAATGCTCAGCTATTGATCGCGACAATTTGTTACATATCGCGCAAAGTATTTTGACGACTCCTTGTTGGAGTTATTTCCCCTTATTTATTGGAAGTACATTTTGTACCATTGTAACTCATGAACCAGAGGTGATAAAGACTAGATATTTCACAGTTGGTCATCATTGACCTTGACCTTGAAAAAGGTCACAAGGTCAAAGGTCAAGGTCACATTCTAAATTTTGACACTGTGGTGTGTGCGATTCTCCTCCTGAACCATAAGAGATACAGAAATAAATCTTTTACCAAAATGTGTATCATATTAAGGTCTTGAAAGGTCACTATAAATGATTTGACTTTTGAAAGAGTTATCTCCCCTGGATCAATTAAATATAGTGTATATAGCGTTATCTCAGTAACAATGACAGATATTTATATGAAACCTTATATCATTAGTCATCATTGACCTTGACCTTGAAAATGGACACAAGGTCAAAGGTCAAGGTCACGTTTGAAATTTTGACATTATCTTGTCATCGCTATTTCTTTGAAACGGTAAAAGATAGCTGATAACTTATAACGGATAAAATGTCGGCCTCATAAATGCGCAACTTTTTTCTATTTAATAGAAAAGGATTTGACTTCATCTTATAGGAGTTATCTCCCATTACAACCATTGATATTTACTTTTTCATTGATAACTTATTAACTATTGATAGTAGAGGCATGGGGACTTCACCAAAGACCATTATGACCCTTGACCTTGAAAATAGAAACAAGGTAAAAGGTCAAGGTCATCTTATAAATTTGGGTATTTATGATAAATAGGCATTTCTTCATAATTATAAGACATATTGACAAAGGATCTTCACTGTTGGTCCTTTATTGACCCTCATCATGGTCAAGTTCATATTGACAGCAGTCAAGGTCAAATAATATTTTTTGGAAATTCTGCTTTTTCGTGTATATAAAATGGTAAATACAAATAAATGATTTGTTTTTTAAGCATTGACTATGCAAAAATCAAACACTTGGTAGTCAAGGTCATTTATCTCAATTAACGTCCTATTTTTTTACCTTTTTTATTTCAAAAGATATACGAATGGTTTTTCTTTCTTTTGTTTATTTTGAAAAGAAGATTCAATTTCCATATAGCCAAAGTCAATGTCAAGGTCATTTATGCAATAAGTGGAAAGCCTCTCATTTGTTCGGTAGAACCAATGAACTTATATTTATTCTTATTTTTTTTCCGCCAAGTTTTGTTATCCCATTATAAATTTTGTTTCGCGACATGTCCTAAAGACATTTTGTACTATGAATGTATGAGACATTACGCATTCGCAGTTAACCCTGGCAGACCGAACACTTTTTCTTTACGGAGTTATTTCCCCTGTCATAAAAAAGCTTGTGTGCAGATAAACTTTGAAACCGCAAAAGATGTCGCAATGAAAGTTGTTCCAAAATGTTCAGCGAAGGATTGCGACACTTTATAACATATCGCAGTGAAGAATTTTTCACCTTCTTATAGGAGTTATTTCCCCTTATTTATTGCAAGTACATTTTTGACCATAGTAACTCATGAACCAGATGTGATAAAGACTAGATATTTCACAGTTGGTCATCATTGACCCTGACCTTGAAAAAGGTCACAAGGTCAAAGGTCAAGGTCATGTTTTAATTTTTGACCATTTGTTGTGTGCAGATCTCCTCCTTTACTATAATAGATAGAGAACTGAACCCTTTACCAAAATGTGTATCATATTAAGATCTTGAATCGTCACTTTTTTTATTTGACATTTTATAAGAGTTGTCTCCCCTTAGACCAATAATATGCATTGTGAGTTACATTAGATCACTATATCTCAGTAACTATAACAGATATATACATGAAACCTTATATCATTGGTCATCATTGACCTTGACCTTGAAAATGGACACAAGGTCAAAGGTCAAGGTCACGTTCTCAATTTTGACATTGTCTCGCCATCGCTATTTCCTTGAAACGGTAAAAGATAGGCAACAACTTGTAATAGGTAAAATGTCAACTTTCACCTTGACCTTGCCCAAGGTCACAAGGTCAAAGGTCAAGGTCACCTGTGTTTCAGTACAGCGACATGTGAATTTTTGTACCTTTGGATTCGATGTGTCTTTTTAGCTTTCTACATGTCGCAATAAAATTTGGTGCCAGGCAGGGGCAAAAACATGGGGAATTTGAGGGTATTCCGCCAGCCTGCAAAAATAAAGGGGGGGGGTGTTTCTAAGGTACCCCATAAGAATGTAGTGTGCAGATTTCATCCTAGACCGCAGAGAATGGTGAAACAAAATGGACGCCAAATAGTTCGGGGATCGATGTCCTTGAATTGTCGCTACAGTAGAAATCATTCTGACGAACGATAAAAAAATTTCCAGGTCATGAAAATTGAAGATAGGTTTTTTATGCAAAAATCGCGATTTTCAGAAAAAAAATAAATCCTAGCTTTTCGAAAATGGTGCCAATCGATTTAGAATGTCGATTTTACCCCAACTAAGTATCTCGGATGTGCATAAATGTCAACAAACTCGAAAATCGGCAGAAAAAATCAAATGTCGAGACCCAATCGGTACCCCCTAGATTTCAGCGGTTGAATGTTTGTGCATTGATAAATCCTTAAAATATACATCTGAATTATGTCTTCATGAGTTGTTCTAGCTGAAACAAACATGTTTTGTACTTTCATTTATTTTGAAATCACAATAAAGTCCACGCGATGTGTCGTCTGTTCCTTCCTTTTGGTGAAAATCCGTTGCCTTTTACAATGCATTGAACGTAATATTCCAACGTTGATCACAACTGCATAATTGTTGACCTCCTGAGCCGTGATCTTGATGACATTTTTATGTATATCGCGATCATATGTAATATGCATCTGCGCAGTATAAAGTCTCTCCCCCAAAAGAATATAATATACTAACTCCGCGATAATATAACTCGATATCACGTGACGAAAGACGAAGTAACCAGTCAAATCAAAGCGTTCTATATGTATTTCATAAATAAAAATCAAAGAATTTTCTGTCTTTCTTATTTATTTCATTTGTAAATACACGAAAACAATATAAAATGTCTTTGTATTTTAAATGTAGAAAACACATAGAAGGTATATATACGTCAAAATTTGATATGTCATCAACAAGCTTCCGTGGCGCAGTGGATAGAGCGCAGGGCTGGCAATACTGACATCCTGAGTTCGATACTAGGATGTGACAAGTCATTTTTGCATGGTTTTCTGCTACGTTTCACGTATATTTTGTGCAGTTATGTACTTTTATATAGAAAATTTTTTTTTTTTTTCACGCTGCGGTGTAAAAAATGTAGGTAGATGTGGAAAACATGATTTTTACTTCCGAAGGAAGAAAGGAACTTTAATTATTAAGGCTTTCCACTTTCCAGTGGAAAGACTTACTGTTATTAGTCTGTTTCTTATTAAGGCTTTCCACTTTCCAGTGGAAAGACTTATTGCATTTTGTCTGTTTCTTATTATTATTAGGTCTTTCCACCTTTCTGTGGAAAGACCTATAGTTATTGTTCTGATTATTATTATTATTATTATTATTATTATTATTTTCTCTTTTCTTCCGCCAACTTATTTCGATGTCTGGTTTTTTCACTTCGCGACATGTCGCTTTGATATTTTATATCTGATATCGGTTACCCATTGCGCTTTCGCAGTTCACCCTGACTGACCGCACCCTTTTCCTTTACGGAGTTATCTCCCCTTTTACTAAAAAGCTTGTTCCTGCTACTCCTCCGAAACCAAAAAAGATAGCAATACTAAACCTTTACCAAAATGTGTCCTATATCCTTGCGCAACTTTGGGACAGATTGATTGAAGGGTTCTGATGACATGCTATAGGAGTTATCTCCCTTTAAATAAAAGTATTAAGTGATATTCAAACAAATCTCAGCAACTAAAAGAGATAGAGGCCTGGGGTCTTCACTTTAGACCATCATGACCTTTGACCTTGAAAATGGACACAAGGTCAAAGGTCAAGGTCACGTTCTAAATTTTGACATTTGCTTGTGTCCGCTACTCCTCTGAAACGGTAAAAGATAGATAAACACTTATTGAGAGTAAAATGTTCGCCTTATGAAGACGCAACTTTGTCACATTTGAAGCGAAGTAATTTGATTTCATTTTATAGGAGTTATCTCCCATTATATTTGTAAATTATTGGTTTTTTACATGTTACTCATTCACTGTTAATGATAAAGGGAAACTATAGAGTGCAAAATGTTGACCTCTTAAAGGAGCAACTTTGCTAAATTTACATGTAAAGGATTTGACTTCATTTTATAGGAGTTATCTCCCATTATATATGTAACTTATTGGTTTTTTACAGGTTACTCATTAACTGTTAATGATAAAGGGAAACTAAAGAGTGCAAAATGTTGGCCTCTTAAAGGAGCAACTTTGTTACATTTACATGTAAAGGATTTGACTTCATTTTATAGGAGTTATCTCCCATTATATATGTAACTTATTGGTTTTGTACATGTTACTCATTAACTATTATTGATAAAGGGAAACTCGAGAGTGCAAAATGTTGGTCTCTTAAAGGAGCAACTTTGTTACATTTACAGGGAAAGTATTTGACTTCATTTTATAGGAGTTATCTCCCATTATATATGTAAATTATTGGTTTTTCACATGGTACTCATTAACTATTAATGATAGAGGGAAACTAAAGAGTGCAAAATGTTGGTCTTTTAAAGAAGCAACTTTGTCACATTTACAGGGAAGGGATTTGACTTCATTTTATAGGAGTTATCTCCCATTATATATGTAAATTATTGGTTTTTTACATGTTACTCATTAACTATTAATGATAAAGGAAAACTAAAGAGTGCAAAACGTTGGTCTCTTAAAGGAGCAACTTTGTTACATTTACATGTAAAGGATTTGACTTCATTTTATAGGAGTTATCTCCCATTATATATGTAACTTATTGGTTTTGTACATGTTACTCATTTACTATTATTGATAAAGGGAAACTAAAGAGTGCAAAATGTTGGTCTCTTAAAGGAGCAACTTTGTTACATTTACAGGGAAAGTATTTGACTTCATTTTATAGGATTTATCACCCATTGTATATGTAAATTATTGGTTTTTCACATTGTACTCATTAACTATTAATGATAGAGGGAAACATAAGAGTGCAAAATGTTGACCTCTTAAAGGAGCAACTATGTTACATTTACAGAGAAAGGATTCGACTTCATTTTATAGGAGTTATCTCCCATTATTTATGCAACTTATTGATTTTTTACATGTTACTCATTAACTATAAATGATAGAGGGAAAGTAAAGAGTGCAAAGTGTTGATCTCTTAAAGGAGCAACTTTGTTACATTTACAGGGAAAGGATTTGACTTTATTTTATAGGAGTTATCTCCCATCATATGTAACTTATTGGTTTTTCACATGTAACTCATTAACTATTAATGATAGAGGCATGGGGTCTTCACCATAGACCCTCATGCCCTTTGACCTTGAAAATTTGCATGGGTCAAGGTCACGTACTAGTTTTTGACCTTTGCTATTTTCAAAGATATTGAAATGATTTTCTTCCTCAAATGTTCTATTAATAATAACGAGTAAATTAAGACATGCCGTGAAACGTTCTATCAAAATTTTATAAGATTTATCTCTCTTAGAGTGCCAATCTGTAGGAAATAATGCAAAATAATTTCTTTTTTAAATATTAATAGCAAAATTATAACATTTCGCAAAAAAGTTGATTATTTTAAATGTCATCACGTAATACAAAATGAATATTAGTATGGAAAGACCCTCAAATGTTCAACCGAACAGTTGATCTTTAATTATTCTTATTATTCTTCCGCCAAGTTTTTTCTTTTCCCATTATAATTTTGTTTCGCGACATGTCGTAAAGACATTTTGTACTATGAATGTATGAGACATTACGCTTTTGAAGTTAACCCTGTCACACCGAACACTTTTTCTTTACGGAGTTATTTCCCCTGTCATAAAAATCTTGTGTGCAGATAAACTTTGAAACCGTAAAAGATTTCGCAATGAAAGTTGTTGCAAAATGCTCAGATATTGATTGCGACAATTTGTTACATATCGCGCAAAGTATTTTGACGACTCCTTGTTGGAGTTATTTCCCCTTATTTATTGGAAGTACATTTTGTACCATAGTAACTCATGAACCAGAGTTGACAGAGACTAGATATTTCACAGTTGGTCATCATTGACCTTGACCTTGAAAAAGGTCACAAGGTCAAAGGTCAAGGTCACATTCTAAATTTTGACACTGTGGTGTGTGCGATTCTCCTCCTGAACCATAAGAGATACAGAAATAAATCTTTTACCAAAATGTGTATCATATTAAGGTCTTGAAAGGTCACTATAAATGATTTGACTTTTGAAAGAGTTATCTCCCCTGGATCAATTAAATATAGTGTATATAGCGTTATCTTAGTAACTATGACAGATATTTATATGAAACCTTATATCATTAGTGATCATTGACCTTGACCTTGAAAATGGACACAAGGTCAAAGGTCAAGGTCACGTTTGAAATTTTGACATTATCTTGTCATCGCTATTTCTTTGAAACGGTAAAAGATAGCTTATAACTTATAACGGATAAAATGTCGGCCTCATAAATGCGCAACTTTTTTATGTTTAAAGGAAAAGGATTTGACTTCATCTTATAGGAGTTATCTCCCATTACAAGCATTGATATTTATTTTTTCATTGATAACTTATTAACTATTGATAGTAGAGGCATGGGGACCTCACCAAAGACCATTATGACCCTTGACCTTGAAAATAGAAACAAGGTAAAAGGTCAAGGTCATCTTATAAATTTGGGTATTTATGATAAATAGGCATTTCTTCATAATTTTAAGACATATTGACAAAGGACCTTCACTGTTGGTCCTTTATTGACCCTCAGCATGGTCAAGGTCATATTGACAGCAGTCAAGGTCAAATAATATTTTTTGGAAATTCTGCTTTTTCGTGTGTATAAAATGGTAAATACAAATAAATGATTTGTTTTTAAAGCATTGAATATGCAAAAATCAAACACTTGGTAGTCAATGTCATTTATCTCAATAAACGTCCTATTTTTTTACCTTTTTTATTTCAAAAGATATACGAATGGTTTTTCTTTCTTTTGTTTATTTTGAAAAGAAGATTCAATTTCCATATAGCCAAAGTCAATGTCAAGGTCATTTATGCAATAAGTGGAAAGCCTCTCATTTGTTCGGTAGAACCAATGAACTTATATTTAAGGCTTTCCACTTTCCGAGTGGAAAGCCTTCTTGTTATTCTTCTGTTTCTTATTATTATTCTTATTTTTTTCCGCCAAGTTTTCTTTTCCCATTATAAATTTTGTTTCGCGACATGTCGTAAAGACATTTAGTACTATGGATGTATAAGACATTACGCTTTCGCAGTTGACCCTGTCACACCGAACACTTGTTCTTTACGGAGTTATCTCCCCTGTTACAGAAAAGCTTGTGTGCAGATAAACTATGAAACCGTAAAAGATTTCGCAATAAAAGTTGTTGCAAAATGGTCAGCTATGGATTGCGACAATTTGTTACATATCGCGCAAAGTATTTTGACGACTCCTTGTAGGAGTTATTTCCCCTTATTTATTGGAAGTACAATTTGTACCATTGTAACTCATGAACCAGAGGTGATATAGACTAGATATTTCACAGTTGGTCATCATTGACCTTGACCTTGAAAAAGGTCACAAGGTCAAAGGTCAAGGTCATGTTCTAATTTTTGACCCTTGGTTGTGTGCAGATCTCCTCCTTTACTATAATAGATAGAGAACTGAAACCTTTACCAAAATGTGCATCATATTGAGATCTTGAATCGTCACTTTTTTTATTTGACATTTTTATAAGAGTTATCTCCCCTAGACCAATAAAATGTATTGTGAATTGCATTATATCACTATATCTCAGTAACTATAACAGATATATATATGAAACCTTATATCATTGGTCATCATTGACCTTGACCTTGAAAATGGACACAAGGTCAAAGGTCAAGGTCACGTTTGAAATTTTGGCATTGTCTTGTCATCGCTATTACTTTGAAACGGTAAAAGATAGGCTATAAGTTATAATGGATAAAATGTTGGCCTCATAAAGGCGCAACTTTTTTTTATATAAAGGGAAAGGATCCGGCTTCATCTTATAGGAGTTATCCCCCATTACAACCATTGATAATTAGTTTTTCATTAATTACTTATCAACTATTGATAGTAGAGGCATGGGGTCTTCACTATGGATCATTAGGACCCTTGACCTTGAAAACAAATACAAGGTCAAAGGTCAAGGTCATTTTCTAATTTTTTGTATATAATATAAGTAGTCATATCTTAATGACTTTAAGAGATATTGGCATAAAATCTTCAATGTTGAACACTGTTGACCTTCAGCATGGTCAAGGTCATGCTGTAAAAGTCAAGGTCAAAGTCCTTTATAAATGTTTTTCATGGTACTATGTATTTTGAATGGCTTATTCTTTTAATTCTATTGCCTATAAGTAATATTTACGTAGATTAAAAGATCAGTTGTCAAGGTCATTCAAGTTTTCTTACGTCCTATTTAATGACCTTTCTTATTTTTAAAGATATCTAAATAGTTTTTTTATAATTTTTGTTCTTATTAATTGCTATAGACAAATTACGTATGTTTCTTAGCTTTTTGGTTTCAAGGTCATTTATTTAAGGTCTTCTTTTGAAGTGGAAAGCCTATTAATCGTTCTTTAGAACGATTGAACCTATATTTAAGGCTTTCCACTTTCCAGTGGAAAGACTTATTGCATTTTGTCTGTTTCTTATTATTAAGGCTTTCCACTTTCCAGTGGAAAGACTTACTGTTATTAGTCTGTTTCTTATTATTATTATTATTATTCTTATTTTTTTTCCGCCAACTTTTTTTCCTCATTATAAATTTTGTTTCGCGACATGTCGTAAAGACATTTTGTACTATGAATGTATGAGACATTACGCTTTCGCAGTTGACCCTGTCACACCGAACACTTTTTCTTTACGGAGTTATTTCCCTTGTCATAAAAAAGCTTGTGTACAGATAAACTTTGAAACCGTAAAAGATTTTGCAATAAAAGATGTTGCAAAATGGTCAGCTATTGATTGCGACAATTTGTTACATATCGTGCAAAGTATTTTGACGACTCCTTGTTGGAGTTATTTCCCCTTATTTATTGGAAGTACATTTTGTACCATAGTAACTCATGAACCAGAGATGATAGAGACTAGATATTTCACAGTTGGTCATCATTGACCTTGACCTTGAAAAAGGTCACAAGGTCAAAGGTCAAGGTCACATTCTAATTTTTGTCATTGTGTTGTGTACAGATCTCCTCCTTTACTATAATAGATAGAGAATTGAAACCTTTACCAAAATGTGTATCATATTAGGATCTTGAATCGTCACTTTTTTATTTGACATTTTTATAAGAGTTATCTCCCCTAGACCACTAAAATATATTGTGAGTTGCATTATATCACTTTATCTCAGTAACTATAACAGATATTTATATGAAACCTTATATCATTAGTCATCATTTACCTTGACCTTGAAAATGGACTCAAGGTCAAAGGTCAAGGTCACGTTTGAAATTTTGGCATTGTCTTGTCATCGCTATTCCTTTAAAACGGTAAAAGATAGGCTAAAAGTTATAATGGATAAAATGTTGGTCTCATAAAGGCGCAACTTTTTCCTATTTGGAGGGGAAGGATCCGGCTTCATCTTATAGGAGTTATCCCCCATTACAACCATTGATAATTATTTTTTCATTTATTACTTATCAACTATTGATAGTAAAGGCATGGGGTCTTCACTCTGGATCATTAGGACCCTTGACCTTGAAAACAATACAAGGTCAAAGGTCAAGGTCATTTTCTAATTTTTTGTATATATTATAAGTAGTCAAATCTCAATGACTATAAGAGATATTGGCATAGAATCTTCAATGTTGATCACTGTTGACCTTCAGCATGGTCAAGGTCATGCTGTAAAAGTCAAGGTCTAAGTCATTTTTAAATCTGTTTCATGGTACTATGTATTTTGAATGGCTTCTTCTTTTAATGTTATTGTCTATAAGTAATATTTACGTAGATTAAAAGATCAGTTGTCAAGGTCATTCAAGTTTTCTTACGTCCTATTTAATGACCTTTCTTATTTTTAAAGATATCTAAATAGTTTTTTAATAATTTTTGTTCTTATTAATTGCTATAGACAAATTACGTATGTTTCTTAGCTTTCTGGTTTCAAGGTCATTTATTTAAGGTCTTCTTTTGAAGTGGAAAGCCTATTAATCGTTCTTTAGAACGATTGAACCTATATTTATTCTTATTATTCTTCCGCCAAGTTTTGTTATCCCATTATAAATTTTGTTTCGCGACATGTCGTAAAGACATTTTGTACTATGAATGTATGAGACATTACGCATTCGCAGTTAACCCTGTCACACCGAACACTTTTTCTTTACGGAGTTATTTCCCCTGTCATAAAAATCTTGTGTGCAGATAAACTTTGAAACCATAAAAGATTTCGCAATGAAAGTTGTTGCAAAATGCTCAGCTATTGATCACGACAATTTGTTACATATCGCGCAAAGTATTTTGACGACTCCTAGTAGGAGTTATTTCCTCTTATTTATTGGAAGTACATTTTGTACCATAATAACTCATGAACCAGAGATGATATAGACTAGATATTTCACAGTTGGTCATCATTGCCCTTGACCTTGAAAAAGGTCACAAGGTCAAAGGTCAAGGTCATGTTCTAATTTTTGACCCTTGGTTGTGTGCAGATCTCCTCCTTTACTATAATAGATAGAGAACTGAAACCTTTACCAAAATGTGTATCATATTAAGATCTTGAATCGTCACTTTTTTTATTTGACATTTTTATAAGAGTTATCTCCCCTAGACCAATAAAATATATTGTGAATTACATTATATCACTATATCTCAGTTACTATAACAGATATTTATATGAAACCTTATATCATTAGTCATCATTGACCTTGACCTTGAAAATGGACACAAGGTCAAAGGTCAAGGTCACGTTTGAAATTTTGACATTGTCTTGTCATCGCTATTGCATTGAAACGGTAAAAGATAGGCTATAAGTTATAATGGATAAAATGTTGGCCTCATAAAGGCGCAACTTCTTTACATTTAAAGGGAAAGGATCCGACTTCATTTTATAGGAGTTATCCCCCATTACAACCACTGATAATTAGGTTTTCATTAATTACTCATCAACTATTAATAGTAGAGGCATGGGGTCTTCACTATAGACCAGTATGACCCTTGACCTTGAAAATAGAAACAAGGTCAAAGGTCAAGGTCATCTTATAAATTTTGGTATTTATGATAAATAGTCATTTCTTCATAATTATACGACATATTAACATAGGATCTTCACTGTTTGTTTGTCCTTTATTGACCCTCAGCATGGTCAAGGTCATATTGACAGAAGTCAGGGTCAAAACATATTTTTCGGAAATTCTGCTTTTTCGTGTAAATAAATGGTAAATCTTAATAAATGCTTTGTTTTTAAAGCATTAAGTATGCAAATATCAAAAACTTTCTGGTCAAGGGCATTTATGTCAATTAACGTCCTATTTTTTATACCTTTTTTATTTCGAAAGATAGCCGAATGGTTTTTTCTTTCGATTGTTTATTTTGAAAAGAATAGTCAATTTCCATCAACCAAAGTCAATGTCAAGGTCATTTTTGCGATAAGTGTAAAGCCTCTCATTTGTTCGGTAGAACCAATGAACTTTAATTAAGGCTTTCCACTTTCCAGTGGAAAGACTTATTGTTATTAGTCTGTTTCTTATTATTAAGGCTTTCCACTTTCCAGTGGAAAGCCTTCTTGTTATTCTTCTGTTTCTTATTATTATTCTTATTTTTTTCCGCCAAGTTTTCTTTTCCCATTATAAATTTTGTTTCGCGACATGTCGTAAAGACATTTTGTACTATGGATGTATAAGACATTACGCTTTCGCAGTTGACCCTGTCACACCGAACACTTGTTCTTTACGGAGTTATCTCCCCTGTTACAGAAAAGCTTGTGTGCAGATAAACTATGAAGCCGTAGAAGATTTCGCAATAAAAGTTGTTGCAAAATGGTCAGCTATGGATTGCGACAATTTGTTACATATCGCGCAAAGTATTTTGACGACTCCTTGTAGGAGTTATTTCCCCTTATTTATTGGAAGTAAAATTTGTACCATTGTAACTCATGAACCAGAGGTGATATAGACTAGATATTTCACAGTTGGTCATCATTGACCTTGACCTTAAAAAAGGCCACAAGGTCAAAGGTCAAGGTCATGTTCTAATTTTTGACCCTTGGTTGTGTGCAGATCTCCTCCTTTACTATAATAGATAGAGAACTGAAACCTTTACCAAAATGTGTATCATATTGAGATCTTGAATCGTCACTTTTTTTATTTGATATTTTTATAAGAGTTATCTCCCCTAGACCAATAAAATGTATTGTGAATTGCATTATATCACTATATCTCAGTAACTATAACAGATATATATATGAAACCTTATATCATTGGTCATCATTAACCTTGACCTTGAAAATGGACACAAGGTCAAAGGTCAAGGTCACGTTTGAAATTTTGGCATTGTCTTGTCATCGCTATTACTTTGAAACGGTAAAAGATAGGCTATAAGTTATAATGGATAAAATGTTGGTCTCATCAAGGCGCAACTTTTTTCTATTTAAAGGGAAAGGATCCGGCTTCATCTTATAGGAGTTATCCCCCATTACAACCATTGATAATTAGTTTTTCATTAATTACTTATCAACTATTGATAGTAGAGGCATGGGGTCTTCACTATGGATCATTAGGACCCTTGACCTTGAAAACAAATACAAGGTCAAAGGTCTAGGTCATTTTCTAATTTTTTGTATTTATTATAAGTAGTCATATCTTAATGACTTTAAGAGATATTGGCATAAAATCTTCAATGTTGATCACTGTTGACCTTCAGCATGGTCAAGGTCATGCTGTAAAAGTCAAGGTCAAAGTCCTTAATAAATGTTTTTCATGGTACTATGTATTTTGAATGGCTTCTTCTTTTAATGCTATTGCCTATAAGTAATATTTACGTAGATTAAAAGATCAGTTGTCAAGGTCATTCAAGTTTTCTTGCGTCCTATTTAATGACCTTTCTTATTTTTAAAGATATCTAAATAGTTTTTTAATAATTTTTGTTCTTATTAATTGCAATAGACAAATTACGTATGTTTCTTAGCTTTTTAGTTTCAAGGTCATTAATTTAAGGTCTTCTTTTGAAGTGGAAAGCCTATTAATCGTTCTTTAGAACGATTGAACCTATATTTATTATTATTATTAAGGCTTTCCACTTTCTTGTGGAAAGACTTACTGTTATTAGTCTGTTTCTTATTATTATTATTCTTATTATTCTTCCGCCAAGTTTTGTTATCCCATTATAAATTTTGTTTCGCGACATGTCGTAAAGACATTTTGTACTATGAATGTATGAGACATTACGCATTCGCAGTTAACCCTGTCACACCGAATACTTTTTCTTTACGGAGTTATTTCCCCTGTCATAAAAAGCTTGTGTGCAGATAAACTTTGAAACCGTAAAAGATTTCGCAATAAAAATTGTTGCAAAATGGTCAGCTATTGATTGCGACAATTTGTTACATATCGCGCAAAGTATTTTGACGACTCCTTGTAGGAGTTATTTCCCCTTATTTATTGGAAGTACATTTTGTACCATAGTAACTCATGAACCAGAGGTGACAGAGACTAGATATTTCACAGTTGGTCATCATTGACCTTCACCTTGAAAAAGGTCACAAGGTCAAAGGTCAAGGTCACATTCTAAATTTTGACACTGTGGTGTGTGCGATTCTCCTCCTGAACCATAAGAGATACAGAAATAAATCTTTTACCAAAATGTGTATCATATTAAGGTCTTGAAAGGTCACTATAAATGATTTGACTTTTGAAAGAGTTATCTCCCCTGGATCAATTAAATATAGTGTATATAGCGTTATCTCAGTAACTATGACAGATATTTATATGAAACCTTATATCATTAGTCATCATTGACCTTGACCTTGAAAATGGACACAAGGTCAAAGGTCAAGGTCACGTTTGAAATTTTGACATTATCTTGTCATCGCTATTTCTTTGAAACGGTAAAAGATAGCTTATAACATATAACGGATAAAATGTCGGCCTCATAAATGCGCAACTTTTTTCTATTTAAAGGAAAAGGATTTGACTTCATCTTATAGGAGTTATCTCCCATTACAACCATTGATATTTACTTTTTCATTGATAACTTATTAACTATTGATAGTAGAGGCATGGGGACTTCACCAAAGACCATTATGACCCTTGACCTTGAAAATAGAAACAAGGTAAAAGGTCAAGGTCATCTTATAAATTTGGGTATTTATGATAAATAGGCATTTCTTCATAATTATAAGACATATTGACTAAGGATCTTCACTGTTGGTCCTTTATTGACCCTCAGCATGGTCAAGGTCATATTGACAGCAGTCAAGGTCAAATAATATTTTTTGGAAATTCTGCTTTTTCGTGTATATAAAATGGTAAATACAAATAAATGATTTGTTTTTAAAGCATTGAATATGCAAAAATCAAACACTTGGTAGTCAAGGTCATTTATCTCAATTAACGTCCTATTTTTTTACCTTTTTTATTTCAAAAGATATACCAATGGTTTTTCTTTCTTTTGTTTATTTTGAAAAGAAGATTCAATTTCCATATAGCCAAAGTCAATGTCAAGGTCATTTATGCAATAAGTGGAAAGCCTCTCATTTGTTCGGTAGAACCAATGAACTTATATTTATTCTTATTGTTTTTCCGCCAACTGTTTTTTCCCATTATAAATTTTGTTTCGCGACATGTCGTGAAGACATTTTGTACTATGGATGTATTAGACATTACGCTTTCGCAGTTGACCCTGGCACACCGAACACTTGTTCTTTACGGAGTTATCTCCCCTGTTACTGAAAATCTTGTGTGCAGATAAACTATGAAACTGTAAAAGATTTCGCAATAAAAGTTGTTGCAAAATAGTCAGCTATGGATTGCGACAATTTGTTACATATCGCGCAAAGTATTTTGACGACTCCTTGTAGAAGTTATTTCCCCTTATTTATTGGAAGTACAATTTGTACCATTGTAACTCATGAACCAGAGGTGATATAGACTAGATATTTCACAGTTGGTCATCATTGACCTTGACCTTGAAAAAGGTCACAAGGTCAAAGGTCAAGGTCATGTTCTAATTTTTGACACTTGGTTGTGTGCAGATCTCCTCCTTTACTTTAATAGATAGAGAACTGAAACCTTTACCAAAATGTGTATCATATTGAGATCTTGAATCGTCACTTTTTTTATTTGACATTTTTATAAGAGTTATCTCCCCTACACCAATAAAATGTATTGTGAATTGCATTATATCACTATATCTCAGTAACTATAACAGATATATATATGAAACCTTATATCATTGGTCATCATTGACCTTGACCTTGAAAATGGACACAAGGTCAAAGGTCAAGGTCACGTTTGAAATTTTGGCATTGTCTTGTCATCGCTATTATTTTGAAACGGTAAACGATAGGCTATAAGTTATAATGGATAAAATGTTGGTCTCATAAAGGCGCAACTTTTTTCTATTTAAAGGGAAAGGATCCGGCTTCATCTTATAGGAGTTATCCCCCATTACAACCATTGATAATTAGTTTTTCATTAATTACTTATCAACTATTGATAGTAGAGGGATGGGGTCTTCACTATGGATCATTAAGACCCTTGACCTTGAAAACAAATACAATGTCAAAGGTCAAGGTCATTTTCTAATTTTTTGTATATATTATAAGTAGTCATATCTTAATGACTTTAAGAGATATTGGCATAAAATCTTTAATGTTGATCACTGTTGACCTTCAGCATTGTCAAGGTCATGCTGTAAAAGTCAAGGTCAAAGTCCTTTATAAATGTTTTTCATGGTACTATGTATTTTGAATGGCTTATTCTTTTAATGCTATTGCCTATAAGTAATATTTACGTAGATTAAAAGATCAGTTGTCAAGGTCATTCAAGTTTTCTTACGTCCTATTTAATGACCTTTCTTATTTTTAAAGATATCTAAATAGTCTTTTTTATAATTTTTGTTCTTATTAATTGCTATAGACAAATTACGTATGTTTCTTAGCTTTTTGGTTTCAAGGTCATTTATTTAAGGTCTTCTTTTGAAGTGGAAAGCCTATTAATCGTTCTTTAGAACGATTGAACCTATATTTATTCTTATTTTTTTTCCGCCAACTTTTTTTCCTTATTATAAATTTTGTTTCGCGACATGTCGTAAAGATATTTTGTACTATGGATGTATGAGACATTACGCTTGCGCCGTAAACCCTGTGACACAGAACACTTTTTCTTTACGGAGTTATTTCCCCTGTCATAAAAAGCTTGTGTGCAGATAAACTATGAAACCATAAAAGATTTCGCAATGAAAGTTGTTCCAAAATGTTCAGCTAAGGATTGCGACACTTTATAACATATCGCATTAAAGAATTTTTCACCTTCTTATAGGAGTTATTTCCCCTTATTTATTGGAAGTAAAATTTGTACCATTGTAACTCATGAACCAGAGGTGATATAGACTAGATATTTCACAGTTGGTCATCATTGACCTTGACCTTGAAAAAGGTCACAAGGTCAAAGGTCAAGGTCATGTTCTAATTTTTGACCCTTGGTTGTGTGCAGATCTCCTCCTTTACTATAATAGATAGAGAACTGAAACCTTTACCAAAATGTGTATCATATTGAGATCTTGAATCCTCACTTTTTTAATTTGACATTTTTATAAGAGTTATCTCCCCTAGACCAAGAAAATGTATTGTGAATTGCATTATATCACTATATCTCAGTAACTATAACAGATATATATATGAAACCTTATATCATTGGTCATCATTGACCTTGACCTTGAAAATGGACACAAGGTCAAGGGTCAAGGTCACGTTTGAAATTTTGGCATTGTCTTGTCATCGCTATTACTTTGAAACGGTAAAAGATAGGCTATAAGTTATAATGGATAAAATGTTGGTCTCATAAAGGCGCAACTTTTTTCTATTTAGAGGGAAAGGGTCCGGCTTCATCTTATAGGAGTTATCCCCCATTACAACCATTGATAATTAGTTTTTCATTAATTATTTATCAACTATTGATAGTAGAGGCATGGGGTCTTCACTATGGATCATTAGGACCCTTGACTATAAAAACAAATACAAGGTCAAAGGTCAAGGTCATTTTCTAATTTTTTGTATGTATTATAAGTAGTCATATCTTAATGACTTTAAGAGATATTGGCATAAAATCTTCAATGTTGATCACTGTTGACCTTCAGCATGGTCAAGGTCATGCTGTAAAAGTCAAGGTCAAAGTCCTTTATACATGTTTTTCATGGTACTATGTATTTTGAATGGCTTCTTCTTTTAATGCTATTGCCTATAAGTAATATTTACGTAGATTAAAAGATCAGTTGTCAAGGTCATTCAAGTTTTCTTACGTCCTATTTAATGACCTTTCTTATTTTTAAAGATATCTAAATAGTTTTTTAATAATTTTTATTCTTATTAATTGCTATAGACAAATTACGTATGTTTCTTAGCTTTTTGGTTTCAAGGTCATTTATTTAAGGTCTTCTTTTGAAGTGGAAAGCCTATTAATCGTTCTTTAGAACGATTGAACCTATATTTAAGGCTTTCCACTTCCGAGTGGAATGCCTTATTGTTATTAGTCTGTTTCTTATTAAGGCTTTCCACTTTCCGAGTGGAAAGCCTTCCTGTTATTTGTCTGTTTATTATTAAGGCTTTCCACTTTCCGAGTGGAAAGCCTTCCTGTTATTTGTCTGTTTATTATTATTATTATTCTTTTTTTTCCGCCAAGTTTTCTTTTCCCATTATAAATTTTGTTTCGCGACATGTCGTAAAGACATTTTGTACTATGGATGTATAAGACATTACGCTTTCGCAGTTGACCCTGTCACACCGAACACTTGTTCTTTACGGAGTTATCTCCCCTGTTACAGAAAAGCTTGTGTGCAGATAAACTATGAAACCCTAAAAGATTTCGCAATAAAAGTTGTTGTAAAATGGTCAGCTATGGATTGCGACAATTTGTTACATATCGCGCAAAGTATTTTGACGACTCCTTGTAGGAGTTATTTCCCCTTATTTATTGGAAGTAAAATTTGTACCATAGTAACTCATGAACCAGAGGTGATATAGACTAGATATTTCACAGTTGGTCATCATTGACCTTGACCTTGAAAAAGGTCACAAGGTCAAAGGTCAAGGTCATGTTCTAATTTTTGACCCTTGGTTGTGTGCAGATCTCCTCCTTTACTATAATAGATAGAGAACTGAAACCTTTACCAAAATGTGTATCATATTGAGATCTTGAATCGTCACTTTTTTTATTTGACATTTTTATAAGAGTTATCTCCCCTAGACCAATTAAATGTATTGTGAATTGCATTATATCACTATATCTCAGTAACTATAACAGATATATATATGAAACCTTATATCATTAGTCATCATTGACCTTGACCTTGAAAATGGACACAAGGTCAAAGGTCAAGGTCACGTTTGAAATTTTGGCATTGTCTTGTCATCACTATTACTTTGAAACGGTAAAAGATAGGCTATAAGTTATAATGGATAAAATGTTGGTCTCATAAAGGCGCAACTTTTTTCTATTTATAGAGAAAGGATCCGGCTTCATCTTATAGGAGTTATCCCCCATTTCAACCATTGATAATTAGTTTTTCATTAATTACTTATCAACTATTGATAGTAGAGGCATGGGGTCTTCACTATGGATCATTAAGACCCTTGACCTTGAAAACAAATACAAGGTCAAAGGTCAAGGTCATTTTCTAATTTTTTGTATATATTATAAGTAGTCATATCTAATGACTTTAAGAGATATTGGCATAAAATCTTCAATGTTGATCACTGTTGGCCTTCAGCATGGTCAAGGTCATGCTGCAAAAGTCAAGGTCAAAGTCCTTTATAAATGTTTTTCATGGTACTATGTATTTTGAATGGCTTCTTCTTTTAATGCTATTGCCTATAAGTAATATTTACGTAGATTAAAAGATCAGTTGTCAAGGTCATTCAAGTTTTCTTACGTCCTATTTAATGACCTTTCTTATTTTTAAAGATATCTAAATAGTTTTTTAATAATTTTTGTTCTTATTAATTGCTATAGACAAATTACGTATGTTTCTTAGCTTTTTGGTTTCAAGGTCATTTATTTAAGGTCTTCTTTTGAAGTGGAAAGCCTATTAATCGTTCTTTAGAACGATTGAACCTATATTTATTATTATTCTTTTTTTTTCCGCCAAGTTTTCTTTTCCCATTATAAATTTTGTTTCGCGACATGTCGTAAAGACATTTTGTACTATGGATGTATGAGACATTACGCTTTCGCAGTTAACCCTGGCTCACCGAACACTTGTTCTTTACGGAGTTATCTCCCCTGTTACAGAAAAGCTTGTGTGCAGATAAACTATGAAACCGTAAAAGATTTCGCAATAAAAGTTGTTGCAAAATGGTCAGCTATGGATTGCGACAATTTGTTACATATCGCGCAAAGTATTTTGACGACTCCTTGTAGGAGTTATTTCCCCTTATTTATTGGAAGTACAATTTGTACCATTGTAACTCATGAACCAGAGGTGATATAGACTAGATATTTCACAGTTGGTCATCATTGACCTTGACCTTGAAAAAGGTCACAAGGTCAAAGGTCAAGGTCATGTTCTAATTTTTGACCCTTGGTTGTGTGCAGATCTCCTCCTTTACTATAATAGATAGAGAACTGAAACCTTTACCAAAATGTGTATCATATTGAGATCTTGAATCGTCACTTTTTTTATTTGACATTTTTATAAGAGTTATCTCCCCTAGACCAATAAAATGTATTGTGAATTGCATTATATCACTATATCTCAGTAACTATAACAGATATATATATGAAACCTTATATCATTGGTCATCATTGACCTTGACCTTGAAAATGGACACAAGGTCAAAGGTCAAGGTCACGTTTGAAATTTTGGCATTGTCTTGTCATCGCTATTACTTTGAAACGGTAAAAGATAGGCTATAAGTTATAATGGATAAAATATTGGTCTCATAAAGGCGCAACTTTTTTCTATTTAAAGGGAAAGGATCCGGCTTCATCTTATAGGAGTTATCCCCCATTACAACCATTGATAATTAGTTTTTCATTAATTACTTATCAACTATTGATAGTAGAGGCATGGGGTCTTCACTATGGATCATTAGGACCCTTGACCTTGAAAACAAATACAAGGTCAAAGGTCAAGGTCATTTTCTAATTTTTTGTATATATTATAAGTAGCCATATCTTAATGACTTTAAGAGATATTGGCATAAAATCTTCAATGTCGATCACTGTTGACCTTCAGCATGGTCAAGGTCATGCTGTAAAAGTCAAGGTCAAAGTCCTTTATAAATGTTTTTCATGGTACTATGTATTTTGAATGGCTTATTCTTTTAATGCTATTGCCTATAAGTAATATTTACGTAGATTAAAAGATGAGTTGTCAAGGTCATTCAAGTTTTCTTACGTCCTATTTAATGACCTTTCTTATTTTTAAAGATATCTAAATAGTTTTTTAATAATTTTTGTTCTTATTAATTGCTATAGATAAATTACGTATGTTTCTTAGCTTTTTGGTTTCAAGGTCATTTATTTAAGGTCTTCTTTTGAAGTGGAAAGCCTATTAATCGTTCTTTAGAACGATTGAACCTATATTTATTCTTATTTTTTTTCCGCCAAGTTTTGTTATCCCATTATAAATTTTGTTTCGCGACATGTCGTAAAGACATTTTGTACTATGAATGTATGAGACATTACGCATTCGCAGTTAACCCTGGCAGACCGAACACTTTTTCTTTACGGAGTTATTTCCCCTGTCATAAAAAAGCTTGTGTGCAGATAAACTTTGAAACCGCAAAAGATGTCGCAATGAAAGTTGTTCCAAAATGTTCAGCGAAGGATTGCGACACTTTATAACATATCGCAGTGAAGAATTTTTCACCTTCTTATAGGAGTTATTTCCCCTTATTTATTGCAAGTACATTTTTGACCATAGTAACTCATGAACCAGATGTGATCAAGACTAGATATTTCACAGTTGGTCATCATTGACCTTGACCTTGAAAAAGGTCACAAGGTCAAAGGTCAAGGTCATGTTCTAATTTTTGACCCTTTGTTGTGTGCAGATCTCCTCCTTTACTATAATAGATAGAGAACTGAACCCTTTACCAAAATGTGTATCATATTAAGATCTTGAATCGTCACTTTTTTTATTTGACATTTTATAAGAGTTGTCTCCCCTTAGACCAATAATATGCATTGTGAGTTACATTAGATCACTATATCTCAGTAACTATAACAGATATATACATGAAACCTTATATCATTGGTCATCATTGACCTTGACCTTGAAAATGGACACAAGGTCAAAGGTCAAGGTCACGTTTGAAATTTTGACATTGTCTCGCCATCGCTATTCCCTTGAAACGGTAAAAGATAGGCAATAACTTGTAATAGGTAAAATGTCAACTTTCACCTTGACCTTGCCCAAGGTCACAAGGTCAAAGGTCAAGGTCACCTGGGTTTCAGTACAGCTACATGTGAATTTTTGTACCTTTGGATTCGCTTTGTTTTTTTAGCTTGCTACATGTCGCAATAAAATTTGGTGCCAGGCATGGGCAAAAACATGGGGAATTTGAGGGTATTCCGCCAGCTTGCAAAAATAAAAGGGGGGGGGGGTGTTTCTAAGGGACCCCATAAGAATGTAGTGTGCAGATTTCATCCTAGACCACAGAGAATGGTGAAACAAAATGGACGCCAAATAGTTCGGGGATCGATGTCCTTGACTTGTCGCTACAGTAGAAATCATTCTGACGAACGATAAAAAAATGTCCAGGTCATGAAAGTTGAAGATAGGTTTTTTATGCAAAAATCGCAATTTTCAGAAAAACCATAAGTCCTAGCTTTTCGAAAATGGTGCCAATCGATTTAGAATGTCGATTTTACCCCAACCATGTATCTCGGATGTGCATAAATGTCAACAAACTCCAAAATCGGCAGAAAAAATCAAATGTCGAGACCCCATCGGGACCCCTTAGATTTCATCGCTTGAATTTTTGTGCATTGATTAATCCTTGAAATATACATCTGAATTGTGTCTTCGTGAGTTGTTCTAGCTGAAACAAACATTTTTTCTACTTGCATTTATTTTGAAATGACAATAAAGTGCGCGCGATCGAGTGTCGTTTGGTACGTACGATTGCTGTATTTCACCGAAGAAAAATCCGTTTTTCCTTTTACAATGAATTGAAAGTAACATTAAACTGTCAAAATTGCATCATTGTTGACGGCGATCATATGTATACAGTACGTATGACGCCTGTTTTCTATTTTTTTTTTTTTTTTTTATAAGTCCACGATAATATGTAGCATTGTCACGTGACATCAGACGTCTCGACCAGTCAAATCAATGTGTTCTATTTGTATTTCATAAATAAAAATCATAGAATTTTCTGTCTTTCTTATTTATTTCATTGGTAAATACACGAAAACATTACAAAATGTCTTTGTATTTTAAATGTAGAAAACACATTGAAGGTATATATACGTCAAAATTTGACTTTCTGCATATCGTCTTCCGTGGTCCAGTGGTATCAACGAGGGCTGGCAAGACTGACATCGTCGGTTCGAGCCTAGGATGTGACATATGATTTTTGCATGCTTTTCTGCTACGTTTCACGTATATTTTATGCAGTTATGGTTTTTTATATAGAAAAAACAAAAAAAACTGAAATTTTTTTACGCCGCGGTGTAAAAAATGTCGATGGAAGTGGTAAGCCATGATTATTTGTGGCGAAGTCACAAATGAACCTATATTATTAAGGCTTTCCACTTCCGAGTGGAATGCCTTATTGTTATTAGTCTGTTTCTTATTAGGTCTTTCCACCTTTCTGTGGAAAGACCTATAGTTATTGTTCTGATTATTATTATTAAGGCTTTCCACTTTCCGAGTGGAAAGCCTTCCTGTTATTTGTCTGTTTATTATTATTATTCTTTTTTTTCCGCCAAGTTTTCTTTTCCCATTATAAATTTTGTTTCGCGACATGTCGTAAAGACATTTTGTACTATGGATGTATAAGACATTACGCTTTCGCAGTTGACCCTGTCACACCGAACACTTGTTCTTTACGGAGTTATCTCCCCTGTTACAGAAAAGCTTGTGTGCAGATAAACTATGAAACCGTAAAAGATTTCGCAATAAAAGTTGTTGCAAAATGGTCAGCTATGGATTGCGACAATTTGTTACATATCGCGCAAAGTATTTTGACGACTCCTTGTAGGAGTTATTTCCCCTTATTTATTGGAAGTAAAATTTGTACCATTGTAACTCATGAACCAGAGGTGATATAGACTAGATATTTCACAGTTGGTCATCGTTGACCTTGACCTTGAAAAAGGTCACAAGGTCAAAGGTCAAGGTCATGTTCTAATTTTTGACCCTTGCTTGTGTGCAGATCTCCTCCTTTACTATAATAGATAGAGAACTGAAACCTTTACCAAAATGTGTATCATATTGAGATCTTGAATCGTCACTTTTTTTATTTGACATTTTTATAAGAGTTATCTCCCCTAGACCAATAAAATGTATTGTGAATTGCATTATATCACTGTATCTCAGTAACTATAACAGATATATATATGAAACCTTATATCATTGGTCATCATTGACCTTGACCTTGAAAATGGACACAAGGTCAAAGGTCAAGGTCACGTTTGAAATTTTGGCATTGTCTTGTCATCGCTATTACTTTGAAACGGTAAAAGATAGGCTATAAGTTATAATGGATAAAATGTTGGTCTCATAAAGGCGCAACTTTTTTCTGTTTAGAGGGAAAGGATCCGGCTTCATCTTATAGGAGTTATCCCCCATTACAACCGTTGATAATTAGTTTTTCATTAATTACTTATCAACTATTGATAGTAGAGGCATGGGGTCTTCACTATGGATCATTAGGACCCTTGACCTTGAAAACAAATACAAGGTCAAAGGTCAAGGTCATTTTCTAATTTTTTGTATATATTATAAGTAGTCATATCTTAATGACTTTAAGAGATATTGGCATAAAATCTTCAATGTTGATCACTGTTGACCTTCAGCATGGTCAAGGTCATGCTGTAAAAGTCAAGGTCAAAGTCCTTTATAAATGTTTTTCATGGTACTATGTATTTTGAATGGCTTCTTCTTTTAATGCTATTGCCTATAAGTAATATTTACGTAGATTAAAAGATCAGTTGTCAAGGTCATTCAAGTTTTCTTACGTCCTATTTAATGACCTTTCTTATTTTTAAAGATATCTAAATAGTTTTTTAATAATTTTTGTTCTTATTAATTGCTATAGACAAATTACGTATGTTTCTTAGCTTTTTGGTTTCAAGGTCATTTATTTAAGGTCTTCTTTTGAAGTGGAAAGCCTATTAATCGTTCTTTAGAACGATTGAACCTATATTTATTATTATTATTATTATTATTTTCTCTTTTCTTCCGCCAACTTATTTCGATGTCTGGTTTTTTCACTTCGCGACATGTCGCTTTGATATTTTATATCTGATATCGGTTACCCATTGCGCTTTCGCAGTTCACCCTGACTGACCGCACCCTTTTCCTTTACGGAGTTATCTCCCCTTTTACTAAAAAGCTTGTTCCTGCTACTCCTCCTAAACCAAAAAAGATAGCAATACCAAACCTTTACCAAAATGTGTCCTATATCCTTGCGCAACTTTGGGACAGATTGATTGAAGGGTTCTGATGACATGTTATAGGAGTTATCTCCCTTTAAATAAAAGTATTAAGTGATATTCAAACAAATCTCAGCCACTAAAAGAGATAGAGGCCTGGGGTCTTCACTTTAGACCATCATGACCTTTGACCTTGAAAATGGACACAAGGTCAAAGGTCAAGGTCACGTTCTAAATTTTGACATTTGCTTGTGTCCGCTACTCCTTTGAAACGGTAAAAGATAGATAAACACTTATTGAGAGTAAAATGTTCGTCTTATTAAGACGCAACTTTGTCACATTTGGAGGGAAGTAAGTCGACTTCATTTTATAGGAGTTATCTCCCATTATATATGTAATTTATTGGTTTTTCACATGTTACTCATTAACAATTACTGATAAAAGGAAACTAAAGAGTGCAAAATGTTGGTCTCTTAAAGGAGCAACTTTGTTACATTTATAGGGAAAGGATTTGACTTCATTTTATAGGAGTTATCTCCCATTATATATGTAACTGATTGGTTTTTCACATGGTACTCATTAACTATTAATGCTAGAGGGAAAGTAAAGAGTGCAAAATGTTGATCTCTTAAAGGAGCAACTTTGTTACATTTACAGGGAAAGGATTTGACTTCATTTTATAGGAGTTATATCCCATTATATATGTAACTTATTGGTTTTTTACATGTTACTCATTAACTATTAAAGATAAAGGGAAACGAAAGAGTGCAAAATGTTGGTCTCTTAAAGGAGGAACTTTGTTACATTTATATGGAAAGGATTTGACATCATTTTATAGGAGTTATCTCCCATTATATATGTAACTGATTGGTTTTTCACATGGTACTCATTAACTATTAATGATAGAGGGAAACGAAAGAGTGCAAAATGTTAATCTCTTAATGGAGCAACTTTGTTACATTTACAAGAAAAGGATTTGACTTCATTTTATAGGAGTTATCTCCCATTATATATGTAATTTATTAGTTTTTTACATGTTACTCATTAACTATTAATGATAAAGGGAAACTAAAGAGTGCAAAATGTTGGTCTTTAAAAGGAGCAACTTTGTTACATTTATAGGGAAAGGATTTGACTTCATTTTATAGGAGTTATCTCCCATTATATATGTAACTGATTGGTTTTTTACATGGTACTCATTTACTATTAATGATAGAGGGAAAGTAAAGAGTGCAAAATGTTGATCTCTTAAAGGAGCAACTTTGTTACATTTACAGGGAAAGGATTTGACTTCATTTTATAGGAGTTATCTCCCATTATATATGTAACTTATTGGTTTTTTACATGTTACTCATTAACTATTAAAGATAAAGGGAAACGAAAGAGTGCAAAATGTTGGTCTCTTAAAGGAGGAACTTTGTTACATTTATATGGAAAGGATTTGACTTCATTTTATAGGAGTTATCTCCCATTATATATGTAACTGATTTGTTTTTCATATGGTACTCATTAACTATTAATGATAGAGGGAAACTAAAGAGTGCAAAATGTTAATCTCTTAATGGAGCAACTTTGTTACATTTACAAGAAAAGGATTTGACTTCATTTTATAGGAGTTATCTCCCATTATATATGTAATTTATTAGTTTTTTACATGTTACTCATTAACTATTAATGATAAAGGGAAACTAAAGAGTGCAAAATGTTGGTCTTTAAAAGGAGCAACTTTGTTACATTTATAGGGAAAGGATTTGACTTCATTTTATAGGAGTTATCTCCCATTATATATGTAACTGATTGGTTTTTTACATGGTACTCATTTACTATTAATGATAGAGGGAAACTAAAGAGTGCAAAATGTTAGTCTCTTAAAGGAGCAACTTTGTTACATTTACAGGTAAAGGATTTGACTACATTTTATAGGAGTTATCTCCCGTTATATATGTAACTTATTGGTTTTCACATGGTACTCATTAACTATTAATGATAGAGGGAAACATAAGAGTGCAAAATGTTGATCTCTTAAAGTAGCAACTATGTTACATTTACAGGGAAAAAATTTGACTTCATTTTATACGAGTTATCTCCCATTATATATGCAACTTATTGATTTTTTACATGTTACTCATTAACTAGTAATGATAGAGGCATGGGGTCTTCACCATAAATACTCATGCCCTTTGACCTTGAAAACTTGTATGGGTCAAGGTCACGTACTAGTTTTTGACCTTTGCTTTTTTTAAAGATATTGAAATTATTTTCGTCCTAAAATGTTCTATTAATAATTTCGAGTAAACTAAGACATGGCGTGAAAAGTTGTATAATACTTTTATAAGAGTTATCTCTCTCAGAATGACAATCTGCGTCAAATAATACAAAATATTTTTTTTAATATTTATAGCAAAGTTATAGCATTTTGCAAAAAGATGATTATTTTAAATGTCATTATGTAATACAAATTAAAACTAATGTGGAAAGACCCTCAAATGTTCAACCGAACAGTTGATCTTTAATTAAGGCTTTCCACTTTCCAGTGGAAAGACTTATTGCATTTTGTCTGTTTCTTATTATTAAGGCTTTCCACTTTCCAGTGGAAAGACTTACTGTTATTAGTCTGTTTCTTATTATTCTTATTTTTTTTCCGCCAAGTTTTGTTATCCCATTATAAATTTTGTTTCGCGACATGTCGTAAAGATATTTTGTACTATGGATGTATGAGACATTACGCTTTCGCAGTTAACCCTGTGACACCGAACACTTTTTCTTTACGGAGTTATTTCCCCTGTCATAAAAAGCTTGTGTGCAGATAAACTATGAAACCGTAAAAGATTTCGCAATGAAAGTTGTTCCAAAATGTTCAGCTAAGGATTGCGACACTTTATAACATATCGCATTAAAGAATTTTTCACCTTCTTATAGGAGTTATTTCCCCTTATTTATTGGAAGTAAAATTTGTACCATTGTAACTCATGAACCAGTGGTGATATAGACTAGATATTTCACAGTTGGTCATCATTGACCTTGACCTTGAAAAAGGTCACAAGGTCAAAGGTCAAGGTCATGTTCTAATTTTTGACCCTTTGTTGTGTGCAGATCTCCTCCTTTACTATAATAAATAGAGAACTGAAACCTTTACCAAAATGTGTATCATATTAAGATCTTGAATCGTCACTTTTTTATTTGACAGTTTTATAAGAGTTATCTCCCCTAGACCAATAAAATATATTGTGAATTACATTATATCACTATATCTCAGTTACTATAACAGATATTTATATGAAACCTTATATCATTAGTCATCATTGACCTTGACCTTGAAAATGGACACAAGGTCAAAGGTCAAGGTCACGTTTGAAATTTTGACATTGTCTTGTCATCGCAATTGCATTGAAACGGTAAAAGATAAGCTATAAGTTATAATGGATAAAATGTTGGTCTCATTAAGGCGCAACTTTTTTACATTTGGAGGGAAAGGATCCGACTTCATCTTATAGGAGTTATCCCCCATTACAACCACTGATAATTAGGTTTTCAATAATTACTTATCAACTATTGATAGTAGAGGCATTGGGTCTTCACTATAGACCAGTATGACCCTTGACCTTGAAAATAGAAACAAGGTCAAAGGTCAAGGTCATCTTATAAATTTTGGTATTTATGATAAATAGTCATTTCTTCATAATTATACGACATATTGACATGAGATCTTCACTGTTTGTCCTTTATTGACCCTCAGCATGGTCAAGGTCATATTGACAGAAGTCAAGGTCAAAACATATTTTTCGGAACTTCTGCTTTTTCGTGTAAATAAAATGGTAATTCTTAATAAATGCTTTGTTTTTAAAGCATTAAGTATGCAAATATCAAAAACTTGCTGGTCAAGGGCATTTATGTCAATTAACGTCCTAATTTTTTACCTTTTTTATTTCGAAAGATAGCCGAATGGTTTTTTCTTTCCTTTGTTTAATTTGAAAAGAAATGTCAATTTCCATAAAACCAAAGTCAATGTCAGAGTCATTTTTGCGATAAGTGGAAAGCCATCATTTGTTCGGTAGAACCAATGAACTTTAATTATTCTTATTTTTTTTCCGCCAAGTTTTGTTATCCCATTATAAATTTTGTTTCGCGACATGTCGTAAAGACATTTTGTACTATGAATGTATGAGACATTACGCATTCGCAGTTAACCCTGGCAGACCGAACACTTTTTCTTTACGGAGTTATTTCCCCTGTCATAAAAAAGCTTGTGTGCAGATAAACTTTGAAACCGCAAAAGATGTCGCAATGAAAGTTGTTCCAAAATGTTCAGCGAAGGATTGCGACACTTTATAACATATCGCAGTGAAGAATTTTTCACCTTCTTATAGGAGTTATTTCCCCTTATTTATTGCAAGTACATTTTTGACCATAGTAACTCATGAACCAGATGTGATCAAGACTAGATATTTCACAGTTGGTCATCATTGACCTTGACCTTGAAAAAGGTCACAAGGTCAAAGGTCAAGGTCATGTTCTAATTTTTGACCCTTTGTTGTGTGCAGATCTCCTCCTTTACTATAATAGATAGAGAACTGAACCCTTTACCAAAATGTGTATCATATTAAGATCTTGAATCGTCACTTTTTTTATTTGACATTTTATAAGAGTTGTCTCCCCTTAGACCAATAATATGCATTGTGAGTTACATTAGATCACTATATCTCAGTAACTATAACAGATATATACATGAAACCTTATATCATTGGTCATCATTGACCTTGACCTTGAAAATGGACACAAGGTCAAAGGTCAAGGTCACGTTTGAAATTTTGACATTGTCTCGCCATCGCTATTCCCTTGAAACGGTAAAAGATAGGCAATAACTTGTAATAGGTAAAATGTCAACTTTCACCTTGACCTTGCCCAAGGTCACAAGGTCAAAGGTCAAGGTCACCTGGGTTTCAGTACAGCGACATGTGAATTTTTGTACCTTTGGATTCGCTTTGTTTTTTTAGCTTGCTACATGTCGCAATAAAATTTGGTGCCAGGCATGGGCAAAAACATGGGGAATTTGAGGGTATTCCGCCAGCTTGCAAAAATAAAAGGGGGGGGGGGTGTTTCTAAGGGACCCCATAAGAATGTAGTGTGCAGATTTCATCCTAGACCACAGAGAATGGTGAAACAAAATGGACGCCAAATAGTTCGGGGATCGATGTCCTTGACTTGTCGCTACAGTAGAAATCATTCTGACGAACGATAAAAAAATTTCCAGGTCATGAAAGTTGAAGATAGGTTTTTTATGCAAAAATCGCAATTTTCAGAAAAACCATAAGTCCTAGCTTTTCGAAAATGGTGCCAATCGATTTAGAATGTCGATTTTACCCCAACCATGTATCTCGGATGTGCATAAATGTCAACAAACTCCAAAATCGGCAGAAAAAATCAAATGTCGAGACCCCATCGGGACCCCTTAGATTTCATCGCTTGAATTTTTGTGCATTGATTAATCCTTGAAATATACATCTGAATTGTGTCTTCGTGAGTTGTTCTAGCTGAAACAAACATTTTTTCTACTTGCATTTATTTTGAAATGACAATAAAATGCGCGCGATCGAGTGTCGTTTGGTACGTACGATTGCTGTATTTCACCGAAGAAAAATCCGTTTTTCCTTTTACAATGAATTGAAAGTAACATTAAACTGTCAAAATTGCATCATTGTTGACGGCGATCATATGTATACAGTACGTATGACGCCTGTTTTCTATTTTTTTTTTTTTTTTTTATATAAGTCCACGATAATATGTAGCATTGTCACGTGACATCAGACGTCTCGACCAGTCAAATCAATGTGTTCTATTTGTATTTCATAAATAAAAATCATAGAATTTTCTGTCTTTCTTATTTATTTCATTGGTAAATACACGAAAACATTACAAAATGTCTTTGTATTTTAAATGTAGAAAACACATTGAAGGTATATATACGTCAAAATTTGACTTTCTGCATATCGTCTTCCGTGGTCCAGTGGTATCAACGAGGGCTGGCAAGACTGACATCGTCGGTTCGAGCCTAGGATGTGACATATGATTTTTGCATGCTTTTCTGCTACGTTTCACGTATATTTTATGCAGTTATGGTTTTTTATATAGAAAAAACAAAAAAAACTGAAATTTTTTTACGCCGCGGTGTAAAAAATGTCGATGGAAGTGGTAAGCCATGATTATTTGTGGCGAAGTCACAAATGAACCTATATTATTAAGGCTTTCCACTTCCGAGTGGAATGCCTTATTGTTATTAGTCTGTTTCTTATTAGGTCTTTCCACCTTTCTGTGGAAAGACCTATAGTTATTGTTCTGATTATTATTATTATTATTATTATTATTATTATTTTCTCTTTTCTTCCGCCAACTTATTTCGATGTCTGGTTTTTTCACTTCGCGACATGTCGCTTTGATATTTTATATCTGATATCGGTTACCCATTGCGCTTTCGCAGTTCACCCTGACTGACCGCACCCTTTTCCTTTACGGAGTTATCTCCCCTTTTACTAAAAAGCTTGTTCCTGCTACTCCTCCTAAACCAAAAAAGATAGCAATACCAAACCTTTACCAAAATGTGTCCTATATCCTTGCGCAACTTTGGGACAGATTGATTGAAGGGTTCTGATGACATGTTATAGGAGTTATCTCCCTTTAAATAAAAGTATTAAGTGATATTCAAACAAATCTCAGCCACTAAAAGAGATAGAGGCCTGGGGTCTTCACTTTAGACCATCATGACCTTTGACCTTGAAAATGGACACAAGGTCAAAGGTCAAGGTCACGTTCTAAATTTTGACATTTGCTTGTGTCCGCTACTCCTTTGAAACGGTAAAAGATAGATAAACACTTATTGAGAGTAAAATGTTCGTCTTATTAAGACGCAACTTTGTCACATTTGGAGGGAAGTAAGTCGACTTCATTTTATAGGAGTTATCTCCCATTATATATGTAATTTATTGGTTTTTCACATGTTACTCATTAACAATTACTGATAAAAGGAAACTAAAGAGTGCAAAATGTTGGTCTCTTAAAGGAGCAACTTTGTTACATTTATAGGGAAAGGATTTGACTTCATTTTATAGGAGTTATCTCCCATTATATATGTAACTGATTGGTTTTTCACATGGTACTCATTAACTATTAATGCTAGAGGGAAAGTAAAGAGTGCAAAATGTTGATCTCTTAAAGGAGCAACTTTGTTACATTTACAGGGAAAGGATTTGACTTCATTTTATAGGAGTTATATCCCATTATATATGTAACTTATTGGTTTTTTACATGTTACTCATTAACTATTAAAGATAAAGGGAAACGAAAGAGTGCAAAATGTTGGTCTCTTAAAGGAGGAACTTTGTAACATTTATATGGAAAGGATTTGACATCATTTTATAGGAGTTATCTCCCATTATATATGTAACTGATTGGTTTTTCACATGGTACTCATTAACTATTAATGATAGAGGGAAACGAAAGAGTGCAAAATGTTAATCTCTTAATGGAGCAACTTTGTTACATTTACAAGAAAAGGATTTGACTTCATTTTATAGGAGTTATCTCCCATTATATATGTAATTTATTAGTTTTTTACATGTTACTCATTAACTATTAATGATAAAGGGAAACTAAAGAGTGCAAAATGTTGGTCTTTAAAAGGAGCAACTTTGTTACATTTATAGGGAAAGGATTTGACTTCATTTTATAGGAGTTATCTCCCATTATATATGTAACTGATTGGTTTTTTACATGGTACTCATTTACTATTAATGATAGAGGGAAAGTAAAGAGTGCAAAATGTTGATCTCTTAAAGGAGCAACTTTGTTACATTTACAGGGAAAGGATTTGACTTCATTTTATAGGAGTTATCTCCCATTATATATGTAACTTATTGGTTTTTTACATGTTACTCATTAACTATTAAAGATAAAGGGAAACGAAAGAGTGCAAAATGTTGGTCTCTTAAAGGAGGAACTTTGTTACATTTATATGGAAAGGATTTGACTTCATTTTATAGGAGTTATCTCCCATTATATATGTAACTGATTGGTTTTTCATATGGTACTCATTAACTATTAATGATAGAGGGAAACTAAAGAGTGCAAAATGTTAATCTCTTAATGGAGCAACTTTGTTACATTTACAAGAAAAGGATTTGACTTCATTTTATAGGAGTTATCTCCCATTATATATGTAATTTATTAGTTTTTTACATGTTACTCATTAACTATTAATGATAAAGGGAAACTAAAGAGTGCAAAATGTTGGTCTTTAAAAGGAGCAACTTTGTTACATTTATAGGGAAAAGATTTGACTTCATTTTATAGGAGTTATCTCCCATTATATATGTAACTGATTGGTTTTTTACATGGTACTCATTTACTATTAATGATAGAGGGAAACTAAAGAGTGCAAAATGTTAGTCTCTTAAAGGAGCAACTTTGTTACATTTACAGGTAAAGGATTTGACTACATTTTATAGGAGTTATCTCCCGTTATATATGTAACTTATTGGTTTTCACATGGTACTCATTAACTATTAATGATAGAGGGAAACATAAGAGTGCAAAATGTTGATCTCTTAAAGGAGCAACTATGTTACATTTACAGGGAAAAAATTTGACTTCATTTTATACGAGTTATCTCCCATTATATATGCAACTTATTGATTTTTTACATGTTACTCATTAACTAGTAATGATAGAGGCATGGGGTCTTCACCATAAATACTCATGCCCTTTGACCTTGAAAACTTGTATGGGTCAAGGTCACGTACTAGTTTTTGACCTTTGCTTTTTTTAAAGATATTGAAATTATTTTCGTCCTAAAATGTTCTATTAATAATTTCGAGTAAACTAAGACATGGCGTGAAAAGTTGTATAATACTTTTATAAGAGTTATCTCTCTCAGAATGACAATCTGCGTCAAATAATACAAAATATTTTTTTTAATATTTATAGCAAAGTTATAGCATTTTGCAAAAAGATGATTATTTTAAATGTCATTATGTAATACAAATTAAAACTAATGTGGAAAGACCCTCAAATGTTCAACCGAACAGTTGATCTTTAATTATTCTTATTTTTTTTCCGCCAAGTTTTGTTATCCCATTATAAATTTTGTTTCGCGACATGTCGTAAAGACATTTTGTACTATGAATGTATGAGACATTACGCATTCGCAGTTAACCCTGGCAGACCGAACACTTTTTCTTTACGGAGTTATTTCCCCTGTCATAAAAAAGCTTGTGTGCAGATAAACTTTGAAACCGCAAAAGATGTCGCAATGAAAGTTGTTCCAAAATGTTCAGCGAAGGATTGCGACACTTTATAACATATCGCAGTGAAGAATTTTTCACCTTCTTATAGGAGTTATTTTCCCTTATTTATTGCAAGTACATTTTTGACCATAGTAACTCATGAACCAGATGTGATCAAGACTAGATATTTCACAGTTGGTCATCATTGACCTTGACCTTGAAAAAGGTCACAAGGTCAAAGGTCAAGGTCATGTTCTAATTTTTGACCCTTTGTTGTGTGCAGATCTCCTCCTTTACTATAATAGATAGAGAACTGAACCCTTTACCAAAATGTGTATCATATTAAGATCTTGAATCGTCACTTTTTTTATTTGACATTTTATAAGAGTTGTCTCCCCTTAGACCAATAATATGCATTGTGAGTTACATTAGATCACTATATCTCAGTAACTATAACAGATATATACATGAAACCTTATATCATTGGTCATCATTGACCTTGACCTTGAAAATGGACACAAGGTCAAAGGTCAAGGTCACGTTTGAAATTTTGACATTGTCTCGCCATCGCTATTCCCTTGAAACGGTAAAAGATAGGCAATAACTTGTAATAGGTAAAATGTCAACTTTCACCTTGACCTTGCCCAAGGTCACAAGGTCAAAGGTCAAGGTCACCTGGGTTTCAGTACAGCGACATGTGAATTTTTGTACCTTTGGATTCGCTTTGCTTTTTTAGCTTGCTACATGTCGCAATAAAATTTGGTGCCAGGCATGGGCAAAAACATGGGGAATTTGAGGGTATTCCGCCAGCTTGCAAAAATAAAAGGGGGGGGGGGGTGTTTCTAAGGGACCCCATAAGAATGTAGTGTGCAGATTTCATCCTAGACCACAGAGAATGGTGAAACAAAATGGACGCCAAATAGTTCGGGGATCGATGTCCTTGACTTGTCGCTACAGTAGAAATCATTCTGACGAACGATAAAAAAATGTCCAGGTCATGAAAGTTGAAGATAGGTTTTTTATGCAAAAATCGCAATTTTCAGAAAAACCATAAGTCCTAGCTTTTCGAAAATGGTGCCAATCGATTTAGAATGTCGATTTTACCCCAACCATGTATCTCGGATGTGCATAAATGTCAACAAACTCCAAAATCGGCAGAAAAAATCAAATGTCGAGACCCCATCGGGACCCCTTAGATTTCATCGCTTGAATTTTTGTGCATTGATTAATCCTTGAAATATACATCTGAATTGTGTCTTCGTGAGTTGTTCTAGCTGAAACAAACATTTTTTCTACTTGCATTTATTTTGAAATGACAATAAAATGCGCGCGATCGAGTGTCGTTTGGTACGTACGATTGCTGTATTTCACCGAAGAAAAATCCGTTTTTCCTTTTACAATGAATTGAAAGTAACATTAAACTGTCAAAATTGCATCATTGTTGACGGCGATCATATGTATACAGTACGTATGACGCCTGTTTTCTATTTTTTTTTTTTTTTTTATAAGTCCACGATAATATGTAGCATTGTCACGTGACATCAGACGTCTCGACCAGTCAAATCAATGTGTTCTATTTGTATTTCATAAATAAAAATCATAGAATTTTCTGTCTTTCTTATTTATTTCATTGGTAAATACACGAAAACATTACAAAATGTCTTTGTATTTTAAATGTAGAAAACACATTGAAGGTATATATACGTCAAAATTTGACTTTCTGCATATCGTCTTCCGTGGTCCAGTGGTATCAACGAGGGCTGGCAAGACTGACATCGTCGGTTCGAGCCTAGGATGTGACATATGATTTTTGCATGCTTTTCTGCTACGTTTCACGTATATTTTATGCAGTTATGGTTTTTTATATAGAAAAAACAAAAAAAACTGAAATTTTTTTACGCCGCGGTGTAAAAAATGTCGATGGAAGTGGTAAGCCATGATTATTTGTGGCGAAGTCACAAATGAACCTATATTATTAAGGCTTTCCACTTCCGAGTGGAATGCCTTATTGTTATTAGTCTGTTTCTTATTAAGGCTTTCCACTTTCCGAGTGGAAAGCCTTCCTGTTATTTGTCTGTTTATTATTATTATTATTCTTTTTTTTCCGCCAAGTTTCTTTTCCCATTATAAATTTTGTTTCGCGACATGTCGTAAAGATATTTTGTACTATGTATGTATGAGACATTACGCTTTCGCAGTTAACCCTGGCAGACCGAACACTTTTTCTTTACGGAGTTATTTCCCTTGTCATAAAAAAGCTTGTGTCCAGATAAACTTTGAAACCGTAAAAGATTTTGCAATAAAAGTTGTTGCAAAAGGGTCAGCTATTGATTGCGACAATTTGTTACATATCGCGCAAAGTATTTTGACGACTCCTTGTTGGAGTTATTTCCCCTTATTTATTGGAAGTACATTTTGTACCATTGTAACTCATGAACCAGAGGTGACAGAGACTAGATATTTCACAGTTGGTCATCATTGACCTTGGCCTTGAAAAAGGTCACAAGGTCAAAGGTCAAGGTCATGTTCTAATTTTTGACCCTTTGTTGTGTGCAGATCTCCTCCTTTACTATAATAGATAGAGAATTTAAACCTTTACCAAAATGTGTATCATATTAAGATCTTGAATCGTCACTTTTTTTATTTGACATTTTTATAAGAGTTATCTCCCCTAGACCAATTAAATATATTGTGAATTATATTACATCAATATATCTCAGTTACTATAACAGATATTTATATGAAACCTAATATCATTAGTCATCATTGACCTTGACCTTGAAAATGGACACAAGGTCAAAGGTCAAGGTCACGTTTGAAATTTTGACATTGTCTTGTCATCGCTATTGCATTGAAACGGTAAAAGATAAGCTATAAGTTATAATGTATAAAATGTTTGTCTCATTAAGGCGCAACTTTTTTACATTTGGAGGGAAAGGATCCGACTTAATCTTATAGGAGTTATCCCCCATTACAATCACTGATAATTAGGTTTTCATTAATTACTTATCAACTTTTGATAGTAGAGGCATTGGGTCTTCACTATAGACCAGTATGACCCTTGACCTTGAAAATAAAACCAAGGTCAAAGGTCAAGGTCATCTTATACATTTGTGTATTTATGATAAATAGTCATTTCTTCATCATTATACGACATATTGACATAGGATCTTCACTGTTTGTCCTTTATTGTCCTTTATTGACCCTAAGCATGGTCAAGGTCATATTTAGAGAAGTCAAGGTCAAAACATATTTTTTGGAAATTCTGCTTTTTCGTGTAAATAAAATGGAAAATCTTAATAAATGCTTTATTTTTAAAGCAAAAAGTATGCAAATATCAAAAACTTGCTGGTCAAGGACATTTATGTCAATTAACGTCCTATTTTTTAACCTTTTTTATGTCGAAAGATAGCCGAATGGTTTTTTCTGTCGTTTGTTTATTTTGAAAAGAAAAGCCAATTTCCATAAACCAGAGTCAATGTCAAGGTCATTTTTGCGATAAGTGGAAAGCCTATCATTTGTTCGGTAGAACCAATGAACTTATATTTATTCTTATTTTTTTTCCGCCAAGTTTTGTTATCCCATTATAAATTTTGTTTCGCGACATGTCGTAAAGACATTTTGTACTATGAATGTATGAGACATTACGCATTCGCAGTTAACCCTGGCAGACCGAACACTTTTTCTTTACGGAGTTATTTCCCCTGTCATAAAAAAGCTTGTGTGCAGATAAACTTTGAAACCGCAAAAGATGTCGCAATGAAAGTTGTTCCAAAATGTTCAGCGAAGGATTGCGACACTTTATAACATATCGCAGTGAAGAATTTTTCACCTTCTTATAGGAGTTATTTCCCCTTATTTATTGCAAGTACATTTTTGACCATAGTAACTCATGAACCAGATGTGATCAAGACTAGATATTTCACAGTTGGTCATCATTGACCTTGACCTTGAAAAAGGTCACAAGGTCAAAGGTCAAGGTCATGTTCTAATTTTTGACCCTTTGTTGTGTGCAGATCTCCTCCTTTACTATAATAGATAGAGAACTGAACCCTTTACCAAAATGTGTATCATATTAAGATCTTGAATCGTCACTTTTTTTATTTGACATTTTATAAGAGTTGTCTCCCCTTAGACCAATAATATGCATTGTGAGTTACATTAGATCACTATATCTCAGTAACTATAACAGATATATACATGAAACCTTATATCATTGGTCATCATTGACCTTGACCTTGAAAATGGACACAAGGTCAAAGGTCAAGGTCACGTTTGAAATTTTGACATTGTCTCGCCATCGCTATTCCCTTGAAACGGTAAAAGATAGGCAATAACTTGTAATAGGTAAAATGTCAACTTTCACCTTGACCTTGCCCAAGGTCACAAGGTCAAAGGTCAAGGTCACCTGGGTTTCAGTACAGCGACATGTGAATTTTTGTACCTTTGGATTCGCTTTGTTTTTTTAGCTTGCTACATGTCGCAATAAAATTTGGTGCCAGGCATGGGCAAAAACATGGGGAATTTGAGGGTATTCCGCCAGCTTGCAAAAATAAAAGGGGGGGGGGTGTTTCTAAGGGACCCCATAAGAATGTAGTGTGCAGATTTCATCCTAGACCACAGAGAATGGTGAAACAAAATGGACGCCAAATAGTTCGGGGATCGATGTCCTTGACTTGTCGCTACAGTAGAAATCATTCTGACGAACGATAAAAAAATGTCCAGGTCATGAAAGTTGAAGATAGGTTTTTTATGCAAAAATCGCAATTTTCAGAAAAACCATAAGTCCTAGCTTTTCGAAAATGGTGCCAATCGATTAAGAATGTCGATTTTACCCCAACCATGTATCTCGGATGTGCATAAATGTCAACAACCTCGAAAATCGGCAGAAAAAATCAAATGTCGAGACCCCATCGGGACCCCTTAGATTTCATCGCTTGAATTTTTGTGCATTGATTAATCCTTGAAATATACATCTGAATTGTGTCTTCGTGAGTTGTTCTAGCTGAAACAAACATTTTTTCTACTTGCATTTATTTTGAAATGACAATAAAATGCGCGCGATCGAGTGTCGTTTGGTACGTACGATTGCTGTATTTCACCGAAGAAAAATCCGTTTTTCCTTTTACAATGAATTGAAAGTAACATTAAACTGTCAAAATTGCATCATTGTTGACGGCGATCATATGTATACAGTACGTATGACGCCTGTTTTCTATTTTTTTTTTTTTTATAAGTCCACGATAATATGTAGCATTGTCACGTGACATCAGACGTCTCGACCAGTCAAATCAATGTGTTCTATTTGTATTTCATAAATAAAAATCATAGAATTTTCTGTCTTTCTTATTTATTTCATTGGTAAATACACGAAAACATTACAAAATGTCTTTGTATTTTAAATGTAGAAAACACATTGAAGGTATATATACGTCAAAATTTGACTTTCTGCATATCGTCTTCCGTGGTCCAGTGGTATCAACGAGGGCTGGCAAGACTGACATCGTCGGTTCGAGCCTAGGATGTGACATATGATTTTTGCATGCTTTTCTGCTACGTTTCACGTATATTTTATGCAGTTATGGTTTTTTATATAGAAAAAACAAAAAAAACTGAAATTTTTTTACGCCGCGGTGTAAAAAATGTCGATGGAAGTGGTAAGCCATGATTATTTGTGGCGAAGTCACAAATGAACCTATATTATTAAGGCTTTCCACTTCCGAGTGGAATGCCTTATTGTTATTAGTCTGTTTCTTATTAAGGCTTTCCACTTCCGAGTGGGAAGCCTTACTGTTATTCTTCTGTTTCCTATTATTATTATTATTAAGGCTTTCCACTTTCCAGTGGAAAGACTTATTGCATTTTGTCTGTTTCTTATTATTATTATTATTCTTATTATTCTTCCGCCAAGTTTTGTTATCCCATTATAAATTTTGTTTCGCGACATGTCGTAAAGACATTTTGTACTATGAATGTATGAGACATTACGCATTCGCAGTTAACCCTGTCACACCGAACACTTTTTCTTTACGGAGTTATTTCCCCTGTCATAAAAATCTTGTGTGCAGATAAACTTTTAAACCGTAAAAGATTTCGCAATGAAAGTTGTTGCAAAATGCTCAGCTATTGATCGCGACAATTTGTTACATATCGCGCAAAGTATTTTGACGACTCCTTGTAGGAGTTATTTCCCCTTATTTATTGGAAGTACATTTTGTACCATAGTAACTCATGAACCAGAGATGACAGTGACTAGATATTTCACAGTTGGTCATCATTGACCTTGACCTTGAAAAAGGTCACAAGGTCAAAGGTCAAGGTCACATTCTAAATTTTGACACTGTGGTGTGTGCGATTCTCCTCCTGAACCATAAGAGATACAGAAATAAATCTTTTACCAAAATGTGTATCATATTAAGGTCTTGAAAGGTCACTATAAATGATTTGACTTTTGAAAGAGTTATCTCCCCTGGATCAATTAAATATAGTGTATATAGCGTTATCTCAGTAACTATGACAGATATTTATATGAAACCTTATATCATTAGTCATCATTGACCTTGACCTTGAAAATGGACACAAGGTCAAAGGTCAAGGTCACGTTTGAAATTTTGACATTATCTTGTCATCGCTATTTCTTTGAAACGGTAAAAGATAGCTTATAACTTATAACGGATAAAATGTCGGCCTCATAAATGCGCAACTTTTTTCTATTTAAAGGAAAAGGATTTGACTTCATCTTATAGGAGTTATCTCCCATTACAACCATTGATATTTACTTTTTCATTGATAACTTATTAACTATTGATAGTAGAGGCATGGGGACTTCACCAAAGACCATTATGACCCTTGACCTTGAAAATAGAAACAAGGTAAAAGGTCAAGGTCATCTTATAAATTTGGGTATTTATGATAAATACGCATTTCTTCATAATTATAAGACATATTGACAAAGGATCTTCACTGTTGGTCCTTTATTGACCCTCAGCATGGTCAAGGTCATATTGACAGCAGTCAAGGTCAAATAATATTTTTTGGAAATTCTGCTTTTTCGTGTATATAAAATGGTAAATACAAGTAAATGATTTGTTTTTAAAGCATTGAATATGCAAATATCAAACACTTGGTAGTCAAGGTCATTTATCACAATTAACGTCCTATTTTTTTACCTTTTTTATTTCAAAAGATATACGAATGGTTTTTCTTTCTTTTGCTTATTTTGAAAAGAAGATTCAATTTCCATATAGCCAAAGTCAATGTCAAGGTCATTTATGCAATAAGTGGAAAGCCTCTCATTTGTTCGGTAGAACCAATGAACTTATATTTATTATTATTATTCTTATTATTCTTCCGCCAAGTTTTGTTATCCCATTATAAATTTTGTTTCGCGACATGTTGTAAAGACATTTTGTACTATGAATGTATGAGACATTACGCATTCGCAGTTAACCCTGTCACACCGAACACTTTTTCTTTACGGAGTTATTTCCCCTGTCATAAAAATCTTGTGTGCAGATAAACTTTTAAACCGTAAAAGATTTCGCAATGAAAGTTGTTGCAAAATGCTCAGCTATTGATCGCGACAATTTGTTACATATCGCGCAAAGTATTTTGACGACTCCTTGTAGGAGTTATTTCCCCTTATTTATTGGAAGTACATTTTGTACCATAGTAACTCATGAACCAGAGATGACAGTGACTAGATATTTCACAGTTGGTCATCATTGACCTTGACCTTGAAAAAGGTCACAAGGTCAAAGGTCAAGGTCACATTCTAAATTTTGACACTGTGGTGTGTGCGATTCTCCTCCTGAACCATAAGAGATACAGAAATAAATCTTTTACCAAAATGTGTATCATATTAAGGTCTTGAAAGGTCACTATAAATGATTTGACTTTTGAAAGAGTTATCTCCCCTGGATCAATTAAATATAGTGTATATAGCGTTATCTCAGTAACTATGACAGATATTTATATGAAACCTTATATCATTAGTCATCATTGACCTTGACCTTGAAAATGGATACAAGGTCAAAGGTCAAGGTCACGTTTGAAATTTTGACATTATCTTGTCATCGCTATTTCTTTGAAACAGTAAAAGATAGCTTATAACTTATAACGGATAAAATGTCGGCCTCATAAATGCGCAACTTTTTTCTATTTAAAGGAAAAGGATTTGACTTCATCTTATAGGAGTTATCTCCCATTACAACCATTGATATTTACTTTTTCATTGATAACTTATTAACTATTGATAGTAGAGGCATGGGGACTTCACCAAAGACCATTATGACCCTTGACCTTGAAAATAGAAACAAGGTAAAAGGTCAAGGTCATCTTATAAATTTGGGTATTTATGATAAATACGCATTTCTTCATAATTATAAGACATATTGACAAAGGATCTTCACTGTTGGTCCTTTATTGACCCTCAGCATGGTCAAGGTCATATTGACAGCAGTCAAGGTCAAATAATATTTTTTGGAAATTCTGCTTTTTCGTGTATATAAAATGGTAAATACAAGTAAATGATTTGTTTTTAAAGCATTGAATATGCAAATATCAAACACTTGGTAGTCAAGGTCATTTATCACAATTAACGTCCTATTTTTTTACCTTTTTTATTTCAAAAGATATACGAATGGTTTTTCTTTCTTTTGTTTATTTTGAAAAGAAGATTCAATTTCCATATAGCCAAAGTCAATGTCATGGTCATTTATGCAATAAGTGGAAAGCCTCTCATTTGTTCGGTAGAACCAATGAACTTATATTTATTATTATTATTCTTATTTTTTTCCGCCAAGTTTTCTTTTCCCATTATAAATTTTGTTTCGCGACATGTCGTAAAGACATTTTGTACTATGGATGTATAAGACATTACGCTTTCGCAGTTGACCCTGTCACACCGAACACTTGTTCTTTACGGAGTTATCTCCCCTGTTACAGAAAAGCTTGTGTGCAGATAAACTATGAAACCGTAAAAGATTTCGCAATAAAAGTTGTTGCAAAATGGTCAGCTATGGATTGCGACAATTTGTTACATATCGCGCAAAGTATTTTGACGACTCCTTGTAGGAGTTATTTCCCCTTATTTATTGGAAGTACAATTTGTACCATTGTAACTCATGAACCAGAGGTGATATAGACTAGATATTTCACAGTTGGTCATCATTGACCTTGACCTTGAAAAAGGTCACAAGGTCAAAGGTCAAGGTCATGTTCTAATTTTTGACCCTTGGTTGTGTGCAGATCTTCTCCTTTACTATAATAGATAGAGAACTGAAACCTTTACCAAAATGTGTATCATATTAAGATCTTGAATCGTCACTTTTTTTATTTGACATTTTATAAGAGTTGTCTCCCCTTAGACCAATAATATGCATTGTGAGTTACATTAGATCACTATATCTCAGTAACTATAACAGACATATACATGAAACCTTATATCATTGGTCATCATTGACCTTGACCTTGAAAATGGACACAAGGTCAAAGGTCAAGGTCACGTTTGAAATTTTGACATTGTCTCGCCATCGCTATTCCCTTGAAACGGTAAAAGATAGGCAATAACTTGTAATAGGTAAAATGTCAACTTTCACCTTGACCTTGCCCAAGGTCATAAGGTCAAAGGTCAAGGTCACCTGTGTTTCAGCACAGCGACATGTGAATTTTTGTACCATTCGATTCGCTTTGTATTTTTTAGCTTGCTACATGTCGCAATGAAATTTTGTGCCAGGCATGGGAAAAAACATGGGGAATTTTAGGGTATTCCGCCAGCCTGCAAAAATAAAGGGGGGGGGGTGTTTCTAAGGGGACCCCATAAGAATGTAGTGTGCAGATTTCATCCTAGACCACAGAGAATGGTGAAACAAAATGGACGCCAAATCGTTCGGGGATTGATGTCCCTAAATTGTCGCTACAGTAGAAATCGTTCTGACGAACGATAAAAAAATGTCCAGGTCATGAAAGTTGAAGATAGGTTTTTTATGCAAAAATCGCAATTTTCAGAAAAACCATAAGTCCTAGCTTTTCGAAAATGGTGCCAATCGATTTAGAATGTCGATTTTACCCCAACCATGTATCTCGGATGTGCATAAATGTCAACAAACTCCAAAATCGGCAGAAAAAATCAAATGTCGAGACCCCATCGGGACCCCTTAGATTTCATCGCTTGAATTTTTGTGCATTGATTAATCCTTGAAATATACATCTGAATTGTGTCTTCGTGAGTTGTTCTAGCTGAAACAAACATTTTTTCTACTTGCATTTATTTTGAAATGACAATAAAATGCGCGCGATCGAGTGTCGTTTGGTACGTACGATTGCTGTATTTCACCGAAGAAAAATCCGTTTTTCCTTTTACAATGAATTGAAAGTAACATTAAACTGTCAAAATTGCATCATTGTTGACGGCGATCATATGTATACAGTACGTATGACGCCTGTTTTCTATTTTTTTTTTTTTTATAAGTCCACGATAATATGTAGCATTGTCACGTGACATCAGACGTCTCGACCAGTCAAATCAATGTGTTCTATTTGTATTTCATAAATAAAAATCATAGAATTTTCTGTCTTTCTTATTTATTTCATTGGTAAATACACGAAAACATTACAAAATGTCTTTGTATTTTAAATGTAGAAAACACATTGAAGGTATATATACGTCAAAATTTGACTTTCTGCATATCGTCTTCCGTGGTCCAGTGGTATCAACGAGGGCTGGCAAGACTGACATCGTCGGTTCGAGCCTAGGATGTGACATATGATTTTTGCATGCTTTTCTGCTACGTTTCACGTATATTTTATGCAGTTATGGTTTTTTATATAGAAAAAACAAAAAAAACTGAAATTTTTTTACGCCGCGGTGTAAAAAATGTCGATGGAAGTGGTAAGCCATGATTATTTGTGGCGAAGTCACAAATGAACCTATATTATTAAGGCTTTCCACTTCCGAGTGGAATGCCTTATTGTTATTAGTCTGTTTCTTATTAAGGCTTTCCACTTCCGAGTGGGAAGCCTTACTGTTATTCTTCTGTTTCCTATTATTATTATTATTAAGGCTTTCCACTTTCCAGTGGAAAGACTTATTGCATTTTGTCTGTTTCTTATTATTATTATTATTCTTATTATTCTTCCGCCAAGTTTTGTTATCCCATTATAAATTTTGTTTCGCGACATGTCGTAAAGACATTTTGTACTATGAATGTATGAGACATTACGCATTCGCAGTTAACCCTGTCACACCGAACACTTTTTCTTTACGGAGTTATTTCCCCTGTCATAAAAATCTTGTGTGCAGATAAACTTTTAAACCGTAAAAGATTTCGCAATGAAAGTTGTTGCAAAATGCTCAGCTATTGATCGCGACAATTTGTTACATATCGCGCAAAGTATTTTGACGACTCCTTGTAGGAGTTATTTCCCCTTATTTATTGGAAGTACATTTTGTACCATAGTAACTCATGAACCAGAGATGACAGTGACTAGATATTTCACAGTTGGTCATCATTGACCTTGACCTTGAAAAAGGTCACAAGGTCAAAGGTCAAGGTCACATTCTAAATTTTGACACTGTGGTGTGTGCGATTCTCCTCCTGAACCATAAGAGATACAGAAATAAATCTTTTACCAAAATGTGTATCATATTAAGGTCTTGAAAGGTCACTATAAATGATTTGACTTTTGAAAGAGTTATCTCCCCTGGATCAATTAAATATAGTGTATATAGCGTTATCTCAGTAACTATGACAGATATTTATATGAAACCTTATATCATTAGTCATCATTGACCTTGACCTTGAAAATGGACACAAGGTCAAAGGTCAAGGTCACGTTTGAAATTTTGACATTATCTTGTCATCGCTATTTCTTTGAAACGGTAAAAGATAGCTTATAACTTATAACGGATAAAATGTCGGCCTCATAAATGCGCAACTTTTTTCTATTTAAAGGAAAAGGATTTGACTTCATCTTATAGGAGTTATCTCCCATTACAACCATTGATATTTACTTTTTCATTGATAACTTATTAACTATTGATAGTAGAGGCATGGGGACTTCACCAAAGACCATTATGACCCTTGACCTTGAAAATAGAAACAAGGTAAAAGGTCAAGGTCATCTTATAAATTTGGGTATTTATGATAAATACGCATTTCTTCATAATTATAAGACATATTGACAAAGGATCTTCACTGTTGGTCCTTTATTGACCCTCAGCATGGTCAAGGTCATATTGACAGCAGTCAAGGTCAAATAATATTTTTTGGAAATTCTGCTTTTTCGTGTATATAAAATGGTAAATACAAGTAAATGATTTGTTTTTAAAGCATTGAATATGCAAATATCAAACACTTGGTAGTCAAGGTCATTTATCACAATTAACGTCCTATTTTTTTACCTTTTTTATTTCAAAAGATATACGAATGGTTTTTCTTTCTTTTGCTTATTTTGAAAAGAAGATTCAATTTCCATATAGCCAAAGTCAATGTCAAGGTCATTTATGCAATAAGTGGAAAGCCTCTCATTTGTTCGGTAGAACCAATGAACTTATATTTATTATTATTATTCTTATTATTCTTCCGCCAAGTTTTGTTATCCCATTATAAATTTTGTTTCGCGACATGTTGTAAAGACATTTTGTACTATGAATGTATGAGACATTACGCATTCGCAGTTAACCCTGTCACACCGAACACTTTTTCTTTACGGAGTTATTTCCCCTGTCATAAAAATCTTGTGTGCAGATAAACTTTTAAACCGTAAAAGATTTCGCAATGAAAGTTGTTGCAAAATGCTCAGCTATTGATCGCGACAATTTGTTACATATCGCGCAAAGTATTTTGACGACTCCTTGTAGGAGTTATTTCCCCTTATTTATTGGAAGTACATTTTGTACCATAGTAACTCATGAACCAGAGATGACAGTGACTAGATATTTCACAGTTGGTCATCATTGACCTTGACCTTGAAAAAGGTCACAAGGTCAAAGGTCAAGGTCACATTCTAAATTTTGACACTGTGGTGTGTGCGATTCTCCTCCTGAACCATAAGAGATACAGAAATAAATCTTTTACCAAAATGTGTATCATATTAAGGTCTTGAAAGGTCACTATAAATGATTTGACTTTTGAAAGAGTTATCTCCCCTGGATCAATTAAATATAGTGTATATAGCGTTATCTCAGTAACTATGACAGATATTTATATGAAACCTTATATCATTAGTCATCATTGACCTTGACCTTGAAAATGGATACAAGGTCAAAGGTCAAGGTCACGTTTGAAATTTTGACATTATCTTGTCATCGCTATTTCTTTGAAACAGTAAAAGATAGCTTATAACTTATAACGGATAAAATGTCGGCCTCATAAATGCGCAACTTTTTTCTATTTAAAGGAAAAGGATTTGACTTCATCTTATAGGAGTTATCTCCCATTACAACCATTGATATTTACTTTTTCATTGATAACTTATTAACTATTGATAGTAGAGGCATGGGGACTTCACCAAAGACCATTATGACCCTTGACCTTGAAAATAGAAACAAGGTAAAAGGTCAAGGTCATCTTATAAATTTGGGTATTTATGATAAATACGCATTTCTTCATAATTATAAGACATATTGACAAAGGATCTTCACTGTTGGTCCTTTATTGACCCTCAGCATGGTCAAGGTCATATTGACAGCAGTCAAGGTCAAATAATATTTTTTGGAAATTCTGCTTTTTCGTGTATATAAAATGGTAAATACAAGTAAATGATTTGTTTTTAAAGCATTGAATATGCAAATATCAAACACTTGGTAGTCAAGGTCATTTATCACAATTAACGTCCTATTTTTTTACCTTTTTTATTTCAAAAGATATACGAATGGTTTTTCTTTCTTTTGTTTATTTTGAAAAGAAGATTCAATTTCCATATAGCCAAAGTCAATGTCATGGTCATTTATGCAATAAGTGGAAAGCCTCTCATTTGTTCGGTAGAACCAATGAACTTATATTTATTATTATTATTCTTATTTTTTTCCGCCAAGTTTTCTTTTCCCATTATAAATTTTGTTTCGCGACATGTCGTAAAGACATTTTGTACTATGGATGTATAAGACATTACGCTTTCGCAGTTGACCCTGTCACACCGAACACTTGTTCTTTACGGAGTTATCTCCCCTGTTACAGAAAAGCTTGTGTGCAGATAAACTATGAAACCGTAAAAGATTTCGCAATAAAAGTTGTTGCAAAATGGTCAGCTATGGATTGCGACAATTTGTTACATATCGCGCAAAGTATTTTGACGACTCCTTGTAGGAGTTATTTCCCCTTATTTATTGGAAGTACAATTTGTACCATTGTAACTCATGAACCAGAGGTGATATAGACTAGATATTTCACAGTTGGTCATCATTGACCTTGACCTTGAAAAAGGTCACAAGGTCAAAGGTCAAGGTCATGTTCTAATTTTTGACCCTTGGTTGTGTGCAGATCTTCTCCTTTACTATAATAGATAGAGAACTGAAACCTTTACCAAAATGTGTATCATATTAAGATCTTGAATCGTCACTTTTTTTATTTGACATTTTATAAGAGTTGTCTCCCCTTAGACCAATAATATGCATTGTGAGTTACATTAGATCACTATATCTCAGTAACTATAACAGACATATACATGAAACCTTATATCATTGGTCATCATTGACCTTGACCTTGAAAATGGACACAAGGTCAAAGGTCAAGGTCACGTTTGAAATTTTGACATTGTCTCGCCATCGCTATTCCCTTGAAACGGTAAAAGATAGGCAATAACTTGTAATAGGTAAAATGTCAACTTTCACCTTGACCTTGCCCAAGGTCATAAGGTCAAAGGTCAAGGTCACCTGTGTTTCAGCACAGCGACATGTGAATTTTTGTACCATTCGATTCGCTTTGTATTTTTTAGCTTGCTACATGTCGCAATGAAATTTTGTGCCAGGCATGGGAAAAAACATGGGGAATTTTAGGGTATTCCGCCAGCCTGCAAAAATAAAGGGGGGGGGGTGTTTCTAAGGGGACCCCATAAGAATGTAGTGTGCAGATTTCATCCTAGACCACAGAGAATGGTGAAACAAAATGGACGCCAAATCGTTCGGGGATTGATGTCCCTAAATTGTCGCTACAGTAGAAATCGTTCTGACGAACGATAAAAAAATGTCCAGGTCATGAAAGTTGAAGATAGGTTTTTTATGCAAAAATCGCAATTTTCAGAAAAACCATAAGTCCTAGCTTTTCGAAAATGGTGCCAATCGATTTAGAATGTCGATTTTACCCCAACCATGTATCTCGGATGTGCATAAATGTCAACAAACTCCAAAATCGGCAGAAAAAATCAAATGTCGAGACCCCATCGGGACCCCTTAGATTTCATCGCTTGAATTTTTGTGCATTGATTAATCCTTGAAATATACATCTGAATTGTGTCTTCGTGAGTTGTTCTAGCTGAAACAAACATTTTTTCTACTTGCATTTATTTTGAAATGACAATAAAATGCGCGCGATCGAGTGTCGTTTGGTACGTACGATTGCTGTATTTCACCGAAGAAAAATCCGTTTTTCCTTTTACAATGAATTGAAAGTAACATTAAACTGTCAAAATTGCATCATTGTTGACGGCGATCATATGTATACAGTACGTATGACGCCTGTTTTCTATTTTTTTTTTTTTTATAAGTCCACGATAATATGTAGCATTGTCACGTGACATCAGACGTCTCGACCAGTCAAATCAATGTGTTCTATTTGTATTTCATAAATAAAAATCATAGAATTTTCTGTCTTTCTTATTTATTTCATTGGTAAATACACGAAAACATTACAAAATGTCTTTGTATTTTAAATGTAGAAAACACATTGAAGGTATATATACGTCAAAATTTGACTTTCTGCATATCGTCTTCCGTGGTCCAGTGGTATCAACGAGGGCTGGCAAGACTGACATCGTCGGTTCGAGCCTAGGATGTGACATATGATTTTTGCATGCTTTTCTGCTACGTTTCACGTATATTTTATGCAGTTATGGTTTTTTATATAGAAAAAACAAAAAAAACTGAAATTTTTTTACGCCGCGGTGTAAAAAATGTCGATGGAAGTGGTAAGCCATGATTATTTGTGGCGAAGTCACAAATGAACCTATATTATTAAGGCTTTCCACTTCCGAGTGGAATGCCTTATTGTTATTAGTCTGTTTCTTATTAAGGCTTTCCACTTCCGAGTGGGAAGCCTTACTGTTATTCTTCTGTTTCTTATTATTATTATTATTATTATTATTATTCTTATTTTTTTCCGCCAAGTTTTCTTTTCCCATTATAAATTTTGTTTCGCGACATGTCGTAAAGACATTTTGTACTATGGATGTATAAGACATTACGCTTTCGCAGTTGACCCTGTCACACCGAACACTTGTTCTTTACGGAGTTATCTCCCCTGTTACAGAAAAGCTTGTGTGCAGATAAACTATGAAACCGTAAAAGATTTCGCAATAAAAGTTGTTGCAAAATGGTCAGCTATGGATTGCAACAATTTGTTACATATCGCGCAAAGTATTTTGACGACTCCTTGTAGGAGTTATTTCCCCTTATTTATTGGAAGTACAATTTGTACCATTGTAACTCATGAACCAGAGGTGATATAGACTAGATATTTCACAGTTGGTCATCATTGACCTTGACCTTGAAAAAGGTCACAAGGTCAAAGGTCAAGGTCATGTTCTAATTTTTGACCCTTGGTTGTGTGCAGATCTTCTCCTTTACTATAATAGATAGAGAACTGAAACCTTTACCAAAATGTGTATCATATTAAGATCTTGAATCGTCACTTTTTTTATTTGACATTTTATAAGAGTTGTCTCCCCTTAGACCAATAATATGCATTGTGAGTTACATTAGATCACTATATCTCAGTAACTATAACAGACATATACATGAAACCTTATATCATTGGTCATCATTGACCTTGACCTTGAAAATGGACACAAGGTCAAAGGTCAAGGTCACGTTTGAAATTTTGACATTGTCTCGCCATCGCTATTCCCTTGAAACGGTAAAAGATAGGCAATAACTTGTAATAGGTAAAATGTCAACTTTCACCTTGACCTTGCCCAAGGTCATAAGGTCAAAGGTCAAGGTCACCTGTGTTTCAGCACAGCGACATGTGAATTTTTGTACCTTTCGATTCGCTTTGTATTTTTTAGCTTGCTACATGTCGCAATGAAATTTTGTGCCAGGCATGGGAAAAAACATGGGGAATTTTAGGGTATTCCGCCAGCCTGCAAAAATAAAGGGGGGGGGGGTGTTTCTAAGGGGACCCCATAAGAATGTAGTGTGCAGATTTCATCCTAGACCACAGAGAATGGTGAAACAAAATGGACGCCAAATCGTTCGGGGATTGATGTCCCTAAATTGTCGCTACAGTAGAAATCGTTCTGACGAACGATAAAAAAATGTCCAGGTCATGAAAGTTGAAGATAGGTTTTTTATGCAAAAATCGCAATTTTCAGAAAAACCATAAGTCCTAGCTTTTCGAAAATGGTGCCAATCGATTTAGAATGTCGATTTTACCCCAACCATGTATCTCGGATGTGCATAAATGTCAACAAACTCCAAAATCGGCAGAAAAAATCAAATGTCGAGACCCCATCGGGACCCCTTAGATTTCATCGCTTGAATTTTTGTGCATTGATTAATCCTTGAAATATACATCTGAATTGTGTCTTCGTGAGTTGTTCTAGCTGAAACAAACATTTTTTCTACTTGCATTTATTTTGAAATGACAATAAAATGCGCGCGATCGAGTGTCGTTTGGTACGTACGATTGCTGTATTTCACCGAAGAAAAATCCGTTTTTCCTTTTACAATGAATTGAAAGTAACATTAAACTGTCAAAATTGCATCATTGTTGACGGCGATCATATGTATACAGTACGTATGACGCCTGTTTTCTATTTTTTTTTTTTTTTATAAGTCCACGATAATATGTAGCATTGTCACGTGACATCAGACGTCTCGACCAGTCAAATCAATGTGTTCTATTTGTATTTCATAAATAAAAATCATAGAATTTTCTGTCTTTCTTATTTATTTCATTGGTAAATACACGAAAACATTACAAAATGTCTTTGTATTTTAAATGTAGAAAACACATTGAAGGTATATATACGTCAAAATTTGACTTTCTGCATATCGTCTTCCGTGGTCCAGTGGTATCAACGAGGGCTGGCAAGACTGACATCGTCGGTTCGAGCCTAGGATGTGACATATGATTTTTGCATGCTTTTCTGCTACGTTTCACGTATATTTTATGCAGTTATGGTTTTTTATATAGAAAAAACAAAAAAAACTGAAATTTTTTTACGCCGCGGTGTAAAAAATGTCGATGGAAGTGGTAAGCCATGATTATTTGTGGCGAAGTCACAAATGAACCTATATTATTAAGGCTTTCCACTTCCGAGTGGAATGCCTTATTGTTATTAGTCTGTTTCTTATTAAGGCTTTCCACTTCCGAGTGGGAAGCCTTACTGTTATTCTTCTGTTTCTTATTAAGGCTTTCCACTTTCCAGTGGAAAGACTTATTGCATTTTGTCTGTTTCTTATTATTATTATTATTCTTATTATTCTTCCGCCAAGTTTTGTTATCCCATTATAAATTTTGTTTCGCGACATGTCGTAAAGACATTTTGTACTATGAATGTATGAGACATTACGCATTCGCAGTTAACCCTGTCACACCGAACACTTTTTCTTTACGGAGTTATTTCCCCTGTCATAAAAATCTTGTGTGCAGATAAACTTTTAAACCGTAAAAGATTTCGCAATGAAAGTTGTTGCAAAATGCTCAGCTATTGATCGCTACAATTTGTTACATATCGCGCAAAGTATTTTGACGACTCCTTGTAGGAGTTATTTCCCCTTATTTATTGGAAGTACATTTTGTACCATAGTAACTCATGAACCAGAGATGACAGTGACTAGATATTTCACAGTTGGTCATCATTGACCTTGACCTTGAAAAAGGTCACAAGGTCAAAGGTCAAGGTCACATTCTAAATTTTGACACTGTGGTGTGTGCGATTCTCCTCCTGAACCATAAGAGATACAGAAATAAACCTTTTACCAAAATGTGTATCATATTAAGGTCTTGAAAGGTCACTATAAATGATTTGACTTTTGAAAGAGTTATCTCCCCTGGATCAATTAAATATAGTGTATATAGCGTTATCTCAGTAACTATGACAGATATTTATATGAAACCTTATATCATTAGTCATCATTGACCTTGACCTTGAAAATGGACACAAGGTCAAAGGTCAAGGTCACGTTTGAAATTTTGACATTATCTTGTCATCGCTATTTCTTTGAAACGGTAAAAGATAGCTTATAACTTATAACGGATAAAATGTCGGCCTCATAAATGCGCAACTTTTTTCTATTTAAAGGAAAAGGATTTGACTTCATCTTATAGGAGTTATCTCCCATTACAACCATTGATATTTACTTTTTCATTGATAACTTATTAACTCTTGATAGTAGAGGCATGCGGACTTCACCAAAGACCATTATGACCCTTGACCTTGAAAATAGAAACAAGGTAAAAGGTCAAGGTCATCTTATAAATGTGGGTATTTATGATAAATACGCATTTCTTCATAATTATAAGACATATTGACAAAGGATCTTCACTGTTGGTCCTTTATTGACCCTCAGCATGATCAAGGTCATATTGACAGCAGTCAAGGTCAAATAATATTTTTTGGAAATTCTGCTTTTTCGTGTATATAAAATGGTAAATACAAGTAAATGATTTGTTTTTAAAGCATTGAATATGCAAATATCAAACACTTGGTAGTCAAGGTCATTTATCACAATTAACGTCCTATTTTTTTACCTTTTTTATTTCAAAAGATATACGAATGGTTTTTCTTTCTTTTGTTTATTTTGAAAAGAAGATTCAATTTCCATATAGCCAAAGTCAATGTCAAGGTCATTTATGCAATAAGTGGAAAGCCTCTCATTTGTTCGATAGAACCAATGAACTTATATTTATTATTATTATTATTATTATTATTCTTATTTTTTTCCGCCAAGTTTTCTTTTCCCATTATAAATTTTGTTTCGCGACATGTCGTAAAGACATTTTGTACTATGGATGTATAAGACATTACGCTTTCGCAGTTGACCCTGTCACACCGAACACTTGTTCTTTACGGAGTTATCTCCCCTGTTACAGAAAAGCTTGTGTGCAGATAAACTATGAAACCGTAAAAGATTTCGCAATAAAAGTTGTTGCAAAATGGTCAGCTATGGATTGCGACAATTTGTTACATATCGCGCAAAGTATTTTGACGACTCCTTGTAGGAGTTATTTCCCCTTATTTATTGGAAGTACAATTTGTACCATTGTAACTCATGAACCAGAGGTGATATAGACTAGATATTTCACAGTTGGTCATCATTGACCTTGACCTTGAAAAAGGTCACAAGGTCAAAGGTCAAGGTCATGTTCTAATTTTTGACCCTTGGTTGTGTGCAGATCTTCTCCTTTACTATAATAGATAGAGAACTGAAACCTTTACCAAAATGTGTATCATATTAAGATCTTGAATCGTCACTTTTTTTATTTGACATTTTATAAGAGTTGTCTCCCCTTAGACCAATAATATGCATTGTGAGTTACATTAGATCACTATATCTCAGTAACTATAACAGACATATACATGAAACCTTATATCATTGGTCATCATTGACCTTGACCTTGAAAATGGACACAAGGTCAAAGGTCAAGGTCACGTTTGAAATTTTGACATTGTCTCGCCATCGCTATTCCCTTGAAACGGTAAAAGATAGGCAATAACTTGTAATAGGTAAAATGTCAACTTTCACCTTGACCTTGCCCAAGGTCATAAGGTCAAAGGTCAAGGTCACCTGTGTTTCAGCACAGCGACATGTGAATTTTTGTACCTTTCGATTCGCTTTGTATTTTTTAGCTTGCTACATGTCGCAATGAAATTTTGTGCCAGGCATGGGAAAAAACATGGGGAATTTTAGGGTATTCCGCCAGCCTGCAAAAATAAAGGGGGGGGGGTGTTTCTAAGGGGACCCCATAAGAATGTAGTGTGCAGATTTCATCCTAGACCACAGAGAATGGTGAAACAAAATGGACGCCAAATCGTTCGGGGATTGATGTCCCTAAATTGTCGCTACAGTAGAAATCGTTCTGACGAACGATAAAAAAATGTCCAGGTCATGAAAGTTGAAGATAGGTTTTTTATGCAAAAATCGCAATTTTCAGAAAAACCATAAGTCCTAGCTTTTCGAAAATGGTGCCAATCGATTTAGAATGTCGATTTTACCCCAACCATGTATCTCGGATGTGCATAAATGTCAACAAACTCCAAAATCGGCAGAAAAAATCAAATGTCGAGACCCCATCGGGACCCCTTAGATTTCATCGCTTGAATTTTTGTGCATTGATTAATCCTTGAAATATACATCTGAATTGTGTCTTCGTGAGTTGTTCTAGCTGAAACAAACATTTTTTCTACTTGCATTTATTTTGAAATGACAATAAAATGCGCGCGATCGAGTGTCGTTTGGTACGTACGATTGCTGTATTTCACCGAAGAAAAATCCGTTTTTCCTTTTACAATGAATTGAAAGTAACATTAAACTGTCAAAATTGCATCATTGTTGACGGCGATCATATGTATACAGTACGTATGACGCCTGTTTTCTATTTTTTTTTTTTTTATAAGTCCACGATAATATATAGCATTGTCACGTGACATCAGACGTCTCGACCAGTCAAATCAATGTGTTCTATTTGTATTTCATAAATAAAAATCATAGAATTTTCTGTCTTTCTTATTTATTTCATTTGTAAATACACGAAAACATTACAAAATATCTTTGTATTTTAAATGTAGAAAACACATAGAAGGTATATATACGTCAAAATTTGACTTTCTGTATATAGGCTTCCGTGGTCCAGTGGTAACAACGATGAGCTGGCAATACTGACATCGTCGGTTCGAGCCTAGGATGTGACAAGTCATTTTTGCATGGTTTTTTGCTACGTTTCACGTATATTTTATGCAGTTATGGTTTTTTATATAGAAAAAACAAAAAAAAAACTGAAATTTTTTTACGCCGCGGTGTAAAAAATGTCGATGGAAGTGGTAAGCCATGATTATTTGTGGCGAAGTCACAAATGAACCTATATTATTAAGGCTTTCCACTTCCGAGTGGGAAGCCTTACTGTTATTCTTCTGTTTCTTATTATTAAGGCTTTCCACTTCCGAGTGGGAAGCCTTTCTATTATTCTTCTGTTTCTTATTATTATTATTATTAAGGCTTTCCACTTTCCAGTGGAAAGACTTATTGCATTTTGTCTGTTTCTTATTATTATTATTCTTATTATTCTTCCGCCAAGTTTTTTCTTTTCCCATTATAAATTTTGTTTCGCGACATGTCGTAAAGACATTTTGTACTATGAATGTATGAGACATTTCGCTTTCGCAGTTAACCCTGTCACACCGAACACTTTTTCTTTACGGAGTTATTTCCCCTGTCATAAAAATCTTGTGTGCAGATAAACTTTGAAACCGTAAAAGATTTCGCAATGAAAGTTGTTGCAAAATGCTCAGCTATTGATTGCGACAATTTGTTACATATCGCGCAAAGTATTTTGATGACTCCTTGTTGGAGTTATTTCCCCTTATTTATTGGAAGTACATTTTGTACTATAGTAACTCATGAACCAGAGTTGACAGAGACTAGATATTTCACAGTTGGTCATCATTGACCTTGACCTTGAAAAAGGTCACAAGGTCAAAGGTCAAGGTCACATTCTAAATTTTGACACTGTGGTGTGTGCGATTCTCCTCCTGAACCATAAGAGATACAGAAATAAATCTTTTACCAAAATGTGTATCATATTAAGGTCTTGAAAGGTCACTATAAATGATTTGACTTTTGAAAGAGTTATCTCCCCTGGATCAATTAAATATAGTGTATATAGCGTTATCTTAGTAACTATGACAGATATTTATATGAAACCTTATATCATTAGTCATCATTGACCTTGACCTTGAAAATGGACACAAGGTCAAAGGTCAAGGTCACGTTTGAAATTTTGACATTATCTTGTCATCGCTATTTCTTTGAAACGGTAAAAGATAGCTTATAACTTATAACGGATAAAATGTCGGCCTCATAAATGCGCAACTTTTTTCTATTTAAAGGAAAAGGATTTGACTTCATCTTATAGGAGTTATCTCCCATTACAAGCATTGATATTTATTTTTTCATTGATAGCTTATTAACTGTTGATAGTAGAGGCATGGGGACTTCACCAAAGACCATTATGACCCTTGACCTTGAAAATAGAAACAAGGTAAAAGGTCAAGGTCATCTTATAAATTTGGGTATTTATGATAAATAGGCATTTCTTCATAATTTTAAGACATATTGACAAATGACCTTCACTGTTGGTCCTTTATTGACCCTCAGCATGGTCAAGGTCATATTGACAGCAGTCAAGGTCAAATAATATTTTTTGGAAATTCTGCTTTTTCGTGTGTATAAAATGGTAAATACAAATAAATGATTTGTTTTTAAAGCATTGAATATGCAAAAATCAAACACTTGGTAGTCAATGTCATTTATCTCAATTAACGTCCTATTTGTTTACCTTTTTTATTTCAAAAGATATACGAATGGTTTTTCTTTCTTTTGTTTATTTTGAAAAGAAGATTCAATTTCCATATAGCCAAAGTCAATGTCAAGGTCATTTATGCAATAAGTGGAAAGCCTCTCATTTGTTCGGTAGAACCAATGAACTTATATTTATTATTATTATTCTTATTTTTTTCCGCCAAGTTTTCTTTTCCCATTATAAATTTTGTTTCGCGACATGTCGTAAAGACATTTTGTACTATGGATGTATAAGACATTATGCTTTCGCAGTTGACCCTGTCACACCGAACACTTGTTCTTTACGGAGTTATCTACCCTGTTACAGAAAAGATTGTGTGCAGATAAACTATGAAACCGTAAAAGATTTCGCAATAAAAGTTGTTGCAAAATGGTCAGCTATGGATTGCGACAATTTGTTACATATCGCGCAAAGTATTTTGACGACTCCTTGTAGGAGTTATTTCCCCTTATTTATTGGAAGTACAATTTGTACCATTGTAACTCATGAACCAGAGGTGATATAGACTAGATATTTCACAGTTGGTCATCATTGACCTTGACCTTGAAAAAGGTCACAAGGTCAAAGGTCAAGGTCATGTTCTAATTTTTGACCCTTGGTTGTGTGCAGATCTTCTCCTTTACTATAATAGATAGAGAACTGAAACCTTTACCAAAATGTGTATCATATTAAGATCTTGAATCGTCACTTTTTTTATTTGACATTTTATAAGAGTTGTCTCCCCTTAGACCAATAATATGCATTGTGAGTTACATTAGATCACTATATCTCAGTAACTATAACAGACATATACATGAAACCTTATATCATTGGTCATCATTGACCTTGACCTTGAAAATGGACACAAGGTCAAAGGTCAAGGTCACGTTTGAAATTTTGACATTGTCTCGCCATCGCTATTCCCTTGAAACGGTAAAAGATAGGCAATAACTTGTAATAGGTAAAATGTCAACTTTCACCTTGACCTTGCCCAAGGTCATAAGGTCAAAGGTCAAGGTCACCTGTGTTTCAGCACAGCGACATGTGAATTTTTGTACCTTTCGATTCGCTTTGTATTTTTTAGCTTGCTACATGTCGCAATGAAATTTTGTGCCAGGCATGGGAAAAAACATGGGGAATTTTAGGGTATTCCGCCAGCCTGCAAAAATAAAGGGGGGGGGCTGTTTCTAAGGGGACCCCATAAGAATGTAGTGTGCAGATTTCATCCTAGACCACAGAGAATGGTGAAACAAAATGGACGCCAAATCGTTCGGGGATTGATGTCCCTAAATTGTCGCTACAGTAGAAATCGTTCTGACGAACGATAAAAAAATGTCCAGGTCATGAAAGTTGAAGATAGGTTTTTTATGCAAAAATCGCAATTTTCAGAAAAACCATAAGTCCTAGCTTTTCGAAAATGGTGCCAATCGATTTAGAATGTCGATTTTACCCCAACCATGTATCTCGGATGTGCATAAATGTCAACAAACTCCAAAATCGGCAGAAAAAATCAAATGTCGAGACCCCATCGGGACCCCTTAGATTTCATCGCTTGAATTTTTGTGCATTGATTAATCCTTGAAATATACATCTGAATTGTGTCTTCGTGAGTTGTTCTAGCTGAAACAAACATTTTTTCTACTTGCATTTATTTTGAAATGACAATAAAATGCGCGCGATCGAGTGTCGTTTGGTACGTACGATTGCTGTATTTCACCGAAGAAAAATCCGTTTTTCCTTTTACAATGAATTGAAAGTAACATTAAACTGTCAAAATTGCATCATTGTTGACGGCGATCATATGTATACAGTACGTATGACGCCTGTTTTCTATTTTTTTTTTTTTTTTATAAGTCCACGATAATATATAGCATTGTCACGTGACATCTGACGTCTCGACCAGTCAAATCAATGTGTTCTATTTGTATTTCATAAATAAAAATCATAGAATTTTCTGTCTTTCTTATTTATTTCATTTGTAAATACACGAAAACATTACAAAATATCTTTGTATTTTAAATGTAGAAAACACATAGAAGGTATATATACGTCAAAATTTGACTTTCTGTATATAGGCTTCCGTGGTCCAGTGGTAACAACGATGAGCTGGCAATACTGACATCGTCGGTTCGAGCCTAGGATGTGACAAGTCATTTTTGCATGGTTTTTTGCTACGTTTCACGCATATTTTATGCAGTTATGGTTTTTTATATAGAAAAAACAAAAAAAAACTGAAATTTTTTTACGCCGCGGTGTAAAAAATGTCGATGGAAGTGGTAAGCCATGATTATTTGTGGCGAAGTCACAAATGAACCTATATTATTAAGGCTTTCCACTTCCGAGTGGGAAGCCTTACTGTTATTCTTCTGTTTCTTATTATTAAGGCTTTCCACTTCCGAGTGGGAAGCCTTTCTATTATTCTTCTGTTTCTTATTATTATTATTATTAAGGCTTTCCACTTTCCAGTGGAAAGACTTATTGCATTTTGTCTGTTTCTTATTATTATTATTCTTATTATTCTTCCGCCAAGTTTTTTCTTTTCCCATTATAAATTTTGTTTCGCGACATGTCGTAAAGACATTTTGTACTATGAATGTATGAGACATTACGCTTTCGCAGTTAACCCTGTCACACCGAACACATTTTCTTTATGGAGTTATTTCCCCTGTCATAAAAATCTTGTGTGCAGATAAACTTTGAAACCGTAAAAGATTTCGCAATGAAAGTTGTTGCAAAATGCTCAGCTATTGATTGCGACAATTTGTTACATATCGCGCAAAGTATTTTGACAACTCCTTGTTGGAGTTATTTCCCCTTATTTATTGGAAGTACATTTTGTACCATAGTAACTCATGAACCAGAGTTGACAGAGACTAGATATTTCACAGTTGGTCATCATTGACCTTGACCTTGAAAAAGGTCACAAGGTCAAAGGTCAAGGTCACATTCTAAATTTTGACACTGTGGTGTGTGCGATTCTCCTCCTGAACCATAAGAGATACAGAAATAAATCTTTTACCAAAATGTGTATCATATTAAGGTCTTGAAAGGTCACTATAAATGATTTGACTTTTGAAAGAGTTATCTCCCCTGGATCAATTAAATATAGTGTATATAGCGTTATCTCAGTAACTATGACAGATATTTATATGAAACCTTATATCATTAGTCATCATTGACCTTGACCTTGAAAATGGACACAAGGTCAAAGGTCAAGGTCACGTTTGAAATTTTGACATTATCTTGTCATCGCTATTTCTTTGAAACGGTAAAAGATAGCTTATAACTTATAACGAATAAAATGTCGGCCTCATAAATGCGCAACTTTTTTCTATTTGAAGGAAAAGGATTTGACTTCATCTTATAGGAGTTATCTCCCATTACAACCATTGATATTTACTTTTTCATTGATAACTTATTAACTATTGATAGTAGAGGCATGGGGACTTCACCAAAGACCATTATGACCCTTGACCTTGAAAATAGAAACAAGGTAAAAGGTCAAGGTCATCTTATAAATTTGGGTATTTATGATAAATAGGCATTTCTTCATAATTATAAGACATATTGACTAAGGATCTTCACTGTTGCTCCTTTATTGACCCTCAGCATGGTCAAGGTCATATTGACAGCAGTCAAGGTCAAATAATATTTTTTGGAAATTCTGCTTTTTCGTGTATATAAAATGGTAAATACAAATAAATGATTTGTTTTTAAAGCATTGAATATGCAAAAATCAAACACTTGGTATTCAAGGTCATTTATCTCAATTAACGTCCTATTTTTTTTACCTTTTTTATTTCAAAAGATATACGAATGGTTTTTCTTTCTTTTGTTTATTTTGAAAAGAAGATTCAATTTCCATATAGCCAAAGTCAATGTCAAGGTCATTTATGCAATAAGTGGAAAGCCTCTCATTTGTTCGGTAGAACCAATGAACTTATATTTATTATTATTATTCTTATTTTTTTCCGCCAAGTTTTCTTTTCCCATTATAAATTTTGTTTCGCGACATGTCGTAAAGACATTTTGTACTATGGATGTATAAGACATTATGCTTTCGCAGTTGACCCTGTCACACCGAACACTTGTTCTTTACGGAGTTATCTACCCTGTTACAGAAAAGATTGTGTGCAGATAAACTATGAAACCGTAAAAGATTTCGCAATAAAAGTTGTTGCAAAATGGTCAGCTATGGATTGCGACAATTTGTTACATATCGCGCAAAGTATTTTGATGACTCCTTGTAGGAGTTATTTCCCCTTATTTATTGGAAGTAAAATTTGTACCATTGTAACTCATGAACCAGAGGTGATATAGACTAGATATTTCACAGTTGGTCATCATTGACCTTGACCTTGAAAAAGGTCACAAGGTCAAAGGTCAATGTCATGTTCTAATTTTTGACCCTTGGTTGTGTGCAGATCTTCTCCTTTACTATAATAGATAGAGAACTGAAACCTTTACCAAAATGTGTATCATATTAAGATCTTGAATCGTCACTTTTTTTATTTGACATTTTATAAGAGTTGTCTCCCCTTAGACCAATAATATGCATTGTGAGTTACATTAGATCACTATATCTCAGTAACTATAACAGATATATACATGAAACCTTATATCATTGGTCATCATTGACCTTGACCTTGAAAATGGACACAAGGTCAAAGGTCAAGGTCACGTTTGAAATTTTGACATTGTCTCGCCATCGCTATTCCCTTGAAACGGTAAAAGATAGGCAATAACTTGTAATAGGTAAAATGTCAACTTTCACCTTGACCTTGCCCAAGGTCACAAGGTCAAAGGTCAAGGTCACCTGGGTTTCAGTACAGCGACATGTGAATTTTTGTACCTTTGGATTCGCTTTGTTTTTTTTAGCTTGCTACATGTCGCAATAAAATTTGGTGCCAGGCATGGGCAAAAACATGGGGAATTTGAGGGTATTCCGCCAGCTTGCAAAAATAAAAAGGGGGGGGGGTGTTTCTAAGGGACCCCATAAGAATGTAGTGTGCAGATTTCATCCTAGACCACAGAGAATGGTGAAACAAAATGGACGCCAAATAGTTCGGGGATCGATGTCCTTGACTTGTCGCTACAGTAGAAATCATTCTGACGAACGATAAAAAAATTTCCAGGTCATGAAAGTTGAAGATAGGTTTTTCATGCAAAAATCGCGATTTTCAGAAAAACCATAAATTCTAGCCTTTTGAAAATGCCGCCAATCGATTTAGAATGTCGATTTTACCCCAACCAAGTATCTCGGATGTGCATAAATGTCAACAAAATCGAAAATCGGCAGAAAAAATCAAATGTCAAGGCCCCATCGGTACCCCCTAAATTTCAGCGGTTGAATGTTTGTGCATTGATAAATCCTTAAAATATACATCTGAATTATGTCTTCATGAGTTGTTCTAGCTGAAACAAACATTTTTTCTACTTGAGCATTTATTTTGAAATGCCATCGAGTGTCGTCCGGTATGCACGACTGCAGTATTTTACCGAGCAAAGAAACGGTTTCCCTATTACAATGAATTGAAAGTAACATTCCTGTGAATTAAACTGTCAAAATAGCATCACTGTTGACCTCCTGAAAAGTCACCTTTTCAACAAAAAAAAAAAAAAAAAAAAAAAAAAACCAACTTCGTGATAATATATAAAATTGTCACGTGACTTCAGTCGTTTCCACCAGTCAAATCAATGCGTTTTATTTGTATTTTATAAATAAAAATCAAAGAATTTTCTGTCTTTCTTATTTATTTCATTGGTAAATACACGAAAACATTACAAAATGTCTTTGTATTTTAAATGTAGAAAACACATTGAAGGTATATATACGTCAAAATTTGACTTTCTGCATATCGTCTTCCGTGGTCCAGTGGTATCAACGAGGGCTGGCAAGACTGACATCGTCGGTTCGAGCCTAGGATGTGACATATGATTTTTGCATGGTTTTCTGCTACGTTTCACGTATATTTTATGCAGTTATGGTTTTTTATATAGAAAAAACCAAAAAAAAACTGAAATTTTTTTACGCCGCGGTGTAAAAAATGTTGATGGAAGTGGTAAGCCATGATTATTTGTGGCGAAGTCACAAATGAACCTATATTTATTATTAAGGCTTTCCACTTTCCAGTGGAAAGCCTTCTTGTTATTCTTCTGTTTCTTATTATTATTATTATTATTATTATTCTTATTTTTTTCCGCCAAGTTTTCTTTTCCCATTATAAATTTTGTTTCGCGACATGTCGTAATGACATTTTGTACTATGGATGTATAAGACATTACGCTTTCGCAGTTGACCCTGTGACACCGAACACTTGTTCTTTACGGAGTTATCTCCCCTGTTACAGAAAAGCTTGTGTGCAGATAAACTATGAAACCGTAAAAGATTTTGCAATAAAAGTTGTTGCAAAATGATCAGCTATGGATTGCGACAATTTGTTACATATCGCGCAAAGTGTTTTGACGACTCCTTGTAGGAGTTATTTCCCCTTATTTATTGGAAGTACAATTTGTACCATTGTAACTCATGAACCAGAGGTGATATAGACTAGATATTTCACAGTTGGTCATCATTGACCTTGACCTTGAAAAAGGTCACAAGGTCAAAGGTCAAGGTCATGTTCTAATTTTTGACACTTGGTTGTGTGCAGATCTCCTCCTTTACTATAATAGATAGAGAACTGAAACCTTTACCAAAATGTGTATCATATTGAGATCTTGAATCGTCACTTTTTTTATTTGACATTTTTAAAAGAGTTATCTCCCCTAGACCAATAAAATGTATTGTGAATTGCATTATATCACTATATCTCAGTAACTATAACAGATATATATATGAAACCTTATATCATTGGTCATCATTGACCTTGACCTTGAAAATGGACACAAGGTCAAAGGTCAAGGTCACGTTTGAAATTTTAGCATTGTCTTGTCATCGCTATTACTTTGAAACGGTAAAAGATAGGCTATAAGTTATAATGGATAAAATGTTAGTCTCATAAAGGCGCAACTTTTTTCTATTTAAAGGGAAAGGATCCGGCTTCATCTTATAGGAGTTATCCCCCATTACAACCATTGATAATTAGTTTTTCATTAATTACTTATCACCTATTGATAGTAGAGGCATGGGGTCTTCACTATGGATCATTAGGACCCTTGACCTTGAAAACAAATACAAGGTCAAAGGTCAAGGTCATTTTCTAATTTTTTGTATATGTTATAAGTAGTCATATCTTAATGACTTTAAGAGATATTGGCATAAAATCTTCAATGTTGATCACTGTTGACCTTCAGCATGGTCAAGGTCATGCTGTAAAAGTCAAGGTCAAAGTCCTTTATAAATGTTTTTCATGGTACTATGTATTTTGAATGGCTTATCTTTTAATGCTATTGCCTATAAGTAATATTTACGAAGATTAAAAGATCAGTTGTCAAGGTCATTCAAGTTTCCTTACGTCCTATTTAATGACCTTTCTTATTTTTAAAGATATCTAAATAGATTTTTAATAATTTTTGTTCTTATTAATTGCTATAGACAAATTACGTATGTTTCTTAGCTTTTTGGTTTCAAGGTCATTTATTTAAGGTCTTCTTTTGAAGTGGAAAGCCTATTAATCGTTCTTTAGAACGATTGAACCTATATTTATTAAGGCTTTCCACTTTCCGAGTGGAAAGACTTACTGTTATTAGTCTGTTTCTTATTATTATTCTTATTTTTTTTCCGCCAAGTTTTGTTATCCGATTATAAATTTTGTTTCGCGACATGTCGTAAAGACATTTTGTACTATGGATGTATGAGACATTACGCTTTCGCAGTTAACCCTGGCAGACTGAACACTTTTTCCTTACGGAGTTATCTCCCCTGTTACAGAAAAGCTTGTGTGCAGATAAACTATGAAACCGTAAAAGATTTCACAATAAAAGTTGTTGCAAAATGGTCAGCTATGGATTGCGACAATTTGTTACATATCGCGCAAAGTATTTTGACGACTCCTTGTAGGAGTTATTTCCCCTTATTTATTGGAAGTAAAATTTGTACCATTGTAACTCATGAACCAGAGGTGATATAGACTAGATATTTCACAGTTGGTCATCATTGACCTTGACCTTGAAAAAGGTCACAAGGTCAAAGGTCAAGGTCATGTTCTAATTTTTGACCCTTGGTTGTGTGCAGATCTCCTCCTTTACTATAATAGATAGAGAGCTGAAACCTTTACCAAAATGTGTATCATATTGAGATCTTGAATCGTCACTTTTTTTATTTGACATTTTTATAAGAGTTATCTCCCCTAGACCAATAAAATGTATTGTGAATTGCATTATATCACTATATCTCAGTAACTATAACAGATATATATATGAAACCTTATATCATTGGTCATCATTGACCTTGACCTTGAAAATGGACACAAGGTCAAAGGTCAAGGTCACGTTTGAAATTTTGGCATTGTCTTGTCATCGCTATTACTTTGAAACGGTAAAAGATAGGCTATAAGTTATAATGGATAAAATGTTGGTCTCATAAAGGCGCAACTTTTTTCTATTTAAAGGGAAAGGATCCGGCTTCATCTTATAGGAGTTATCCCCCATTACAACCATTGATAATTAGTTTTTCATTAATTACTTATCAACTATTGATAGTAGAGGCATGTGGTCTTCACTATGGATCATTAGGACCCTTGACCTTGAAAACAAATACAAGGTCAAAGGTCAAGGTCATTTTCTAATTTTGTGTATATATTATAAGTAGTCATATCTTAATGACTTTAAGAGATATTGGCATAAAATCTTCAATGTTGATCACTGTTGACCTTCAGCATGGTCAAGGTCATGCTGTGAAAGTCAAGGTCAAAGTCCTTTATAAATGTTTTTCATGGTACTATGTATTTTGAATGGCTTATTCTTTTAATGCTATTTCCTATAAGTAATATTTACGTAGATTAAAAGATCAGTTGTCAAGGTCATTCAAGTTTTCTTACGTCCTATTTAATGACCTTTCTTATTTTTAAAGATATCTAAATAGTTTGTTAATAATTTTTGTTCTTATTAATTGGTATTGACAAATTACGTATGTTTCTTAGCTTTTTGGCTTCAAGGTCATTTATTTAAGGTCTTCTTTTGAAGTGGAAAGCCTATTAATCGTTCTTTAGAACGATTGAACCTATATTTATTATTATTATTCTTATTTTTTTCCGCCAAGTTTTCTTTTCCCATTATAAATTTTGTTTCGCGACATGTCGTAAAGACATTTTGTACTATGGATGTATAAGACATTACGCTTTCGCAGTTGACCCTGTCACACCGAACACTTGTTCTTTACGGAGTTATCTCCCCTGTTACAGAAAAGCTTGTGTGCAGATAAACTATGAAACCGTAAAAGATTTCGCAATAAAAGTTGTTGCAAAATGGTCAGCTATGGATTGCGACAATTTGTTACATATCGCGCAAAGTATTTTGACGACTCCTTGTAGGAGTTATTTCCCCTTATTTATTGGAAGTACAATTTGTACCATTGTAACTCATGAACCAGAGGTGATATAGACTAGATATTTCACAGTTGGTCATCATTGACCTTGACCTTGAAAAAGGTCACAAGGTCAAAGGTCAAGGTCATGTTCTAATTTTTGACCCTTGGTTGTGTGCAGATCTTCTCCTTTACTATAATAGATAGAGAACTGAAACCTTTACCAAAATGTGTATCATATTAAGATCTTGAATCGTCACTTTTTTTATTTGACATTTTATAAGAGTTGTCTCCCCTTAGACCAATAATATGCATTGTGAGTTACATTAGATCACTATATCTCAGTAACTATAACAGACATATACATGAAACCTTATATCATTGGTCATCATTGACCTTGACCTTGAAAATGGACACAAGGTCAAAGGTCAAGGTCACGTTTGAAATTTTGACATTGTCTCGCCATCGCTATTCCCTTGAAACGGTAAAAGATAGGCAATAACTTGTAATAGGTAAAATGTCAACTTTCACCTTGACCTTGCCCAAGGTCATAAGGTCAAAGGTCAAGGTCACCTGTGTTTCAGCACAGCGACATGTGAATTTTTGTACCTTTCGATTCGCTTTGTATTTTTTAGCTTGCTACATGTCGCAATGAAATTTTGTGCCAGGCATGGGAAAAAACATGGGGAATTTTAGGGTATTCCGCCAGCCTGCAAAAGTAAAGGGGGGGGGGGTGTTTCTAAGGGGACCCCATAAGAATGTAGTGTGCAGATTTCATCCTAGACCACAGAGAATGGTGAAACAAAATGGACGCCAAATCGTTCGGGGATTGATGTCCCTAAATTGTCGCTACAGTAGAAATCGTTCTGACGAACGATAAAAAAATGTCCAGGTCATGAAAGTTGAAGATAGGTTTTTTATGCAAAAATCGCAATTTTCAGAAAAACCATAAGTCCTAGCTTTTCGAAAATGGTGCCAATCGATTTAGAATGTCGATTTTACCCCAACCATGTATCTCGGATGTGCATAAATGTCAACAAACTCCAAAATCGGCAGAAAAAATCAAATGTCGAGACCCCATCGGGACCCCTTAGATTTCATCGCTTGAATTTTTGTGCATTGATTAATCCTTGAAATATACATCTGAATTGTGTCTTCGTGAGTTGTTCTAGCTGAAACAAACATTTTTTCTACTTGCATTTATTTTGAAATGACAATAAAATGCGCGCGATCGAGTGTCGTTTGGTACGTACGATTGCTGTATTTCACCGAAGAAAAATCCGTTTTTCCTTTTACAATGAATTGAAAGTAACATTAAACTGTCAAAATTGCATCATTGTTGACGGCGATCATATGTATACAGTACGTATGACGCCTGTTTTCTATTTTTTTTTTTTTTTTTATAAGTCCACGATAATATATAGCATTGTCACGTGACATCAGACGTCTCGACCAGTCAAATCAATGTGTTCTATTTGTATTTCATAAATAAAAATCATAGAATTTTCTGTCTTTCTTATTTATTTCATTTGTAAATACACGAAAACATTACAAAATATCTTTGTATTTTAAATGTAGAAAACACATAGAAGGTATATATACGTCAAAATTTGACGTTCTGTATATAGGCTTCTGTGGTCCAGTGGTAACAACGATGAGCTGGCAATACTGACATCGTCGGTTCGAGCCTAGGATGTGACAAGTCATTTTTGCATGGTTTTTTGCTACGTTTCACGTATATTTTATGCAGTTATGGTTTTTTATATAGAAAAAACAAAAAAAAACTGAATTTTTTTACGCCGCGGTGTAAAAAATGTCGATGGAAGTGGTAAGCCATGATTATTTGTGGCGAAGTCACAAATGAACCTATATTATTAAGGCTTTCCACTTCCGAGTGGGAAGCCTTACTGTTATTCTTCTGTTTCTTATTATTATTATTATTAAGGCTTTCCACTTCCGAGTGGGAAGCCTTACTGTTATTCTTCTGTTTCTTATTATTATTATTATTAAGGCTTTCCACTTTCCAGTGGAAAGACTTATTGCATTTTGTCTGTTTCTTATTATTCTTATTATTCTTCCGCCAAGTTTTTTCTTTTCCCATTATAAATTTTGTTTCGCGACATGTCGTAAAGACATTTTGTACTATGAATGTATGAGACATTACGCTTTCGCAGTTAACCCTGTCACACCGAACACTTTTTCTTTACGGAGTTATTTCCCCTGTCATAAAAATCTTGTGTGCAGATAAACTTTGAAACCGTAAAAGATTTCGCAATGAAAGTTGTTGCAAAATGCTCAGCTATTGATCGCGACAATTTGTTACATATCGCGCAAAGTATTTTGACGACTCCTTGTTGGAGTTATTTCCCCTTATTTATTGGAAGTAAATTTTGTACCATTGTAACTCATGAACCAGAGGTGATAGAAACTAGATATTTCACAGTTGGTCATCATTGACCTTGACCTTGAAAAAGGTCACAAGGTCAAAGGTCAAGGTCACATTCTAAATTTTGACACTGTGGTGTGTGCGATTCTCCTCCTGAACCATAAGAGATACAGAAATAAATCTTTTACCAAAATGTGTATCATATTAAGGTCTTGAAAGGTCACTATAAATGATTTGACTTTTGAAAGAGTTATCTCCCCTGGATCAATTAAATATAGTGTATATAGCGTTATCTCAGTAACTATGACAGATATTTATATGAAACCTTATATCATTAGTCATCATTGACCTTGACCTTGAAAATGGACACAAGGTCAAAGGTCAAGGTCACGTTTGAAATTTTGACATTATCTTGTCATCGCTATTTCTTTGAAACGGTAAAAGATAGCTGATAACTTATAACGGATAAAATGTCGGCCTCATAAATGCGCAACTTTTTTCTATTTAAAGGAAAAGGATTTGACTTCATCTTATATGAGTTATCTCCCATTACAACCATTGATATTTACTTTTTCATTGATAACTTATTAACTATTGATAGTAGAGGCATGGGGACTTCACCAAAGACCACTATGACCCTTGACCTTGAAAATAGAAACAAGGTAAAAGGTCAAGGTCATCTTATAAATTTGGGTATTTATGATAAATAGGCATTTCTTCATAATTATAAGACATATTGACAAAGGATCTTCACTGTTGGTCCTTTATTGACCCTCATCATGGTCGAGGTCATATTGACAGCAGTCAAGGTCAAATAATATTTTTTGGAAATTCTGCTTTTTCGTGTATATAAAATGGTAAATACAAATAAATGATTTGTTTTTTAAGCATTGAATATGCAAAAATCAAACACTTGGTAGTCAAGGTCATTTATCTCAATTAACGTCCTATTTTTTTTACCTTTTTCATTTCAAAAGATATACGAATGGTCTTTCTTTCTTTTCTTTATTTTGAAAAGAAGATTCAATTTCCATATAGCCAAATTCAATGTCAAGGTCATTTATGCAATAAGTGGAAAGCCTCTCATTTGTTCGGTAGAACCAATGAACTTATATTTATTATTCTTATTGTTTTTCCGCCAACTTTTTTTTCCCATTATAAATTTTGTTTCGCGACATGTCGTAAAGACATTTCGTACTATGGATGTATTAGACATTACGCTTTCGCAGTTGACCCTGTCACACCAAACACTTGTTCTTTACGGAGTTATCTCCCCTGTTACAGAAAAGCTTGTGTGCAGATAAACTATGAAACCGTAAAAGATTTCGCAATAAAAGTTGTTGCAAAATGGTCAGCTATGGATTGCGACAATTTGTTACATATCGCGCAAAGTATTTTGACGACTCCTTGTAGGAGTTATTTCCCCTTATTTATTGGAAGTAAAATTTGTACCATTGTAACTCATGAACCAGAGGTGATATAGACTAGATATTTCACAGTTGGTCATCATTGACCTTGACCTTGAAAAAGGTCACAAGGTCAAAGGTCAAGGTCATGTTCTAATTTTTGACCCTTGGTTGTGTGCAGATCTTCTCCTTTACTATAATAGATAGAGAACTGAAACCTTTACCAAAATGTGTATCATATTAAGATCTTGAATCGTCACTTTTTTTATTTGACATTTTATAAGAGTTGTCTCCCCTTAGACCAATAATATGCATTGTGAGTTACATTAGATCACTATATCTCAGTAACTATAACAGATATATACATGAAACCTTATATCATTGGTCATCATTGACCTTGACCTTGAAAATGGACACAAGGTCAAAGGTCAAGGTAACGTTTGAAATTTTGACATTGTCTCGCCATCGCTATTCCCTTGAAACGGTAAAAGATAGGCAATAACTTGTAATAGGTAAAATGTCAACTTTCACCTTGACCTAGCCCAAGGTCACAAGGTCAAAGGTCAAGGTCACCTGGGTTTCAGTACAGCGACATGTGAATTTTTGTACCTTTGGATTCGCTTTGTTTTTTTAGCTTGCTACATGTCGCAATAAAATTTGGTGCCAGGCATGGGCAAAAACATGGGGAATTTGAGGGTATTCCGCCAGCTTGCAAAAAATAAAAAGGGGGGGGGGGTGTTTCTAAGGGACCCCATAAGAATGTAGTGTGTAGATTTCATCCTAGACCACAGAGAATGGTGAAACAAAATGGACGCCAAATAGTTCGGGGATCGATGTCCTTGACTTGTCGCTACAGTAGAAATCATTCTGACGAACGATAAAAAAATTTCCAGGTCATGAAAGTTGAAGATAGGTTTTTCATGCAAAAATCGCGATTTTCAGAAAAACCATAAATCCTAGCCTTTCGAAAATGCCGCCAATCGATTTAGAATGTCGATTTTACCCCAACCAAGTATCTCGGATGTGCATAAATGTCAACAAAATCGAAAATCGGCAGAAAAAATCAAATGTCGAGGCCCCATCGGTACCCCCTAAATTTCAGCGATTGAATGTTTGTGCATTGATAAATCCTTAAAATATACATCTGAATTATGTCTTCATGAGTTGTTCTAGCTGAAACAAACATTTTGTTCTACTTGAGCATTTATTTTGAAATGCCATCGAGTGTCGTCCGGTAAGCACGACTGCAGTATTTTACCGAACAAAGAAACGGTTTCCCTATTACAATGAATTGAAAGTAACATTCCTTTGAATTAAACTGTCAAAATAGCAACACTGTTGACGTCCTGAGAAGTCATCTTTTCAACCAAAAAAAAAAAAAAAAAAAAAAAAAAAAACAACTTCGTGATAATATATAGAATTGTCACGTGACTTCAGTCGTTTCCACCAGTCAAATCAATGCGTTTTCTTTGTATTTCATAAATAAAAATCATTGAATTTTCTGTCTTTCTTATTTATTTCATTTGAAAATACACGAAAACATTACAAAATGTCTTTGTATTTTAAATGTAGAAAACACATTGAAGGTATATATACGTCAAAATTTGACTTTCTGGATATCGTCTTCCGTGGTCCAGTGGTAACAACGATGGGCTAGCTAGACTGACATCGTCGGTTCGAGCCTAGGATGTGACATGTGTTTTTTGCATGGTTTTCTGCTGCGTTTCACGTATATTTTATGCAGTTATGGTTTTTTATATAGAAAAAACCAAAAAAAACTGAAATTTTTTTACGCCGCGGTGTAAAAAATGTCGATGGAAGTGGTAAGCCATGATTATTTGTGGCGAAGTCACAAATGAACCTATATTATTAAGGCTTTCCACTTCCGAGTGGGAAGCCTTACTGTTATTCTTCTGTTTCTTATTATTATTATTATTAAGGCTTTCCACTTTCCAGTGGAAAGCCTTCTTGTTATTCTTCTGTTTCTTATTATTATTATTCTTATTTTTTTCCGCCAAGTTTTCTTTTCCCATTATAAATTTTGTTTCGCGACATGTCGTAAAGACATTTTGTACTATGGATGTATAAGACATTACGCTTTCGCAGTTGACCCTGTCACACCGAACACTTGTTCTTTACGGAGTTATCTCCCCTGTTACAGAAAAGCTTGTGTGCAGATAAACTATGAAACCGTAAAAGATTTCGCAATAAAAGTTGTTGCAAAATGGTCAGCTATGGATTGCGACAATTTGTTACATATCGCGCAAAGTATTTTGACGACTCCTTGTAGGAGTTATTTCCCCTTATTTATTGGAAGTACAATTTGTACCATTGTAACTCATGAACCAGAGGTGATATAGACCAGATATTTCACAGTTGGTCATCATTGACCTTGACCTTGAAAAAGGTCACAAGGTCAAAGGTCAAGGTCATGTTCTAATTTTTGACACTTGGTTGTGTGCAGATCTCCTCCTTTACTATAATAGATAGAGAACTGAAACCTTTACCAAAATGTGTATCATATTGAGATCTTGAATCGTCACTTTTTTTATTTGACATTTTTATAAGAGTTATCTCCCCTAGACCAATAAAATGTATTGTGAATTGCATTATATCACTATATGTCAGTAACTATAACAGATATATATATGAAACCTTATATCATTGGTCATCATTGACCTTGACCTTGAAAATGGACACAAGGTCAAAGGTCAAGGTCACGTTTGAAATTTTGGCATTGTCTTGTCATCGCTATTACTTTGAAACGGTAAAAGATAGGCTATAAGTTATAATGGATAAAATGTTGGTCTCATAAAGGCGCAACTTTTTTCTATTTAAAGGGAAAGGATCCGGCTTCATCTTATAGGAGTTATCCCCCATTACAACCATTGATAATTAGTTTTTTCATTAATTACTTATCAACTATTGATAATAGAGGCATGGGGTCTTCACTATGGATCATTAGGACCTTTGACCTTGAAAACAAATACAAGGTCAAAGGTCAAGGTCATTTTCTAATTTTTTGTATATATTATAAGTAGTCATATCTTAATGACTTTAAGAGATATTGGCATAAAATCTTCAATGTTGATCACTGTTGACCTTCAGCATGGTCAAGGTCATGCTGTAAAAGTCAAGGTCAAAGTCCTTTATAAATGTTTTTCATGGTACTATGTATTTTGAATTGCTTATCTTTTAATGCTATTGCCTATAAGTAATATTTACGTAGATTAAAAGATCAGCAGTCAAGGTCATTCAAGTTTTCTTACGTCCTATTTAATGACCTTTCTTATTTTTAAAGATATCTAAATAGTTTTTTAATAATTTTTGTTCTTATTAATTGCTATAGACAAATTACGTATGTTTCTTAGCTTTTTGGTTTCAAGGTCATTTATTTAAGGTTTTCTTTTGAAGTGGAAAGCCTATTAATCGTTCTTTAGAACGATTGAACCTATATTTATTATTATTATTCTTATTTTTTTCCGCCAAGTTTTCTTTTCCCATTATAAATTTTGTTTCGCGACATGTCGTAAAGACATTTTGTACTATGGATGTATAAGACATTGCGCTTTCGCAGTTGACCCTGTCACACCGAACACTTGTTCTTTACGGAGTTATCTCCCCTGTTACAGAAAAGCTTGTGTGCAGATAAACTATGAAACCGTAAAAGATTTCGCAATAAAAGTTGTTGCAAAATGGTCAGCTATGGATTGCGACAATTTGTTACATATCGCGCAAAGTATTTTGACGACTCCTTGTAGGAGTTATTTCCCCTTATTTATTGGAAGTACAATTTGTACCATTGTAACTCATGAACCAGAGGTGATATAGACTAGATATTTCACAGTTGATCATCATTGACCTTGACCTTGAAAAAGGTCACAAGGTCAAAGGTCAAGGTCATGTTCTAATTTTTGACCCTTGGTTGTGTGCAGATCTTCTCCTTTACTATAATAGATAGAGAACTGAAACCTTTACCAAAATGTGTATCATATTAAGATCTTGAATCGTCACTTTTTTTATTTGACATTTTATAAGAGTTGTCTCCCCTTAGACCAATAATATGCATTGTGAGTTACATTAGATCACTATATCTCAGTAACTATAACAGACATATACATGAAACCTTATATCATTGGTCATCATTGACCTTGACCTTGAAAATGGACACAAGGTCAAAGGTCAAGGTCACGTTTGAAATTTTGACATTGTCTCGCCATCGCTATTCCCTTGAAACGGTAAAAGATAGGCAATAACTTGTAATAGGTAAAATGTCAACTTTCACCTTGACCTTGCCCAAGGTCATAAGGTCAAAGGTCAAGGTCACCTGTGTTTCAGCACAGCGACATGTGAATTTTTGTACCTTTCGATTCGCTTTGTATTTTTTAGCTTGCTACATGTCGCAATGAAATTTTGTGCCAGGCATGGGAAAAAACATGGGGAATTTTAGGGTATTCCGCCAGCCTGCAAAAATAAAGGGGGGGGGTGTTTCTAAGGGGACCCCATAAGAATGTAGTGTGCAGATTTCATCCTAGACCACAGAGAATGGTGAAACAAAATGGACGCCAAATCGTTCGGGGATTGATGTCCCTAAATTGTCGCTACAGTAGAAATCGTTCTGACGAACGATAAAAAAATGTCCAGGTCATGAAAGTTGAAGATAGGTTTTTTATGCAAAAATCGCAATTTTCAGAAAAACCATAAGTCCTAGCTTTTCGAAAATGGTGCCAATCGATTTAGAATGTCGATTTTACCCCAACCATGTATCTCGGATGTGCATAAATGTCAACAAACTCCAAAATCGGCAGAAAAAATCAAATGTCGAGACCCCATCGGGACCCCTTAGATTTCATCGCTTGAATTTTTGTGCATTGATTAATCCTTGAAATATACATCTGAATTGTGTCTTCGTGAGTTGTTCTAGCTGAAACAAACATTTTTTCTACTTGCATTTATTTTGAAATGACAATAAAATGCGCGCGATCGAGTGTCGTTTGGTACGTACGATTGCTGTATTTCACCGAAGAAAAATCCGTTTTTCCTTTTACAATGAATTGAAAGTAACATTAAACTGTCAAAATTGCATCATTGTTGACGGCGATCATATGTATACAGTACGTATGACGCCTGTTTTCTATTTTTTTTTTTTTTTTATAAGTCCACGATAATATATAGCATTGTCACGTGACATCAGACGTCTCGACCAGTCAAATCAATGTGTTCTATTTGTATTTCATAAATAAAAATCATAGAATTTTCTGTCTTTCTTATTTATTTCATTTGTAAATACACGAAAACATTACAAAATATCTTTGTATTTTAAATGTAGAAAACACATAGAAGGTATATATACGTCAAAATTTGACTTTCTGTATATAGGCTTCTGTGGTCCAGTGGTAACAACGATGAGCTGGCAATACTGACATCGTCGGTTCGAGCCTAGGATGTGACAAGTCATTTTTGCATGGTTTTTTGCTACGTTTCACGTATATTTTATGCAGTTATGGTTTTTTATATAGAAAAAACAAAAAAAAACTGAAATTTTTTTACGCCGCGGTGTAAAAAATGTCGATGGAAGTGGTAAGCCATGATTATTTGTGGCGAAGTCACAAATGAACCTATATTATTAAGGCTTTCCACTTCCGAGTGGGAAGCCTTACTGTTATTCTTCTGTTTCTTATTATTATTATTAAGGCTTTCCACTTTCCGAGTGGAAAGCCTTCCTGTTATTTGTCTGTTTATTATTATTATTCTTTTTTTTCCGCCAAGTTTTCTTTTCCCATTATAAATTTAGTTTCGCGACATGTCGTAAAGACATTTTGTACTATGGATGTATGAGACATTACGCTTTCGCAGTTGACCCTGTCACACCGAACACTTGTTCTTTACGGAGTTATCTCCCCTGTTACAGAAAAGCTTGTGTGCAGATAAACTATGAAACCGTAAAAGATTTCGCAATAAAAGTTGTTGCAAAATGGTCAGCTATGGATTGCGACAATTTGTTACATATCGCGCAAAGTATTTTGACGACTCCTTGTAGGAGTTATTTCCCCTTATTTATTGGAAGTAAAATTTGTACCATTGTAACTCATGAACCAGAGGTGATATAGACTAGATATTTCACAGTTGGTCATCATTGACCTTGACCTTGAAAAAGGTCACAAGGTCAAAGGTCAAGGTCATGTTCTAATTTTTGACCCTTGGTTGTGTGCAGATCTCCTCCTTTACTATAATAGATAGAGAACTGAAACCTTTACCAAAATGTGTATCATATTGAGATCTTGAATCGTCACTTTTTTTATTTGACATTTTTATAAGAGTTATCTCCCCTAGACCAATAAAATGTATTGTGAATTGCATTATATCACTGTATCTCAGTAACTATAACAGATATATATATGAAACCTTATATCATTGGTCATCATTGACCTTGACCTTGAAAATGGACACAAGGTCAAAGGTCAAGGTCACGTTTGAAATTTTGGCATTGTCTTGTCATCGCTATTACTTTGAAACGGTAAAAGATAGGCTATAAGTTATAATGGATAAAATGTTGGTCTCATAAAGGCGCAACTTTTTTCTATTTAGAGGGAAAGGATCCGGCTTCATCTTATAGGAGTTATCCCCCATTACAACCGTTGATAATTAGTTTTTCATTAATTACTTATCAACTATTGATAGTAGAGGCTTGGGGTCTTCACTATGGATCATTAGGACCCTTGACCTTGAAAACAAATACAAGGTCAAAGGTCAAGGTCATTTTCTAATTTTTTGTATATATTATAAGTAGTCATATCTTAATGACTTTAAGAGATATTGGCATAAAATCTTCAATGTTGATCACTGTTGACCTTCAGCATGGTCAAGGTCATGCTGTAAAAGTCAAGATCAAAGTCCTTTATAAATGTTTTTCATGGTACTATGTATTTTGAATGGCTTCTTCTTTTAATGCTATTGCCTATAAGTAATATGTACGTAGATTTAAAGATCAGGTGTCAAGGTCATTCAAGTTTTCTTACGTCCTATTTAATGACCTTTCTTATTTTTAAAGATATCTAAATAGTTTTTTAATAATTTTTGTTCTTATTAATTGCTATAGACAAATTACGTATGTTTCTTAGCTTTTTGGTTTCAAGGTCATTTATTTAATGTCTTCTTTTGAAGTGGAAAGCCTATTAATCGTTCTTTAGAACGATTGAACCTATATTTATTATTATTATTATTCTTATTTTTTTCCGCCAAGTTTTCTTTTCCCATTATAAATTTTGTTTCGCGACATGTCGTAAAGACATTTTGTACTATGGATGTATAAGACATTACGCTTTCGCAGTTGACCCTGTCACACCGAACACTTGTTCTTTACGGAGTTATCTCCCCTGTTACAGAAAAGCTTGTGTGCAGATAAACTATGAAACCGTAAAAGATTTCGCAATAAAAGTTGTTGCAAAATGGTCAGCTATGGATTGCGACAATTTGTTACATATCGCGCAAAGTATTTTGACAACTCCTTGTAGGAGTTATTTCCCCTTATTTATTGGAAGTACAATTTGTACCATTGTAACTCATGAACCAGAGGTGATATAGACTAGATATTTCACAGTTGGTCATCATTGACCTTGACCTTGAAAAAGGTCACAAGGTCAAAGGTCAAGGTCATGTTCTAATTTTTGACCCTTGGTTGTGTGCAGATCTTCTCCTTTACTATAATAGATAGAGAACTGAAACCTTTACCAAAATGTGTATCATATTAAGATCTTGAATCGTCACTTTTTTTATTTGACATTTTATAAGAGTTGTCTCCCCTTAGACCAATAATATGCATTGTGAGTTACATTAGATCACTATATCTCAGTAACTATAACAGACATATACATGAAACCTTATATCATTGGTCATCATTGACCTTGACCTTGAAAATGGACACAAGGTCAAAGGTCAAGGTCACGTTTGAAATTTTGACATTGTCTCGCCATCGCTATTCCCTTGAAACGGTAAAAGATAGGCAATAACTTGTAATAGGTAAAATGTCAACTTTCACCTTGACCTTGCCCAAGGTCATAAGGTCAAAGGTCAAGGTCACCTGTGTTTCAGCACAGCGACATGTGAATTTTTGTACCTTTCGATTCGCTTTGTATTTTTTAGCTTGCTACATGTCGCAATGAAATTTTGTGCCAGGCATGGGAAAAAACATGGGGAATTTTAGGGTATTCCGCCAGCCTGCAAAAATAAAGGGGGGGGGTGTTTCTAAGGGGACCCCATAAGAATGTAGTGTGCAGATTTCATCCTAGACCACAGAGAATGGTGAAACAAAATGGACGCCAAATCGTTCGGGGATTGATGTCCCTAAATTGTCGCTACAGTAGAAATCGTTCTGACGAACGATAAAAAAATGTCCAGGTCATGAAAGTTGAAGATAGGTTTTTTATGCAAAAATCGCAATTTTCAGAAAAACCATAAGTCCTAGCTTTTCGAAAATGGTGCCAATCGATTTAGAATGTCGATTTTACCCCAACCATGTATCTCGGATGTGCATAAATGTCAACAAACTCCAAAATCGGCAGAAAAAATCAAATGTCGAGACCCCATCGGGACCCCTTAGATTTCATCGCTTGAATTTTTGTGCATTGATTAATCCTTGAAATATACATCTGAATTGTGTCTTCGTGAGTTGTTCTAGCTGAAACAAACATTTTTTCTACTTGCATTTATTTTGAAATGACAATAAAATGCGCGCGATCGAGTGTCGTTTGGTACGTACGATTGCTGTATTTCACCGAAGAAAAATCCGTTTTTCCTTTTACAATGAATTGAAAGTAACATTAAACTGTCAAAATTGCATCATTGTTGACGGCGATCATATGTATACAGTACGTATGACGCCTGTTTTCTATTTTTTTTTTTTTTTTATAAGTCCACGATAATATATAGCATTGTCACGTGACATCAGACGTCTCGACCAGTCAAATCAATGTGTTCTATTTGTATTTCATAAATAAAAATCATAGAATTTTCTGTCTTTCTTATTTATTTCATTTGTAAATACACGAAAACATTACAAAATATCTTTGTATTTTAAATGTAGAAAACACATAGAAGGTATATATACGTCAAAATTTGACTTTCTGTATATAGGCTTCTGTGGTCCAGTGGTAACAACGATGAGCTGGCAATACTGACATCGTCGGTTCGAGCCTAGGATGTGACAAGTCATTTTTGCATGGTTTTTTGCTACGTTTCACGTATATTTTATGCAGTTATGGTTTTTTATATAGAAAAAACAAAAAAAAACTGAAATTTTTTTACGCCGCGGTGTAAAAAATGTCGATGGAAGTGGTAAGCCATGATTATTTGTGGCGAAGTCACAAATGAACCTATATTATTAAGGCTTTCCACTTCCGAGTGGGAAGCCTTACTGTTATTCTTCTGTTTCTTATTATTATTATTATTAAGGCTTTCCACTTTCCAGTGGAAAGACTTATTGCATTTTGTCTGTTTCTTATTATTATTATTCTTATTATTCTTCCGCCAAGTTTTTTCTTTTCCCATTATAAATTTTGTTTCGCGACATGTCGTAAAGACATTTTGTACTATGAATGTATGAGACATGACGCTTTCGCAGTTAACCCTGTCACACCGAACACTTTTTCTTTACGGAGTTATTTCCCCTGTCATAAAAATCTTGTGTGCAGATAAACTTTGAAACCGTAAAAGATTTCGCAATGAAAGTTGTTGCAAAATGCTCAGCTATTGATTGCGACAATTTGTTACATATCGCGCAAAGTATTTTGACGACTCCTTGTTGGAGTTATTTCCCCTTATTTATTGGAAGTACATTTTGTACCATAGTAACTCATGAACCAGAGTTGACAGAGACTAGATATTTCACAGTTGGTCATCATTGACCTTGACCTTGAAAAAGGTCACAAGGTCAAAGGTCAAGGTCACATTCTAAATTTTGACACTGTGGTGTGTGCGATTCTCCTCCTGAACCATAAGAGATACAGAAATAAATCTTTTACCAAAATGTGTATCATATTAAGGTCTTGAAAGGTCACTATAAATGATTTGACTTTTGAAAGAGTTATCTCCCCTGGATCAATTAAATATAGTGTATATAGCGTTATCTTAGTAACTATGACAGATATTTATATGAAACCTTATATCATTAGTCATCATTGACCTTGACCTTGAAAATGGACACAAGGTCAAAGGTCAAGGTCACGTTTGAAATTTTGACATTATCTTGTCATCGCTATTTCTTTGAAACGGTAAAAGATAGCTTATAACTTATAACGGATAAAATGTCGGCCTCATAAATGCGCAACTTTTTTCTATTTAAAGGAAAAGGATTTGACCTTCATCTTATAGGAGTTATCTCCCATTACAACCATTGATATTTATTTTTTCATTGATAACTTATTAACTATTGATAGTAGAGGCATGGGGACTTCACCAAAGACCATTATGACACTTGACCTTGAAAATAGAAACAAAGTAAAAGGTCAAGGTCATCTTATAAATTTGGGTATTTATGATAAATAGGCATTTCTTCAAAATTTTAAGACATATTGACAAAGGACCTTCACTGTTGGTCCTTTATTGACCCTCAGCATGGTCAAGGTCATATTGACAGCAGTCAAGGTCAAATAATATTTTTTGGAAATTCTGCTTTTTCGTGTATATAAAATGGTAAATACAAATAAATGATTTGTTTTTAAAGCATTGAATATGCAAAAATCAAACACTTGGTAGTCAATGTCATTTATCTCAATTAACGTCCTATTTTTTTACCTTTTTTATTTCAAAAGATATACGAATGGTTTTTTTCTTTTGTTTATTTTGAAAAGAAGATTCAATTTCCATATAGCCAAAGTCAATGTCATGGTCATTTATGCAATAAGTGGAAAGCCTCTCATTTGTTCGGTAGAACCAATGAACTTATATTTATTATTATTCTTATTATTCTTCCGCCAAGTTTTGTTATCCCATTATAAATTTTGTTTCGCGACATGTTGTAAAGACATTTTGTACTATGAATGTATGAGACATTACGCATTCGCAGTTAACCCTGTCACACCGAACACTTTTTCTTTACGGAGTTATTTCCCCTGTCATAAAAATCTTGTGTGCAGATAAACTTTTAAACCGTAAAAGATTTCGCAATGAAAGTTGTTGCAAAATGCTCAGCTATTGATCGCGACAATTTGTTACATATCGCGCAAAGTATTTTGACGACTCCTTGTAGGAGTTATTTCCCCTTATTTATTGGAAGTACATTTTGTACCATAGTAACTCATGAACCAGAGATGACAGTGACTAGATATTTCACAGTTGGTCATCATTGACCTTGACCTTGAAAAAGGTCACAAGGTCAAAGGTCAAGGTCACATTCTAAATTTTGACACTGTGGTGTGTGCGATTCTCCTCCTGAACCATAAGAGATACAGAAATAAATCTTTTACCAAAATGTGTATCATATTAAGGTCTTGAAAGGTCACTATAAATGATTTGACTTTTGAAAGAGTTATCTCCCCTGGATCAATTAAATATAGTGTATATAGCGTTATCTCAGTAACTATGACAGATATTTATATGAAACCTTATATCATTAGTCATCATTGACCTTGACCTTGAAAATGGATACAAGGTCAAAGGTCAAGGTCACGTTTGAAATTTTGACATTATCTTGTCATCGCTATTTCTTTGAAACAGTAAAAGATAGCTTATAACTTATAACGGATAAAATGTCGGCCTCATAAATGCGCAACTTTTTTCTATTTAAAGGAAAAGGATTTGACTTCATCTTATAGGAGTTATCTCCCATTACAACCATTGATATTTACTTTTTCATTGATAACTTATTAACTATTGATAGTAGAGGCATGGGGACTTCACCAAAGACCATTATGACCCTTGACCTTGAAAATAGAAACAAGGTAAAAGGTCAAGGTCATCTTATAAATTTGGGTATTTATGATAAATACGCATTTCTTCATAATTATAAGACATATTGACAAAGGATCTTCACTGTTGGTCCTTTATTGACCCTCAGCATGGTCAAGGTCATATTGACAGCAGTCAAGGTCAAATAATATTTTTTGGAAATTCTGCTTTTTCGTGTATATAAAATGGTAAATACAAGTAAATGATTTGTTTTTAAAGCATTGAATATGCAAATATCAAACACTTGGTAGTCAAGGTCATTTATCACAATTAACGTCCTATTTTTTTACCTTTTTTATTTCAAAAGATATACGAATGGTTTTTCTTTCTTTTGTTTATTTTGAAAAGAAGATTCAATTTCCATATAGCCAAAGTCAATGTCATGGTCATTTATGCAATAAGTGGAAAGCCTCTCATTTGTTCGGTAGAACCAATGAACTTATATTTATTATTATTATTCTTATTTTTTTCCGCCAAGTTTTCTTTTCCCATTATAAATTTTGTTTCGCGACATGTCGTAAAGACATTTTGTACTATGGATGTATAAGACATTACGCTTTCGCAGTTGACCCTGTCACACCGAACACTTGTTCTTTACGGAGTTATCTCCCCTGTTACAGAAAAGCTTGTGTGCAGATAAACTATGAAACCGTAAAAGATTTCGCAATAAAAGTTGTTGCAAAATGGTCAGCTATGGATTGCGACAATTTGTTACATATCGCGCAAAGTATTTTGACGACTCCTTGTAGGAGTTATTTCCCCTTATTTATTGGAAGTACAATTTGTACCATTGTAACTCATGAACCAGAGGTGATATAGACTAGATATTTCACAGTTGGTCATCATTGACCTTGACCTTGAAAAAGGTCACAAGGTCAAAGGTCAAGGTCATGTTCTAATTTTTGACCCTTGGTTGTGTGCAGATCTTCTCCTTTACTATAATAGATAGAGAACTGAAACCTTTACCAAAATGTGTATCATATTAAGATCTTGAATCGTCACTTTTTTTATTTGACATTTTATAAGAGTTGTCTCCCCTTAGACCAATAATATGCATTGTGAGTTACATTAGATCACTATATCTCAGTAACTATAACAGACATATACATGAAACCTTATATCATTGGTCATCATTGACCTTGACCTTGAAAATGGACACAAGGTCAAAGGTCAAGGTCACGTTTGAAATTTTGACATTGTCTCGCCATCGCTATTCCCTTGAAACGGTAAAAGATAGGCAATAACTTGTAATAGGTAAAATGTCAACTTTCACCTTGACCTTGCCCAAGGTCATAAGGTCAAAAGTCAAGGTCACCTGTGTTTCAGCACAGCGACATGTGAATTTTTGTACCTTTCGATTCGCTTTGTATTTTTTAGCTTGCTACATGTCGCAATGAAATTTTGTGCCAGGCATGGGAAAAAACATGGGGAATTTTAGGGTATTCCGCCAGCCTGCAAAAATAAAGGGGGGGGGGGTGTTTCTAAGGGGACCCCATAAGAATGTAGTGTGCAGATTTCATCCTAGACCACAGAGAATGGTGAAACAAAATGGACGCCAAATCGTTCGGGGATTGATGTCCCTAAATTGTCGCTACAGTAGAAATCGTTCTGACGAACGATAAAAAAATGTCCAGGTCATGAAAGTTGAAGATAGGTTTTTTATGCAAAAATCGCAATTTTCAGAAAAACCATAAGTCCTAGCTTTTCGAAAATGGTGCCAATCGATTTAGAATGTCGATTTTACCCCAACCATGTATCTCGGATGTGCATAAATGTCAACAAACTCCAAAATCGGCAGAAAAAATCAAATGTCGAGACCCCATCGGGACCCCTTAGATTTCATCGCTTGAATTTTTGTGCATTGATTAATCCTTGAAATATACATCTGAATTGTGTCTTCGTGAGTTGTTCTAGCTGAAACAAACATTTTTTCTACTTGCATTTATTTTGAAATGACAATAAAATGCGCGCGATCGAGTGTCGTTTGGTACGTACGATTGCTGTATTTCACCGAAGAAAAATCCGTTTTTCCTTTTACAATGAATTGAAAGTAACATTAAACTGTCAAAATTGCATCATTGTTGACGGCGATCATATGTATACAGTACGTATGACGCCTGTTTTCTATTTTTTTTTTTTTTTTATAAGTCCACGATAATATATAGCATTGTCACGTGACATCAGACGTCTCGACCAGTCAAATCAATGTGTTCTATTTGTATTTCATAAATAAAAATCATAGAATTTTCTGTCTTTCTTATTTATTTCATTTGTAAATACACGAAAACATTACAAAATATCTTTGTATTTTAAATGTAGAAAACACATAGAAGGTATATATACGTCAAAATTTGACTTTCTGTATATAGGCTTCTGTGGTCCAGTGGTAACAACGATGAGCTGGCAATACTGACATCGTCGGTTCGAGCCTAGGATGTGACAAGTCATTTTTGCATGGTTTTTTGCTACGTTTCACGTATATTTTATGCAGTTATGGTTTTTTATATAGAAAAAAAAAAAAAAAACTGAAATTTTTTTACGCCGCGGTGTAAAAAATGTCGATGGAAGTGGTAAGCCATGATTATTTGTGGCGAAGTCACAAATGAACCTATATTATTAAGGCTTTCCACTTCCGAGTGGGAAGCCTTACTGTTATTCTTCTGTTTCTTATTATTATTATTATTAAGGCTTTCCACTTTCCAGTGGAAAGACTTATTGCATTTTGTCTGTTTCTTATTATTATTAAGGCTTTCCACTTTCCAGTGGAAAGACTTATTGCATTTTGTCTGTTTCTTATTATTCTTATTATTCTTCCGCCAAGTTTTTTCTTTTCCCATTATAAATTTTGTTTCGCGACATGTCGTAAAGACATTTTGTACTATGAATGTATGAGACATTACGCATTCGCAGTTAACCCTGTCACACCAAACACTTTTTCTTTACGGAGTTATTTCCCCTGTCATAAAAATCTTGTGTGCAGATAAACTTTTAAACCGTAAAAGATTTCGCAATGAAAGTTGTTGCAAAATGCTCAGCTATTGATCGCGACAATTTGTTACATATCGCGCAAAGTATTTTGACGACTCCTTGTAGGAGTTATTTCCCCTTATTTATTGGAAGTACATTTTGTACCATAGTAACTCATGAACCAGAGATGACAGTGACTAGATATTTCACAGTTGGTCATCATTGACCTTGACCTTGAAAAAGGTCACAAGGTCAAGGGTCAAGGTCACATTCTAAATTTTGGCACTGTGGTGTGTGCGATTCTCCTCCTGAACCATAAGAGATACAGAAATAAATCTTTTACCAAAATGTGTATCATATTAAGGTCTTGAAAGGTCACTATAAATGATTTGACTTTTGAAAGAGTTATCTCCCCTGGATCAATTAAATATAGTGTATATAGCGTTATCTCAGTAACTATGACAGATATTTATATGAAACCTTATATCATTAGTCATCATTGACCTTGACCTTGAAAATGGACACAAGGTCAAAGGTCAAGGTCACGTTTGAAATTTTGACATTATCTTGTCATCGCTATTTCTTTGAAACGGTAAAAGATAGCTTATAACTTATAACGGATAAAATGTCGGCCTCATAAATGCGCAACTTTTTTCTATTTAAAGGAAAAGGATTTGACTTCATCTTATAGGAGTTATCTCCCATTACAACCATTGATATTTACTTTTTCATTGATAACTTATTAACTATTGATAGTAGAGGCATGGGGACTTCACCAAAGACCATTATGACCCTTGACCTTGAAAATAGAAACAAGGTAAAAGGTCAAGGTCATCTTATAAATTTGGGTATTTATGATAAATACGCATTTCTTCATAATTATAAGACATATTGACAAAGGATCTTCACTGTTGGTCCTTTATTGACCCTCAGCATGGTCAAGGTCATATTGACAGCAGTCAAGGTCAAATAATATTTTTTGGAAATTCTGCTTTTTCGTGTATATAAAATGGTAAATACAAGTAAATGATTTGTTTTTAAACCATTGAATATGCAAATATCAAACACTTGGTAGTCAAGGTCATTTATCACAATTAACGTCCTATTTTTTTACCTTTTTTATTTCAAAAGATATACGAATGGTTTTTCTTTCTTTTGTTTATTTTGAAAAGAAGATTCAATTTCCATATAGCCAAAGTCAATGTCAAGGTCATTTATGCAATAAGTGGAAAGCCTCTCATTTGTTCGGTAGAACCAATGAACTTATATTTAAGGCTTTCCACTTTCCAGTGGAAAGACTTATTGCATTTTGTCTGTTTCTTATTATTATTATTAAGGCTTTCCACTTTCCAGTGGAAAGACTTATTGCATTTTGTCTGTTTCTTATTATTATTATTCTTATTATTCTTCCGCCAAGTTTTGTTATCCCATTATAAATTTTGTTTCGCGACATGTCGTAAAGACATTTTGTACTATGAATGTATGAGACATTACGCATTCGCAGTTAACCCTGTCACACTGAACACTTTTTCTTTACGGAGTTATTTCCCCTGTCATAAAAATCTTGTGTGCAGATAAACTTTTAAACCGTAAAAGATTTCGCAATGAAAGTTGTTGCAAAATGCTCAGCTATTGATTGCGACAATTTGTTACATATCGCGCAAAGTATTTTGACGACTCCTTGTAGGAGTTATTTCCCCTTATTTATTGGAAGTACATTTTGTACCATAGTAACTCATGAACCAGAGATGACAGTGACTAGATATTTCACAGTTGGTCATCATTGACCTTGGCCTTGAAAAAGGTCACAAGGTCAAAGGTCAAGGTCACATTCTAAATTTTGACACTGTGGTGTGTGCGATTCTCCTCCTGAACCATAAGAGATACAGAAATAAATCTTTTACCAAAATGTGTATCATATTAAGGTCTTGAAAGGTCACTATAAATGATTTGACTTTTGAAAGAGTTATCTCCCCTGGATCAATTAAATATAGTGTATATAGCGTTATCTCAGTAACTATGACAGATATTTATATGAAACCTTATATCATTAGTCATCATTGACCTTGACCTTGAAAATGGACACAAGGTCAAAGGTCAAGGTCACGTTTGAAATTTCGACATTATCTTGTCATCGCTATTTCTTTGAAACGGTAAAAGATAGCTTATAACTTATAACGGATAAAATGTCGGCCTCATAAATGCGCAACTTTTTTCTATTTAAAGGAAAAGGATTTGACTTCATCTTATAGGAGTTATCTCCCATTACAACCATTAATATTTACTTTTTCATTGATAACTTATTAACTATTGATAGTAGAGGCATGGGGACTTCACCAAAGACCGTTATGACCCTTGACCTTGAAAATAGAAACAAGGTAAAAGGTCAAGGTCATCTTATAAATTTGGGTATTTATGATAAATACGCATTTCTTCATAATTATAAGACATATTGACAAAGGATCTTCACTGTTGGTCCTTTATTGACCCTCAGCATGGTCAAGGTCATATTGACAGCAGTCAAGGTCAAATAATATTTTTTGGAAATTCTGCTTTTTCGTGTATATAAAATGGTAAATACAAGTAAATGATTTGTTTTTAAAGCATTGAATATGCAAAAATCAAACACTTGGCAGTCAAGGTCATTTATCCCAATAAACGTCCTATTTTTTTACCTTTTTTATTTCAAAAGATATACGAATGGTTTTTCTTTCTTTTGTTTATTTTGAAAAGAAGATTCAATTTCCATATAGCCAAAGTCAATGTCAAGGTCATTTATGCAATAAGTGGAAAGCCTCTCATTTGTTCGGTAGAACCAATGAACTTATATTTCTTATTATTCTTCCGCCAAGTTTTGTTATCCCATTATAAATTTTGTTTCGCGACATGTCGTAAAGACATTTTGTACTATGGATGTATGAGACATTACGCATTCGCAGTTAACCCTGTCACACCGAACACTTTTTCTTTACGGAGTTATTTCCCCTGTCATAAAAAGCTTGTGTGCAGATAAACTTTGAAACCGTAAAAGATTTCGCAATAAAAATTGTTGCAAAATGGTCAGCTATTGATTGCGACAATTTGTTACATATCGCGCAAAGTATTTTGACGACTCCTTGTAGGAGTTATTTCCCCTTATTTATTGGAAGTACATTTTGTACCATAGTAACTCATGAACCAGAGGTGACAGAGACTAGATATTTCACAGTTGGTCATCATTGACCTTGACCTTGAAAAAGGTCACAAGGTCAAAGGTCAAGGTCACATTCTAAATTTTGACACTGTGGTGTGTGCGATTCTCCTCCTGAACCATAAGAGATACAGAAATAAATCTTTTACCAAAATGTGTATCATATTAAGGTCTTGAAAGGTCACTATAAATGATTTGACTTTTGAAAGAGTTATCTCCCCTGGATCAATTAAATATAGTGTATATAGCGTTATCTCAGTAACTATGACAGATATTTATATGAAACCTTATATCATTAGTCATCATTGACCTTGACCTTGAAAATGGACACAAGGTCAAAGGTCAAGGTCACGTTTGAAATTTTGACATTATCTTGTCATCGCTATTTCTTTGAAACGGTAAAAGATAGCTTATAACTTATAACGGATAAAATGTCGGCCTCATAAATGCGCAACTTTTTTCTATTTAAAGGAAAAGGATTTGACTTCATCTTATAGGAGTTATCTCCCATTACAACCATTGATATTTACTTTTTCATTGATAACTTATTAACTATTGATAGTAGAGGCATGGGGACTTCACCAAAGACCATTATGACCCTTGACCTTGAAAATAGAAACAAGGTAAAAGGTCAAGGTCATCTTATAAATTTGGGTATTTATGATAAATACGCATTTCTTCATAATTATAAGACATATTGACTAAGGATCTTCACTGTTGGTCCTTTATTGACCCTCAGCATGGTCAAGGTCATATTGACAGCAGTCAAGGTCAAATAATATTTTTTGGAAATTCTGCTTTTTCGTGTATATAAAATGGTAAATACAAATAAATGATTTGTTTTTAAAGCATTGAATATGCAAAAATCAAACACTTGGTAGTCAAGGTCATTTATCTCAATTAACGTCCTATTTTTTTTACCTTTTTTATTTCAAAAGATATACGAATGGTTTTTCTTTCTTTTGTTTATTTTGAAAAGAAGATTCAATTTCCATATAGCCAAAGTCAATGTCAAGGTCATTTATGCAATAAGTGGAAAGCCTCTCATTTGTTCGGTAGAACCAATGAACTTATATTTATTCTTATTATTCTTCCGCCAAGTTTTTTCTTTTCCCATTATAAATTTTGTTTCGCGACATGTCGTAAAGACATTTTGTACTATGAATGTATGAGACATTACGCTTTCGCAGTTAACCCTGTCACACCGAACACTTTTTCTTTACGGAGTTATTTCCCCTGTCATAAAAATCTTGTGTGCAGACAAACTTTGAAACCGTAAAAGATTTCGCAATGAAAGTTGTTGCAAAATGCTCAGCTATTGATTGCGACAATTTGTTACATATCGCGCAAAGTATTTTGACGACTCCTTGTTGGAGTTATTTCCCCTTATTTATTGGAAGTACATTTTGTACCATAGTAACTCATGAACCAGAGTTGACAGAGACTAGATATTTCACAGTTGGTCATCATTGACCTTGACCTTGAAAAAGGTCACAAGGTCAAAGGTCAAGGTCACATTCTAAATTTTGACACTGTGGTGTGTGCGATTCTCCTCCTGAACCATAAGAGATACAGAAATAAATCTTTTACCAAAATGTGTATCATATTAAGGTCTTGAAAGGTCACTATAAATGATTTGACTTTTGAAAGAGTTATCTCCCCTGGATCAATTAAATATAGTGTATATAGCGTTATCTTAGTAACTATGACAGATATTTATATGAAAACTTATATCATTAGTCATCATTGACCTTGACCTTGAAAATGGACACAAGGTCAAAGGTCAAGGTCACGTTTGAAATTTTGACATTATCTTGTCATCGCTATTTCTTTGAAACGGTAAAAGATAGCTTATAACTTATAACGGATAAAATGTCGGCCTCATAAATGCGCAACTTTTTTCTATTTAAAGGAAAAGGATTTGACTTCATCTTATAGGAGTTATCTCCCATTAGAAGCATTGATATTTATTTTTTCATTGATAACTTATTAACTATTGATAGTAGAGGCATGGGGACTTCACCAAAGACCATTATGACCCTTGACCTTGAAAATAGAAACAAGGTAAAAGGTCAAGGTCATCTGATAAATTTGGGTATTTATGATAAATAGGCATTTCTTCATAATTTTAAGACATATTGACAAAGGACCTTCACTGTTGGTCCTTTATTGACCCTCAGCATGGTCAAGGTCATATTGACAGCAGTCAAGGTCAAATAATATTTTTTGGAAATTCTGCTTTTTCGTGTGTATAAAATGGTAAATACAAATAAATGATTTGTTTTTAAAGCATTGAATATGCAAAAATCAAACACTTGGTAGTCAATGTCATTTATCTCAATTAACGTCCTATTTTTTTTACCTTTTGTATTTCAAAAGATATACGAATGGTTTTTCTTTCTTTTGTTTATTTTGAAAAGAAGATTCAATTTCCATATAGCCAAAGTCAATGTCAAGGTCATTTATGCAATAAGTGGAAAGCCTCTCATTTGTTCGGTTGAACCAATGAACTTATATTTATTATTATTATTCTTATTTTTTTCCGCCAAGTTTTCTTTTCCCATTATAAATTTTGTTTCGCGACATGTCGTAAAGACATTTTGTACTATGGATGTATAAGACATTACGCTTTCGCAGTTGACCCTGTCACACCGAACACTTGTTCTTTACGGAGTTATCTCCCCTGTTACAGAAAAGCTTGTGTGCAGATAAACTATGAAACCGTAAAAGATTTCGCAATAAAAGTTGTTGCAAAATGGTCAGCTATGGATTGCGACAATTTGTTACATATCGCGCAAAGTATTTTGACGACTCCTTGTAGGAGTTATTTCCCCTTATTTATTGGAAGTACAATTTGTACCATTGTAACTCATGAACCAGAGGTGATATAGACTAGATATTTCACAGTTGGTCATCATTGACCTTGACCTTGAAAAAGGTCACAAGGTCAAAGGTCAAGGTCATGTTCTAATTTTTGACCCTTGGTTGTGTGCAGATCTTCTCCTTTACTATAATAGATAGAGAACTGAAACCTTTACCAAAATGTGTATCATATTAAGATCTTGAATCGTCACTTTTTTTATTTGACATTTTATAAGAGTTGTCTCCCCTTAGACCAATAATATGCATTGTGAGTTACATTAGATCACTATATCTCAGTAACTATAACAGACATATACATGAAACCTTATATCATTGGTCATCATTGACCTTGACCTTGAAAATGGACACAAGGTCAAAGGTCAAGGTCACGTTTGAAATTTTGACATTGTCTCGCCATCGCTATTCCCTTGAAACGGTAAAAGATAGGCAATAACTTGTAATAGGTAAAATGTCAACTTTCACCTTGACCTTGCCCAAGGTCATAAGGTCAAAGGTCAAGGTCACCTGTGTTTCAGCACAGCGACATGTGAATTTTTGTACCTTTCGATTCGCTTTGTATTTTTTAGCTTGCTACATGTCGCAATGAAATTTTGTGCCAGGCATGGGAAAAAACATGGGGAATTTTAGGGTATTCCGCCAGCCTGCAAAAATAAAGGGGGGGGGGGTGTTTCTAAGGGGACCCCATAAGAATGTAGTGTGCAGATTTCATCCTAGACCACAGAGAATGGTGAAACAAAATGGACGCCAAATCGTTCGGGGATTGATGTCCCTAAATTGTCGCTACAGTAGAAATCGTTCTGACGAACGATAAAAAAATGTCCAGGTCATGAAAGTTGAAGATAGGTTTTTTATGCAAAAATCGCAATTTTCAGAAAAACCATAAGTCCTAGCTTTTCGAAAATGGTGCCAATCGATTTAGAATGTCGATTTTACCCCAACCATGTATCTCGGATGTGCATAAATGTCAACAAACTCCAAAATCGGCAGAAAAAATCAAATGTCGAGACCCCATCGGGACCCCTTAGATTTCATCGCTTGAATTTTTGTGCATTGATTAATCCTTGAAATATACATCTGAATTGTGTCTTCGTGAGTTGTTCTAGCTGAAACAAACATTTTTTCTACTTGCATTTATTTTGAAATGACAATAAAATGCGCGCGATCGAGTGTCGTTTGGTACGTACGATTGCTGTATTTCACCGAAGAAAAATCCGTTTTTCCTTTTACAATGAATTGAAAGTAACATTAAACTGTCAAAATTGCATCATTGTTGACGGCGATCATATGTATACAGTACGTATGACGCCTGTTTTCTATTTTTTTTTTTTTTTTTTTATAAGTCCACGATAATATATAGCATTGTCACGTGACATCAGACGTCTCGACCAGTCAAATCAATGTGTTCTATTTGTATTTCATAAATAAAAATCATAGAATTTTCTGTCTTTCTTATTTATTTCATTTGTAAATACACGAAAACATTACAAAATATCTTTGTATTTTAAATGTAGAAAACACATAGAAGGTATATATACGTCAAAATTTGACTTTCTGTATAAAGGCTTCCGTGGTCCAGTGGTAACAACGATGAGCTGGCAATACTGACATCGTCGGTTCGAGCCTAGGATGTGACAAGTCATTTTTGCATGGTTTTTTGCTACGTTTCACGTATATTTTATGCAGTTATGGTTTTTTATATAGAAAAAACAAAAAAAAACTGAAATTTTTTTACGCCGCGGTGTAAAAAATGTCGATGGAAGTGGTAAGCCATGATTATTTGTGGCGAAGTCACAAATGAACCTATATTATTAAGGCTTTCCACTTCCTAGTGGGAAGCCTTACTGTTATTCTTCTGTTTCTTATTATTATTATTAAGGCTTTCCACTTCCGAGTGGAATGCCTTACTGTTATTAGTCTGTTTCTTATTAAGGCTTTCCACTTTCCAGTGGAAAGACTTACTGTTATTAGTCTGTTTCTTATTATTATTATTATTCTTATTTTTTTTCCGCCAACATTTTTTCCTTATTATAAATTTTGTTTCGCGACATGTCGTAAAGACATTTTGTACTATGAATGTATGAGACATTACGCTTTCGCAGTTGACCCTGTCACACCGAACACTTTTTATTTACGGAGTTATTTCCCCTGTCATAAAAAAGCTTGTGTGCAGATTAACTTTGAAACTGTAAAAGATATCGCAATAAAAGTTGTTCCAAAATGTTCAGCGAAGGATTGCGACACTTTATAACATATCGCATTAAAGAAATTTTCACCTTCTTATAGGAGTTATTTCCCCTTATTTATTGCAAGTACATTTTTGACCAGAGTAACTCATGAACCAGAGGTGATAAAGACTAGATATTTCACAGTTGGTCATCATTGACCTTGACCTTGAAAAAGGTCACACAAGGTCAAAGGTCAAGGTCATGTTCTAATTTTTGACCCTTTGTTGTGTGCAGATCTCCTCCTTTACTATAATAGATAGAGAACTGAAACCTTTACCAAAATGTGTATCATATTAAGATCTTGAATCGTCACTTTTTTTATTTGACATTTTATAAGAGTTGTCTCCCCTTAGACCAATAATATGCATTGTGAGTTACATTAGATCACTATATCTCAGTAACTATAACAGATATATACATGGAACCTTATATCATTGGTCATCATTGACCTTGACCTTGTAAATGGACACAAGGTCAAAGGCCAAGGTCACGTTTGAAATTTTGACATTGTCTCGCCATCGCTATTCCCTTGAAACGGTAAAAGATAGGCAATAACTTGTAATAGGTAAAAGGTCAACTTTCACCTTGACCTTGCCCAAGGTCACAAGGTCAAAGGTCAAGGTCACCTGTGTTTCAGTACAGCGACATGTGAATTTTTGTACCTTTGGATTCGCTTTGTATTTTTAGCTTGCTACATGTCGCAATACAATTTGGTGCCAGGCATGGGCAAGAACATGGGGAATTTTAGGGTATTCCGCCAGCCTGCAAAAATAAAGGGGGGGGGGGTTGTTTCTAAGGGACCCCATAAGAATGTAGTGTGCAGATTTCATCCTAGACCAAAGAGAATGGTGAAACAAAATGGACGACAATTAGTTCGGGGATCGATGTCCTTGAATTGTCGCTACAGTAGAAATCATTCTGACGAACGATAAAAAAATTTCCAGGTCATGAAAGTTGAAGATAGGTTTTTTATGCAAAAATCGCGATTTTCAGAAAAACCATAAATCCTAGCCTTTCGAAAATGGCGCCAATTGATTTAGAATGTCGATTTTACCCCAACCAAGTATCTCGGATGTGCATAAATGTCAACAAAATCGAAAATCGGCAGAAAAAATCAAATCTCGAGACCCAATCGGTACCCCCTAGATTTCATCGCTTGAATGTTTGTGCATTGATAAATCCTTAAAATATACATCTGAATTATGTCTTCATGAGTTGTTCTAGCTGAAACAAACATGTTTTGTACTTTCATTTATTTTGAAATCACAATAAAGTCCACGCGATGTGTCGTCTGTTCCTTCCTTTTGGTGAAAATCCGTTGCCTTTTACAATGCATTGAACGTAATATTCCAACGTTGATCACAACTGCATAATTGTTGACCTCCTGAGCCGTGATCTTGATGACATTTTTATGTATATCGCGATCATATGTAATATGCATCTGCGTAGTATAAAGTCTCTCCCCCCAAAAGAATATAATATACTAAGTCCGCGATATTATACCTCGATATCACGTGACGAAGGACGAAGTAACCAGTCAAATCAAAGCGTTCTATATGTATTTCATAAATAAAAATCAAAGAATTTTCTGTCTTCCTTATTTATTTCATTTGTAAATACACGAAAACAATATAAAATGTCTTTGTATTTTAAATGCAGAAAACACATAGAAGGTATATATACGTCAAAATTTGATATGTCATCAACAAGCTTCCGTGGCGCAGTGGATAGAGCGCTGAGCTGGCAATACTGACCTCCTGAGTTCGATACTAGGATGTGACAAGTCATTTTTGCATGGTTTTCTGCTACGTTTCACGTATATTTTGTGCAGTTATGTACTTTTATATAGAAAAAAAACATTTTTTTTTACGCTGCGGTGTAAAAAATGTCGCTTGATGTGGAAAACATGATTTTTTCTTCCCAAGGAAGAAAGGAACTTTAATTATTAAGGCTTTCCACTTTCCAGTGGAAAGACTTACTGTTATTAGTCTGTTTCTTATTAAGGCTTTCCACTTTCCAGTGGAAAGACTTATTGCATTTTGTCTGTTTCTTATTATTATTATTATTCTTATTATTCTTCCGCCAAGTTTTGTTATCCCATTATAAATTTTGTTTCGCGACATGTCGTAAAGACATTTTGTACTATGAATGAATGAGACATTACGCATTCGCAGTTAACCCTGTCACACCGAACACTTTTTCTTTACGTAGTTATTTCCCCTGTCATAAAAATCTTGTGTGCAGATAAACTTTTAAACTGTAAAAGATTTCGCAATGAAAGTTGTTGCAAAATGCTCAGCTATTGATCGCGACAATTTGTTACATATCGCGCAAAGTATTTTGACGACTCCTTGTAGGAGTTATTTCCCCTTATTTATTGGAAGTACATTTTGTACCATAGTAACTCATGAACCAGAGATGACAGTGACTAGATATTTCACAGTTGGTCATCATTGACCTTGACCTTGAAAAAGGTCACAAGGTCAAAGGTCAAGGTCACATTCTAAATTTTGACACTGTGGTGTGTGCGATTCTCCTCCTGAACCATAAGAGATACAGAAATAAATCTTTTACCAAAATGTGTATCATATTAAGGTCTTGAAAGGTCACTATAAATGATTTGACTTTTGAAAGAGTTATCTCCCCTGGATCAATTAAATATAGTGTATATAGCGTTATCTCAGTAACTATGACAGATATTTATATGAAACCTTATATCATTAGTCATTATTGACCTTGACCTTGAAAATGGACACAAGGTCAAAGGTCAAGGTCACGTTTGAAATTTTGACATTATCTTGTCATCGCTATTTCTTTGAAACGGTAAAAGATAGCTTATAACTTATAACGGATAAAATGTCGGCCTCGTAAATGCGCAACTTTGTTCTATTTAAAGGAAAAGGATTTGACTTCATCTTATAGGAGTTATCTCCCATTACAACCATTGATATTTACTTTTTCATTGATAACTTATTAACAATTGATAGTAGAGGCATGGGGACTTCACCAAAGACCATTATGACCCTTGACCTTGAAAATAGAAACAAGGTAAAAGGTCAAGGTCATCTTATAAATTTGGGTATTTATGATAAATACGCATTTCTTCATAATTATAAGACATATTGACAAAGGATCTTCACTGTTGGTCCTTTATTGACCCTCAGCATGGTCAAGGTCATATTGACAGCAGTCAAGGTCAAATAATATTTTTTGGAAATTCTGCTTTTTCGTGTATATAAAATGGTAAATACAAGTAAATGATTTGTTTTTAAAGCATTGAATATGCAAATATCAAACACTTGGTAGTCAAGGTCATTTATCACAATTAACCTCCTATTTTTTTACCTTTTTTATTTCAAAAGATATACGAATGGTTTTTCTTTCTTTTGTTTATTTTGAAAAGAAGATTCAATTTCCATATGGCCAAAGTCAATGTCAAGGTCATTTATGCAATAAGTGGAAAGCCTCTCATTTGTTCGGTAGAACCAATGAACTTATATTTATTATTATTATTCTTATTTTTTTTCCGCCAACTTTTTTTCCTTATTATAAATTTTGTTTCGCGACATGTCGTAAAGACATTTTGTACTATGAATGTATGAGACATTACGCTTTCGCAGTTGACCCTGTCACACCGAACACTTTTTCTTTACGGAGTTATTTCCCCTGTCATAAAAAAGCTTGTGTGCAGATTAACTTTGAAACTGTAAAAGATATCGCAATAAAAGTTGTTCCAAAATGTTCAGCGAAGGATTGCGACACTTTATAACATATCGCATTAAAGAAATTTTCACCTTCTTATAGGAGTTATTTCCCCTTATTTATTGCAAGTACATTTTTGACCAGAGTAACTCATGAACCAGAGGTGATAAAGACTAGATATTTCACAGTTGGTCATCATTGACCTTGACCTTGAAAAAGGTCACAAGGTCAAAGGTCAAGGTCATGTTCTAATTTTTGACCCTTGGTTGTGTGCAGATCTTCTCCTTTACTATAATAGATAGAGAACTGAAACCTTTACCAAAATGTGTATCATATTAAGATCTTGAATCGTCACTTTTTTTATTTGACATTTTATAAGAGTTGTCTCCCCTTAGACCAATAATATGCATTGTGAGTTACATTAGATCACTATATCTCAGTAACTATAACAGACATATACATGAAACCTTATATCATTGGTCATCATTGACCTTGACCTTGAAAATGGACACAAGGTCAAAGGTCAAGGTCACGTTTGAAATTTTGACATTGTCTCGCCATCGCTATTCCCTTGAAACGGTAAAAGATAGGCAATAACTTGTAATAGGTAAAATGTCAACTTTCACCTTGACCTTGCCCAAGGTCATAAGGTCAAAGGTCAAGGTCACCTGTGTTTCAGCACAGCGACATGTGAATTTTTGTACCTTTCGATTCGCTTTGTATTTTTTAGCTTGCTACATGTCGCAATGAAATTTTGTGCCAGGCATGGGAAAAAACATGGGGAATTTTAGGGTATTCCGCCGGCCTGCAAAAATAAAGGGGGGGGGGTGTTTCTAAGGGGACCCCATAAGAATGTAGTGTGCAGATTTCATCCTAGACCACAGAGAATGGTGAAACAAAATGGACGCCAAATCGTTCGGGGATTGATGTCCCTAAATTGTCGCTACAGTAGAAATCGTTCTGACGAACGATAAAAAAATGTCCAGGTCATGAAAGTTGAAGATAGGTTTTTTATGCAAAAATCGCAATTTTCAGAAAAACCATAAGTCCTAGCTTTTCGAAAATGGTGCCAATCGATTTAGAATGTCGATTTTACCCCAACCATGTATCTCGGATGTGCATAAATGTCAACAAACTCCAAAATCGGCAGAAAAAATCAAATGTCGAGACCCCATCGGGACCCCTTAGATTTCATCGCTTGAATTTTTGTGCATTGATTAATCCTTGAAATATACATCTGAATTGTGTCTTCGTGAGTTGTTCTAGCTGAAACAAACATTTTTTCTACTTGCATTTATTTTGAAATGACAATAAAATGCGCGCGATCGAGTGTCGTTTGGTACGTACGATTGCTGTATTTCACCGAAGAAAAATCCGTTTTTCCTTTTACAATGAATTGAAAGTAACATTAAACTGTCAAAATTGCATCATTGTTGACGGCGATCATATGTATACAGTACGTATGACGCCTGTTTTCTATTTTTTTTTTTTTTTTTATAAGTCCACGATAATATATAGCATTGTCACGTGACATCAGACGTCTCGACCAGTCAAATCAATGTGTTCTATTTGTATTTCATAAATAAAAATCATAGAATTTTCTGTCTTTCTTATTTATTTCATTTGTAAATACACGAAAACATTACAAAATATCTTTGTATTTTAAATGTAGAAAACACATAGAAGGTATATATACGTCAAAATTTGACTTTCTGTATAAAGGCTTCCGTGGTCCAGTGGTAACAACGATGAGCTGGCAATACTGACATCGTCGGTTCGAGCCTAGGATGTGACAAGTCATTTTTGCATGGTTTTTTGCTACGTTTCACGTATATTTTATGCAGTTATGGTTTTTTATATAGAAAAAACAAAAAAAAACTGAAATTTTTTTACGCCGCGGTGTAAAAAATGTCGATGGAAGTGGTAAGCCATGATTATTTGTGGCGAAGTCACAAATGAACCTATATTATTAAGGCTTTCCACTTCCTAGTGGGAAGCCTTACTGTTATTCTTCTGTTTCTTATTATTATTATTAAGGCTTTCCACTTCCGAGTGGAATGCCTTACTGTTATTAGTCTGTTTCTTATTAAGGCTTTCCACTTTCCAGTGGAAAGACTTACTGTTATTAGTCTGTTTCTTATTATTATTATTATTCTTATTTTTTTTCCGCCAACATTTTTTCCTTATTATAAATTTTGTTTCGCGACATGTCGTAAAGACATTTTGTACTATGAATGTATGAGACATTACGCTTTCGCAGTTGACCCTGTCACACCGAACACTTTTTATTTACGGAGTTATTTCCCCTGTCATAAAAAAGCTTGTGTGCAGATTAACTTTGAAACTGTAAAAGATATCGCAATAAAAGTTGTTCCAAAATGTTCAGCGAAGGATTGCGACACTTTATAACATATCGCATTAAAGAAATTTTCACCTTCTTATAGGAGTTATTTCCCCTTATTTATTGGAAGTACATTTTGTACCATAGTAACTCATGAACCAGAGATGACAGTGACTAGATATTTCACAGTTGGTCATCATTGACCTTGACCTTGAAAAAGGTCACAAGGTCAAAGGTCAAGGTCATGTTCTAGTTTTTGACCCTTTGTTGTGTGCAGATCTCCTCCTTTACTATAATAGATAGAGAACTGAAACCTTTACCAAAATGTGTATCATATTAAGATCTTGAATCGTCACTTTTTTTATTTGACATTTTATAAGAGTTGTCTCCCCTTAGACCAATAATATGCATTGTGAGTTACATTAGATCACTATATCTCAGTAACTATAACAGATATATACATGAAACCTTATATCATTGGTCATCATTGACCTTGACCTTGAAAATGGACACAAGGTCAAAGGTCAAGGTCACGTTTGAAATTTTGACACTGTCTCGCCATCGCTATTCCCTTGAAACGGTAAAAGATAGGCAATAACTTGTAATAGGTAAAATGTCAACTTTCACCTTGACCTTGCCCAAGGTCACAAGGTCAAAGGTCAAGGTCACCTGGGTTTCAGTACAGCGACATGTGAATTTTTGTACCTTTGGATTCGCTTTGTTTTTTTAGCTTGCTACATGTCGCAATAAAATTTGGTGCCAGGCATGGGCAAAAACATGGTGAATTTGAGGGTATTCCGCCAGCTTGCAAAAATAAAAAGGGGGGGGTGTTTCTAAGGGACCCCATAAGAATGTAGTGTGCAGATTTCATCCTAGACCACAGAGAATGGTGAAACAAAATGGACGCCAAATAGTTCGGGGATCGATGTCCTTGACTTGTCGCTACAGTAGAAATCATTCTGACGAACGATAAAAAAATTTCCAGGTCATGAAAGTTGAAGATAGGTTTTTCATGCAAAAATCGCGATTTTCAGAAAAACCATAAATCCTAGCCTTTCGAAAATGGCGCCAATCGATTTAGAATGTCGATTTTACCCCAACCAAGTATCTCGGATGTGCATAAATGTCAACAAAATCGAAAATCGGCAGAAAAAATCAAATGTCGAGGCCCCATCGGTACCCCCTAAATTTCAGCGGTTGAATGTTTGTGCATTGATAAATCCTTAAAATATACATCTGAATTATGTCTTCATGAGTTGTTCTAGCTGAAACAAACATGTTTTGTACTTTCATTTATTTTGAAATCACAATAAAGTCCACGCGATGTGTCGTCTGTTCCTTCCTTTTGGTGAAAATCCGTTGCCTTTTACAATGCATTGAACGTAATATTCCAACGTTGATCACAACTGCATAATTGTTGACCTCCTGAGCCGTGATCTTGATGACATTTTTATGTATATCGCGATCATATGTAATATGCATCTGCGTAGTATAAAGTCTCTCCCCCCAAAAGAATATAATATACTAAGTCCGCGATATTATACCTCGATATCACGTGACGAAGGACGAAGTAACCAGTCAAATCAAAGCGTTCTATATGTATTTCATAAATAAAAATCAAAGAATTTTCTGTCTTCCTTATTTATTTCATTTGTAAATACACGAAAACAATATAAAATGTCTTTGTATTTTAAATGCAGAAAACACATAGAAGGTATATATACGTCAAAATTTGATATGTCATCAACAAGCTTCCGTGGCGCAGTGGATAGAGCGCTGAGCTGGCAATACTGACATCCTGAGTTCGATACTAGTATGTGACAAGTCATTTTTGCATGGTTTTCTGCTACGTTTCACGTATATTTTGTGCAGTTATGTACTTTTATATAGAAAAAAAACATTTTTTTTTACGCTGCGGTGTAAAAAATGTCGCTTGATGTGGAAAACATGATTTTTTCTTCCCAAGGAAGAAAGGAACTTTAATTATTAAGGCTTTCCACTTTCCAGTGGAAAGACTTACTGTTATTAGTCTGTTTCTTATTATTATTATTATTCTTATTTTTTTTCCGCCAACTTTTTTTCCTTATTATAAATTTTGTTTCGCGACATGTCGTAAAGACATTTTGTACTATGAATGTATGAGACATTACGCTTTCGCAGTTGACCCACACACCGAACACTTTTTCTTTACGGAGTTATTTCCCCTGTCATAAAAAAGCTTGTGTGCAGATTAACTTTGAAACTGTAAAAGATATCGCAATAAAAGTTGTTCCAAAATGTTCAGCGAAGGATTGCGACACTTTATAACATATCGCATTAAAGAAATTTTCACCTTCTTATAGGAGTTATTTCCCCTTATTTATTGCAAGTACATTTTTGACCAGAGTAACTCATGAACCAGAGGTGATAAAGACTAGATATTTCACAGTTGGTCATCATTGACCTTGACCTTGAAAAAGGTCACAAGGTCAAAGGTCAAGGTCATGTTCTAATTTTTGACCCTTTGTTGTGTGCAGATCTCCTCCTTTACTATAATAGATAGAGAACTGAAACCTTTACCAAAATGTGTATCATATTAAGATCTTGAATCGTCACTTTTTTTATTTGACATTTTATAAGAGTTGTCTCCCCTTAGACCAATAATATGCATTGTGAGTTACATTAGATCACTATATCTCAGTAACTATAACAGATATATACATGGAACCTTATATCATTGGTCATCATTGACCTTGACCTTGTAAATGGACACAAGGTCAAAGGCCAAGGTCACGTTTGAAATTTTGACATTGTCTCGAAATCGCTATTCCCTTGAAACGGTAAAAGATAGGCAATAACTTGTAATAGGTAAAAGGTCAACTTTCACCTTGACCTTGCCCAAGGTCACAAGGTCAAAGGTCAAGGTCACCTGTGTTTCAGTACAGCGACATGTGAATTTTTGTACCTTTGGATTCGCTTTGTATTTTTAGCTTGCTACATGTCGCAATACAATTTGGTGCCAGGCATGGGCAAGAACATGGGGAATTTTAGGGTATTCCGCCAGCCTGCAAAAATAAAGGGGGGGGGTTGTTTCTAAGGGACCCCATAAGAATGTAGTGTGCAGATTTCATCCTAGACCAAAGAGAATGGTGAAACAAAATGGACGACAATTAGTTCGGGGATCGATGTCCTTGAATTGTCGCTACAGTAGAAATCATTCTGACGAACGATAAAAAAATTTCCAGGTCATGAAAGTTGAAGATAGGTTTTTTATGCAAAAATCGCGATTTTCAGAAAAACCATAAATCCTAGCCTTTCGAAAATGGCGCCAATTGATTTAGAATGTCGATTTTACCCCAACCAAGTATCTCGGATGTGCATAAATGTCAACAAAATCGAAAATCGGCAGAAAAAATCAAATCTCGAGACCCAATCGGTACCCCCTAGATTTCATCGCTTGAATGTTTGTGCATTGATAAATCCTTAAAATATACATCTGAATTATGTCTTCATGAGTTGTTCTAGCTGAAACAAACATGTTTTGTACTTTCATTTATTTTGAAATCACAATAAAGTCCACGCGATGTGTCGTCTGTTCCTTCCTTTTGGTGAAAATCCGTTGCCTTTTACAATGCATTGAACGTAATATTCCAACGTTGATCACAACTGCATAATTGTTGACCTCCTGAGCCGTGATCTTGATGACATTTTTATGTATATCGCGATCATATGTAATATGCATCTGCGTAGTATAAAGTCTCTCCCCCCAAAAGAATATAATATACTAAGTCCGCGATATTATACCTCGATATCACGTGACGAAGGACGAAGTAACCAGTCAAATCAAAGCGTTCTATATGTATTTCATAAATAAAAATCAAAGAATTTTCTGTCTTCCTTATTTATTTCATTTGTAAATACACGAAAACAATATAAAATGTCTTTGTATTTTAAATGCAGAAAACACATAGAAGGTATATATACGTCAAAATTTGATATGTCATCAACAAGCTTCCGTGGCGCAGTGGATAGAGCGCTGAGCTGGCAATACTGACATCCTGAGTTCGATACTAGTATGTGACAAGTCATTTTTGCATGGTTTTCTGCTACGTTTCACGTATATTTTGTGCAGTTATGTACTTTTATATAGAAAAAAAACATTTTTTTTTACGCTGCGGTGTAAAAAATGTCGCTTGATGTGGAAAACATGATTTTTTCTTCCCAAGGAAGAAAGGAACTTTAATTATTAAGGCTTTCCACTTTCCAGTGGAAAGACTTACTGTTATTAGTCTGTTTCTTATTATTATTATTATTCTTATTTTTTTTCCGCCAACTTTTTTTCCTTATTATAAATTTTGTTTCGCGACATGTCGTAAAGACATTTTGTACTATGAATGTATGAGACATTACGCTTTCGCAGTTGACCCACACACCGAACACTTTTTCTTTACGGAGTTATTTCCCCTGTCATAAAAAAGCTTGTGTGCAGATTAACTTTGAAACTGTAAAAGATATCGCAATAAAAGTTGTTCCAAAATGTTCAGCGAAGGATTGCGACACTTTATAACATATCGCATTAAAGAAATTTTCACCTTCTTATAGGAGTTATTTCCCCTTATTTATTGCAAGTACATTTTTGACCAGAGTAACTCATGAACCAGAGGTGATAAAGACTAGATATTTCACAGTTGGTCATCATTGACCTTGACCTTGAAAAAGGTCACAAGGTCAAAGGTCAAGGTCATGTTCTAATTTTTGACCCTTTGTTGTGTGCAGATCTCCTCCTTTACTATAATACATAGAGAACTGAAACCTTTACCAAAATGTGTATCATATTAAGATCTTGAATCGTCACTTTTTTTATTTGACATTTTATAAGAGTTGTCTCCCCTTAGACCAATAATATGCATTGTGAGTTACATTAGATCACTATATCTCAGTAACTATAACAGATATATACATGGAACCTTATATCATTGGTCATCATTGACCTTGACCTTGTAAATGGACACAAGGTCAAAGGCCAAGGTCACGTTTGAAATTTTGACATTGTCTCGAAATCGCTATTCCCTTGAAACGGTAAAAGATAGGCAATAACTTGTAATAGGTAAAAGGTCAACTTTCACCTTGACCTTGCCCAAGGTCACAAGGTCAAAGGTCAAGGTCACCTGTGTTTCAGTACAGCGACATGTGAATTTTTGTACCTTTGGATTCGCTTTGTATTTTTAGCTTGCTACATGTCGCAATACAATTTGGTGCCAGGCATGGGCAAGAACATGGGGAATTTTAGGGTATTCCGCCAGCCTGCAAAAATAAAGGGGGGGGGTTGTTTCTAAGGGACCCCATAAGAATGTAGTGTGCAGATTTCATCCTAGACCAAAGAGAATGGTGAAACAAAATGGACGACAATTAGTTCGGGGATCGATGTCCTTGAATTGTCGCTACAGTAGAAATCATTCTGACGAACGATAAAAAAATTTCCAGGTCATGAAAGTTGAAGATAGGTTTTTTATGCAAAAATCGCGATTTTCAGAAAAACCATAAATCCTAGCCTTTCGAAAATGGCGCCAATTGATTTAGAATGTCGATTTTACCCCAACCAAGTATCTCGGATGTGCATAAATGTCAACAAAATCGAAAATCGGCAGAAAAAATCAAATCTCGAGACCCAATCGGTACCCCCTAGATTTCATCGCTTGAATGTTTGTGCATTGATAAATCCTTAAAATATACATCTGAATTATGTCTTCATGAGTTGTTCTAGCTGAAACAAACATGTTTTGTACTTTCATTTATTTTGAAATCACAATAAAGTCCACGCGATGTGTCGTCTGTTCCTTCCTTTTGGTGAAAATCCGTTGCCTTTTACAATGCATTGAACGTAATATTCCAACGTTGATCACAACTGCATAATTGTTGACCTCCTGAGCCGTGATCTTGATGACATTTTTATGTATATCGCGATCATATGTAATATGCATCTGCGTAGTATAAAGTCTCTCCCCCCAAAAGAATATAATATACTAAGTCCGCGATATTATACCTCGATATCACGTGACGAAGGACGAAGTAACCAGTCAAATCAAAGCGTTCTATATGTATTTCATAAATAAAAATCAAAGAATTTTCTGTCTTCCTTATTTATTTCATTTGTAAATACACGAAAACAATATAAAATGTCTTTGTATTTTAAATGCAGAAAACACATAGAAGGTATATATACGTCAAAATTTGATATGTCATCAACAAGCTTCCGTGGCGCAGTGGATAGAGCGCTGAGCTGGCAATACTGACATCCTGAGTTCGATACTAGGATGTGACAAGTCATTTTTGCATGGTTTTCTGCTACGTTTCACGTATATTTTGTGCAGTTATGTACTTTTATATAGAAAAAAAACATTTTTTTTTACGCTGCGGTGTAAAAAATGTCGCTTGATGTGGAAAACATGATTTTTTCTTCCCAAGGAAGAAAGGAACTTTAATTATTAAGGCTTTCCACTTTCCAGTGGAAAGACTTACTGTTATTAGTCTGTTTCTTATTATTATTATTATTCTTATTTTTTTTCCGCCAACTTTTTTTCCTTATTATAAATTTTGTTTCGCGACATGTCGTAAAGACATTTTGTACTATGAATGTATGAGACATTACGCTTTCGCAGTTGACCCTGTCACACCGAACACTTTTTCTTTACGGAGTTATTTCCCCTGTCATAAAAAAGCTTGTGTGCAGATTAACTTTGAAACTGTAAAAGATATCGCAATAAAAGTTGTTCCAAAATGTTCAGCGAAGGATTGCGACACTTTATAACATATCGCATTAAAGAAATTTTCACCTTCTTATAGGAGTTATTTCCCCTTATTTATTGCAAGTACATTTTTGACCAGAGTAACTCATGAACCAGAGGTGATAAAGACTAGATATTTCACAGTTGGTCATCATTGACCTTGACCTTGAAAAAGGTCACAAGGTCAAAGGTCAAGGTCATGTTCTAATTTTTGACCCTTTGTTGTGTGCAGATCTCCTCCTTTACTATAATACATAGAGAACTGAAACCTTTACCAAAATGTGTATCATATTAAGATCTTGAATCGTCACTTTTTTTATTTGACATTTTATAAGAGTTGTCTCCCCTTAGACCAATAATATGCATTGTGAGTTACATTAGATCACTATATCTCAGTAACTATAACAGATATATACATGGAACCTTATATCATTGGTCATCATTGACCTTGACCTTGTAAATGGACACAAGGTCAAAGGCCAAGGTCACGTTTGAAATTTTGACATTGTCTCGAAATCGCTATTCCCTTGAAACGGTAAAAGATAGGCAATAACTTGTAATAGGTAAAAGGTCAACTTTCACCTTGACCTTGCCCAAGGTCACAAGGTCAAAGGTCAAGGTCACCTGTGTTTCAGTACAGCGACATGTGAATTTTTGTACCTTTGGATTCGCTTTGTATTTTTAGCTTGCTACATGTCGCAATACAATTTGGTGCCAGGCATGGGCAAGAACATGGGGAATTTTAGGGTATTCCGCCAGCCTGCAAAAATAAAGGGGGGGGGTTGTTTCTAAGGGACCCCATAAGAATGTATTGTGCAGATTTCATCCTAGACCAAAGAGAATGGTGAAACAAAATGGACGACAATTAGTTCGGGGATCGATGTCCTTGAATTGTCGCTACAGTAGAAATCATTCTGACGAACGATAAAAAAATTTCCAGGTCATGAAAGTTGAAGATAGGTTTTTTATGCAAAAATCGCGATTTTCAGAAAAACCATAAATCCTAGCCTTTCGAAAATGGCGCCAATTGATTTAGAATGTCGATTTTACCCCAACCAAGTATCTCGGATGTGCATAAATGTCAACAAAATCGAAAATCGGCAGAAAAAATCAAATCTCGAGACCCAATCGGTACCCCCTAGATTTCATCGCTTGAATGTTTGTGCATTGATAAATCCTTAAAATATACATCTGAATTATGTCTTCATGAGTTGTTCTAGCTGAAACAAACATGTTTTGTACTTTCATTTATTTTGAAATCACAATAAAGTCCACGCGATGTGTCGTCTGTTCCTTCCTTTTGGTGAAAATCCGTTGCCTTTTACAATGCATTGAACGTAATATTCCAACGTTGATCACAACTGCATAATTGTTGACCTCCTGAGCCGTGATCTTGATGACATTTTTATGTATATCGCGATCATATGTAATATGCATCTGCGTAGTATAAAGTCTCTCCCCCCAAAAGAATATAATATACTAAGTCCGCGATATTATACCTCGATATCACGTGACGAAGGACGAAGTAACCAGTCAAATCAAAGCGTTCTATATGTATTTCATAAATAAAAATCAAAGAATTTTCTGTCTTCCTTATTTATTTCATTTGTAAATACACGAAAACAATATAAAATGTCTTTGTATTTTAAATGCAGAAAACACATAGAAGGTATATATACGTCAAAATTTGATATGTCATCAACAAGCTTCCGTGGCGCAGTGGATAGAGCGCTGAGCTGGCAATACTGACATCCTGAGTTCGATACTAGGATGTGACAAGTCATTTTTGCATGGTTTTCTGCTACGTTTCACGTATATTTTGTGCAGTTATGTACTTTTATATAGAAAAAAAACATTTTTTTTTACGCTGCGGTGTAAAAAATGTCGCTTGATGTGGAAAACATGATTTTTTCTTCCCAAGGAAGAAAGGAACTTTAATTATTAAGGCTTTCCACTTTCCAGTGGAAAGACTTACTGTTATTAGTCTGTTTCTTATTATTATTATTATTCTTATTTTTTTTCCGCCAACTTTTTTTCCTTATTATAAATTTTGTTTCGCGACATGTCGTAAAGACATTTTGTACTATGAATGTATGAGACATTACGCTTTCGCAGTTGACCCTGTCACACCGAACACTTTTTCTTTACGGAGTTATTTCCCCTGTCATAAAAAAGCTTGTGTGCAGATTAACTTTGAAACTGTAAAAGATATCGCAATAAAAGTTGTTCCAAAATGTTCAGCGAAGGATTGCGACACTTTATAACATATCGCATTAAAGAAATTTTCACCTTCTTATAGGAGTTATTTCCCCTTATTTATTGCAAGTACATTTTTGACCAGAGTAACTCATGAACCAGAGGTGATAAAGACTAGATATTTCACAGTTGGTCATCATTGACCTTGACCTTGAAAAAGGTCACAAGGTCAAAGGTCAAGGTCATGTTCTAATTTTTGACCCTTTGTTGTGTGCAGATCTCCTCCTTTACTATAATACATAGAGAACTGAAACCTTTACCAAAATGTGTATCATATTAAGATCTTGAATCGTCACTTTTTTTATTTGACATTTTATAAGAGTTGTCTCCCCTTAGACCAATAATATGCATTGTGAGTTACATTAGATCACTATATCTCAGTAACTATAACAGATATATACATGGAACCTTATATCATTGGTCATCATTGACCTTGACCTTGTAAATGGACACAAGGTCAAAGGCCAAGGTCACGTTTGAAATTTTGACATTGTCTCGAAATCGCTATTCCCTTGAAACGGTAAAAGATAGGCAATAACTTGTAATAGGTAAAAGGTCAACTTTCACCTTGACCTTGCCCAAGGTCACAAGGTCAAAGGTCAAGGTCACCTGTGTTTCAGTACAGCGACATGTGAATTTTTGTACCTTTGGATTCGCTTTGTATTTTTAGCTTGCTACATGTCGCAATACAATTTGGTGCCAGGCATGGGCAAGAACATGGGGAATTTTAGGGTATTCCGCCAGCCTGCAAAAATAAAGGGGGGGGGGGTTGTTTCTAAGGGACCCCATAAGAATGTATTGTGCAGATTTCATCCTAGACCAAAGAGAATGGTGAAACAAAATGGACGACAATTAGTTCGGGGATCGATGTCCTTGAATTGTCGCTACAGTAGAAATCATTCTGACGAACGATAAAAAAATTTCCAGGTCATGAAAGTTGAAGATAGGTTTTTTATGCAAAAATCGCGATTTTCAGAAAAACCATAAATCCTAGCCTTTCGAAAATGGCGCCAATTGATTTAGAATGTCGATTTTACCCCAACCAAGTATCTCGGATGTGCATAAATGTCAACAAAATCGAAAATCGGCAGAAAAAATCAAATCTCGAGACCCAATCGGTACCCCCTAGATTTCATCGCTTGAATGTTTGTGCATTGATAAATCCTTAAAATATACATCTGAATTATGTCTTCATGAGTTGTTCTAGCTGAAACAAACATGTTTTGTACTTTCATTTATTTTGAAATCACAATAAAGTCCACGCGATGTGTCGTCTGTTCCTTCCTTTTGGTGAAAATCCGTTGCCTTTTACAATGCATTGAACGTAATATTCCAACGTTGATCACAACTGCATAATTGTTGACCTCCTGAGCCGTGATCTTGATGACATTTTTATGTATATCGCGATCATATGTAATATGCATCTGCGTAGTATAAAGTCTCTCCCCCCAAAAGAATATAATATACTAAGTCCGCGATATTATACCTCGATATCACGTGACGAAGGACGAAGTAACCAGTCAAATCAAAGCGTTCTATATGTATTTCATAAATAAAAATCAAAGAATTTTCTGTCTTCCTTATTTATTTCATTTGTAAATACACGAAAACAATATAAAATGTCTTTGTATTTTAAATGCAGAAAACACATAGAAGGTATATATACGTCAAAATTTGATATGTCATCAACAAGCTTCCGTGGCGCAGTGGATAGAGCGCTGAGCTGGCAATACTGACATCCTGAGTTCGATACTAGGATGTGACAAGTCATTTTTGCATGGTTTTCTGCTACGTTTCACGTATATTTTGTGCAGTTATGTACTTTTATATAGAAAAAAAACATTTTTTTTTACGCTGCGGTGTAAAAAATGTCGCTTGATGTGGAAAACATGATTTTTTCTTCCCAAGGAAGAAAGGAACTTTAATTATTAAGGCTTTCCACTTTCCAGTGGAAAGACTTACTGTTATTAGTCTGTTTCTTATTATTAAGGCTTTCCACTTTCCAGTGGAAAGACTTATTGCATTTTGTCTGTTTCTTATTATTATTATTCTTATTATTCTTCCGCCAAGTTTTTTCTTTTCCCATTATAAATTTTGTTTTGCGACATGTCGTAAAGACATTTTGTACTATGAATGTATGAGACATTACGCTTTCGCAGTTAACCCTGTCACACCGAGCACTTTTTCTTTACGGAGTTATTTCCCCTGTCATAAAAATCTTGTGTGCAGATAAACTTTGAAACCGTAAAAGATTTCGCAATGAAAGTTGTTGCAAAATGCTCAGCTATTGATTGCGACAATTTGTTACATATCGCGCAAAGTATTTTGACGACTCCTTGTTGGAGTTATTTCCCCTTATTTATTGGAAGTACATTTTGTACCATAGTAACTCATGAACCAGAGTTGACAGAGACTAGATATTTCACAGTTGGTCATCATTGACCTTGACCTTGAAAAAGGTCACAAGGTCAAAGGTCAAGGTCACATTCTAAATTTTGACACTGTGGTGTGTGCGATTCTCCTCCTGAACCATAAGAGATACAGAAATAAATATTTTACCAAAATGTGTATCATATTAAGGTCTTGAAAGGTCACTATAAATGATTTGATTTTTGAAAGAGTTATCTCCCCTGGATCAATTAAATATAGTGTATATAGCGTTATCTCAGTAACTATGACAGATATTTATATGAAACCTTATATCATTAGTCATCATTGACCTTGACCTTGAAAATGGACACAAGGTCAAAGGTCAAGGTCACGTTTGAAATTTTGACATTATCTTGTCATCGCTATTTCTTTGAAACGGTAAAAGATAGCTTATAACTTATAACGGATAAAATGTCGGCCTCATAAATGCGCAACTTTTTTCTATTTAAAGGAAAAGGATTTGACTTCATCTTATAGGAGTTATCTCCCATTACAACCATTGATATTTACTTTTTCATTGATAACTTATTAACTATTGATAGTAGAGGCATGGGGACTTCACCAAAGACCATTATGACCCTTGACCTTGAAAATAGAAACAAGGTAAAAGGTCAAGGTCATCTTATAAATTTGGGTATTTATGATAAATACGCATTTCTTCATAATTATAAGACATTTTGACAAAGGATCTTCACTGTTGGTCCTTTATTGACCCTCAGCATGGTCAAGGTCATATTGACAGCAGTCAAGGTCAAATAATATTTTTTGGAAATTCTGCTTTTTCGTGTATATAAAATGGTAAATACAAGTAAATGATTTGTTTTTAAAGCATTGAATATGCAAATATCAAACACTTGGTAGTCAAGGTCATTTATCACAATTAACGTCCTATTTTTTTACCTTTTTTATTTCAAAAGATATACGAATGGTTTTTATTTCTTTTGTTTATTTTGAAAAGAAGATTCAATTTCCATATAGCCAAAGTCAATGTCAAGGTCATTTATGCAATAAGTGGAAAGCCTCTCATTTGTTCGGTAGAACCAATGAACTTATATTTATTATTATTCTTATTTTTTTTTCCGCCAACTTTTTTTCCTTATTATAAATTTTGTTTCGCGACATGTCGTAAAGACATTTTGTACTATGAATGTATGAGACATTACGCTTTCGCAGTTGACCCTGTCACACCGAACACTTTTTCTTTACGGAGTTATTTCCCCTGTCATAAAAAAGCTTGTGTGCAGATTAACTTTGAAACTGTAAAAGATATCGCAATAAAAGTTGTTCCAAAATGTTCAGCGAAGGATTGCGACACTTTATAACATATCGCATTAAAGAAATTTTCACCTTCTTATAGGAGTTATTTCCCCTTATTTATTGCAAGTACATTTTTGACCAGAGTAACTCATGAACCAGAGGTGATAAAGACTAGATATTTCACAGTTGGTCATCATTGACCTTGACCTTGAAAAAGGTCACAAGGTCAAAGGTCAAGGTCATGTTCTAATTTTTGACCCTTTGTTGTGTGCAGATCTCCTCCTTTACTATAATACATAGAGAACTGAAACCTTTACCAAAATGTGTATCATATTAAGATCTTGAATCGTCACTTTTTTTATTTGACATTTTATAAGAGTTGTCTCCCCTTAGACCAATAATATGCATTGTGAGTTACATTAGATCACTATATCTCAGTAACTATAACAGATATATACATGGAACCTTATATCATTGGTCATCATTGACCTTGACCTTGTAAATGGACACAAGGTCAAAGGCCAAGGTCACGTTTGAAATTTTGACATTGTCTCGAAATCGCTATTCCCTTGAAACGGTAAAAGATAGGCAATAACTTGTAATAGGTAAAAGGTCAACTTTCACCTTGACCTTGCCCAAGGTCACAAGGTCAAAGGTCAAGGTCACCTGTGTTTCAGTACAGCGACATGTGAATTTTTGTACCTTTGGATTCGCTTTGTATTTTTAGCTTGCTACATGTCGCAATACAATTTGGTGCCAGGCATGGGCAAGAACATGGGGAATTTTAGGGTATTCCGCCAGCCTGCAAAAATAAAGGGGGGGGGTTGTTTCTAAGGGACCCCATAAGAATGTAGTGTGCAGATTTCATCCTAGACCAAAGAGAATGGTGAAACAAAATGGACGACAATTAGTTCGGGGATCGATGTCCTTGAATTGTCGCTACAGTAGAAATCATTCTGACGAACGATAAAAAAATTTCCAGGTCATGAAAGTTGAAGATAGGTTTTTTATGCAAAAATCGCGATTTTCAGAAAAACCATAAATCCTAGCCTTTCGAAAATGGCGCCAATTGATTTAGAATGTCGATTTTACCCCAACCAAGTATCTCGGATGTGCATAAATGTCAACAAAATCGAAAATCGGCAGAAAAAATCAAATCTCGAGACCCAATCGGTACCCCCTAGATTTCATCGCTTGAATGTTTGTGCATTGATAAATCCTTAAAATATACATCTGAATTATGTCTTCATGAGTTGTTCTAGCTGAAACAAACATGTTTTGTACTTTCATTTATTTTGAAATCACAATAAAGTCCACGCGATGTGTCGTCTGTTCCTTCCTTTTGGTGAAAATCCGTTGCCTTTTACAATGCATTGAACGTAATATTCCAACGTTGATCACAACTGCATAATTGTTGACCTCCTGAGCCGTGATCTTGATGACATTTTTATGTATATCGCGATCATATGTAATATGCATCTGCGTAGTATAAAGTCTCTCCCCCCAAAAGAATATAATATACTAAGTCCGCGATATTATACCTCGATATCACGTGACGAAGGACGAAGTAACCAGTCAAATCAAAGCGTTCTATATGTATTTCATAAATAAAAATCAAAGAATTTTCTGTCTTCCTTATTTATTTCATTTGTAAATACACGAAAACAATATAAAATGTCTTTGTATTTTAAATGCAGAAAACACATAGAAGGTATATATACGTCAAAATTTGATATGTCATCAACAAGCTTCCGTGGCGCAGTGGATAGAGCGCTGAGCTGGCAATACTGACATCCTGAGTTCGATACTAGGATGTGACAAGTCATTTTTGCATGGTTTTCTGCTACGTTTCACGTATATTTTGTGCAGTTATGTACTTTTATATAGAAAAAAAACATTTTTTTTTACGCTGCGGTGTAAAAAATGTCGCTTGATGTGGAAAACATGATTTTTTCTTCCCAAGGAAGAAAGGAACTTTAATTATTAAGGCTTTCCACTTTCCAGTGGAAAGACTTACTGTTATTAGTCTGTTTCTTATTATTATTATTATTCTTATTTTTTTTCCGCCAACTTTTTTTCCTTATTATAAATTTTGTTTCGCGACATGTCGTAAAGACATTTTGTACTATGAATGTATGAGACATTACGCTTTCGCAGTTGACCCTGTCACACCGAACACTTTTTCTTTACGGAGTTATTTCCCCTGTCATAAAAAAGCTTGTGTGCAGATTAACTTTGAAACTGTAAAAGATATCGCAATAAAAGTTGTTCCAAAATGTTCAGCGAAGGATTGCGACACTTTATAACATATCGCATTAAAGAAATTTTCACCTTCTTATAGGAGTTATTTCCCCTTATTTATTGCAAGTACATTTTTGACCAGAGTAACTCATGAACCAGAGGTGATAAAGACTAGATATTTCACAGTTGGTCATCATTGACCTTGACCTTGAAAAAGGTCACAAGGTCAAAGGTCAAGGTCATGTTCTAATTTTTGACCCTTTGTTGTGTGCAGATCTCCTCCTTTACTATAATACATAGAGAACTGAAACCTTTACCAAAATGTGTATCATATTAAGATCTTGAATCGTCACTTTTTTTATTTGACATTTTATAAGAGTTGTCTCCCCTTAGACCAATAATATGCATTGTGAGTTACATTAGATCACTATATCTCAGTAACTATAACAGATATATACATGGAACCTTATATCATTGGTCATCATTGACCTTGACCTTGTAAATGGACACAAGGTCAAAGGCCAAGGTCACGTTTGAAATTTTGACATTGTCTCGAAATCGCTATTCCCTTGAAACGGTAAAAGATAGGCAATAACTTGTAATAGGTAAAAGGTCAACTTTCACCTTGACCTTGCCCAAGGTCACAAGGTCAAAGGTCAAGGTCACCTGTGTTTCAGTACAGCGACATGTGAATTTTTGTACCTTTGGATTCGCTTTGTATTTTTAGCTTGCTACATGTCGCAATACAATTTGGTGCCAGGCATGGGCAAGAACATGGGGAATTTTAGGGTATTCCGCCAGCCTGCAAAAATAAAGGGGGGGGGTTGTTTCTAAGGGACCCCATAAGAATGTATTGTGCAGATTTCATCCTAGACCAAAGAGAATGGTGAAACAAAATGGACGACAATTAGTTCGGGGATCGATGTCCTTGAATTGTCGCTACAGTAGAAATCATTCTGACGAACGATAAAAAAATTTCCAGGTCATGAAAGTTGAAGATAGGTTTTTTATGCAAAAATCGCGATTTTCAGAAAAACCATAAATCCTAGCCTTTCGAAAATGGCGCCAATTGATTTAGAATGTCGATTTTACCCCAACCAAGTATCTCGGATGTGCATAAATGTCAACAAAATCGAAAATCGGCAGAAAAAATCAAATCTCGAGACCCAATCGGTACCCCCTAGATTTCATCGCTTGAATGTTTGTGCATTGATAAATCCTTAAAATATACATCTGAATTATGTCTTCATGAGTTGTTCTAGCTGAAACAAACATGTTTTGTACTTTCATTTATTTTGAAATCACAATAAAGTCCACGCGATGTGTCGTCTGTTCCTTCCTTTTGGTGAAAATCCGTTGCCTTTTACAATGCATTGAACGTAATATTCCAACGTTGATCACAACTGCATAATTGTTGACCTCCTGAGCCGTGATCTTGATGACATTTTTATGTATATCGCGATCATATGTAATATGCATCTGCGTAGTATAAAGTCTCTCCCCCCAAAAGAATATAATATACTAAGTCCGCGATATTATACCTCGATATCACGTGACGAAGGACGAAGTAACCAGTCAAATCAAAGCGTTCTATATGTATTTCATAAATAAAAATCAAAGAATTTTCTGTCTTCCTTATTTATTTCATTTGTAAATACACGAAAACAATATAAAATGTCTTTGTATTTTAAATGCAGAAAACACATAGAAGGTATATATACGTCAAAATTTGATATGTCATCAACAAGCTTCCGTGGCGCAGTGGATAGAGCGCTGAGCTGGCAATACTGACATCCTGAGTTCGATACTAGGATGTGACAAGTCATTTTTGCATGGTTTTCTGCTACGTTTCACGTATATTTTGTGCAGTTATGTACTTTTATATAGAAAAAAAACATTTTTTTTTACGCTGCGGTGTAAAAAATGTCGCTTGATGTGGAAAACATGATTTTTTCTTCCCAAGGAAGAAAGGAACTTTAATTATTAAGGCTTTCCACTTTCCAGTGGAAAGACTTACTGTTATTAGTCTGTTTCTTATTATTATTATTATTCTTATTTTTTTTCCGCCAACTTTTTTTCCTTATTATAAATTTTGTTTCGCGACATGTCGTAAAGACATTTTGTACTATGAATGTATGAGACATTACGCTTTCGCAGTTGACCCTGTCACACCGAACACTTTTTCTTTACGGAGTTATTTCCCCTGTCATAAAAAAGCTTGTGTGCAGATTAACTTTGAAACTGTAAAAGATATCGCAATAAAAGTTGTTCCAAAATGTTCAGCGAAGGATTGCGACACTTTATAACATATCGCATTAAAGAAATTTTCACCTTCTTATAGGAGTTATTTCCCCTTATTTATTGCAAGTACATTTTTGACCAGAGTAACTCATGAACCAGAGGTGATAAAGACTAGATATTTCACAGTTGGTCATCATTGACCTTGACCTTGAAAAAGGTCACAAGGTCAAAGGTCAAGGTCATGTTCTAATTTTTGACCCTTTGTTGTGTGCAGATCTCCTCCTTTACTATAATACATAGAGAACTGAAACCTTTACCAAAATGTGTATCATATTAAGATCTTGAATCGTCACTTTTTTTATTTGACATTTTATAAGAGTTGTCTCCCCTTAGACCAATAATATGCATTGTGAGTTACATTAGATCACTATATCTCAGTAACTATAACAGATATATACATGGAACCTTATATCATTGGTCATCATTGACCTTGACCTTGTAAATGGACACAAGGTCAAAGGCCAAGGTCACGTTTGAAATTTTGACATTGTCTCGAAATCGCTATTCCCTTGAAACGGTAAAAGATAGGCAATAACTTGTAATAGGTAAAAGGTCAACTTTCACCTTGACCTTGCCCAAGGTCACAAGGTCAAAGGTCAAGGTCACCTGTGTTTCAGTACAGCGACATGTGAATTTTTGTACCTTTGGATTCGCTTTGTATTTTTAGCTTGCTACATGTCGCAATACAATTTGGTGCCAGGCATGGGCAAGAACATGGGGAATTTTAGGGTATTCCGCCAGCCTGCAAAAATAAAGGGGGGGGGGGTTGTTTCTAAGGGACCCCATAAGAATGTATTGTGCAGATTTCATCCTAGACCAAAGAGAATGGTGAAACAAAATGGACGACAATTAGTTCGGGGATCGATGTCCTTGAATTGTCGCTACAGTAGAAATCATTCTGACGAACGATAAAAAAATTTCCAGGTCATGAAAGTTGAAGATAGGTTTTTTATGCAAAAATCGCGATTTTCAGAAAAACCATAAATCCTAGCCTTTCGAAAATGGCGCCAATTGATTTAGAATGTCGATTTTACCCCAACCAAGTATCTCGGATGTGCATAAATGTCAACAAAATCGAAAATCGGCAGAAAAAATCAAATCTCGAGACCCAATCGGTACCCCCTAGATTTCATCGCTTGAATGTTTGTGCATTGATAAATCCTTAAAATATACATCTGAATTATGTCTTCATGAGTTGTTCTAGCTGAAACAAACATGTTTTGTACTTTCATTTATTTTGAAATCACAATAAAGTCCACGCGATGTGTCGTCTGTTCCTTCCTTTTGGTGAAAATCCGTTGCCTTTTACAATGCATTGAACGTAATATTCCAACGTTGATCACAACTGCATAATTGTTGACCTCCTGAGCCGTGATCTTGATGACATTTTTATGTATATCGCGATCATATGTAATATGCATCTGCGTAGTATAAAGTCTCTCCCCCCAAAAGAATATAATATACTAAGTCCGCGATATTATACCTCGATATCACGTGACGAAGGACGAAGTAACCAGTCAAATCAAAGCGTTCTATATGTATTTCATAAATAAAAATCAAAGAATTTTCTGTCTTCCTTATTTATTTCATTTGTAAATACACGAAAACAATATAAAATGTCTTTGTATTTTAAATGCAGAAAACACATAGAAGGTATATATACGTCAAAATTTGATATGTCATCAACAAGCTTCCGTGGCGCAGTGGATAGAGCGCTGAGCTGGCAATACTGACATCCTGAGTTCGATACTAGGATGTGACAAGTCATTTTTGCATGGTTTTCTGCTACGTTTCACGTATATTTTGTGCAGTTATGTACTTTTATATAGAAAAAAAACATTTTTTTTTACGCTGCGGTGTAAAAAATGTCGCTTGATGTGGAAAACATGATTTTTTCTTCCCAAGGAAGAAAGGAACTTTAATTATTAAGGCTTTCCACTTTCCAGTGGAAAGACTTACTGTTATTAGTCTGTTTCTTATTATTAAGGCTTTCCACTTTCCAGTGGAAAGACTTATTGCATTTTGTCTGTTTCTTATTATTATTATTCTTATTATTCTTCCGCCAAGTTTTTTCTTTTCCCATTATAAATTTTGTTTTGCGACATGTCGTAAAGACATTTTGTACTATGAATGTATGAGACATTACGCTTTCGCAGTTAACCCTGTCACACCGAGCACTTTTTCTTTACGGAGTTATTTCCCCTGTCATAAAAATCTTGTGTGCAGATAAACTTTGAAACCGTAAAAGATTTCGCAATGAAAGTTGTTGCAAAATGCTCAGCTATTGATTGCGACAATTTGTTACATATCGCGCAAAGTATTTTGACGACTCCTTGTTGGAGTTATTTCCCCTTATTTATTGGAAGTACATTTTGTACCATAGTAACTCATGAACCAGAGTTGACAGAGACTAGATATTTCACAGTTGGTCATCATTGACCTTGACCTTGAAAAAGGTCACAAGGTCAAAGGTCAAGGTCACATTCTAAATTTTGACACTGTGGTGTGTGCGATTCTCCTCCTGAACCATAAGAGATACAGAAATAAATATTTTACCAAAATGTGTATCATATTAAGGTCTTGAAAGGTCACTATAAATGATTTGATTTTTGAAAGAGTTATCTCCCCTGGATCAATTAAATATAGTGTATATAGCGTTATCTCAGTAACTATGACAGATATTTATATGAAACCTTATATCATTAGTCATCATTGACCTTGACCTTGAAAATGGACACAAGGTCAAAGGTCAAGGTCACGTTTGAAATTTTGACATTATCTTGTCATCGCTATTTCTTTGAAACGGTAAAAGATAGCTTATAACTTATAACGGATAAAATGTCGGCCTCATAAATGCGCAACTTTTTTCTATTTAAAGGAAAAGGATTTGACTTCATCTTATAGGAGTTATCTCCCATTACAACCATTGATATTTACTTTTTCATTGATAACTTATTAACTATTGATAGTAGAGGCATGGGGACTTCACCAAAGACCATTATGACCCTTGACCTTGAAAATAGAAACAAGGTAAAAGGTCAAGGTCATCTTATAAATTTGGGTATTTATGATAAATACGCATTTCTTCATAATTATAAGACATTTTGACAAAGGATCTTCACTGTTGGTCCTTTATTGACCCTCAGCATGGTCAAGGTCATATTGACAGCAGTCAAGGTCAAATAATATTTTTTGGAAATTCTGCTTTTTCGTGTATATAAAATGGTAAATACAAGTAAATGATTTGTTTTTAAAGCATTGAATATGCAAATATCAAACACTTGGTAGTCAAGGTCATTTATCACAATTAACGTCCTATTTTTTTACCTTTTTTATTTCAAAAGATATACGAATGGTTTTTATTTCTTTTGTTTATTTTGAAAAGAAGATTCAATTTCCATATAGCCAAAGTCAATGTCAAGGTCATTTATGCAATAAGTGGAAAGCCTCTCATTTGTTCGGTAGAACCAATGAACTTATATTTATTATTATTCTTATTTTTTTTTCCGCCAACTTTTTTTCCTTATTATAAATTTTGTTTCGCGACATGTCGTAAAGACATTTTGTACTATGAATGTATGAGACATTACGCTTTCGCAGTTGACCCTGTCACACCGAACACTTTTTCTTTACGGAGTTATTTCCCCTGTCATAAAAAAGCTTGTGTGCAGATTAACTTTGAAACTGTAAAAGATATCGCAATAAAAGTTGTTCCAAAATGTTCAGCGAAGGATTGCGACACTTTATAACATATCGCATTAAAGAAATTTTCACCTTCTTATAGGAGTTATTTCCCCTTATTTATTGCAAGTACATTTTTGACCAGAGTAACTCATGAACCAGAGGTGATAAAGACTAGATATTTCACAGTTGGTCATCATTGACCTTGACCTTGAAAAAGGTCACAAGGTCAAAGGTCAAGGTCATGTTCTAATTTTTGACCCTTTGTTGTGTGCAGATCTCCTCCTTTACTATAATACATAGAGAACTGAAACCTTTACCAAAATGTGTATCATATTAAGATCTTGAATCGTCACTTTTTTTATTTGACATTTTATAAGAGTTGTCTCCCCTTAGACCAATAATATGCATTGTGAGTTACATTAGATCACTATATCTCAGTAACTATAACAGATATATACATGGAACCTTATATCATTGGTCATCATTGACCTTGACCTTGTAAATGGACACAAGGTCAAAGGCCAAGGTCACGTTTGAAATTTTGACATTGTCTCGAAATCGCTATTCCCTTGAAACGGTAAAAGATAGGCAATAACTTGTAATAGGTAAAAGGTCAACTTTCACCTTGACCTTGCCCAAGGTCACAAGGTCAAAGGTCAAGGTCACCTGTGTTTCAGTACAGCGACATGTGAATTTTTGTACCTTTGGATTCGCTTTGTATTTTTAGCTTGCTACATGTCGCAATACAATTTGGTGCCAGGCATGGGCAAGAACATGGGGAATTTTAGGGTATTCCGCCAGCCTGCAAAAATAAAGGGGGGGGGGGGGGGGTTGTTTCTAAGGGACCCCATAAGAATGTAGTGTGCAGATTTCATCCTAGACCAAAGAGAATGGTGAAACAAAATGGACGACAATTAGTTCGGGGATCGATGTCCTTGAATTGTCGCTACAGTAGAAATCATTCTGACGAACGATAAAAAAATTTCCAGGTCATGAAAGTTGAAGATAGGTTTTTTATGCAAAAATCGCGATTTTCAGAAAAACCATAAATCCTAGCCTTTCGAAAATGGCGCCAATTGATTTAGAATGTCGATTTTACCCCAACCAAGTATCTCGGATGTGCATAAATGTCAACAAAATCGAAAATCGGCAGAAAAAATCAAATCTCGAGACCCAATCGGTACCCCCTAGATTTCATCGCTTGAATGTTTGTGCATTGATAAATCCTTAAAATATACATCTGAATTATGTCTTCATGAGTTGTTCTAGCTGAAACAAACATGTTTTGTACTTTCATTTATTTTGAAATCACAATAAAGTCCACGCGATGTGTCGTCTGTTCCTTCCTTTTGGTGAAAATCCGTTGCCTTTTACAATGCATTGAACGTAATATTCCAACGTTGATCACAACTGCATAATTGTTGACCTCCTGAGCCGTGATCTTGATGACATTTTTATGTATATCGCGATCATATGTAATATGCATCTGCGTAGTATAAAGTCTCTCCCCCCAAAAGAATATAATATACTAAGTCCGCGATATTATACCTCGATATCACGTGACGAAGGACGAAGTAACCAGTCAAATCAAAGCGTTCTATATGTATTTCATAAATAAAAATCAAAGAATTTTCTGTCTTCCTTATTTATTTCATTTGTAAATACACGAAAACAATATAAAATGTCTTTGTATTTTAAATGCAGAAAACACATAGAAGGTATATATACGTCAAAATTTGATATGTCATCAACAAGCTTCCGTGGCGCAGTGGATAGAGCGCTGAGCTGGCAATACTGACATCCTGAGTTCGATACTAGGATGTGACAAGTCATTTTTGCATGGTTTTCTGCTACGTTTCACGTATATTTTGTGCAGTTATGTACTTTTATATAGAAAAAAAACATTTTTTTTTACGCTGCGGTGTAAAAAATGTCGCTTGATGTGGAAAACATGATTTTTTCTTCCCAAGGAAGAAAGGAACTTTAATTATTAAGGCTTTCCACTTTCCAGTGGAAAGACTTACTGTTATTAGTCTGTTTCTTATTATTAAGGCTTTCCACTTTCCAGTGGAAAGACTTACTGTTATTAGTCTGTTTCTTATTATTATTATTATTCTTATTTTTTTTCCGCCAACTTTTTTTCCTTATTATAAATTTTGTTTCGCGACATGTCGTAAAGACATTTTGTACTATGAATGTATGAGACATTACGCTTTCGCAGTTGACCCTGTCACACCGAACACTTTTTCTTTACGGAGTTATTTCCCCTGTCATAAAAAAGCTTGTGTGCAGATTAACTTTGAAACTGTAAAAGATATCGCAATAAAAGTTGTTCCAAAATGTTCAGCGAAGGATTGCGACACTTTATAACATATCGCATTAAAGAAATTTTCACCTTCTTATAGGAGTTATTTCCCCTTATTTATTGCAAGTACATTTTTGACCAGAGTAACTCATGAACCAGAGGTGATAAAGACTAGATATTTCACAGTTGGTCATCATTGACCTTGACCTTGAAAAAGGTCACAAGGTCAAAGGTCAAGGTCATGTTCTAATTTTTGACCCTTTGTTGTGTGCAGATCTCCTCCTTTACTATAATACATAGAGAACTGAAACCTTTACCAAAATGTGTATCATATTAAGATCTTGAATCGTCACTTTTTTTATTTGACATTTTATAAGAGTTGTCTCCCCTTAGACCAATAATATGCATTGTGAGTTACATTAGATCACTATATCTCAGTAACTATAACAGATATATACATGGAACCTTATATCATTGGTCATCATTGACCTTGACCTTGTAAATGGACACAAGGTCAAAGGCCAAGGTCACGTTTGAAATTTTGACATTGTCTCGAAATCGCTATTCCCTTGAAACGGTAAAAGATAGGCAATAACTTGTAATAGGTAAAAGGTCAACTTTCACCTTGACCTTGCCCAAGGTCACAAGGTCAAAGGTCAAGGTCACCTGTGTTTCAGTACAGCGACATGTGAATTTTTGTACCTTTGGATTCGCTTTGTATTTTTAGCTTGCTACATGTCGCAATACAATTTGGTGCCAGGCATGGGCAAGAACATGGGGAATTTTAGGGTATTCCGCCAGCCTGCAAAAATAAAGGGGGGGGGGGGTTGTTTCTAAGGGACCCCATAAGAATGTAGTGTGCAGATTTCATCCTAGACCAAAGAGAATGGTGAAACAAAATGGACGACAATTAGTTCGGGGATCGATGTCCTTGAATTGTCGCTACAGTAGAAATCATTCTGACGAACGATAAAAAAATTTCCAGGTCATGAAAGTTGAAGATAGGTTTTTTATGCAAAAATCGCGATTTTCAGAAAAACCATAAATCCTAGCCTTTCGAAAATGGCGCCAATTGATTTAGAATGTCGATTTTACCCCAACCAAGTATCTCGGATGTGCATAAATGTCAACAAAATCGAAAATCGGCAGAAAAAATCAAATCTCGAGACCCAATCGGTACCCCCTAGATTTCATCGCTTGAATGTTTGTGCATTGATAAATCCTTAAAATATACATCTGAATTATGTCTTCATGAGTTGTTCTAGCTGAAACAAACATGTTTTGTACTTTCATTTATTTTGAAATCACAATAAAGTCCACGCGATGTGTCGTCTGTTCCTTCCTTTTGGTGAAAATCCGTTGCCTTTTACAATGCATTGAACGTAATATTCCAACGTTGATCACAACTGCATAATTGTTGACCTCCTGAGCCGTGATCTTGATGACATTTTTATGTATATCGCGATCATATGTAATATGCATCTGCGTAGTATAAAGTCTCTCCCCCCAAAAGAATATAATATACTAAGTCCGCGATATTATACCTCGATATCACGTGACGAAGGACGAAGTAACCAGTCAAATCAAAGCGTTCTATATGTATTTCATAAATAAAAATCAAAGAATTTTCTGTCTTCCTTATTTATTTCATTTGTAAATACACGAAAACAATATAAAATGTCTTTGTATTTTAAATGCAGAAAACACATAGAAGGTATATATACGTCAAAATTTGATATGTCATCAACAAGCTTCCGTGGCGCAGTGGATAGAGCGCTGAGCTGGCAATACTGACATCCTGAGTTCGATACTAGGATGTGACAAGTCATTTTTGCATGGTTTTCTGCTACGTTTCACGTATATTTTGTGCAGTTATGTACTTTTATATAGAAAAAAAACATTTTTTTTTACGCTGCGGTGTAAAAAATGTCGCTTGATGTGGAAAACATGATTTTTTCTTCCCAAGGAAGAAAGGAACTTTAATTATTAAGGCTTTCCACTTTCCAGTGGAAAGACTTACTGTTATTAGTCTGTTTCTTATTATTATTATTATTCTTATTTTTTTTCCGCCAACTTTTTTTCCTTATTATAAATTTTGTTTCGCGACATGTCGTAAAGACATTTTGTACTATGAATGTATGAGACATTACGCTTTCGCAGTTGACCCTGTCACACCGAACACTTTTTCTTTACGGAGTTATTTCCCCTGTCATAAAAAAGCTTGTGTGCAGATTAACTTTGAAACTGTAAAAGATATCGCAATAAAAGTTGTTCCAAAATGTTCAGCGAAGGATTGCGACACTTTATAACATATCGCATTAAAGAAATTTTCACCTTCTTATAGGAGTTATTTCCCCTTATTTATTGCAAGTACATTTTTGACCAGAGTAACTCATGAACCAGAGGTGATAAAGACTAGATATTTCACAGTTGGTCATCATTGACCTTGACCTTGAAAAAGGTCACAAGGTCAAAGGTCAAGGTCATGTTCTAATTTTTGACCCTTTGTTGTGTGCAGATCTCCTCCTTTACTATAATACATAGAGAACTGAAACCTTTACCAAAATGTGTATCATATTAAGATCTTGAATCGTCACTTTTTTTATTTGACATTTTATAAGAGTTGTCTCCCCTTAGACCAATAATATGCATTGTGAGTTACATTAGATCACTATATCTCAGTAACTATAACAGATATATACATGGAACCTTATATCATTGGTCATCATTGACCTTGACCTTGTAAATGGACACAAGGTCAAAGGCCAAGGTCACGTTTGAAATTTTGACATTGTCTCGAAATCGCTATTCCCTTGAAACGGTAAAAGATAGGCAATAACTTGTAATAGGTAAAAGGTCAACTTTCACCTTGACCTTGCCCAAGGTCACAAGGTCAAAGGTCAAGGTCACCTGTGTTTCAGTACAGCGACATGTGAATTTTTGTACCTTTGGATTCGCTTTGTATTTTTAGCTTGCTACATGTCGCAATACAATTTGGTGCCAGGCATGGGCAAGAACATGGGGAATTTTAGGGTATTCCGCCAGCCTGCAAAAATAAAGGGGGGGGGGGGGTTGTTTCTAAGGGACCCCATAAGAATGTAGTGTGCAGATTTCATCCTAGACCAAAGAGAATGGTGAAACAAAATGGACGACAATTAGTTCGGGGATCGATGTCCTTGAATTGTCGCTACAGTAGAAATCATTCTGACGAACGATAAAAAAATTTCCAGGTCATGAAAGTTGAAGATAGGTTTTTTATGCAAAAATCGCGATTTTCAGAAAAACCATAAATCCTAGCCTTTCGAAAATGGCGCCAATTGATTTAGAATGTCGATTTTACCCCAACCAAGTATCTCGGATGTGCATAAATGTCAACAAAATCGAAAATCGGCAGAAAAAATCAAATCTCGAGACCCAATCGGTACCCCCTAGATTTCATCGCTTGAATGTTTGTGCATTGATAAATCCTTAAAATATACATCTGAATTATGTCTTCATGAGTTGTTCTAGCTGAAACAAACATGTTTTGTACTTTCATTTATTTTGAAATCACAATAAAGTCCACGCGATGTGTCGTCTGTTCCTTCCTTTTGGTGAAAATCCGTTGCCTTTTACAATGCATTGAACGTAATATTCCAACGTTGATCACAACTGCATAATTGTTGACCTCCTGAGCCGTGATCTTGATGACATTTTTATGTATATCGCGATCATATGTAATATGCATCTGCGTAGTATAAAGTCTCTCCCCCCAAAAGAATATAATATACTAAGTCCGCGATATTATACCTCGATATCACGTGACGAAGGACGAAGTAACCAGTCAAATCAAAGCGTTCTATATGTATTTCATAAATAAAAATCAAAGAATTTTCTGTCTTCCTTATTTATTTCATTTGTAAATACACGAAAACAATATAAAATGTCTTTGTATTTTAAATGCAGAAAACACATAGAAGGTATATATACGTCAAAATTTGATATGTCATCAACAAGCTTCCGTGGCGCAGTGGATAGAGCGCTGAGCTGGCAATACTGACATCCTGAGTTCGATACTAGGATGTGACAAGTCATTTTTGCATGGTTTTCTGCTACGTTTCACGTATATTTTGTGCAGTTATGTACTTTTATATAGAAAAAAAACATTTTTTTTTACGCTGCGGTGTAAAAAATGTCGCTTGATGTGGAAAACATGATTTTTTCTTCCCAAGGAAGAAAGGAACTTTAATTATTAAGGCTTTCCACTTTCCAGTGGAAAGACTTACTGTTATTAGTCTGTTTCTTATTATTATTATTATTCTTATTTTTTTTCCGCCAACTTTTTTTCCTTATTATAAATTTTGTTTCGCGACATGTCGTAAAGACATTTTGTACTATGAATGTATGAGACATTACGCTTTCGCAGTTGACCCTGTCACACCGAACACTTTTTCTTTACGGAGTTATTTCCCCTGTCATAAAAAAGCTTGTGTGCAGATTAACTTTGAAACTGTAAAAGATATCGCAATAAAAGTTGTTCCAAAATGTTCAGCGAAGGATTGCGACACTTTATAACATATCGCATTAAAGAAATTTTCACCTTCTTATAGGAGTTATTTCCCCTTATTTATTGCAAGTACATTTTTGACCAGAGTAACTCATGAACCAGAGGTGATAAAGACTAGATATTTCACAGTTGGTCATCATTGACCTTGACCTTGAAAAAGGTCACAAGGTCAAAGGTCAAGGTCATGTTCTAATTTTTGACCCTTTGTTGTGTGCAGATCTCCTCCTTTACTATAATACATAGAGAACTGAAACCTTTACCAAAATGTGTATCATATTAAGATCTTGAATCGTCACTTTTTTTATTTGACATTTTATAAGAGTTGTCTCCCCTTAGACCAATAATATGCATTGTGAGTTACATTAGATCACTATATCTCAGTAACTATAACAGATATATACATGGAACCTTATATCATTGGTCATCATTGACCTTGACCTTGTAAATGGACACAAGGTCAAAGGCCAAGGTCACGTTTGAAATTTTGACATTGTCTCGAAATCGCTATTCCCTTGAAACGGTAAAAGATAGGCAATAACTTGTAATAGGTAAAAGGTCATCATTGACCTTGACCTTGAAAAAGGTTACAAGGTCAAAGGTCAAGGTCACATTCTAAATTTTGACACTGTGGTGTGTGCGATTCTCCTCCTGAACCATAAGAGATACAGAAATAAATCTTTTACCAAAATGTGTATCATATTAAGGTCTTGAAAGGTCACTATAAATGATTTGACTTTTGAAAGAGTTATCTCCCCTGGATCAATTAAATATAGTGTATATAGCGTTATCTCAGTAACTATGACAGATATTTATATGAAACCTTATATCATTAGTGATCATTGACCTTGACCTTGAAAATGGACACAAGGTCAAAGGTCAAGGTCACCTGTGTTTCAGTACAGCGACATGTGAATTTTGTACCTTTGGATTCGCTTTGTATTTTCAGCTTGCTACATGTCGCAATACAATTTGGTGCCAGGCATGGGCAAAAACATGGGGAATTTTAGGGTATTCCGCCAGCCTGCAAAAATAAAGGGGGGGGGTGTTTCTAAGGGACCCCATAAGAATGTAGTGTGCAGATTTCATCCTAGACCACAGAGAATGGTGAAACAAAATGGACGCCAATTAGTTCGGGGATCGATGTCCTTGAATTGTCGCTACAGTAGAAATCATTCTGACGAACGATAAAAAATGTCCAGGTCATGAAAGTTGAAGATAGGTTTTTTATGCAAAAATCGCGATTTTCAGAAAAACCATAAATCCTTGCCTTTCGAAAATGGCGCCAATCGATTTAGAATGTCGATTTTACCCCAACCAAGTATCTCGGATGTGCATAAATGTCAACAAAATCGAAAATCGGCAGAAAAAATCAAATGTCGAGACCCAATCGGTACCCCCTAGATTTCAGCGGTTGAATGTTTGTGCATTGATAAATCCTTAAAATATACATCTGAATTATGTCTTCATGAGTTGTTTTAGCTGAAACAAACATGTTTTGTACTTTCATTTATTTTGAAATCACAATAAAGTCCACGCGATGTGTCGTCTGTTCCTTCCTTTTGTTGAAAATCCGTTGCCTTTTACAATGCATTGAACGTAATATTCCAACGTTGATCACAACTGCATAATTGTTGACCTCCTGAGCCGTGATCTTGATGACATTTTTATGTATATCGCGATCATATGTAATATGCATCTGCGCAGTATAAAGTCTCTCCCCCCAAAAGAATATAATATACTAAGTCCGCGATAATATACCTCGATATCACGTGACGAAAGACGAAGTAACCAGTCAAATCAAAGCGTTCTATATGTATTTCATAAATAAAAATCAAAGAATTTTCTGTCTTTCTTATTTATTTCATTTGTAAATACACGAAAACAATATAAAATGTCTTTGTATTTTAAATGTAGAAAACACATAGAAGGTATATATACGTCAAAATTTGATATGTCATCAACAAGCTTCCGTGGCGCAGTGGATAGAGCGCTGAGCAGGCAATACTGACATCCCGAGTTCGATACTAGGATGTGACAAGTCATTTTTGCATGATTTTCTGCTACGTTTCACGTATATTTTGTGCAGTTATGTACTTTTATATAGAAAAAAAACATTTTTTTTTTACGCTGCGGTGTAAAAAATGTCGCTTAATGTGGAAAACAGGATTTTTTCTTCCGAAGGCTTTCCACTTTCTAGTGGAAAGACTTACTGTTATTAGTCTGTTTCTTATTATTATTAAGGCTTTCCACTTTCCAGTGAACTTATATTTATTCTTATTATTCTTCCGCCAAGTTTTGTTATCCCATTATAAATTTTGTTTCGCGACATGTCGTAAAGACATTTTGTACTATGAATGTATGAGACATTACGCATTCGCAGTTAACCCTGTCACACCGAACACTTTTTCTTTACGGAGTTATTTCCCCTGTCATAAAAATCTTGTGTGCAGATAAACTTTTAAACCGTAAAAGATTTCGCAATGAAAGTTGTTGCAAAATGCTCAGCTATTGATCGCGACAATTTGTTACATATCGCGCAAAGTATTTTGACGACTCCTTGTAGGAGTTATTTCCCCTTATTTATTGGAAGTACATTTTGTACCATAGTAACTCATGAACCAGAGATGACAGTGACAAAATATTTCACAGTTGGTCATCATTGACCTTGACCTTGAAAAAGGTCACAAGGTCAAAGGTCAAGGTCACATTCTAAATTTTGACACTGTGGTGTGTGCGATTCTCCTCCTGAACCATAAGAGATACAGAAATAAATCTTTTACCAAAATGTGTATCATATTAAGGTCTTGAAAGGTCACTATAAATGATTTGACTTTTGAAAGAGTTATCTCCCCTGGATCAATTAAATATAGTGTATATAGCGTTATCTCAGTAACTATGACAGATATTTATATGAAACCTTATATCATTAGTCATCATTGACCTTGACCTTGAAAATGGACACAAGGGCAAAGGTCAAGGTCACGTTTGAAATTTTGACATTATCTTGTCATCGCTATTTCTTTGAAACGGTAAAAGATAGCTTATAACTTATACCGGATAAAATGTCGGCCTCATAAATGCGCAACTTTTTTCTATTTAAAGGAAAAGGATTTGACTTCATCTTATAGGAGTAATCTCCCATTACAACCATTGATATTTTCTTTTTCATTGATAACTTATTAACTATTGATAGTAGAGGCATGGGGACTTCACCAAAGACCATTATGACCCTTGACCTTGAAAATAGAAACAAGGTAAAAGGTCAAGATAATCTTATAAATTTGGGTATTTATGATAAATACGCATTTCTTCATAATTATAAGACATATTGACAAAGGATCTTCACTGTTGGTCCTTTATTGACCCTCAGCATGGTCAAGGTCATATTGACAGCAGTCAAGGTCAAATAATATTTTTTGGAAATTCTGCTTTTTCGTGTATATAAAATGGTAAATACAAGTAAATGATTTGTTTTTAAAGCATTGAATATGCAAATATCAAACACTTGGTAGTCAAGGTCATTTATCACAATTAACGTCCTATTATTTTACCTTTTTTATTTCAAAAGATATACGAATGGTTTTTCTTTCTTTTGTTTATTTTGAAAAGAAGATTCAATTTCCATATAGCCAAAGTCAATGTCAAGGTCATTTATGCAATAAGTGGAAAGCCTCTCATTTGTTCGGTAGAACCAATGAACTTATATTTATTATTATTCTTATTTTTTTTCCGCCAACTTTTTTTCCTTATTATAAATTTTGTTTCGCGACATGTCGTAAAGACATTTTGTACTATGAATGTATGAGACATTACGCTTTCGCAGTTGACCCTGTCACACCGAACACTTTTTCTTTACGGAGTTATTTCCCCTGTCATAAAAAAGCTTGTGTGCAGATTAACTTTGAAACTGTAAAAGATATCGCAATAAAAGTTGTTCCAAAATGTTCAGCGAAGGATTGCGACACTTTATAACATATCGCATTAAAGAAATTTTCACCTTCTTATAGGAGTTATTTCCCCTTATTTATTGCAAGTACATTTTTGACCAGAGTAACTCATGAACCAGAGGTGATAAAGACTAGATATTTCACAGTTGGTCATCATTGACCTTGACCTTGAAAAAGGTCACAAGGTCAAAGGTCAAGGTCATGTTCTAATTTTTGACCCTTTGTTGTGTGCAGATCTCCTCCTTTACTATAATACATAGAGAACTGAAACCTTTACCAAAATGTGTATCATATTAAGATCTTGAATCGTCACTTTTTTTATTTGACATTTTATAAGAGTTGTCTCCCCTTAGACCAATAATATGCATTGTGAGTTACATTAGATCACTATATCTCAGTAACTATAACAGATATATACATGGAACCTTATATCATTGGTCATCATTGACCTTGACCTTGTAAATGGACACAAGGTCAAAGGCCAAGGTCACGTTTGAAATTTTGACATTGTCTCGAAATCGCTATTCCCTTGAAACGGTAAAAGATAGGCAATAACTTGTAATAGGTAAAAGGTCAACTTTCACCTTGACCTTGCCCAAGGTCACAAGGTCAAAGGTCAAGGTCACCTGTGTTTCAGTACAGCGACATGTGAATTTTTGTACCTTTGGATTCGCTTTGTATTTTTAGCTTGCTACATGTCGCAATACAATTTGGTGCCAGGCATGGGCAAGAACATGGGGAATTTTAGGGTATTCCGCCAGCCTGCAAAAATAAAGGGGGGGGGTTGTTTCTAAGGGACCCCATAAGAATGTAGTGTGCAGATTTCATCCTAGACCAAAGAGAATGGTGAAACAAAATGGACGACAATTAGTTCGGGGATCGATGTCCTTGAATTGTCGCTACAGTAGAAATCATTCTGACGAACGATAAAAAAATTTCCAGGTCATGAAAGTTGAAGATAGGTTTTTTATGCAAAAATCGCGATTTTCAGAAAAACCATAAATCCTAGCCTTTCGAAAATGGCGCCAATTGATTTAGAATGTCGATTTTACCCCAACCAAGTATCTCGGATGTGCATAAATGTCAACAAAATCGAAAATCGGCAGAAAAAATCAAATCTCGAGACCCAATCGGTACCCCCTAGATTTCATCGCTTGAATGTTTGTGCATTGATAAATCCTTAAAATATACATCTGAATTATGTCTTCATGAGTTGTTCTAGCTGAAACAAACATGTTTTGTACTTTCATTTATTTTGAAATCACAATAAAGTCCACGCGATGTGTCGTCTGTTCCTTCCTTTTGGTGAAAATCCGTTGCCTTTTACAATGCATTGAACGTAATATTCCAACGTTGATCACAACTGCATAATTGTTGACCTCCTGAGCCGTGATCTTGATGACATTTTTATGTATATCGCGATCATATGTAATATGCATCTGCGTAGTATAAAGTCTCTCCCCCCAAAAGAATATAATATACTAAGTCCGCGATATTATACCTCGATATCACGTGACGAAGGACGAAGTAACCAGTCAAATCAAAGCGTTCTATATGTATTTCATAAATAAAAATCAAAGAATTTTCTGTCTTCCTTATTTATTTCATTTGTAAATACACGAAAACAATATAAAATGTCTTTGTATTTTAAATGCAGAAAACACATAGAAGGTATATATACGTCAAAATTTGATATGTCATCAACAAGCTTCCGTGGCGCAGTGGATAGAGCGCTGAGCTGGCAATACTGACATCCTGAGTTCGATACTAGGATGTGACAAGTCATTTTTGCATGGTTTTCTGCTACGTTTCACGTATATTTTGTGCAGTTATGTACTTTTATATAGAAAAAAAACATTTTTTTTTACGCTGCGGTGTAAAAAATGTCGCTTGATGTGGAAAACATGATTTTTTCTTCCCAAGGAAGAAAGGAACTTTAATTATTAAGGCTTTCCACTTTCCAGTGGAAAGACTTACTGTTATTAGTCTGTTTCTTATTAAGGCTTTCCACTTCCGAGTGGGAAGCCTTTCTATTATTCTTCTGTTTCTTATTATTAAGGCTTTCCACTTTCCGAGTGGAAAGACTTCCTGTTATTTGTCTGTTTATTATTATTATTATTCTTTTTTTTCCGCCAACTTTTCTTTTCCCATTATAAATTTTGTTTCGCGACATGTCGTAAAGACATTTTGTACTATGGATGTATGAGACATTACGCTTTCGCAGTTAACCCTGGCTCACCGAACACTTGTTCTTTACGGAGTTATCTCCCCTGTTACAGAAAAGCTTGTGTGAAGATAAACTATGAAACCGTAAAAGATTTCGCAATAAAACTTTTTGCAAAATGGTCAGCTATTGATCGCGACAATTTATTACATATCGCGCAAAGTATTTTGACGACTCCTTGTAGGAGTTATTTCCCCTTATTTATTGGAAGTAAAATTTGTACCATTGTAACTCATGAACCAGAGGTGATATAGACTAGATATTTCATAGTTGGTCATCATTGACCTTGACCTTGAAAAAGGTCACAAGGTCAAAGGTCAAGGTCATGTTCTAATTTTTGACCCTTGGTTGTGTGCAGATCTCCTCCTTTACTATAATAGATAGAGAACTGAAACCTTTACCAAAATGTGTATCATATTAAGATCTTGAAACGTCACTTTTTTTATTTGACATTTTTATAAGAGTTATCTCCCCTAGACCAATAAAATATATTGTGAATTACATTATATCACTATATCTCAGTTACTATAACAGATATTTATATGAAACCTTATATCATTTGTCATCATTGACCTTGACCTTGAAAATGGACACAAGGTCAAAGGTCAAGGTCACGTTTGAAATTTTGACATTGTCTTGTCATCGCTATTTCATTGAAACGGTAAAAGATAGGCTATAAGTTATAATGGATAAAATGTTGTTCTCATAAAGGCGCAACTTTTTTACATTTAAAGGGAAAGGATCCGACTTCATCTTATAGGAGTTATCCCCCATTACAACCATTGATAATTAGGTTTTCATTAATTACTCATCAACTATTGATAGTAGAGGCATGGGGTCTTCACTATAGACCAGTATGACCCTTGACCTTGAAAATAGAAACAAGGTCAAAGGTCAAGGTCATCTTATAAATTTTGGTATTTATGATAAATAGTCATTTCTTCATAATTATACGACATATTAACATAGGATCTTCACTGTTTGTTTGTCCTTTATTGACCCTCAGCATGGTCAAGGTCATATTGACAGAGGTCAAGGTCAAAACATATTTTTCGGAAATTCTGCTTTTTCGTGTAAATAAAATGGTAAATCTTAATAAATGCTTTGTTTTTAAAGCATTAAGTATGCAAATATCAAAAACTTGCTGGTCAAGGGCATTTATGTCAATTAACGTCCTATTTTTTATACCTTTTTTATTTCGAAAGATAGCCGAATGTTTTTTTCTTTCGATTGTTTATTTTGAAAAGAATAGTCAATTTCCATCAACCAAAGTCAATGTCAAGGTCATTTTTGCGATAAGTGGAAAGCCTCTCATTTGTTCGGTAGAACCAATGAACTTATATTTATTATTCTTATTTTTTTCCGCCAACTTTTCTTTTCCCATTATAAATTTTGTTTCGCGACATGTCGAAAAGACCTTTTGTACTATGGGTTTATGAGACATTACGCTTTCGCAGTTGACCCTGCTACACCGAACACTTTTTCTTTACGGAGTTATTTCCCCTGTCATAAAAAAGCTTGTGTGCAGATTAACTTTGAAACTGTAAAAGATATCGCAATAAAAGTTGTTCCAAAATGTTCAGCGAAGGATTGCGACACTTTATAACATATCGCATTAAAGAATTTTTCACCTTCTTATAGGAGTTATTTCCCCTTATTTATTGCAAGTAAATTTTTGACCAGAGTAACTCATGAACCAGAGGTGATAAAGACTAGATATTTCACAGTTGGTCATCATTGACCTTGACCTTGAAAAAGGTCACAAGGTCAAAGGTCAAGGTCATGTTCTAATTTTTTACCCTTTGTTGTGTGCAGATCTCCTCCTTTACTATAATAGATAGAGAACTGAAACCTTTACCAAAATGTGTATCATATTAAGATCTTGAATCGTCACTTTTTTTATTTGACATTTTATAAGAGTTGTCTCCCCTTAGACCAATAATATGCATTGTGAGTTACATTAGATCACTATATCTCAGTAACTATAACAGATATATACATGAAACCTTATATCATTGGTCATCATTGACCTTGACCTTGAAAATGGACACAAGGTCAAAGGTCAAGGTCACGTTTGAAATTTTGACATTGTCTCGCCATCGCTATTCCCTTGAGACGGTAAAAGATAGGCAATAACTTGTAATAGGTAAAATGTCAACTTTCACCTTGACCTTGCCCAAGGTCACAAGGTCAAAGGTCAAGGTCACCTTGGTTTCAGTACAGCGACATGTGAATTTTTTGTACCTTTGGATTCGCTTTGTTTTTTTAGCTTGCTACATGTCGCAATAAAATTTGGTGCCAGGCATGGGCAAAAACATGGGGAATTTGAGGGTATTCCGCCAGCTTGCAAAAATAAAAAGGGGGGGGGGGGTTTCTAAGGGACCCCATAAGAATGTAGTGTGCAGATTTCATCCTAGACCACAGAGAATGGTGAAACAAAATGGACGCCAAATAGTTCGGGGATCGATGTCCTTGACTTGTCGCTACAGTAGAAATCATTCTGACGAACGATAAAAAAATTTCCAGGTCATGAAAGTTGAAGATAGGTTTTTCATGCAAAAATCGCGATTTTCAGAAAACCAATAAATCCTAGCCTTTCGAAAATGGCGCCAATCGATTTAGAATGTCGATTTTACCCCAACCAAGTATCTCGGATGTGCATAAATGTCAACAAAATCGAAAATCGGCAGAAAAAATCAAATGTCAAGGCCCCATCGGTACCCCCTAAATTTCAGCGGTTGAATGTTTGTGCATTGATAAATCCTTAAAATATACATCTGAATTATGTCTTCATGAGTTGTTCTAGCTGAAACAAACATTTTTTCTACTTGAGCATTTATTTTGAAATGCCATCGAGTGTCGTCCGGTATGCACGACTGCAGTATTTTACCGAGCAAAGAAACGGTTTCCCTATTACAATGAATTGAAAGTAACATTCCTGTGAATTAAACTGTCAAAATAGCATCACTGTTGACCTCCTGAAAAGTCACCTTTTCAACAAAAAAAAAAAAAAAAAAAAAAAAAAACAACTTCGTGATAATATATAAAATTGTCACGTGACTTTAGTCGTTTCCACCAGTCAAATCAATGCGTTTTATTTGTATTTCATAAATAAAAATCAAAGAATTTTCTGTCTTTCTTATTTATTTCATTGGTAAATACACGAAAACATTACAAAATGTCTTTGTATTTTAAATGTAGAAAACACATTGAAGGTATATATACGTCAAAATTTGACTTTCTGCATATCGTCTTCCGTGGTCCAGTGGTATCAACGAGGGCTGGCAAGACTGACATCGTCGGTTCGAGCCTAGGATGTGACATATGATTTTTGCATGGTTTTCTGCTACGTTTCACGTATATTTTATGCAGTTATGGTTTTTTATATAGAAAAAACCAAAAAAAAACTGAAATTTTTTTACGCCGCGGTGTAAAAAATGTCGATGGAAGTGGTAAGCCATGATTATTTGTGGCGAAGTCACAAATGAACCTATATTATTAAGGCTTTCCACTTCCGAGTGGGAAGCCTTTCTATTATTCTTCTGTTTCTTATTATTATTATTCTTATTTTTTTCCGCCAACTTTTCTTTTCCCATTATAAATTTTGTTTCGCGACATGTCGAAAAGACCTTTTGTACTATGGGTTTATGAGACATTACGCTTTCGCAGTTGACCCTGCTACACCGAACACTTTTTCTTTACGGAGTTATTTCCCCTGTCATAAAAAAGCTTGTGTGCAGATTAACTTTGAAACTGTAAAAGATATCGCAATAAAAGTTGTTCCAAAATGTTCAGCGAAGGATTGCGACACTTTATAACATATCGCATTAAAGAATTTTTCACCTTCTTATAGGAGTTATTTCCCCTTATTTATTGCAAGTAAATTTTTGACCAGAGTAACTCATGAACCAGAGGTGATAAAGACTAGATATTTCACAGTTGGTCATCATTGACCTTGACCTTGAAAAAGGTCACAAGGTCAAAGGTCAAGGTCATGTTCTAATTTTTTACCCTTTGTTGTGTGCAGATCTCCTCCTTTACTATAATAGATAGAGAACTGAAACCTTTACCAAAATGTGTATCATATTAAGATCTTGAATCGTCACTTTTTTTATTTGACATTTTATAAGAGTTGTCTCCCCTTAGACCAATAATATGCATTGTGAGTTACATTAGATCACTATATCTCAGTAACTATAACAGATATATACATGAAACCTTATATCATTGGTCATCATTGACCTTGACCTTGAAAATGGACACAAGGTCAAAGGTCAAGGTCACGTTTGAAATTTTGACATTGTCTCGCCATCGCTATTCCCTTGAGACGGTAAAAGATAGGCAATAACTTGTAATAGGTAAAATGTCAACTTTCACCTTGACCTTGCCCAAGGTCACAAGGTCAAAGGTCAAGGTCACCTTGGTTTCAGTACAGCGACATGTGAATTTTTTGTACCTTTGGATTCGCTTTGTTTTTTTAGCTTGCTACATGTCGCAATAAAATTTGGTGCCAGGCATGGGCAAAAACATGGGGAATTTGAGGGTATTCCGCCAGCTTGCAAAAATAAAAAGGGGGGGGGGGGGGGGTGTTTCAAAGGGACCCCATAAGAATGTAGTGTGCAGATTTCATCCTAGACCACAGAGAATGGTGAAACAAAATGGACGCCAAATAGTTCGGGGATCGATGTCCTTGACTTGTCGCTACAGTAGAAATCATTCTGACGAACGATAAAAAAATTTCCAGGTCATGAAAGTTGAAGATAGGTTTTTCATGCAAAAATCGCGATTTTCAGAAAACCAATAAATCCTAGCCTTTCGAAAATGGCGCCAATCGATTTAGAATGTCGATTTTACCCCAACCAAGTATCTCGGATGTGCATAAATGTCAACAAAATCGAAAATCGGCAGAAAAAATCAAATGTCAAGGCCCCATCGGTACCCCCTAAATTTCAGCGGTTGAATGTTTGTGCATTGATAAATCCTTAAAATATACATCTGAATTATGTCTTCATGAGTTGTTCTAGCTGAAACAAACATTTTTTCTACTTGAGCATTTATTTTGAAATGCCATCGAGTGTCGTCCGGTATGCACGACTGCAGTATTTTACCGAGCAAAGAAACGGTTTCCCTATTACAATGAATTGAAAGTAACATTCCTGTGAATTAAACTGTCAAAATAGCATCACTGTTGACCTCCTTAAAAGTCACCTTTTCAACAAAAAAAAAAAAAAAAAAAAAAAAAAAACAACTTCGTGATAATATATAAAATTGTCACGTGACTTTAGTCGTTTCCACCAGTCAAATCAATGCGTTTTATTTGTATTTCATAAATAAAAATCAAAGAATTTTCTGTCTTTCTTATTTATTTCATTGGTAAATACACGAAAACATTACAAAATGTCTTTGTATTTTAAATGTAGAAAACACATTGAAGGTATATATACGTCAAAATTTGACTTTCTGCATATCGTCTTCCGTGGTCCAGTGGTATCAACGAGGGCTGGCAAGACTGACATCGTCGGTTCGAGCCTAGGATGTGACATATGATTTTTGCATGGTTTTCTGCTACGTTTCACGTATATTTTATGCAGTTATGGTTTTTTATATAGAAAAAACCAAAAAAAAACTGAAATTTTTTTACGCCGCGGTGTAAAAAATGTCGATGGAAGTGGTAAGCCATGATTATTTGTGGCGAAGTCACAAATGAACCTATATTTATTATTATTATTATTATTTTTTTTCCGCCAACTTTTTTTCCTTATTATAAATTTTGTTTCGCGACATGTCGTAAAGACATTTTGTACTATGAATGTATGAGACATTACGCTTTCGCAGTTGACCCTGTCACACCGAACACTTTTTCTTTACGGAGTTATTTCCCCTGTCATAAAAAAGCTTGTGTGCAGATTAACTTTGAAACTGTAAAAGATATCGCAATAAAAGTTGTTCCAAAATGTTCAGCGAAGGATTGCGACACTTTATAACATATCGCATTAAAGAAATTTTCACCTTCTTATAGGAGTTATTTCCCCTTATTTATTGCAAGTACATTTTTGACCAGAGTAACTCATGAACCAGAGGTGATAAAGACTAGATATTTCACAGTTGGTCATCATTGACCTTGACCTTGAAAAAGGTCACAAGGTCAAAGGTCAAGGTCATGTTCTAATTTTTGACCCTTTGTTGTGTGCAGATCTCCTCCTTTACTATAATACATAGAGAACTGAAACCTTTACCAAAATGTGTATCATATTAAGATCTTGAATCGTCACTTTTTTTATTTGACATTTTATAAGAGTTGTCTCCCCTTAGACCAATAATATGCATTGTGAGTTACATTAGATCACTATATCTCAGTAACTATAACAGATATATACATGGAACCTTATATCATTGGTCATCATTGGCCTTTGACCTTGTAAATGGACACAAGGTCAAAGGCCAAGGTCACGTTTGAAATTTTGACATTGTCTCGAAATCGCTATTCCCTTGAAACGGTAAAAGATAGGCAATAACTTGTAATAGGTAAAAGGTCAACTTTCACCTTGACCTTGCCCAAGGTCACAAGGTCAAAGGTCAAGGTCACCTGTGTTTCAGTACAGCGACATGTGAATTTTTGTACCTTTGGATTCGCTTTGTATTTTTAGCTTGCTACATGTCGCAATACAATTTGGTGCCAGGCATGGGCAAGAACATGGGGAATTTTAGGGTATTCCGCCAGCCTGCAAAAATAAAGGGGGGGGGTTGTTTCTAAGGGACCCCATAAGAATGTAGTGTGCAGATTTCATCCTAGACCAAAGAGAATGGTGAAACAAAATGGACGACAATTAGTTCGGGGATCGATGTCCTTGAATTGTCGCTACAGTAGAAATCATTCTGACGAACGATAAAAAAATTTCCAGGTCATGAAAGTTGAAGATAGGTTTTTTATGCAAAAATCGCGATTTTCAGAAAAACCATAAATCCTAGCCTTTCGAAAATGGCGCCAATTGATTTAGAATGTCGATTTTACCCCAACCAAGTATCTCGGATGTGCATAAATGTCAACAAAATCGAAAATCGGCAGAAAAAATCAAATCTCGAGACCCAATCGGTACCCCCTAGATTTCATCGCTTGAATGTTTGTGCATTGATAAATCCTTAAAATATACATCTGAATTATGTCTTCATGAGTTGTTCTAGCTGAAACAAACATGTTTTGTACTTTCATTTATTTTGAAATCACAATAAAGTCCACGCGATGTGTCGTCTGTTCCTTCCTTTTGGTGAAAATCCGTTGCCTTTTACAATGCATTGAACGTAATATTCCAACGTTGATCACAACTGCATAATTGTTGACCTCCTGAGCCGTGATCTTGATGACATTTTTATGTATATCGCGATCATATGTAATATGCATCTGCGTAGTATAAAGTCTCTCCCCCCAAAAGAATATAATATACTAAGTCCGCGATATTATACCTCGATATCACGTGACGAAGGACGAAGTAACCAGTCAAATCAAAGCGTTCTATATGTATTTCATAAATAAAAATCAAAGAATTTTCTGTCTTCCTTATTTATTTCATTTGTAAATACACGAAAACAATATAAAATGTCTTTGTATTTTAAATGCAGAAAACACATAGAAGGTATATATACGTCAAAATTTGATATGTCATCAACAAGCTTCCGTGGCGCAGTGGATAGAGCGCTGAGCTGGCAATACTGACATCCTGAGTTCGATACTAGGATGTGACAAGTCATTTTTGCATGGTTTTCTGCTACGTTTCACGTATATTTTGTGCAGTTATGTACTTTTATATAGAAAAAAAACATTTTTTTTTACGCTGCGGTGTAAAAAATGTCGCTTGATGTGGAAAACATGATTTTTTCTTCCCAAGGAAGAAAGGAACTTTAATTATTAAGGCTTTCCACTTTCCAGTGGAAAGACTTACTGTTATTAGTCTGTTTCTTATTATTATTATTATTCTTATTTTTTTTCCGCCAACTTTTTTTCCTTATTATAAATTTTGTTTCGCGACATGTCGTAAAGACATTTTGTACTATGAATGTATGAGACATTACGCTTTCGCAGTTGACCCTGTCACACCGAACACTTTTTCTTTACGGAGTTATTTCCCCTGTCATAAAAAAGCTTGTGTGCAGATTAACTTTGAAACTGTAAAAGATATCGCAATAAAAGTTGTTCCAAAATGTTCAGCGAAGGATTGCGACACTTTATAACATATCGCATTAAAGAAATTTTCACCTTCTTATAGGAGTTATTTCCCCTTATTTATTGCAAGTACATTTTTGACCAGAGTAACTCATGAACCAGAGGTGATAAAGACTAGATATTTCACAGTTGGTCATCATTGACCTTGACCTTGAAAAAGGTCACAAGGTCAAAGGTCAAGGTCATGTTCTAATTTTTGACCCTTTGTTGTGTGCAGATCTCCTCCTTTACTATAATACATAGAGAACTGAAACCTTTACCAAAATGTGTATCATATTAAGATCTTGAATCGTCACTTTTTTTATTTGACATTTTATAAGAGTTGTCTCCCCTTAGACCAATAATATGCATTGTGAGTTACATTAGATCACTATATCTCAGTAACTATAACAGATATATACATGGAACCTTATATCATTGGTCATCATTGGCCTTTGACCTTGTAAATGGACACAAGGTCAAAGGCCAAGGTCACGTTTGAAATTTTGACATTGTCTCGAAATCGCTATTCCCTTGAAACGGTAAAAGATAGGCAATAACTTGTAATAGGTAAAAGGTCAACTTTCACCTTGACCTTGCCCAAGGTCACAAGGTCAAAGGTCAAGGTCACCTGTGTTTCAGTACAGCGACATGTGAATTTTTGTACCTTTGGATTCGCTTTGTATTTTTAGCTTGCTACATGTCGCAATACAATTTGGTGCCAGGCATGGGCAAGAACATGGGGAATTTTAGGGTATTCCGCCAGCCTGCAAAAATAAAAGGGGGGGGGGGGGGGTTGTTTCTAAGGGACCCCATAAGAATGTAGTGTGCAGATTTCATCCTAGACCAAAGAGAATGGTGAAACAAAATGGACGACAATTAGTTCGGGGATCGATGTCCTTGAATTGTCGCTACAGTAGAAATCATTCTGACGAACGATAAAAAAATTTCCAGGTCATGAAAGTTGAAGATAGGTTTTTTATGCAAAAATCGCGATTTTCAGAAAAACCATAAATCCTAGCCTTTCGAAAATGGCGCCAATTGATTTAGAATGTCGATTTTACCCCAACCAAGTATCTCGGATGTGCATAAATGTCAACAAAATCGAAAATCGGCAGAAAAAATCAAATCTCGAGACCCAATCGGTACCCCCTAGATTTCATCGCTTGAATGTTTGTGCATTGATAAATCCTTAAAATATACATCTGAATTATGTCTTCATGAGTTGTTCTAGCTGAAACAAACATGTTTTGTACTTTCATTTATTTTGAAATCACAATAAAGTCCACGCGATGTGTCGTCTGTTCCTTCCTTTTGGTGAAAATCCGTTGCCTTTTACAATGCATTGAACGTAATATTCCAACGTTGATCACAACTGCATAATTGTTGACCTCCTGAGCCGTGATCTTGATGACATTTTTATGTATATCGCGATCATATGTAATATGCATCTGCGTAGTATAAAGTCTCTCCCCCCAAAAGAATATAATATACTAAGTCCGCGATATTATACCTCGATATCACGTGACGAAGGACGAAGTAACCAGTCAAATCAAAGCGTTCTATATGTATTTCATAAATAAAAATCAAAGAATTTTCTGTCTTCCTTATTTATTTCATTTGTAAATACACGAAAACAATATAAAATGTCTTTGTATTTTAAATGCAGAAAACACATAGAAGGTATATATACGTCAAAATTTGATATGTCATCAACAAGCTTCCGTGGCGCAGTGGATAGAGCGCTGAGCTGGCAATACTGACATCCTGAGTTCGATACTAGGATGTGACAAGTCATTTTTGCATGGTTTTCTGCTACGTTTCACGTATATTTTGTGCAGTTATGTACTTTTATATAGAAAAAAAACATTTTTTTTTACGCTGCGGTGTAAAAAATGTCGCTTGATGTGGAAAACATGATTTTTTCTTCCCAAGGAAGAAAGGAACTTTAATTATTAAGGCTTTCCACTTTCCAGTGGAAAGACTTACTGTTATTAGTCTGTTTCTTATTAAGGTCTTTCCCCTTTCCAAGGGAAAGACCTTACTGTATTTCTTATGATTATTATTATTATTATTATTTTTTTTCTTCTGCCACAGATGTCAAAAAAGTGTCTTGACGTATCGCTTTGAAACTTGGCACACTTAACCGACACTACCTGGGCTCGACCTGAGTCACCCTGCGACACCGATCTATTTTTAGAAACAGAGTTATCTCCCCAAACACTGTTTACCCTTGTGTTCAGATACACTCAGAAACAATGACAGATATCAAAAATCTAAAGTGAGGAAAATGTTGCCTGACTTATGGCCATGATTTGTCATGCAAAAAAACATTCTTCGATCCACTTCCTGTTTACGCGATTTTGACGCGAAGTTTGTCAAAAACGTCAAAGTTGTCAGATTTACACAAAACTTGGTTTCCAAGTAGATATGAGGGTCCTAATTACACGTATCGGATCAAAAAAATTTTTTGGTCCACCATTTTCAAAATGGCCGCCATTGAAATTTTGTTTTCAATATAACTCAAAAACCATAAAAAATTGAAGCAGACAATATATGAGAAAAATGTTCCTCTCATTGAGATCTACATTTGATATACAGGTTTGAAAACTGTGCGACAAACCGTTTTAGAGGTTATGGCCCTTGACAGGTTTCGGCTAAATTTTGTTTTCGAAATAACTCAAAAACCATACAAAATTGAAGCGGACAATATATGAGAAAAATGTTCCTCTCATTGAGATCTACATTTGATATAGCAGTTCGAAAACTGTGCGACAAACCGTTTTAGAGGTTATGGCCCTTGACAGGTTTCGGCTAAATTTTGTTTTCGAAATAACTCCAAAACCATACAAAATTGAAGCGGACAATATATGAGAAAAATGTTCCTCTCATTGAGATCTACATTTGATATAACAGTTCGAAAACTGTGCGACAAACCGTTTTAGAGGTTATGGCCCTTGACAGGTTTCGGCTAAATTTTGTTTTCGAAATAACTCAAAAACCATACAAAATTGAAGCGGACAATATATGAGAAAAATGTTCCTCTCATTGAGATCTACATTTGATATAACAGTTCGAAAACTGTGCGACAAACCGTTTTAGAGGTTATGGCCCTTGACAGGTTTCGGCTAAATTTTGTTTTCGAAATAACTCAAAAACCATACAAAATTGAAGCGGACAATATATGAGAAAAATGTTCCTCTCATTGAGATCTACATTTGATATAACAGTTCGAAAACTGTGCGACAAACCGTTTTAGAAGTTATGGCCCTTGACAGGTTTCAGCTAAATTTTTTTACGAAATAACTCAAAAACCGTAAAAAATTGAAGCAGACAATATATTAGAAAAATGTTCCTCTCATTGAGATCTACATTTGATATACAGGTTCGAAAACTGTGCGACAAACCGTTTTCGAGGTTACGGCCCTTGACAGGTTTCGGCTAAATTTTGTTTTCGAAATAACTCAAAAACCATACAAAATTGAAGCAGACAATATATCAGAAAAATGTTCCTCTCATTGAGATCTACATTTGATATAAGGGTTGAAAACTGTGCGACAAACCGTTTTAGTGGTTATGGCCCTTGACAGGTTTCGAATAAATTTTGTTTTCAAAATAACTCTAAAACAATAAAATATTGAAGCAGACAATATATCAGAAAAATGTTCCTCTCATTGAGATCTACATTTGATATACAGTGTCGAAAACTGTGCGACAAACCGTTTTAGAGATTATGACCCTTGACAGGTTTCGGTCTTTTAAACCGTCAGAGATAATATAGTGAACATATGTTTTTTGTGACCGTCTCAACAAGTCCTTCGATTTATGACCAAAGTCCAATGGTTACGGGCAGCAATTTTCAAAATTAGCAACCATATACCTAGACATAACACTAAGAAAATGCCGGGAAAGACCTCACATTTGTTCTTTGAACAAATGACTTTTCATTATTATTATTATTCTTATTTTTTTTCCGCCAACTTTTTTTCCTTATTATAAATTTTGTTTCGCGACATGTCGTAAAGACATTTTGTACTATGAATGTATGAGACATTACGCTTTCGCAGTTGACCCTGTCACACCGAACACTTTTTCTTTACGGAGTTATTTCCCCTGTCATAAAAAAGCTTGTGTGCAGATTAACTTTGAAACTGTAAAAGATATCGCAATAAAAGTTGTTCCAAAATGTTCAGCGAAGGATTGCGACACTTTATAACATATCGCATTAAAGAAATTTTCACCTTCTTATAGGAGTTATTTCCCCTTATTTATTGCAAGTACATTTTTGACCAGAGTAACTCATGAACCAGAGGTGATAAAGACTAGATATTTCACAGTTGGTCATCATTGACCTTGACCTTGAAAAAGGTCACAAGGTCAAAGGTCAAGGTCATGTTCTAATTTTTGACCCTTTGTTGTGTGCAGATCTCCTCCTTTACTATAATACATAGAGAACTGAAACCTTTACCAAAATGTGTATCATATTAAGATCTTGAATCGTCACTTTTTTTATTTGACATTTTATAAGAGTTGTCTCCCCTTAGACCAATAATATGCATTGTGAGTTACATTAGATCACTATATCTCAGTAACTATAACAGATATATACATGGAACCTTATATCATTGGTCATCATTGACCTTGACCTTGTAAATGGACACAAGGTCAAAGGCCAAGGTCACGTTTGAAATTTTGACATTGTCTCGAAATCGCTATTCCCTTGAAACGGTAAAAGATAGGCAATAACTTGTAATAGGTAAAAGGTCAACTTTCACCTTGACCTTGCCCAAGGTCACAAGGTCAAAGGTCAAGGTCACCTGTGTTTCAGTACAGCGACATGTGAATTTTTGTACCTTTGGATTCGCTTTGTATTTTTAGCTTGCTACATGTCGCAATACAATTTGGTGCCAGGCATGGGCAAGAACATGGGGAATTTTAGGGTATTCCGCCAGCCTGCAAAAATAAAAGGGGGGGGGGGGTTGTTTCTAAGGGACCCCATAAGAATGTAGTGTGCAGATTTCATCCTAGACCAAAGAGAATGGTGAAACAAAATGGACGACAATTAGTTCGGGGATCGATGTCCTTGAATTGTCGCTACAGTAGAAATCATTCTGACGAACGATAAAAAAATTTCCAGGTCATGAAAGTTGAAGATAGGTTTTTTATGCAAAAATCGCGATTTTCAGAAAAACCATAAATCCTAGCCTTTCGAAAATGGCGCCAATTGATTTAGAATGTCGATTTTACCCCAACCAAGTATCTCGGATGTGCATAAATGTCAACAAAATCGAAAATCGGCAGAAAAAATCAAATCTCGAGACCCAATCGGTACCCCCTAGATTTCATCGCTTGAATGTTTGTGCATTGATAAATCCTTAAAATATACATCTGAATTATGTCTTCATGAGTTGTTCTAGCTGAAACAAACATGTTTTGTACTTTCATTTATTTTGAAATCACAATAAAGTCCACGCGATGTGTCGTCTGTTCCTTCCTTTTGGTGAAAATCCGTTGCCTTTTACAATGCATTGAACGTAATATTCCAACGTTGATCACAACTGCATAATTGTTGACCTCCTGAGCCGTGATCTTGATGACATTTTTATGTATATCGCGATCATATGTAATATGCATCTGCGTAGTATAAAGTCTCTCCCCCCAAAAGAATATAATATACTAAGTCCGCGATATTATACCTCGATATCACGTGACGAAGGACGAAGTAACCAGTCAAATCAAAGCGTTCTATATGTATTTCATAAATAAAAATCAAAGAATTTTCTGTCTTCCTTATTTATTTCATTTGTAAATACACGAAAACAATATAAAATGTCTTTGTATTTTAAATGCAGAAAACACATAGAAGGTATATATACGTCAAAATTTGATATGTCATCAACAAGCTTCCGTGGCGCAGTGGATAGAGCGCTGAGCTGGCAATACTGACATCCTGAGTTCGATACTAGGATGTGACAAGTCATTTTTGCATGGTTTTCTGCTACGTTTCACGTATATTTTGTGCAGTTATGTACTTTTATATAGAAAAAAAACATTTTTTTTTACGCTGCGGTGTAAAAAATGTCGCTTGATGTGGAAAACATGATTTTTTCTTCCCAAGGAAGAAAGGAACTTTAATTATTAAGGCTTTCCACTTTCCAGTGGAAAGACTTACTGTTATTAGTCTGTTTCTTATTATTATTATTATTCTTATTTTTTTTCCGCCAACTTTTTTTCCTTATTATAAATTTTGTTTCGCGACATGTCGTAAAGACATTTTGTACTATGAATGTATGAGACATTACGCTTTCGCAGTTGACCCTGTCACACCGAACACTTTTTCTTTACGGAGTTATTTCCCCTGTCATAAAAAAGCTTGTGTGCAGATTAACTTTGAAACTGTAAAAGATATCGCAATAAAAGTTGTTCCAAAATGTTCAGCGAAGGATTGCGACACTTTATAACATATCGCATTAAAGAAATTTTCACCTTCTTATAGGAGTTATTTCCCCTTATTTATTGCAAGTACATTTTTGACCAGAGTAACTCATGAACCAGAGGTGATAAAGACTAGATATTTCACAGTTGGTCATCATTGACCTTGACCTTGAAAAAGGTCACAAGGTCAAAGGTCAAGGTCATGTTCTAATTTTTGACCCTTTGTTGTGTGCAGATCTCCTCCTTTACTATAATACATAGAGAACTGAAACCTTTACCAAAATGTGTATCATATTAAGATCTTGAATCGTCACTTTTTTTATTTGACATTTTATAAGAGTTGTCTCCCCTTAGACCAATAATATGCATTGTGAGTTACATTAGATCACTATATCTCAGTAACTATAACAGATATATACATGGAACCTTATATCATTGGTCATCATTGGCCTTTGACCTTGTAAATGGACACAAGGTCAAAGGCCAAGGTCACGTTTGAAATTTTGACATTGTCTCGAAATCGCTATTCCCTTGAAACGGTAAAAGATAGGCAATAACTTGTAATAGGTAAAAGGTCAATTTTCACCTTGACCTTGCCCAAGGTCACAAGGTCAAAGGTCAAGGTCACCTGTGTTTCAGTACAGCGACATGTGAATTTTTGTACCTTTGGATTCGCTTTGTATTTTTAGCTTGCTACATGTCGCAATACAATTTGGTGCCAGGCATGGGCAAGAACATGGGGAATTTTAGGGTATTCCGCCAGCCTGCAAAAATAAAGGGGGGGGGTTGTTTCTAAGGGACCCCATAAGAATGTAGTGTGCAGATTTCATCCTAGACCAAAGAGAATGGTGAAACAAAATGGACGACAATTAGTTCGGGGATCGATGTCCTTGAATTGTCGCTACAGTAGAAATCATTCTGACGAACGATAAAAAAATTTCCAGGTCATGAAAGTTGAAGATAGGTTTTTTATGCAAAAATCGCGATTTTCAGAAAAACCATAAATCCTAGCCTTTCGAAAATGGCGCCAATTGATTTAGAATGTCGATTTTACCCCAACCAAGTATCTCGGATGTGCATAAATGTCAACAAAATCGAAAATCGGCAGAAAAAATCAAATCTCGAGACCCAATCGGTACCCCCTAGATTTCATCGCTTGAATGTTTGTGCATTGATAAATCCTTAAAATATACATCTGAATTATGTCTTCATGAGTTGTTCTAGCTGAAACAAACATGTTTTGTACTTTCATTTATTTTGAAATCACAATAAAGTCCACGCGATGTGTCGTCTGTTCCTTCCTTTTGGTGAAAATCCGTTGCCTTTTACAATGCATTGAACGTAATATTCCAACGTTGATCACAACTGCATAATTGTTGACCTCCTGAGCCGTGATCTTGATGACATTTTTATGTATATCGCGATCATATGTAATATGCATCTGCGTAGTATAAAGTCTCTCCCCCCAAAAGAATATAATATACTAAGTCCGCGATATTATACCTCGATATCACGTGACGAAGGACGAAGTAACCAGTCAAATCAAAGCGTTCTATATGTATTTCATAAATAAAAATCAAAGAATTTTCTGTCTTCCTTATTTATTTCATTTGTAAATACACGAAAACAATATAAAATGTCTTTGTATTTTAAATGCAGAAAACACATAGAAGGTATATATACGTCAAAATTTGATATGTCATCAACAAGCTTCCGTGGCGCAGTGGATAGAGCGCTGAGCTGGCAATACTGACATCCTGAGTTCGATACTAGGATGTGACAAGTCATTTTTGCATGGTTTTCTGCTACGTTTCACGTATATTTTGTGCAGTTATGTACTTTTATATAGAAAAAAAACATTTTTTTTTACGCTGCGGTGTAAAAAATGTCGCTTGATGTGGAAAACATGATTTTTTCTTCCCAAGGAAGAAAGGAACTTTAATTATTAAGGCTTTCCACTTTCCAGTGGAAAGACTTACTGTTATTAGTCTGTTTCTTATTATTAAGGCTTTCCACTTTCCGAGTGGAAAGCCTTCCTGTTATTTGTCTGTTTATTATTATTATTATTCTTTTTTTTCCGCCAAGTTTTCTTTTCCCATTATAAATTTTGTTTTGCGACATGTCGTAAAGACATTTTGTACTATGGATGTATGAGACATTACGCTTTCGCAGTTAACCCTGGCTCACCGAACACTTGTTCTTTACGGAGTTATCTCCCCTGTTACAGAAAAGCTTGTGTGCAGATAAACTATGAAACCGTAAAAGATTTCGCAATAAAACTTTTTGCAAAATGGTCAGCTATTGATCGCGACAATTTGTTACATATCGCGCAAAGTATTTTGACGACTCCTTGCAGGAGTTATTTCCCCTTATTTATTGGAAGTACATTTTGTAGCATTGTAACTCATGAACCAGAGGTGATAGAGACTAGATATTTCACAGTTGGTCATCATTGACCTTGACCTTGAAAAAGGTCACAAGGTCAAAGGTCAAGGTCATGTTCTAATTTTTGACCCTTTGTTGTGTGCAGATCTCCTCCTTTACTATAATAGATAGAGAACTGAAACCTTTACCAAAATGTGTATCATATTAAGATCTTGAATCGTCACTTTTTTATTTGACATTTTTAAAAGAGTTATCTCCCCTAGACCAATAAAATATATTGTGAATTATATTATATCACCATATCTCAGTTACTATAACAGATATTTATATGAAACCTTATATCATTGGTCATCATTGACCTTGACCTTGAAAATGGACACAAGGTCAAAGGTCAAGGTCACGTTTGAAATTTTGACATTGTCTTGTCATCGCTATTGCATTGAAACGGTAAAAGATAAGCTATAAGTTATAATAGATAAAATGTTGGTCTCATTAAGGCGCAACTTTTTTACATTTGGAGGGAAAGGATCCGACTTCATCTTATAGGAGTTATCCCCCATTACTACCACTGATAGTTAGGTTTTCATTAATTACTTATCAACTATTGATAGTAGAGGCATTGGGTCTTCACTATAGACCAGTATGACCCTTGACCTTGAAAATAGAAACAAGGTCAAAGGTCAAGGTCATCTTATAAATTTTGGTATTTATGATAAATAGTCATTTCTTCATAATTATACGACATATTGACATAGGATATGCACTGTTTGTCCTTTATTGACTCTCAGCATGGTCAAGGTCATATTGACAGAAGTCAAGGTCAAAACATATTTTTCGGAAATTCTGCTTTTTCGTGTAAATTAAATGGTAAATCTTAATATATGCTTTGTTTTAAAGCATTAAGTATGCAAATATCAAAAACTTGCTGGTCAAGGGCATTTATGTCAATTAACGTCCTATTTTTTAACCTTTTTTATTTCGAAAGATAGCCGAATGGTTTTTTCTTTCGTTTGTTTTTTTTGAAAAGAAAAGCCAATTTCCATAAACCAGAGTCAATGTCAAGGTCATTTTTGCGATAAGTGGAAAGCCTCTCATTTGTTCGGTAGAACCAATGAACTTATATTTATTATTATTCTTATTTTTTTTCCGCCAACTTTTTTTCCTTATTATAAATTTTGTTTCGCGACATGTCGTAAAGACATTTTGTACTATGAATGTATGAGACATTACGCTTTCGCAGTTGACCCTGTCACACCGAACACTTTTTCTTTACGGAGTTATTTCCCCTGTCATAAAAAAGCTTGTGTGCAGATTAACTTTGAAACTGTAAAAGATATCGCAATAAAAGTTGTTCCAAAATGTTCAGCGAAGGATTGCGACACTTTATAACATATCGCATTAAAGAAATTTTCACCTTCTTATAGGAGTTATTTCCCCTTATTTATTGCAAGTACATTTTTGACCAGAGTAACTCATGAACCAGAGGTGATAAAGACTAGATATTTCACAGTTGGTCATCATTGACCTTGACCTTGAAAAAGGTCACAAGGTCAAAGGTCAAGGTCATGTTCTAATTTTTGACCCTTTGTTGTGTGCAGATCTCCTCCTTTACTATAATACATAGAGAACTGAAACCTTTACCAAAATGTGTATCATATTAAGATCTTGAATCGTCACTTTTTTTATTTGACATTTTATAAGAGTTGTCTCCCCTTAGACCAATAATATGCATTGTGAGTTACATTAGATCACTATATCTCAGTAACTATAACAGATATATACATGGAACCTTATATCATTGGTCATCATTGACCTTGACCTTGTAAATGGACACAAGGTCAAAGGCCAAGGTCACGTTTGAAATTTTGACATTGTCTCGAAATCGCTATTCCCTTGAAACGGTAAAAGATAGGCAATAACTTGTAATAGGTAAAAGGTCAATTTTCACCTTGACCTTGCCCAAGGTCACAAGGTCAAAGGTCAAGGTCACCTGTGTTTCAGTACAGCGACATGTGAATTTTTGTACCTTTGGATTCGCTTTGTATTTTTAGCTTGCTACATGTCGCAATACAATTTGGTGCCAGGCATGGGCAAGAACATGGGGAATTTTAGGGTATTCCGCCAGCCTGCAAAAATAAAGGGGGGGGGTTGTTTCTAAGGGACCCCATAAGAATGTAGTGTGCAGATTTCATCCTAGACCAAAGAGAATGGTGAAACAAAATGGACGACAATTAGTTCGGGGATCGATGTCCTTGAATTGTCGCTACAGTAGAAATCATTCTGACGAACGATAAAAAAATTTCCAGGTCATGAAAGTTGAAGATAGGTTTTTTATGCAAAAATCGCGATTTTCAGAAAAACCATAAATCCTAGCCTTTCGAAAATGGCGCCAATTGATTTAGAATGTCGATTTTACCCCAACCAAGTATCTCGGATGTGCATAAATGTCAACAAAATCGAAAATCGGCAGAAAAAATCAAATCTCGAGACCCAATCGGTACCCCCTAGATTTCATCGCTTGAATGTTTGTGCATTGATAAATCCTTAAAATATACATCTGAATTATGTCTTCATGAGTTGTTCTAGCTGAAACAAACATGTTTTGTACTTTCATTTATTTTGAAATCACAATAAAGTCCACGCGATGTGTCGTCTGTTCCTTCCTTTTGGTGAAAATCCGTTGCCTTTTACAATGCATTGAACGTAATATTCCAACGTTGATCACAACTGCATAATTGTTGACCTCCTGAGCCGTGATCTTGATGACATTTTTATGTATATCGCGATCATATGTAATATGCATCTGCGTAGTATAAAGTCTCTCCCCCCAAAAGAATATAATATACTAAGTCCGCGATATTATACCTCGATATCACGTGACGAAGGACGAAGTAACCAGTCAAATCAAAGCGTTCTATATGTATTTCATAAATAAAAATCAAAGAATTTTCTGTCTTCCTTATTTATTTCATTTGTAAATACACGAAAACAATATAAAATGTCTTTGTATTTTAAATGCAGAAAACACATAGAAGGTATATATACGTCAAAATTTGATATGTCATCAACAAGCTTCCGTGGCGCAGTGGATAGAGCGCTGAGCTGGCAATACTGACATCCTGAGTTCGATACTAGGATGTGACAAGTCATTTTTGCATGGTTTTCTGCTACGTTTCACGTATATTTTGTGCAGTTATGTACTTTTATATAGAAAAAAAACATTTTTTTTTACGCTGCGGTGTAAAAAATGTCGCTTGATGTGGAAAACATGATTTTTTCTTCCCAAGGAAGAAAGGAACTTTAATTATTAAGGCTTTCCACTTTCCAGTGGAAAGACTTACTGTTATTAGTCTGTTTCTTATTATTATTATTATTCTTATTTTTTTTCCGCCAACTTTTTTTCCTTATTATAAATTTTGTTTCGCGACATGTCGTAAAGACATTTTGTACTATGAATGTATGAGACATTACGCTTTCGCAGTTGACCCTGTCACACCGAACACTTTTTCTTTACGGAGTTATTTCCCCTGTCATAAAAAAGCTTGTGTGCAGATTAACTTTGAAACTGTAAAAGATATCGCAATAAAAGTTGTTCCAAAATGTTCAGCGAAGGATTGCGACACTTTATAACATATCGCATTAAAGAAATTTTCACCTTCTTATAGGAGTTATTTCCCCTTATTTATTGCAAGTACATTTTTGACCAGAGTAACTCATGAACCAGAGGTGATAAAGACTAGATATTTCACAGTTGGTCATCATTGACCTTGACCTTGAAAAAGGTCACAAGGTCAAAGGTCAAGGTCATGTTCTAATTTTTGACCCTTTGTTGTGTGCAGATCTCCTCCTTTACTATAATACATAGAGAACTGAAACCTTTACCAAAATGTGTATCATATTAAGATCTTGAATCGTCACTTTTTTTATTTGACATTTTATAAGAGTTGTCTCCCCTTAGACCAATAATATGCATTGTGAGTTACATTAGATCACTATATCTCAGTAACTATAACAGATATATACATGGAACCTTATATCATTGGTCATCATTGGCCTTTGACCTTGTAAATGGACACAAGGTCAAAGGCCAAGGTCACGTTTGAAATTTTGACATTGTCTCGAAATCGCTATTCCCTTGAAACGGTAAAAGATAGGCAATAACTTGTAATAGGTAAAAGGTCAACTTTCACCTTGACCTTGCCCAAGGTCACAAGGTCAAAGGTCAAGGTCACCTGTGTTTCAGTACAGCGACATGTGAATTTTTGTACCTTTGGATTCGCTTTGTATTTTTAGCTTGCTACATGTCGCAATACAATTTGGTGCCAGGCATGGGCAAGAACATGGGGAATTTTAGGGTATTCCGCCAGCCTGCAAAAATAAAGGGGGGGGTTGTTTCTAAGGGACCCCATAAGAATGTAGTGTGCAGATTTCATCCTAGACCAAAGAGAATGGTGAAACAAAATGGACGACAATTAGTTCGGGGATCGATGTCCTTGAATTGTCGCTACAGTAGAAATCATTCTGACGAACGATAAAAAAATTTCCAGGTCATGAAAGTTGAAGATAGGTTTTTTATGCAAAAATCGCGATTTTCAGAAAAACCATAAATCCTAGCCTTTCGAAAATGGCGCCAATTGATTTAGAATGTCGATTTTACCCCAACCAAGTATCTCGGATGTGCATAAATGTCAACAAAATCGAAAATCGGCAGAAAAAATCAAATCTCGAGACCCAATCGGTACCCCCTAGATTTCATCGCTTGAATGTTTGTGCATTGATAAATCCTTAAAATATACATCTGAATTATGTCTTCATGAGTTGTTCTAGCTGAAACAAACATGTTTTGTACTTTCATTTATTTTGAAATCACAATAAAGTCCACGCGATGTGTCGTCTGTTCCTTCCTTTTGGTGAAAATCCGTTGCCTTTTACAATGCATTGAACGTAATATTCCAACGTTGATCACAACTGCATAATTGTTGACCTCCTGAGCCGTGATCTTGATGACATTTTTATGTATATCGCGATCATATGTAATATGCATCTGCGTAGTATAAAGTCTCTCCCCCCAAAAGAATATAATATACTAAGTCCGCGATATTATACCTCGATATCACGTGACGAAGGACGAAGTAACCAGTCAAATCAAAGCGTTCTATATGTATTTCATAAATAAAAATCAAAGAATTTTCTGTCTTCCTTATTTATTTCATTTGTAAATACACGAAAACAATATAAAATGTCTTTGTATTTTAAATGCAGAAAACACATAGAAGGTATATATACGTCAAAATTTGATATGTCATCAACAAGCTTCCGTGGCGCAGTGGATAGAGCGCTGAGCTGGCAATACTGACATCCTGAGTTCGATACTAGGATGTGACAAGTCATTTTTGCATGGTTTTCTGCTACGTTTCACGTATATTTTGTGCAGTTATGTACTTTTATATAGAAAAAAAACATTTTTTTTTACGCTGCGGTGTAAAAAATGTCGCTTGATGTGGAAAACATGATTTTTTCTTCCCAAGGAAGAAAGGAACTTTAATTATTAAGGCTTTCCACTTTCCAGTGGAAAGACTTACTGTTATTAGTCTGTTTCTTATTATTATTATTATTCTTATTTTTTTTCCGCCAACTTTTTTTCCTTATTATAAATTTTGTTTCGCGACATGTCGTAAAGACATTTTGTACTATGAATGTATGAGACATTACGCTTTCGCAGTTGACCCTGTCACACCGAACACTTTTTCTTTACGGAGTTATTTCCCCTGTCATAAAAAAGCTTGTGTGCAGATTAACTTTGAAACTGTAAAAGATATCGCAATAAAAGTTGTTCCAAAATGTTCAGCGAAGGATTGCGACACTTTATAACATATCGCATTAAAGAAATTTTCACCTTCTTATAGGAGTTATTTCCCCTTATTTATTGCAAGTACATTTTTGACCAGAGTAACTCATGAACCAGAGGTGATAAAGACTAGATATTTCACAGTTGGTCATCATTGACCTTGACCTTGAAAAAGGTCACAAGGTCAAAGGTCAAGGTCATGTTCTAATTTTTGACCCTTTGTTGTGTGCAGATCTCCTCCTTTACTATAATACATAGAGAACTGAAACCTTTACCAAAATGTGTATCATATTAAGATCTTGAATCGTCACTTTTTTTATTTGACATTTTATAAGAGTTGTCTCCCCTTAGACCAATAATATGCATTGTGAGTTACATTAGATCACTATATCTCAGTAACTATAACAGATATATACATGGAACCTTATATCATTGGTCATCATTGACCTTGACCTTGTAAATGGACACAAGGTCAAAGGCCAAGGTCACGTTTGAAATTTTGACATTGTCTCGAAATCGCTATTCCCTTGAAACGGTAAAAGATAGGCAATAACTTGTAATAGGTAAAAGGTCAACTTTCACCTTGACCTTGCCCAAGGTCACAAGGTCAAAGGTCAAGGTCACCTGTGTTTCAGTACAGCGACATGTGAATTTTTGTACCTTTGGATTCGCTTTGTATTTTTAGCTTGCTACATGTCGCAATACAATTTGGTGCCAGGCATGGGCAAGAACATGGGGAATTTTAGGGTATTCCGCCAGCCTGCAAAAATAAAGGGGGGGGTTGTTTCTAAGGGACCCCATAAGAATGTAGTGTGCAGATTTCATCCTAGACCAAAGAGAATGGTGAAACAAAATGGACGACAATTAGTTCGGGGATCGATGTCCTTGAATTGTCGCTACAGTAGAAATCATTCTGACGAACGATAAAAAAATTTCCAGGTCATGAAAGTTGAAGATAGGTTTTTTATGCAAAAATCGCGATTTTCAGAAAAACCATAAATCCTAGCCTTTCGAAAATGGCGCCAATTGATTTAGAATGTCGATTTTACCCCAACCAAGTATCTCGGATGTGCATAAATGTCAACAAAATCGAAAATCGGCAGAAAAAATCAAATCTCGAGACCCAATCGGTACCCCCTAGATTTCATCGCTTGAATGTTTGTGCATTGATAAATCCTTAAAATATACATCTGAATTATGTCTTCATGAGTTGTTCTAGCTGAAACAAACATGTTTTGTACTTTCATTTATTTTGAAATCACAATAAAGTCCACGCGATGTGTCGTCTGTTCCTTCCTTTTGGTGAAAATCCGTTGCCTTTTACAATGCATTGAACGTAATATTCCAACGTTGATCACAACTGCATAATTGTTGACCTCCTGAGCCGTGATCTTGATGACATTTTTATGTATATCGCGATCATATGTAATATGCATCTGCGTAGTATAAAGTCTCTCCCCCCAAAAGAATATAATATACTAAGTCCGCGATATTATACCTCGATATCACGTGACGAAGGACGAAGTAACCAGTCAAATCAAAGCGTTCTATATGTATTTCATAAATAAAAATCAAAGAATTTTCTGTCTTCCTTATTTATTTCATTTGTAAATACACGAAAACAATATAAAATGTCTTTGTATTTTAAATGCAGAAAACACATAGAAGGTATATATACGTCAAAATTTGATATGTCATCAACAAGCTTCCGTGGCGCAGTGGATAGAGCGCTGAGCTGGCAATACTGACATCCTGAGTTCGATACTAGGATGTGACAAGTCATTTTTGCATGGTTTTCTGCTACGTTTCACGTATATTTTGTGCAGTTATGTACTTTTATATAGAAAAAAAACATTTTTTTTTACGCTGCGGTGTAAAAAATGTCGCTTGATGTGGAAAACATGATTTTTTTCTTCCGAAGGAAGAAAGGAACTTTAATTATTAAGGCTTTCCACTTTCCAGTGGAAAGACTTACTGTTATTAGTCTGTTTCTTATTAAGGCTTTCCACTTCCGAGTGGGAAGCCTTACTGTTATTAGTCTGTTTCTTATTATTATTATTATTATTATTATTCTTATTTTTTTTCCGCCAACTTTTTTTCCTTATTATAAATTTTGTTTCGCGACATGTCGTAAAGACATTTTGTACTATGAATGTATGAGACATTATGCTTTCGCAGTTTACCCTGTCACACTGAACACTTTTTCTTTACGGAGTTATTTCCCCTGTCATAAAAAAGCTTGTGTGCAGATTAACTTTGAAACTGTAAAAGATATCGCAATAAAAGTTGTTCCAAAATGTTCAGCGAAGGATTGCGACACTTTATAACATATCGCATTAAAGAAATTTTCACCTTCTTATAGGAGTTATTTCCCCTTATTTATTGCAAGTACATTTTTGACCAGAGTAACTCATGAACCAGAGGTGATAAAGACTAGATATTTCACAGTTGGTCATCATTGACCTTGACCTTGAAAAAGGTCACAAGGTCAAAGGTCAAGGTCATGTTCTAATTTTTGACCCTTTGTTGTGTGCAGATCTCCTCCTTTACTATTATAGATAGAGAACTGAAACCTTTACCAAAATGTGTATCATATTAAGATCTTGAATCGTCACTTTTTTTATTTGACATTTTATAAGAGTTGTCTCCCCTTAGACCAATAATATGCATTGTGAGTTACATTAGATCACTATATCTCAGTAACTATAACAGATATATACATGAAACCTTATATCATTTGTCATCATTGACCTTGACCTTGAAAATGGACACAAGGTCAAAGGTCAAGGTCACGTTTGAAATTTTGACATTGTCTCGCCATCGCTATTCCCTTGAAACGGTAAAAGATAGGCAATAACTTGTAATAGGTAAAATGTCAACTTTCACCTTGACCTTGCCCAAGGTCACAAGGTCAAAGGTCAAGGTCACCTGGGTTTCAGTACAGCGACATGTGAATTTTTGTACCTTTGGATTCGCTTTGTTTTTTTAGCTTTCTACATGTCGCAATACAATTTGGTGCCAGGCATGGGCAAAAACATGGGGAATTTTAGGGTATTCCGCCAGCCTGCAAAAATAAGGGGGGGGGGTGTTTCTAAGGGGACCCCATAAGAATGTAGTGTGCAGATTTCATCCTAGACCACAGATAATGGTGAAACAAAATGGACGCCAAATCGTTCGGGGATTGATGTCCCTAAATTGTCGCTACCGTAGAAATCGTTCTGACGAACGATAAAAAAATGTCCAGGTCATGAAAGTTGAAGATAGGTTTTTTATGCAAAAATCGCAATTTTCAGAAAAACCATAAGTCCTAGCTTTTCGAAAATGGTGCCAATCGATTTAGAATGTCGATTTTACCCCAACCATGTATCTCGGATGTGCATAAATGTCAACAAACTCGAAAATCGGCAGAAAAAATCAAATGTCGAGACCCCATCGGGACCCCTTAGATTTCATCGCTTGAATTTTTGTGCATTGATTAATCCTTGAAATATACATCTGAATTGTGTCTTCGTGAGTTGTTCTAGCTGAAACAAACATTTTTTCTACTTGCATTTATTTTGAAATGACAATAAAATGCGCGCGATCGAGTGTCGTTTGGTACGTACGATTGCTGTATTTCACCGAAGAAAAATCCGTTTTTCCTTTTACAATGAATTGAAAGTAACATTAAACTGTCAAAATTGCATCATTGTTGACGGCGATCATATGTATACAGTACGTATGACGCCTGTTTTCTATTTTTTTTTTTTTTTTTTATAAGTCCACGATAATATGTAGCATTGTCACGTGACATCAGACGTCTCGACCAGTCAAATCAATGTGTTCTATTTGTATTTCATAAATAAAAATCATAGAATTTTCTGTCTTTCTTATTTATTTCATTGGTAAATACACGAAAACATTACAAAATGTCTTTGTATTTTAAATGTAAAAAACACATTGAAGGTATATATACGTCAAAATTTGACTTTCTGCATATCGTCTTCCGTGGTCCAGTGGTATCAACGAGGGCTGGCAAGACTGACATCGTCGGTTCGAGCCTAGGATGTGACATATGATTTTTGCATGCTTTTCTGCTACGTTTCACGTATATTTTATGCAGTTATGGTTTTTTATATAGAAAAAACCAAAAAAAAACTGAAATTTTTTTACGCCGCGGTGTAAAAAATGTCGATGGAAGTGGTAAGCCATGATTATTTGTGGCGAAGTCACAAATGAACCTATATTATTAAGGCTTTCCACTTCCGAGTGGGAAGCCTTACTGTTATTAGTCTGTTTCTTATTATTATTAAGGCTTTCCACTTCCGAGTGGGAAGCCTTTCTATTATTCTTCTGTTTCTTATTATTATTATTATTATTATTTTTTTCCGCCAACTTTTCTTTTCCCATTATAAATTTTGTTTCGCGACATGTCGAAAAGACCTTTTGTACTATGGGTTTATGAGACATTACGCTTTCGCAGTTGACCCTGCTACACCGAACACTTTTTCTTTACGGAGTTATTTCCCCTGTCATAAAAAAGCTTGTGTGCAGATTAACTTTGAAACTGTAAAAGATATCGCAATAAAAGTTGTTCCAAAATGTTCAGCGAAGGATTGCGACACTTTATAACATATCGCATTAAAGAATTTTTCACCTTCTTATAGGAGTTATTTCCCCTTATTTATTGGAAGTAAAATTTGTACCATTGTAACTCATGAACCAGAGGTGATATAGACTAGATATTTCACAGTTGGTCATCATTGACCTTGACCTTGAAAAAGGTCACAAGGTCAAAGGTCAAGGTCATGTTCTAATTTTTGACCCTTTGTTGTGTGCAGATCTCCTCCTTTACTATAATAGATAGAGAACTGAAACCTTTACCAAAATGTGTATCATATTAAGATCTTGAATCGTCACTTTTTTTATTTGACATTTTATAAGAGTTGTCTCCCCTTAGACCAATAATATGCATTGTGAGTTACATTAGATCACTATATCTCAGTAACTATAACAGATATATACATAAAACCTTATATCATTTGTCATCATTGACCTTGACCTTGAAAATGGACACAAGGTCAAAGGTCAAGGTCACGTTTGAAATTTTGACATTGTCTCGCCATCGCTATTCCCTTGAAACGGTAAAAGATAGGCAATAACTTGTAATAGGTAAAATGTCAACTTTCACCTTGACCTTGCCCAAGGTCACAAGGTCAAAGGTCAAGGTCACCTGGGTTTCAGTACAGCGACATGTGAATTTTTGTACCTTTGGATTCGCTTTGTTTTTTTAGCTTGCTACATGTCGCAATACAATTTGGTGCCAGGCATGGGCAAAAACATGGGGAATTTTAGGGTATTCCGCCAGCCTGCAAAAATAAAGGGGGGGGGGTGTTTCTAAGGTACCCCATCAGAATGTAGTGTGCAGATTTCATCCTAGACCACAGAGAATGGTGAAACAAAATGGACGCCAAATAGTTCGGGGATCGATGTCCTTGAATTGTCGCTACAGTAGAAACCATTCTGACGAACGATAAAAAAATTTCCAGGTCATGAAAGTTGAAGATAGGTTTTTCATGCAAAAATCGCGATTTTCAGAAAACCAATAAATCCTAGCCTTTCGAAAATGGCGCCAATCGATTTAGAATGTCGATTTTACCCCAACCAAGTATCTCGGATGTGCATAAATGTCAACAAAATCGAAAATCGGCAGAAAAAATCAAATGTCGAGGCCCCATCGGTACCCCCTAGATTTCAGCGGTTGAATGTTTGTGCATTGATAAATCCTTAAAATATACATCTGAATTATGTCTTAATGAGTTGTTCTAGCTGAAACAAACATTTTTTCTACTTGAGCATTTATTTTGAAATGACATCGAGTGTCGTCCGGTATGCACGACTGCTGTATTTTACCGAACAAAGAAACGGTTTCCCTATTACAATGAATTGAAAGTAACATTCCTTTGAATTAAACTGTCAAAATAGCATCACTGTTGACCTCCTGAAAAGTCATCTTTTCAACAAAAAAAAAAAAAAAAAAAAAAAAAACAACTTCGTGATAATATATAAAATTGTCACGTGACTTTAGTCGTTTCCACCAGTCAAAAAAATGCGTTTTATTTGTATTTTATAAATAAAAATCAAAGAATTTTCTGTCTTTCTTATTTATTTCATTGGTAAATACACGAAAACATTACAAAATGTCTTTGTATTTTAAATGTAGAAAACACATTGAAGGTATATATACGTCAAAATTTGACTTTCTGCATATCGTCTTCCGTGGTCCAGTGGTATCAACGAGGGCTGGCAAGACTGACATCGTCGGTTCGAGCCTAGGATGTGACATATGATTTTTGCATGGTTTTCTGCTACGTTTCACGTATATTTTATGCAGTTATGGTTTTTTATATAGAAAAAACCAAAAAAAAACTGAAATTTTTTTACGCCGCGGTGTAAAAAATGTCGATGGAAGTGGTAAGCCATGATTATTTGTGGCGAAGTCACAAATGAACCTATATTATTAAGGCTTTCCACTTCCGAGTGGGAAGCCTTTCTATTATTCTTCTGTTTCTTATTATTATTATTATTATTATTTTTTTCCGCCAACTTTTCTTTTCCCATTATAAATTTTGTTTCGCGACATGTCGAAAAGACCTTTTGTACTATGGGTTTATGAGACATTACGCTTTCGCAGTTGACCCTGCTACACCGAACACTTTTTCTTTACGGAGTTATTTCCCCTGTCATAAAAAAGCTTGTGTGCAGATTAACTTTGAAACTGTAAAAGATATCGCAATAAAAGTTGTTCCAAAATGTTCAGCGAAGGATTGCGACACTTTATAACATATCGCATTAAAGAATTTTTCACCTTCTTATAGGAGTTATTTCCCCTTATTTATTGGAAGTAAAATTTGTACCATTGTAACTCATGAACCAGAGGTGATATAGACTAGATATTTCACAGTTGGTCATCATTGACCTTGACCTTGAAAAAGGTCACAAGGTCAAAGGTCAAGGTCATGTTCTAATTTTTGACCCTTTGTTGTGTGCAGATCTCCTCCTTTACTATAATAGATAGAGAACTGAACCCTTTACCAAAATGTGTATCATATTAAGATCTTGAATCGTCACTTTTTTTATTTGACATTTTATAAGAGTTGTCTCCCCTTAGACCAATAATATGCATTGTGAGTTACATTAGATCACTATATCTCAGTAACTATAACAGATATATACATAAAACCTTATATCATTTGTCATCATTGACCTTGACCTTGAAAATGGACACAAGGTCAAAGGTCAAGGTCACGTTTGAAATTTTGACATTGTCTCGCCATCGCTATTCCCTTGAAACGGTAAAAGATAGGCAATAACTTGTAATAGGTAAAATGTCAACTTTCACCTTGACCTTGCCCAAGGTCACAAGGTCAAAGGTCAAGGTCACCTGGGTTTCAGTACAGCGACATGTGAATTTTTGTACCTTTGGATTCGCTTTGTTTTTTTAGCTTGCTACATGTCGCAATACAATTTGGTGCCAGGCATGGGCAAAAACATGGGGAATTTTAGGGTATACCGCCAGCCTGCAAAAATAAAGGGGGGGGGGTGTTTCTAAGGTACCCCATCAGAATGTAGTGTGCAGATTTCATCCTAGACCACAGAGAATGGTGAAACAAAATGGACGCCAAATAGTTCGGGGATCGATGTCCTTGAATTGTCGCTACAGTAGAAACCATTCTGACGAACGATAAAAAAATTTCCAGGTCATGAAAGTTGAAGATAGGTTTTTCATGCAAAAATCGCGATTTTCAGAAAACCAATAAATCCTAGCCTTTCGAAAATGGCGCCAATCGATTTAGAATGTCGATTTTACCCCAACCAAGTATCTCGGATGTGCATAAATGTCAACAAAATCGAAAATCGGCAGAAAAAATCAAATGTCGAGGCCCCATCGGTACCCCCTAGATTTCAGCGGTTGAATGTTTGTGCATTGATAAATCCTTAAAATATACATCTGAATTATGTCTTAATGAGTTGTTCTAGCTGAAACAAACATTTTTTCTACTTGAGCATTTATTTTGAAATGACATCGAGTGTCGTCCGGTATGCACGACTGCTGTATTTTACCGAACAAAGAAACGGTTTCCCTATTACAATGAATTGAAAGTAACATTCCTTTGAATTAAACTGTCAAAATAGCATCACTGTTGACCTCCTGAAAAGTCATCTTTTCAACAAAAAAAAAAAAAAAAAAAAAAAAAACAACTTCGTGATAATATATAAAATTGTCACGTGACTTTAGTCGTTTCCACCAGTCAAATCAATGCGTTTTATTTGTATTTTATAAATAAAAATCAAAGAATTTTCTGTCTTTCTTATTTATTTCTTTGGTAAATACACGAAAACATTACAAAATGTCTTTGTATTTTAAATGTAGAAAACACATTGAAGGTATATATACGTCAAAATTTGACTTTCTGCATATCGTCTTCCGTGGTCCAGTGGTATCAACGAGGGCTGGCAAGACTGACATCGTCGGTTCGAGCCTAGGATGTGACATATGATTTTTGCATGGTTTTCTGCTACGTTTCACGTATATTTTATGCAGTTATGGTTTTTTATATAGAAAAAACAAAAAAAAAACTGAAATTTTTTTACGCCGCGGTGTAAAAAATGTCGATGGAAGTGGTAAGCCATGATTATTTGTGGCGAAGTCACAAATGAACCTATATTATTAAGGCTTTCCACTTCCGAGTGGGAAGCCTTTCTATTATTCTTCTGTTTCTTATTATTATTATTATTATTATTTTTTTCCGCCAACTTTTCTTTTCCCATTATAAATTTTGTTTCGCGACATGTCGAAAAGACCTTTTGTACTATGGGTTTATGAGACATTACGCTTTCGCAGTTGACCCTGCTACACCGAACACTTTTTCTTTACGGAGTTATTTCCCCTGTCATAAAAAAGCTTGTGTGCAGATTAACTTTGAAACTGTAAAAGATATCGCAATAAAAGTTGTTCCAAAATGTTCAGCGAAGGATTGCGACACTTTATAACATATCGCATTAAAGAATTTTTCACCTTCTTATAGGAGTTATTTCCCCTTATTTATTGGAAGTAAAATTTGTACCATTGTAACTCATGAACCAGAGGTGATATAGACTAGATATTTCACAGTTGGTCATCATTGACCTTGACCTTGAAAAAGGTCACAAGGTCAAAGGTCAAGGTCATGTTCTAATTTTTGACCCTTTGTTGTGTGCAGATCTCCTCCTTTACTATAATAGATAGAGAACTGAAACCTTTACCAAAATGTGTATCATATTAAGATCTTGAATCGTCACTTTTTTTATTTGACATTTTATAAGAGTTGTCTCCCCTTAGACCAATAATATGCATTGTGAGTTACATTAGATCACTATATCTCAGTAACTATAACAGATATATACATAAAACCTTATATCATTTATCATCATTGACCTTGACCTTGAAAATGGACACAAGGTCAAAGGTCAAGGTCACGTTTGAAATTTTGACATTGTCTCGCCATCGCTATTCCCTTGAAACGGTAAAAGATAGGCAATAACTTGTAATAGGTAAAATGTCAACTTTCACCTTGACCTTGCCCAAGGTCACAAGGTCAAAGGTCAAGGTCACCTGGGTTTCAGTACAGCGACATGTGAATTTTTGTACCTTTGGATTCGCTTTGTTTTTTTAGCTTGCTACATGTCGCAATACAATTTGGTGCCAGGCATGGGCAAAAACATGGGGAATTTTAGGGTATTCCGCCAGCCTGCAAAAATAAAGGGGGGGGGGTGTTTCTAAGGTACCCCATCAGAATGTAGTGTGCAGATTTCATCCTAGACCACAGAGAATGGTGAAACAAAATGGACGCCAAATAGTTCGGGGATCGATGTCCTTGAATTGTCGCTACAGTAGAAACCATTCTGACGAACGATAAAAAAATTTCCAGGTCATGAAAGTTGAAGATAGGTTTTTCATGCAAAAATCGCGATTTTCAGAAAACCAATAAATCCTAGCCTTTCGAAAATGGCGCCAATCGATTTAGAATGTCGATTTTACCCCAACCAAGTATCTCGGATGTGCATAAATGTCAACAAAATCGAAAATCGGCAGAAAAAATCAAATGTCGAGGCCCCATCGGTACCCCCTAGATTTCAGCGGTTGAATGTTTGTGCATTGATAAATCCTTAAAATATACATCTGAATTATGTCTTAATGAGTTGTTCTAGCTGAAACAAACATTTTTTCTACTTGAGCATTTATTTTGAAATGACATCGAGTGTCGTCCGGTATGCACGACTGCTGTATTTTACCGAACAAAGAAACGGTTTCCCTATTACAATGAATTGAAAGTAACATTCCTTTGAATTAAACTGTCAAAATAGCATCACTGTTGACCTCCTGAAAAGTCATCTTTTCAACAAAAAAAAAAAAAAAAAAAAAAAAAAACAACTTCGTGATAATATATAAAATTGTCACGTGACTTTAGTCGTTTCCACCAGTCAAATCAATGCGTTTTATTTGTATTTTATAAATAAAAATCAAAGAATTTTCTGTCTTTCTTATTTATTTCATTGGTAAATACACGAAAACATTACAAAATGTCTTTGTATTTTAAATGTAGAAAACACATTGAAGGTATATATACGTCAAAATTTGACTTTCTGCATATCGTCTTCCGTGGTCCAGTGGTATCAACGAGGGCTGGCAAGACTGACATCGTCGGTTCGAGCCTAGGATGTGACATATGATTTTTGCATGGTTTTCTGCTACGTTTCACGTATATTTTATGCAGTTATGGTTTTTTATATAGAAAAAACAAAAAAAAAACTGAAATTTTTTTACGCCGCGGTGTAAAAAATGTCGATGGAAGTGGTAAGCCATGATTATTTGTGGCGAAGTCACAAATGAACCTATATTATTAAGGCTTTCCACTTCCGAGTGGGAAGCCTTTCTATTATTCTTCTGTTTCTTATTATTATTATTATTATTATTTTTTTCCGCCAACTTTTCTTTTCCCATTATAAATTTTGTTTCGCGACATGTCGAAAAGACCTTTTGTACTATGGGTTTATGAGACATTACGCTTTCGCAGTTGACCCTGCTACACCGAACACTTTTTCTTTACGGAGTTATTTCCCCTGTCATAAAAAAGCTTGTGTGCAGATTAACTTTGAAACTGTAAAAGATATCGCAATAAAAGTTGTTCCAAAATGTTCAGCGAAGGATTGCGACACTTTATAACATATCGCATTAAAGAATTTTTCACCTTCTTATAGGAGTTATTTCCCCTTATTTATTGGAAGTAAAATTTGTACCATTGTAACTCATGAACCAGAGGTGATATAGACTAGATATTTCACAGTTGGTCATCATTGACCTTGACCTTGAAAAAGGTCACAAGGTCAAAGGTCAAGGTCATGTTCTAATTTTTGACCCTTTGTTGTGTGCAGATCTCCTCCTTTACTATAATAGATAGAGAACTGAAACCTTTACCAAAATGTGTATCATATTAAGATCTTGAATCGTCACTTTTTTTATTTGACATTTTATAAGAGTTGTCTCCCCTTAGACCAATAATATGCATTGTGAGTTACATTAGATCACTATATCTCAGTAACTATAACAGATATATACATAAAACCTTATATCATTTGTCATCATTGACCTTGACCTTGAAAATGGACACAAGGTCAAAGGTCAAGGTCACGTTTGAAATTTTGACATTGTCTCGCCATCGCTATTCCCTTGAAACGGTAAAAGATAGGCAATAACTTGTAATAGGTAAAATGTCAACTTTCACCTTGACCTTGCCCAAGGTCACAAGGTCAAAGGTCAAGGTCACCTGGGTTTCAGTACAGCGACATGTGAATTTTTGTACCTTTGGATTCGCTTTGTTTTTTTTAGCTTGCTACATGTCGCAATACAATTTGGTGCCAGGCATGGGCAAAAACATGGGGAATTTTAGGGTATTCCGCCAGCCTGCAAAAATAAAGGGGGGGGGGGGGTGTTTCTAAGGTACCCCATCAGAATGTAGTGTGCAGATTTCATCCTAGACCACAGAGAATGGTGAAACAAAATGGACGCCAAATAGTTCGGGGATCGATGTCCTTGAATTGTCGCTACAGTAGAAACCATTCTGACGAACGATAAAAAAATTTCCAGGTCATGAAAGTTGAAGATAGGTTTTTCATGCAAAAATCGCGATTTTCAGAAAACCAATAAATCCTAGCCTTTCGAAAATGGCGCCAATCGATTTAGAATGTCGATTTTACCCCAACCAAGTATCTCGGATGTGCATAAATGTCAACAAAATCGAAAATCGGCAGAAAAAATCAAATGTCGAGGCCCCATCGGTACCCCCTAGGTTTCAGCGGTTGAATGTTTGTGCATTGATAAATCCTTAAAATATACATCTGAATTATGTCTTAATGAGTTGTTCTAGCTGAAACAAACATTTTTTCTACTTGAGCATTTATTTTGAAATGACATCGAGTGTCGTCCGGTATGCACGACTGCTGTATTTTACCGAACAAAGAAACGGTTTCCCTATTACAATGAATTGAAAGTAACATTCCTTTGAATTAAACTGTCAAAATAGCATCACTGTTGACCTCCTGAAAAGTCATCTTTTCAACAAAAAAAAAAAAAAAAAAAAAAAAAACCAACTTCGTGATAATATATAAAATTGTCACGTGACTTTAGTCGTTTCCACCAGTCAAATCAATGCGTTTTATTTGTATTTTATAAATAAAAATCAAAGAATTTTCTGTCTTTCTTATTTATTTCATTGGTAAATACACGAAAACATTACAAAATGTCTTTGTATTTTAAATGTAGAAAACACATTGAAGGTATATATACGTCAAAATTTGACTTTCTGCATATCGTCTTCCGTGGTCCAGTGGTATCAACGAGGGCTGGCAAGACTGACATCGTCGGTTCGAGCCTAGGATGTGACATATGATTTTTTCATGGTTTTCTGCTACGTTTCACGTATATTTTATGCAGTTATGGTTTTTTATATAGAAAAAACAAAAAAAAAACTGAAATTTTTTTACGCCGCGGTGTAAAAAATGTCGATGGAAGTGGTAAGCCATGATTATTTGTGGCGAAGTCACAAATGAACCTATATTATTAAGGCTTTCCACTTCCGAGTGGGAAGCCTTTCTATTATTCTTCTGTTTCTTATTATTAAGGCTTTCCACTTCCGAGTGGAATGCCTTACTGTTATTAGTCTGTTTCTTATTATTCTTATTTTTTTTCCGCCAAGTTTTGTTATCCCATTATAAATTTTGTTTCGCGACATGTCGTAAAGACAGTTTGTACTATGAATGTATGAGACATTACGCATTCGCAGTTAACCCTGGCAGACCGAACACTTTTTCTTTACGGAGTTATTTCCCCTGTCATAAAAAAGCTTGTGTGCAGATAAACTTTGAAACCGCAATGAAAGTTGTTCCAAAATGTTCAGCGAAGGATTGCGACACTTTATAACATATCGCAGTGAAGAATTTTTCACCTTCTTATAGGAGTTATTTCCCCTTATTTATTGCAAGTACATTTTTGACCATAGTAACTCATGAACCAGATGTGATAAAGACTAGATATTTCACAGTTGGTCATCATTGCCCCTGACCTTGAAAAAGGTCACAAGGTCAAAGGTCAAGGTCATGTTCTAATTTTTGACCCTTTGTTGTGTGCAGATCTCCTCCTTTACTATAATAGATAGAGAACTGAACCCTTTACCAAAATGTGTATCATATTAAGATCTTGAATCGTCACTTTTTTTATTTGACATTTTATAAGAGTTGTCTCCCCTTAGACCAATAATATGCATTGTGAGTTACATTAGATCACTATATCTCAGTAACTATAACAGATATATACATGAAACCTTATATCATTGGTCATCATTGACCTTGACCTTGAAAATGGACACAAGGTCAAAGGTCAAGGTCACGTTTGAAATTTTGACATTGTCTCGCCATCGCTATTCCCTTGAAACGGTAAAAGATAGGCAATAACTTGTAATAGGTAAAATGTCAACTTTCACCTTGACCTTGCCCAAGGTCACAAGGTCAAAGGTCAAGGTCACCTGTGTTTCAGTACAGCGACATGTGAATTTTTGTACCTTTCGATTCGCTTTGTATTTTTTAGCTTGCTACATGTCGCAATGAAATTTTGTGCCAGGCATGGGAAAAAACATGGGGAATTTTAGGGTATTCCGCCAGCCTGCAAAAATAAAAGGGGGGGGGTGTTTCTAAGGGGACCCCATAAGAATGTAGTGTGCAGATTTCATCCTAGACCACAGAGAATGGTGAAACAAAATGGACGCCAAATCGTTCGGGGATTGATGTCCCTAAATTGTCGCTACAGTAGAAATCGTTCTGACGAACGATAAAAAAATGTCCAGGTCATGAAAGTTGAAGATAGGTTTTTTATGCAAAAATCGCAATTTTCAGAAAAACCATAAGTCCTAGCTTTTCGAAAATGGTGCCAATCGATTTAGAATGTCGATTTTACCCCAACCATGTATCTCGGATGTGCATAAATGTCAACAAACTCCAAAATCGGCAGAAAAAATCAAATGTCGAGACCCCATCGGGACCCCTTAGATTTCATCGCTTGAATTTTTGTGCATTGATTAATCCTTGAAATATACATCTGAATTGTGTCTTCGTGAGTTGTTCTAGCTGAAACAAACATTTTTTCTACTTGCATTTATTTTGAAATGACAATAAAATGCGCGCGATCGAGTGTCGTTTGGTACGTACGATTGCTGTATTTCACCGAAGAAAAATCCGTTTTTCCTTTTACAATGAATTGAAAGTAACATTAAACTGTCAAAATTGCATCATTGTTGACGGCGATCATATGTATACAGTACATATGACGCCTGTTTTCTATTTTTTTTTTTTTTTTTTTTATAAGTCCACGATAATATGTAGCATTGTCACGTGACATCAGACGTCTCGACCAGTCAAATCAATGTGTTCTATTTGTATTTCATAAATAAAAATCATAGAATTTTCTGTCTTTCTTATTTATTTCATTTGTAAATACACGAAAACATTACAAAATATCTTTGTATTTTAAATGTAGAAACACATAGAAGGTATATATACGTCAAAATTTGACTTTCTGCATATCGTCTTCCGTGGTCCAGTGGTATCAACGAGGGCTGGCAAGACTGACATCGTCGGTTCGAGCCTAGGATGTGACATATGATTTTTGCATGGTTTTCTGCTACGTTTCACGTATATTTTATGCAGTTATGGTTTTTTATATAGAAAAAACCAAAAAAAAACTGAAATTTTTTTACGCCGCGGTGTAAAAAATGTCGATGGAAGTGGTAAGCCATGATTATTTGTGGCGAAGTCACAAATGAACCTATATTTATTATTATTATTTTTTTTTTCCGCCAACTTTTCTTTTCCCATTATAAATTTTGTTTCGCGACATGTCGAAAAGACCTTTTGTACTATGGGTTTATGAGACATTACGCTTTCGCAGTTGACCCTGCTACACCGAACACTTTTTCTTTACGGAGTTATTTCCCCTGTCATAAAAAAGCTTGTGTGCAGATTAACTTTGAAACTGTAAAAGATATCGCAATAAAAGTTGTTCCAAAATGTTCAGCGAAGGATTGCGACACTTTATAACATATCGCATTAAAGAATTTTTCACCTTCTTATAGGAGTTATTTCCCCTTATTTATTGGAAGTAAAATTTGTACCATTGTAACTCATGAACCAGAGGTGATATAGACTAGATATTTCACAGTTGGTCATCATTGACCTTGACCTTGAAAAAGGTCACAAGGTCAAAGGTCAAGGTCATGTTCTAATTTTTGACCCTTTGTTGTGTGCAGATCTCCTCCTTTACTATAATAGATAGAGAACTGAAACCTTTACCAAAATGTGTATCATATTAAGATCTTGAATCGTCACTTTTTTTATTTGACATTTTATAAGAGTTGTCTCCCCTTAGACCAATAATATGCATTGTGAGTTACATTAGATCACTATATCTCAGTAACTATAACAGATATATACATAAAACCTTATATCATTTGTCATCATTGACCTTGACCTTGAAAATGGACACAAGGTCAAAGGTCAAGGTCACGTTTGAAATTTTGACATTGTCTCGCCATCGCTATTCCCTTGAAACGGTAAAAGATAGGCAATAACTTGTAATAGGTAAAATGTCAACTTTCACCTTGACCTTGCCCAAGGTCACAAGGTCAAAGGTCAAGGTCACCTGGGTTTCAGTACAGCGACATGTGAATTTTTGTACCTTTGGATTCGCTTTGTTTTTTTAGCTTGCTACATGTCGCAATACAATTTGGTGCCAGGCATGGGCAAAAACATGGGGAATTTTAGGGTATTCCGCCAGCCTGCAAAAATAAAGGGGGGGGGGTGTTTCTAAGGTACCCCATCAGAATGTAGTGTGCAGATTTCATCCTAGACCACAGAGAATGGTGAAACAAAATGGACGCCAAATAGTTCGGGGATCGATGTCCTTGAATTGTCGCTACAGTAGAAACCATTCTGACGAACGATAAAAAAATTTCCAGGTCATGAAAGTTGAAGATAGGTTTTTCATGCAAAAATCGCGATTTTCAGAAAACCAATAAATCCTAGCCTTTCGAAAATGGCGCCAATCGATTTAGAATGTCGATTTTACCCCAACCAAGTATCTCGGATGTGCATAAATGTCAACAAAATCGAAAATCGGCAGAAAAAATCAAATGTCGAGGCCCCATCGGTACCCCCTAGATTTCAGCGGTTGAATGTTTGTGCATTGATAAATCCTTAAAATATACATCTGAATTATGTCTTAATGAGTTGTTCTAGCTGAAACAAACATTTTTTCTACTTGAGCATTTATTTTGAAATGACATCGAGTGTCGTCCGGTATGCACGACTGCTGTATTTTACCGAACAAAGAAACGGTTTCCCTATTACAATGAATTGAAAGTAACATTCCTTTGAATTAAACTGTCAAAATAGCATCACTGTTGACCTCCTGAAAAGTCATCTTTTCAACAAAAAAAAAAAAAAAAAAAAAAAAAACCAACTTCGTGATAATATATAAAATTGTCACGTGACTTTAGTCGTTTCCACCAGTCAAATCAATGCGTTTTATTTGTATTTTATAAATAAAAATCAAAGAATTTTCTGTCTTTCTTATTTATTTCATTGGTAAATACACGAAAACATTACAAAATGTCTTTGTATTTTAAATGTAGAAAACACATTGAAGGTATATATACGTCAAAATTTGACTTTCTGCATATCGTCTTCCGTGGTCCAGTGGTATCAACGAGGGCTGGCAAGACTGACATCGTCGGTTCGAGCCTAGGATGTGACATATGATTTTTGCATGGTTTTCTGCTACGTTTCACGTATATTTTATGCAGTTATGGTTTTTTATATAGAAAAAACAAAAAAAAAACTGAAATTTTTTTACGCCGCGGTGTAAAAAATGTCGATGGAAGTGGTAAGCCATGATTATTTGTGGCGAAGTCACAAATGAACCTATATTATTAAGGCTTTCCACTTCCGAGTGGGAAGCCTTTCTATTATTCTTCTGTTTCTTATTATTATTATTATTATTATTTTTTTCCGCCAACTTTTCTTTTCCCATTATAAATTTTGTTTCGCGACATGTCGAAAAGACCTTTTGTACTATGGGTTTATGAGACATTACGCTTTCGCAGTTGACCCTGCTACACCGAACACTTTTTCTTTACGGAGTTATTTCCCCTGTCATAAAAAAGCTTGTGTGCAGATTAACTTTGAAACTGTAAAAGATATCGCAATAAAAGTTGTTCCAAAATGTTCAGCGAAGGATTGCGACACTTTATAACATATCGCATTAAAGAATTTTTCACCTTCTTATAGGAGTTATTTCCCCTTATTTATTGGAAGTAAAATTTGTACCATTGTAACTCATGAACCAGAGGTGATATAGACTAGATATTTCACAGTTGGTCATCATTGACCTTGACCTTGAAAAAGGTCACAAGGTCAAAGGTCAAGGTCATGTTCTAATTTTTGACCCTTTGTTGTGTGCAGATCTCCTCCTTTACTATAATAGATAGAGAACTGAAACCTTTACCAAAATGTGTATCATATTAAGATCTTGAATCGTCACTTTTTTTATTTGACATTTTATAAGAGTTGTCTCCCCTTAGACCAATAATATGCATTGTGAGTTACATTAGATCACTATATCTCAGTAACTATAACAGATATATACATAAAACCTTATATCATTTGTCATCATTGACCTTGACCTTGAAAATGGACACAAGGTCAAAGGTCAAGGTCACGTTTGAAATTTTGACATTGTCTCGCCATCGCTATTCCCTTGAAACGGTAAAAGATAGGCAATAACTTGTAATAGGTAAAATGTCAACTTTCACCTTGACCTTGCCCAAGGTCACAAGGTCAAAGGTCAAGGTCACCTGGGTTTCAGTACAGCGACATGTGAATTTTTGTACCTTTGGATTCGCTTTGTTTTTTTAGCTTGCTACATGTCGCAATACAATTTGGTGCCAGGCATGGGCAAAAACATGGGGAATTTTAGGGTATTCCGCCAGCCTGCAAAAATAAAGGGGGGGGGGGTGTTTCTAAGGTACCCCATCAGAATGTAGTGTGCAGATTTCATCCTAGACCACAGAGAATGGTGAAACAAAATGGACGCCAAATAGTTCGGGGATCGATGTCCTTGAATTGTCGCTACAGTAGAAACCATTCTGACGAACGATAAAAAAATTTCCAGGTCATGAAAGTTGAAGATAGGTTTTTCATGCAAAAATCGCGATTTTCAGAAAACCAATAAATCCTAGCCTTTCGAAAATGGCGCCAATCGATTTAGAATGTCGATTTTACCCCAACCAAGTATCTCGGATGTGCATAAATGTCAACAAAATCGAAAATCGGCAGAAAAAATCAAATGTCGAGGCCCCATCGGTACCCCCTAGATTTCAGCGGTTGAATGTTTGTGCATTGATAAATCCTTAAAATATACATCTGAATTATGTCTTAATGAGTTGTTCTAGCTGAAACAAACATTTTTTCTACTTGAGCATTTATTTTGAAATGACATCGAGTGTCGTCCGGTATGCACGACTGCTGTATTTTACCGAACAAAGAAACGGTTTCCCTATTACAATGAATTGAAAGTAACATTCCTTTGAATTAAACTGTCAAAATAGCATCACTGTTGACCTCCTGAAAAGTCATCTTTTCAACAAAAAAAAAAAAAAAAAAAAAAAAAACCAACTTCGTGATAATATATAAAATTGTCACGTGACTTTAGTCGTTTCCACCAGTCAAATCAATGCGTTTTATTTGTATTTTATAAATAAAAATCAAAGAATTTTCTGTCTTTCTTATTTATTTCATTGGTAAATACACGAAAACATTACAAAATGTCTTTGTATTTTAAATGTAGAAAACACATTGAAGGTATATATACGTCAAAATTTGACTTTCTGCATATCGTCTTCCGTGGTCCAGTGGTATCAACGAGGGCTGGCAAGACTGACATCGTCGGTTCGAGCCTAGGATGTGACATATGATTTTTGCATGGTTTTCTGCTACGTTTCACGTATATTTTATGCAGTTATGGTTTTTTATATAGAAAAAACAAAAAAAAAACTGAAATTTTTTTACGCCGCGGTGTAAAAAATGTCGATGGAAGTGGTAAGCCATGATTATTTGTGGCGAAGTCACAAATGAACCTATATTATTAAGGCTTTCCACTTCCGAGTGGGAAGCCTTTCTATTATTCTTCTGTTTCTTATTATTATTATTATTATTATTTTTTTCCGCCAACTTTTCTTTTCCCATTATAAATTTTGTTTCGCGACATGTCGAAAAGACCTTTTGTACTATGGGTTTATGAGACATTACGCTTTCGCAGTTGACCCTGCTACACCGAACACTTTTTCTTTACGGAGTTATTTCCCCTGTCATAAAAAAGCTTGTGTGCAGATTAACTTTGAAACTGTAAAAGATATCGCAATAAAAGTTGTTCCAAAATGTTCAGCGAAGGATTGCGACACTTTATAACATATCGCATTAAAGAATTTTTCACCTTCTTATAGGAGTTATTTCCCCTTATTTATTGGAAGTAAAATTTGTACCATTGTAACTCATGAACCAGAGGTGATATAGACTAGATATTTCACAGTTGGTCATCATTGACCTTGACCTTGAAAAAGGTCACAAGGTCAAAGGTCAAGGTCATGTTCTAATTTTTGACCCTTTGTTGTGTGCAGATCTCCTCCTTTACTATAATAGATAGAGAACTGAAACCTTTACCAAAATGTGTATCATATTAAGATCTTGAATCGTCACTTTTGTTATTTGACATTTTATAAGAGTTGTCTCCCCTTAGACCAATAATATGCATTGTGAGTTACATTAGATCACTATATCTCAGTAACTATAACAGATATATACATAAAACCTTATATCATTTGTCATCATTGACCTTGACCTTGAAAATGGACACAAGGTCAAAGGTCAAGGTCACGTTTGAAATTTTGACATTGTCTCGCCATCGCTATTCCCTTGAAACGGTAAAAGATAGGCAATAACTTGTAATAGGTAAAATGTCAACTTTCACCTTGACCTTGCCCAAGGTCACAAGGTCAAAGGTCAAGGTCACCTGGGTTTCAGTACAGCGACATGTGAATTTTTGTACCTTTGGATTCGCTTTGTTTTTTTAGCTTGCTACATGTCGCAATACAATTTGGTGCCAGGCATGGGCAAAAACATGGGGAATTTTAGGGTATTCCGCCAGCCTGCAAAAATAAAGGGGGGGGGGGGGTGTTTCTAAGGTACCCCATCAGAATGTAGTGTGCAGATTTCATCCTAGACCACAGAGAATGGTGAAACAAAATGGACGCCAAATAGTTCGGGGATCGATGTCCTTGAATTGTCGCTACAGTAGAAACCATTCTGACGAACGATAAAAAAATTTCCAGGTCATGAAAGTTGAAGATAGGTTTTTCATGCAAAAATCGCGATTTTCAGAAAACCAATAAATCCTAGCCTTTCGAAAATGGCGCCAATCGATTTAGAATGTCGATTTTACCCCAACCAAGTATCTCGGATGTGCATAAATGTCAACAAAATCGAAAATCGGCAGAAAAAATCAAATGTCGAGGCCCCATCGGTACCCCCTAGATTTCAGCGGTTGAATGTTTGTGCATTGATAAATCCTTAAAATATACATCTGAATTATGTCTTAATGAGTTGTTCTAGCTGAAACAAACATTTTTTCTACTTGAGCATTTATTTTGAAATGACATCGAGTGTCGTCCGGTATGCACGACTGCTGTATTTTACCGAACAAAGAAACGGTTTCCCTATTACAATGAATTGAAAGTAACATTCCTTTGAATTAAACTGTCAAAATAGCATCACTGTTGACCTCCTGAAAAGTCATCTTTTCAACAAAAAAAAAAAAAAAAAAAAAAAAAACAACTTCGTGATAATATATAAAATTGTCACGTGACTTTAGTCGTTTCCACCAGTCAAATCAATGCGTTTTATTTGTATTTTATAAATAAAAATCAAAGAATTTTCTGTCTTTCTTATTTATTTCATTGGTAAATACACGAAAACATTACAAAATGTCTTTGTATTTTAAATGTAGAAAACACATTGAAGGTATATATACGTCAAAATTTGACTTTCTGCATATCGTCTTCCGTGGTCCAGTGGTATCAACGAGGGCTGGCAAGACTGACATCGTCGGTTCGAGCCTAGGATGTGACATATGATTTTTGCATGGTTTTCTGCTACGTTTCACGTATATTTTATGCAGTTATGGTTTTTTATATAGAAAAAACAAAAAAAAAACTGAAATTTTTTTACGCCGCGGTGTAAAAAATGTCGATGGAAGTGGTAAGCCATGATTATTTGTGGCGAAGTCACAAATGAACCTATATTATTAAGGCTTTCCACTTCCGAGTGGGAAGCCTTTCTATTATTCTTCTGTTTCTTATTATTATTAAGGCTTTCCACTTTCCAAGTGGAAAGACTTACTGCATTTTGTCTGTTTCTTATTATTATTCTTATTATTCTTCCGCCATTTTTTTCTTTTCGCATTATAAATTTTGTTTCGCGACATGTCGTAAAGACATTTTGTACTATGAATGTATGAGACATTACGCTTTCGCAGTTGACCCTGTCACACCGAACACTTTTTCTTTACGGAGTTATTTCCCCTGTCATGAAAAACCTTGCATGCATATAAACTTTGAAACCGTAAAAGATGTCGCAATAAAATTTGCTGCAAAATGGACAGCTATTGATTGCGACAATTTGTTACATATCGCGCAATGTATTTTGACGACTCCTTGTAGGAGTTATTTCCCCTTATTTATTGAAAGCACATTTTGTACCATTGTAACTCATGAACCAGAGGTGATAAAGACTAGATATTTCACAGTTGGTCATCATTGACCTTGACCTTGAAAAAGGTCACAAGGTCAAAGGTCAAGGTCATGTTCTAATTTTTGACCCTTTGTTGTGTGCAGATCTCCTCCTTTACTATAATAGATAGAGAACTGAAACCTTTACCAGAATGTGTATCATATTAAGATCTTGAATCGTCACTTTTTTTATTTGACATTTTATAAGAGTTGTCTCCCCTTAGACCAATAAAATGCATTGTGAGTTACATTAGATCACTATATCTCAGTAACTATAACAGATATACACATGAAACCTTATATCATTGGTCATCATTGACCTTGACCTTGAAAATGGACACAAGGTCAAAGGTCAAGGTCACGGTCTCAATTTTGACATTGTCTCGCCATCGCTATTCCCTTGAAACGGTAAAAGATAGGCAATAACTTGTAATAGGTTACATGTCAACTTTCACCTTGACCTTGCCCAAGGTCACAAGGTCAAAGGTCAAGGTCACCTGTGTTTCAGTACAGCGACATGTGAATTTGTGTACCTTTGGATTCGCTTTGTATTTTTAGCTTGCTACATGTCGCAATACAATTTGGTGCCAGGCATGGGCAAAAACATGGGGAATTTTAGGGTATTCCGCCAGCCTGCAAAAATAAAGGGGGGGGTGTTTCTAAGGGACCCCGTAAGAATGTAGTGTGCAGATTTCATCCTAGACCACAGAGAATGGGGAAACAAAATGGACGCCAAATAGTTTGGGGATCGATGTCCTTGAATTGTCGCTACAGTAGAAATCATTCTGACGAACGATAAAAAAATTTCCAGGTCATGAAAGTTGAAGATAGGTTTTTTATGCAAAAATCGCGATTTTCAGAAAAACCATAAATCCTAGCCTTTCGAAAATGGCGCCAATCGATTTAGAATGTCGATTTTACCCCAACCAAGTATCTCGGATGTGCATAAATGTCAACAAAATCGAAAATCGGCAGAAAAAAATCAAATGTCGAGACCCCATCGGTACCCCCTAGATTTCAGCGGTTGAATGTTTGTGCATTGATAAATCCTTAAAATATACATCTGAATTATGTCTTCGTGAGTTGTTCTAGCTGAAACAAACATTTTTTCTACTTGAGCATTTATTTTGAAATGACATCGAGTGTCGTCCGGTAAGCACGACTGCAGTATTTTACCGAACGAAGAAACGGTTTCCCTATTACAATGAATTGAAAGTAACATTCCTTTGAATTAAACTGTCAAAATAGCATCACTGTTGACCTCCTGAAAAGTCATCTTTTCAACAAAAAAAAAAAAAAAAAAAAAAAAAAAAACCAACTTCGTGATAATATATAAAATTGTCACGTGACTTTAGTCGTTTCCACCAGTCAAATCAATGCGTTTTATTTGTATTTTATAAATAAAAATCAAACAATTTTCTGTCTTTCTTATTTATTTCATTGGTAAATACACGAAAACATTACAAAATGTCTTTGTATTTTAAATGTAGAAAACACATATTAGGTATATATACGTCAAAATTTGACATTTCAACTACAAGCTTCCGTGGCGCAGTGGATAGAGCTCTGCTTAGCAATACTGACATCGTCGGTTCGAGCCTAGGTTGTGACATGTCTTTTTTTGCATGTTTTTCTGTTACGTTTCACGTATATTTTAAGTAGTTATGGACTTTTATATACAAAAAAACAATTTCTTTTACGCTGCGGTGTGAAAAATGTCGCTTGATGTGGAAAGCATGATTTTTTCTTCCGAAGGAAAAATGAACTTTAATGTTATTCTTCTGTTTCTTATTAAGGCTTTCGACTTTCCAAGTGGAAAGACTTACTGCCTTTTGTCTGTTTCTTATTATTAAGGCTTTCCACTTTCCGAGTGGAAAGCCTTCCTGTTATTTGTCTGTTTATTAAGGCTTTCCACTTTCCAGTGGAAAGACTTACTGTTATTAGTCTGTTTCTTATTATTATTAAGGCTTTCCACTTTCCAGTGGAAAGCCTTCTTGTTATTTGTCTGTTTATTATTATTCTTTTTTTTCCGCCAAGTTTTCTTTTCCCAATGTAAATTTTGTTTCGCGACATGTCGTAAAGATGTTTTGTACTATGGATGTATGAGACATTACGCTTTCACAGTTTACCCTGGCAGACCGAACACTTATTCTTTACGGAGTTATTTCCCTTGTCATAAAAAATCTTGTGTGCAGATTAACTTTGAAACTGTAAAAGATATCGCAATAAAAGTTGTTAAAAAATGTTCAGGTAAGGATTGCGAAACTTTATAACATATCGCATTAAAGAAATTTTCATCTTCTTATAGGAGTTATTTCCCCTTATTGATTGGAAGTACATTTTGTACCAATGTAACTCATGAACCAGAGGTGATAGAGACTAGATATTTCACAGTTGGTCATCATTGACCTTGACCTTGAAAAAGGTCACAAGGTCAAAGGTCAAGGTCACATTCTAATTTTTGACCTCGTGTTGTGTACAGATCTCCTCCTTAACCATAACAGATACGAAAATAAAGGTCTCTTGACAAAAGCTAGATCTTATTAAGATCTTGAATCGTCACTTTTTTAAATTGAGCTTTTGAAAGAGTTATCTCCCCTGGAACAAAACAATATTATGTCAATTGCGATATCTCAGTAACTATAACAGATATTTACTTGTAACTTGACCATTGGTCATCATTGACCTTGACCTTGAAAATGGACACAAGGTCAAAGGTCAAGGTCACGTTCTAAATTTTTACATTATCTAGACATCGCTATATCTTTGAAACGGTAAAAGATAGGCAATAACTTATAATGGGTAAAATGTTGGTCTAATAAAGGCGCAACTTTGTCACATTTGAAGGGAAAGGATTTGACTTCATTTTATAGGAGTTATCTTCCATTAAGACAACTGATTATTAGTTTTTCGTATATAACTTATTAATTATTTATAGAATTGGCATTTTTTAAATAATTGCGAGTAAATTAAGACATGTCGCGACATGTTTTATCAACAGTTTATAGAAGTCGTCTCTCTTAGAATGCCAATCTCTAGCAAATAATACAGAACAATAAACAAATACTTATCATAAATTTACTTTAAAACCGTAAAAAGAGAGATAACTCAAATTTATTTGTTGAACTATTTCTGACTTTAACAAAATTAAAAGTTACTTCCCTTGTTTTTCAGTTAAATGAACAAATTTACAAATGCACCTGCGAGACTTTTCTATATTTGTATTACAAATAATAAATTTACTATAAAAACACATCTAAAACAATATGTTTGATGAAATTTGGTGGTTAATTATGTTTTTAAATTAAACAATGAAAATAATATTGAGTATTTTACCTTTAGTGCTATATTAACTGGAATTGAATATATAAATGGAGATATATGTTTTCGTAGCAATGCTTTCCACAACATGCAGAGAATATTAAACTTTTAGTATTCAGATGTTAATGCAGAGGTAAATAATACAAAACAATAATAAAAACTATTTAATGCAAAGTCATAACCTGTCAACTTGTAATGTTTTAATTTCCTCCCGGTAAAAATAAAAGCTTTTTGACCAATCGCACATCATGCACCTTCTAAATCTTTGAAACGGGTAAAAGATAGGCAATAACTTATAATGGGTAAAATGTTGGCCTAATAAAGGCGCAACTTTGTCACATTTGAAGGGAAAGGATTTGACTTCGTTTTATAGGAGTTATCTCCCATTAGAAACATTGATTATTAGTTTTCCATTCATAACTCATTAACTATTGATAGCAGAGGCATGGGGTCTTCACCAAAGACCCTTATGACCTCGACCTTCAAAATGGACACAAGGTCAAAGATCAAGGTAACGTTCTAAACTTTCACTTTGTCTTGTTATTGCTATATCTTTGAAACAGTAAAAGATAGGCAATAACTTATAATGGGTAAAATATTGGCCTAATAAAGGCGCAACTTTGTCACATTTGAAGGGAAAGGATTTGACTTCATTTTATAGGAGTTATCTCCCATTCGAAACATTGATTATTAATTTTTCATTCATAACTCATTAACTATTGATAGTAGAGGTATGGGGTCTTCACCAAAAACCCTTATGACCTTGACATTGCAGACACATACAAGGTCAAAGGTCAAGGTCATCTGATTTTTGGAATTTATTATAAGTAGCCATATCTCATTAACTACAAGAGATATTGACATAAGATCTTTACTGTTGATCATTTTTGACCTTCATCATGGTCAAGGTCACCTTGTTAAGGGTCAAGGTCAATACATTTTTTTTTAAATTTTTCATTTTCCGTGTATATGAAGTGGTTTATCCTAATAAATGCTTAGTTATTGATGTACAATATATGCAGAGATCAAAAGGTCAGTGGTCAATGTCATTAAAGTCTCTGAACGTCATATTTTATGACCTTTTTTATTTCAAAACTTATTTGAATGTTTTTTCTTTCATTTGTTCATAGTGTGAAATAGATTCCATTTACATATAAAGAAGGTCAGGTCAAGGTCATTATGCTCTACAATTTGACCTTTCCTATTTTAAATAATATATAAACAGTTTTGCTTTCAAATTTGTTAATTTTTAAAGACAAATAACAAATAATGTTTAGAAGCAGAATTCAATGTCATTAAATACAGATAGGTTCTTTCTGGCTGCGTAGAGTGGAAAGCCTATTAATCGTTCGGTAGAACGATTGAACCTATATTTATTATTATTATTCTTATTTTTTTTCCGCCAACTTTTTTTCCTTATTATAAATTTTGTTTCGCGACATGTCGTAAAGACATTTTGTACTATGAATGTATGAGACATTACGCTTTCGCAGTTGACCCTGTCACACCGAACACTTTTTCTTTACGGAGTTATTTCCCCTGTCATAAAAAAGCTTGTGTGCAGATTAACTTTGAAACTGTAAAAGATATCGCAATAAAAGTTGTTCCAAAATGTTCAGCGAAGGATTGCGACACTTTATAACATATCGCATTAAAGAAATTTTCACCTTCTTATAGGAGTTATTTCCCCTTATTTATTGCAAGTACATTTTTGACCAGAGTAACTCATGAACCAGAGGTGATAAAGACTAGATATTTCACAGTTGGTCATCATTGACCTTGACCTTGAAAAAGGTCACAAGGTCAAAGGTCAAGGTCATGTTCTAATTTTTGACCCTTTGTTGTGTGCAGATCTCCTCCTTTACTATAATACATAGAGAACTGAAACCTTTACCAAAATGTGTATCATATTAAGATCTTGAATCGTCACTTTTTTTATTTGACATTTTATAAGAGTTGTCTCCCCTTAGACCAATAATATGCATTGTGAGTTACATTAGATCACTATATCTCAGTAACTATAACAGATATATACATGGAACCTTATATCATTGGTCATCATTGACCTTGACCTTGTAAATGGACACAAGGTCAAAGGCCAAGGTCACGTTTGAAATTTTGACATTGTCTCGAAATCGCTATTCCCTTGAAACGGTAAAAGATAGGCAATAACTTGTAATAGGTAAAAGGTCAACTTTCACCTTGACCTTGCCCAAGGTCACAAGGTCAAAGGTCAAGGTCACCTGTGTTTCAGTACAGCGACATGTGAATTTTTGTACCTTTGGATTCGCTTTGTATTTTTAGCTTGCTACATGTCGCAATACAATTTGGTGCCAGGCATGGGCAAGAACATGGGGAATTTTAGGGTATTCCGCCAGCCTGCAAAAATAAAGGGGGGGGGGGGGTTGTTTCTAAGGGACCCCATAAGAATGTAGTGTGCAGATTTCATCCTAGACCAAAGAGAATGGTGAAACAAAATGGACGACAATTAGTTCGGGGATCGATGTCCTTGAATTGTCGCTACAGTAGAAATCATTCTGACGAACGATAAAAAAATTTCCAGGTCATGAAAGTTGAAGATAGGTTTTTTATGCAAAAATCGCGATTTTCAGAAAAACCATAAATCCTAGCCTTTCGAAAATGGCGCCAATTGATTTAGAATGTCGATTTTACCCCAACCAAGTATCTCGGATGTGCATAAATGTCAACAAAATCGAAAATCGGCAGAAAAAATCAAATCTCGAGACCCAATCGGTACCCCCTAGATTTCATCGCTTGAATGTTTGTGCATTGATAAATCCTTAAAATATACATCTGAATTATGTCTTCATGAGTTGTTCTAGCTGAAACAAACATGTTTTGTACTTTCATTTATTTTGAAATCACAATAAAGTCCACGCGATGTGTCGTCTGTTCCTTCCTTTTGGTGAAAATCCGTTGCCTTTTACAATGCATTGAACGTAATATTCCAACGTTGATCACAACTGCATAATTGTTGACCTCCTGAGCCGTGATCTTGATGACATTTTTATGTATATCGCGATCATATGTAATATGCATCTGCGTAGTATAAAGTCTCTCCCCCCAAAAGAATATAATATACTAAGTCCGCGATATTATACCTCGATATCACGTGACGAAGGACGAAGTAACCAGTCAAATCAAAGCGTTCTATATGTATTTCATAAATAAAAATCAAAGAATTTTCTGTCTTCCTTATTTATTTCATTTGTAAATACACGAAAACAATATAAAATGTCTTTGTATTTTAAATGCAGAAAACACATAGAAGGTATATATACGTCAAAATTTGATATGTCATCAACAAGCTTCCGTGGCGCAGTGGATAGAGCGCTGAGCTGGCAATACTGACATCCTGAGTTCGATACTAGGATGTGACAAGTCATTTTTGCATGGTTTTCTGCTACGTTTCACGTATATTTTGTGCAGTTATGTACTTTTATATAGAAAAAAAACATTTTTTTTTTACGCTGCGGTGTAAAAAATGTCACTTGATGTGGAAAACATGATTTTTTCTTCCCAAGGAAGAAAGGAACTTTAATTATTAAGGCTTTCCACTTTCCAGTGGAAAGACTTACTGTTATTAGTCTGTTTCTTATTATTATTATTATTCTTATTTTTTTTCCGCCAACTTTTTTTCCTTATTATAAATTTTGTTTCGCGACATGTCGTAAAGACATTTTGTACTATGAATGTATGAGACATTACGCTTTCGCAGTTGACCCTGTCACACCGAACACTTTTTCTTTACGGAGTTATTTCCCCTGTCATAAAAAAGCTTGTGTGCAGATTAACTTTGAAACTGTAAAAGATATCGCAATAAAAGTTGTTCCAAAATGTTCAGCGAAGGATTGCGACACTTTATAACATATCGCATTAAAGAAATTTTCACCTTCTTATAGGAGTTATTTCCCCTTATTTATTGCAAGTACATTTTTGACCAGAGTAACTCATGAACCAGAGGTGATAAAGACTAGATATTTCACAGTTGGTCATCATTGACCTTGACCTTGAAAAAGGTCACAAGGTCAAAGGTCAAGGTCATGTTCTAATTTTTGACCCTTTGTTGTGTGCAGATCTCCTCCTTTACTATAATACATAGAGAACTGAAACCTTTACCAAAATGTGTATCATATTAAGATCTTGAATCGTCACTTTTTTTATTTGACATTTTATAAGAGTTGTCTCCCCTTAGACCAATAATATGCATTGTGAGTTACATTAGATCACTATATCTCAGTAACTATAACAGATATATACATGGAACCTTATATCATTGGTCATCATTGACCTTGACCTTGTAAATGGACACAAGGTCAAAGGCCAAGGTCACGTTTGAAATTTTGACATTGTCTCGAAATCGCTATTCCCTTGAAACGGTAAAAGATAGGCAATAACTTGTAATAGGTAAAAGGTCAACTTTCACCTTGACCTTGCCCAAGGTCACAAGGTCAAAGGTCAAGGTCACCTGTGTTTCAGTACAGCGACATGTGAATTTTTGTACCTTTGGATTCGCTTTGTATTTTTAGCTTGCTACATGTCGCAATACAATTTGGTGCCAGGCAATGGGCAAGAACATGGGGAATTTTAGGGTATTCCGCCAGCCTGCAAAAATAAAGGGGGGGGGGGGGGTTGTTTCTAAGGGACCCCATAAGAATGTAGTGTGCAGATTTCATCCTAGACCAAAGAGAATGGTGAAACAAAATGGACGACAATTAGTTCGGGGATCGATGTCCTTGAATTGTCGCTACAGTAGAAATCATTCTGACGAACGATAAAAAAATTTCCAGGTCATGAAAGTTGAAGATAGGTTTTTTATGCAAAAATCGCGATTTTCAGAAAAACCATAAATCCTAGCCTTTCGAAAATGGCGCCAATTGATTTAGAATGTCGATTTTACCCCAACCAAGTATCTCGGATGTGCATAAATGTCAACAAAATCGAAAATCGGCAGAAAAAATCAAATCTCGAGACCCAATCGGTACCCCCTAGATTTCATCGCTTGAATGTTTGTGCATTGATAAATCCTTAAAATATACATCTGAATTATGTCTTCATGAGTTGTTCTAGCTGAAACAAACATGTTTTGTACTTTCATTTATTTTGAAATCACAATAAAGTCCACGCGATGTGTCGTCTGTTCCTTCCTTTTGGTGAAAATCCGTTGCCTTTTACAATGCATTGAACGTAATATTCCAACGTTGATCACAACTGCATAATTGTTGACCTCCTGAGCCGTGATCTTGATGACATTTTTATGTATATCGCGATCATATGTAATATGCATCTGCGTAGTATAAAGTCTCTCCCCCCAAAAGAATATAATATACTAAGTCCGCGATATTATACCTCGATATCACGTGACGAAGGACGAAGTAACCAGTCAAATCAAAGCGTTCTATATGTATTTCATAAATAAAAATCAAAGAATTTTCTGTCTTCCTTATTTATTTCATTTGTAAATACACGAAAACAATATAAAATGTCTTTGTATTTTAAATGCAGAAAAACACATAGAAGGTATATATACGTCAAAATTTGATATGTCATCAACAAGCTTCCGTGGCGCAGTGGATAGAGCGCTGAGCTGGCAATACTGACATCCTGAGTTCGATACTAGGATGTGACAAGTCATTTTTGCATGGTTTTCTGCTACGTTTCACGTATATTTTGTGCAGTTATGTACTTTTATATAGAAAAAAAACATTTTTTTTTTTACGCTGCGGTGTAAAAAATGTCACTTGATGTGGAAAACATGATTTTTTCTTCCCAAGGAAGAAAGGAACTTTAATTATTAAGGCTTTCCACTTTCCAGTGGAAAGACTTACTGTTATTAGTCTGTTTCTTATTATTATTATTATTCTTATTTTTTTTCCGCCAACTTTTTTTCCTTATTATAAATTTTGTTTCGCGACATGTCGTAAAGACATTTTGTACTATGAATGTATGAGACATTACGCTTTCGCAGTTGACCCTGTCACACCGAACACTTTTTCTTTACGGAGTTATTTCCCCTGTCATAAAAAAGCTTGTGTGCAGATTAACTTTGAAACTGTAAAAGATATCGCAATAAAAGTTGTTCCAAAATGTTCAGCGAAGGATTGCGACACTTTATAACATATCGCATTAAAGAAATTTTCACCTTCTTATAGGAGTTATTTCCCCTTATTTATTGCAAGTACATTTTTGACCAGAGTAACTCATGAACCAGAGGTGATAAAGACTAGATATTTCACAGTTGGTCATCATTGACCTTGACCTTGAAAAAGGTCACAAGGTCAAAGGTCAAGGTCATGTTCTAATTTTTGACCCTTTGTTGTGTGCAGATCTCCTCCTTTACTATAATACATAGAGAACTGAAACCTTTACCAAAATGTGTATCATATTAAGATCTTGAATCGTCACTTTTTTTATTTGACATTTTATAAGAGTTGTCTCCCCTTAGACCAATAATATGCATTGTGAGTTACATTAGATCACTATATCTCAGTAACTATAACAGATATATACATGGAACCTTATATCATTGGTCATCATTGACCTTGACCTTGTAAATGGACACAAGGTCAAAGGCCAAGGTCACGTTTGAAATTTTGACATTGTCTCGAAATCGCTATTCCCTTGAAACGGTAAAAGATAGGCAATAACTTGTAATAGGTAAAAGGTCAACTTTCACCTTGACCTTGCCCAAGGTCACAAGGTCAAAGGTCAAGGTCACCTGTGTTTCAGTACAGCGACATGTGAATTTTTGTACCTTTGGATTCGCTTTGTATTTTTAGCTTGCTACATGTCGCAATACAATTTGGTGCCAGGCATGGGCAAGAACATGGGGAATTTTAGGGTATTCCGCCAGCCTGCAAAAATAAAGGGGGGGGGGGGGGGTTGTTTCTAAGGGACCCCATAAGAATGTAGTGTGCAGATTTCATCCTAGACCAAAGAGAATGGTGAAACAAAATGGACGACAATTAGTTCGGGGATCGATGTCCTTGAATTGTCGCTACAGTAGAAATCATTCTGACGAACGATAAAAAAATTTCCAGGTCATGAAAGTTGAAGATAGGTTTTTTATGCAAAAATCGCGATTTTCAGAAAAACCATAAATCCTAGCCTTTCGAAAATGGCGCCAATTGATTTAGAATGTCGATTTTACCCCAACCAAGTATCTCGGATGTGCATAAATGTCAACAAAATCGAAAATCGGCAGAAAAAATCAAATCTCGAGACCCAATCGGTACCCCCTAGATTTCATCGCTTGAATGTTTGTGCATTGATAAATCCTTAAAATATACATCTGAATTATGTCTTCATGAGTTGTTCTAGCTGAAACAAACATGTTTTGTACTTTCATTTATTTTGAAATCACAATAAAGTCCACGCGATGTGTCGTCTGTTCCTTCCTTTTGGTGAAAATCCGTTGCCTTTTACAATGCATTGAACGTAATATTCCAACGTTGATCACAACTGCATAATTGTTGACCTCCTGAGCCGTGATCTTGATGACATTTTTATGTATATCGCGATCATATGTAATATGCATCTGCGTAGTATAAAGTCTCTCCCCCCAAAAGAATATAATATACTAAGTCCGCGATATTATACCTCGATATCACGTGACGAAGGACGAAGTAACCAGTCAAATCAAAGCGTTCTATATGTATTTCATAAATAAAAATCAAAGAATTTTCTGTCTTCCTTATTTATTTCATTTGTAAATACACGAAAACAATATAAAATGTCTTTGTATTTTAAATGCAGAAAACACATAGAAGGTATATATACGTCAAAATTTGATATGTCATCAACAAGCTTCCGTGGCGCAGTGGATAGAGCGCTGAGCTGGCAATACTGACATCCTGAGTTCGATACTAGGATGTGACAAGTCATTTTTGCATGGTTTTCTGCTACGTTTCACGTATATTTTGTGCAGTTATGTACTTTTATATAGAAAAAAAACATTTTTTTTTTACGCTGCGGTGTAAAAAATGTCACTTGATGTGGAAAACATGATTTTTTCTTCCCAAGGAAGAAAGGAACTTTAATTATTAAGGCTTTCCACTTTCCAGTGGAAAGACTTACTGTTATTAGTCTGTTTCTTATTATTATTATTATTCTTATTTTTTTTCCGCCAACTTTTTTTCCTTATTATAAATTTTGTTTCGCGACATGTCGTAAAGACATTTTGTACTATGAATGTATGAGACATTACGCTTTCGCAGTTGACCCTGTCACACCGAACACTTTTTCTTTACGGAGTTATTTCCCCTGTCATAAAAAAGCTTGTGTGCAGATTAACTTTGAAACTGTAAAAGATATCGCAATAAAAGTTGTTCCAAAATGTTCAGCGAAGGATTGCGACACTTTATAACATATCGCATTAAAGAAATTTTCACCTTCTTATAGGAGTTATTTCCCCTTATTTATTGCAAGTACATTTTTGACCAGAGTAACTCATGAACCAGAGGTGATAAAGACTAGATATTTCACAGTTGGTCATCATTGACCTTGACCTTGAAAAAGGTCACAAGGTCAAAGGTCAAGGTCATGTTCTAATTTTTGACCCTTTGTTGTGTGCAGATCTCCTCCTTTACTATAATACATAGAGAACTGAAACCTTTACCAAAATGTGTATCATATTAAGATCTTGAATCGTCACTTTTTTTATTTGACATTTTATAAGAGTTGTCTCCCCTTAGACCAATAATATGCATTGTGAGTTACATTAGATCACTATATCTCAGTAACTATAACAGATATATACATGGAACCTTATATCATTGGTCATCATTGACCTTGACCTTGTAAATGGACACAAGGTCAAAGGCCAAGGTCACGTTTGAAATTTTGACATTGTCTCGAAATCGCTATTCCCTTGAAACGGTAAAAGATAGGCAATAACTTGTAATAGGTAAAAGGTCAACTTTCACCTTGACCTTGCCCAAGGTCACAAGGTCAAAGGTCAAGGTCACCTGTGTTTCAGTACAGCGACATGTGAATTTTTGTACCTTTGGATTCGCTTTGTATTTTTAGCTTGCTACATGTCGCAATACAATTTGGTGCCAGGCATGGGCAAGAACATGGGGAATTTTAGGGTATTCCGCCAGCCTGCAAAAATAAAGGGGGGGGGGGGGTTGTTTCTAAGGGACCCCATAAGAATGTAGTGTGCAGATTTCATCCTAGACCAAAGAGAATGGTGAAACAAAATGGACGACAATTAGTTCGGGGATCGATGTCCTTGAATTGTCGCTACAGTAGAAATCATTCTGACGAACGATAAAAAAATTTCCAGGTCATGAAAGTTGAAGATAGGTTTTTTATGCAAAAATCGCGATTTTCAGAAAAACCATAAATCCTAGCCTTTCGAAAATGGCGCCAATTGATTTAGAATGTCGATTTTACCCCAACCAAGTATCTCGGATGTGCATAAATGTCAACAAAATCGAAAATCGGCAGAAAAAATCAAATCTCGAGACCCAATCGGTACCCCCTAGATTTCATCGCTTGAATGTTTGTGCATTGATAAATCCTTAAAATATACATCTGAATTATGTCTTCATGAGTTGTTCTAGCTGAAACAAACATGTTTTGTACTTTCATTTATTTTGAAATCACAATAAAGTCCACGCGATGTGTCGTCTGTTCCTTCCTTTTGGTGAAAATCCGTTGCCTTTTACAATGCATTGAACGTAATATTCCAACGTTGATCACAACTGCATAATTGTTGACCTCCTGAGCCGTGATCTTGATGACATTTTTATGTATATCGCGATCATATGTAATATGCATCTGCGTAGTATAAAGTCTCTCCCCCCAAAAGAATATAATATACTAAGTCCGCGATATTATACCTCGATATCACGTGACGAAGGACGAAGTAACCAGTCAAATCAAAGCGTTCTATATGTATTTCATAAATAAAAATCAAAGAATTTTCTGTCTTCCTTATTTATTTCATTTGTAAATACACGAAAACAATATAAAATGTCTTTGTATTTTAAATGCAGAAAACACATAGAAGGTATATATACGTCAAAATTTGATATGTCATCAACAAGCTTCCGTGGCGCAGTGGATAGAGCGCTGAGCTGGCAATACTGACATCCTGAGTTCGATACTAGGATGTGACAAGTCATTTTTGCATGGTTTTCTGCTACGTTTCACGTATATTTTGTGCAGTTATGTACTTTTATATAGAAAAAAAACATTTTTTTTTACGCTGCGGTGTAAAAAATGTCGCTTGATGTGGAAAACATGATTTTTTCTTCCCAAGGAAGAAAGGAACTTTAATTATTAAGGCTTTCCACTTTCCAGTGGAAAGACTTACTGTTATTAGTCTGTTTCTTATTATTATTATTATTCTTATTTTTTTTCCGCCAACTTTTTTTCCTTATTATAAATTTTGTTTCGCGACATGTCGTAAAGACATTTTGTACTATGAATGTATGAGACATTACGCTTTCGCAGTTGACCCTGTCACACCGAACACTTTTTCTTTACGGAGTTATTTCCCCTGTCATAAAAAAGCTTGTGTGCAGATTAACTTTGAAACTGTAAAAGATATCGCAATAAAAGTTGTTCCAAAATGTTCAGCGAAGGATTGCGACACTTTATAACATATCGCATTAAAGAAATTTTCACCTTCTTATAGGAGTTATTTCCCCTTATTTATTGCAAGTACATTTTTGACCAGAGTAACTCATGAACCAGAGGTGATAAAGACTAGATATTTCACAGTTGGTCATCATTGACCTTGACCTTGAAAAAGGTCACAAGGTCAAAGGTCAAGGTCATGTTCTAATTTTTGACCCTTTGTTGTGTGCAGATCTCCTCCTTTACTATAATACATAGAGAACTGAAACCTTTACCAAAATGTGTATCATATTAAGATCTTGAATCGTCACTTTTTTTATTTGACATTTTATAAGAGTTGTCTCCCCTTAGACCAATAATATGCATTGTGAGTTACATTAGATCACTATATCTCAGTAACTATAACAGATATATACATGGAACCTTATATCATTGGTCATCATTGACCTTGACCTTGTAAATGGACACAAGGTCAAAGGCCAAGGTCACGTTTGAAATTTTGACATTGTCTCGAAATCGCTATTCCCTTGAAACGGTAAAAGATAGGCAATAACTTGTAATAGGTAAAAGGTCATCATTGACCTTGACCTTGAAAAAGGTTACAAGGTCAAAGGTCAAGGTCACATTCTAAATTTTGACACTGTGGTGTGTGCGATTCTCCTCCTGAACCATAAGAGATACAGAAATAAATCTTTTACCAAAATGTGTATCATATTAAGGTCTTGAAAGGTCACTATAAATGATTTGACTTTTGAAAGAGTTATCTCCCCTGGATCAATTAAATATAGTGTATATAGCGTTATCTCAGTAACTATGACAGATATTTATATGAAACCTTATATCATTAGTGATCATTGACCTTGACCTTGAAAATGGACACAAGGTCAAAGGTCAAGGTCACCTGTGTTTCAGTACAGCGACATGTGAATTTTGTACCTTTGGATTCGCTTTGTATTTTCAGCTTGCTACATGTCGCAATACAATTTGGTGCCAGGCATGGGCAAAAACATGGGGAATTTTAGGGTATTCCGCCAGCCTGCAAAAATAAAGGGGGGGGGTGTTTCTAAGGGACCCCATAAGAATGTAGTGTGCAGATTTCATCCTAGACCACAGAGAATGGTGAAACAAAATGGACGCCAATTAGTTCGGGGATCGATGTCCTTGAATTGTCGCTACAGTAGAAATCATTCTGACGAACGATAAAAAATGTCCAGGTCATGAAAGTTGAAGATAGGTTTTTTATGCAAAAATCGCGATTTTCAGAAAAACCATAAATCCTTGCCTTTCGAAAATGGCGCCAATCGATTTAGAATGTCGATTTTACCCCAACCAAGTATCTCGGATGTGCATAAATGTCAACAAAATCGAAAATCGGCAGAAAAAATCAAATGTCGAGACCCAATCGGTACCCCCTAGATTTCAGCGGTTGAATGTTTGTGCATTGATAAATCCTTAAAATATACATCTGAATTATGTCTTCATGAGTTGTTTTAGCTGAAACAAACATGTTTTGTACTTTCATTTATTTTGAAATCACAATAAAGTCCACGCGATGTGTCGTCTGTTCCTTCCTTTTGTTGAAAATCCGTTGCCTTTTACAATGCATTGAACGTAATATTCCAACGTTGATCACAACTGCATAATTGTTGACCTCCTGAGCCGTGATCTTGATGACATTTTTATGTATATCGCGATCATATGTAATATGCATCTGCGCAGTATAAAGTCTCTCCCCCCAAAAGAATATAATATACTAAGTCCGCGATAATATACCTCGATATCACGTGACGAAAGACGAACTAACCAGTCAAATCAAAGCGTTCTATATGTATTTCATAAATAAAAATCAAAGAATTTTCTGTCTTTCTTATTTATTTCATTTGTAAATACACGAAAACAATATAAAATGTCTTTGTATTTTAAATGTAGAAAACACATAGAAGGTATATATACGTCAAAATTTGATATGTCATCAACAAGCTTCCGTGGCGCAGTGGATAGAGCGCTGAGCAGGCAATACTGACATCCCGAGTTCGATACTAGGATGTGACAAGTCATTTTTGCATGATTTTCTGCTACGTTTCACGTATATTTTGTGCAGTTATGTACTTTTATATAGAAAAAAAACATTTTTTTTTTACGCTGCGGTGTAAAAAATGTCGCTTAATGTGGAAAACAGGATTTTTTCTTCCGAAGGCTTTCCACTTTCTAGTGGAAAGACTTACTGTTATTAGTCTGTTTCTTATTATTATTAAGGCTTTCCACTTTCCAGTGAACTTATATTTAAGGCTTTCCACTTTCCGAGTGGAAAGCCTTCTTGTTATTCTTCTGTTTCTTATTATTATTATTATTATTCTTATTTTTTTCCGCCAAGTTTTCTTTTCCCATTATAAATTTTGTTTCGCGACATGTCGTAAAGACATTTTGTACTATGGATGTATAAGACATTACGCTTTCGCAGTTGACCCTGTCACACCGAACACTTGTTCTTTACGGAGTTATCTCCCCTGTTACAGAAAAGCTTGTGTGCAGATAAACTATGAAACCCTAGAAGATTTCGCAATAAAAGTTGTTGCAAAATGGTCAGCTATGGATTGCGACAATTTGTTACATATCGCGCAAAGTATTTTGACGACTCCTTGTAGGAGTTATTTCCCCTTATTTATTGGAAGTAAAATTTGTACCATTGTAACTCATGAACCAGAGGTGATATAGACTAGATATTTCACAGTTGGTCATCATTGACCTTGACCTTGAAAAAGGTCACAAGGTCAAAGGTCAAGGTCATGTTCTAATTTTTGACCCTTGGTTGTGTGCAGATCTCCTCCTTTACTATAATAGATAGAGAACTGAAACCTTTACCAAAATGTGTATCATATTGAGATCTTGAATCGTCACTTTTTGTATTTGACATTTTTATAAGAGTTATCTCCCCTAGACCAATAAAATGTATTTTGAATTGCATTATATCACTATATCTCAGTAACTATAACAGATATATAGATGAAACCTTATATCATTGGTCATCATTGACCTTGACCTTGAAAATGGACACAAGGTCAAAGGTCAAGATCACGTTTGAAATTTTGGCATTGTCTTGTCATCGCTATTACTTTGAAACGGTAAAAGATAGGCTATAAGTTATAATGGATAAAATGTTGGTCTCATTAAGGCGCAACTTTTTTCTATTTAGTGGGAAAGGATCCGGCTTCATCTTATAGGAGTTATCCCCCATTACAACCATTGATAATTAGTTTTTCATTAATTACTTATCAACTATTGATAATAGAGGCATGGGGTCTTCACTATGGATCATTAGGACCCTTGACCTTGAAAACAAATACAAGGTCAAAGGTCAAGGTCATTTTCTAATTTTTTGTATATATTATAAGTAGTCATATCTTAATGACTTTAAGAGATATTGGCATAAAATCTTCAATGTTGATCACTGTTGACCTTCAGCATGGTCAAGGTCATGCTGTAAAAGTCAAGGTCAAAGTCCTTTATAAATGTTTTTCATGGTACTATGTATTTTGAATGGCTTCTTCTTTTAATGCTATTGCCTATAAGTAATATTTACGTAGATTAAAAGATCAGTTGTCAAGGTCATTCAAGTTTTCTTACGTCCTATTTAATGACCTTTCTTATTTTTAAAGATATCTAAATAGTTTTTTAATAATTTTTGTTCTTATTAATTGCTATAGACAAATTAACTATGTTTCTTAGCTTTTTGGTTTCAAGGTCATTTATTTAAGGTCTTCTTTTGAAGTGGAAAGCCTATTAATCGTTCTTTAGAACGATTGAACCTATATTTATTCTTATTATTCTTCCGCCAAGTTTTGTTATCCCATTATAAATTTTGTTTCGCGACATGTCGTAAAGACATTTTGTACTATGAATGTATGAGACATTACGCATTCGCAGTTAACCCTGTCACACCGAACACTTTTTCTTTACGGAGTTATTTCCCCTGTCATAAAAATCTTGTGTGCAGATAAACTTTTAAACCGTAAAAGATTTCGCAATGAAAGTTGTTGCAAAATGCTCAGCTATTGATCGCGACAATTTGTTACATATCGCGCAAAGTATTTTGACGACTCCTTGTAGGAGTTATTTCCCCTTATTTATTGGAAGTACATTTTGTACCATAGTAACTCATGAACCAGAGATGACAGTGACAAAATATTTCACAGTTGGTCATCATTGACCTTGACCTTGAAAAAGGTCACAAGGTCAAAGGTCAAGGTCACATTCTAAATTTTGACACTGTGGTGTGTGCGATTCTCCTCCTGAACCATAAGAGATACAGAAATAAATCTTTTACCAAAATGTGTATCATATTAAGGTCTTGAAAGGTCACTATAAATGATTTGACTTTTGAAAGAGTTATCTCCCCTGGATCAATTAAATATAGTGTATATAGCGTTATCTCAGTAACTATGACAGATATTTATATGAAACCTTATATCATTAGTCATCATTGACCTTGACCTTGAAAATGGACACAAGGGCAAAGGTCAAGGTCACGTTTGAAATTTTGACATTATCTTGTCATCGCTATTTCTTTGAAACGGTAAAAGATAGCTTATAACTTATACCGGATAAAATGTCGGCCTCATAAATGCGCAACTTTTTTCTATTTAAAGGAAAAGGATTTGACTTCATCTTATAGGAGTAATCTCCCATTACAACCATTGATATTTTCTTTTTCATTGATAACTTATTAACTATTGATAGTAGAGGCATGGGGACTTCACCAAAGACCATTATGACCCTTGACCTTGAAAATAGAAACAAGGTAAAAGGTCAAGATAATCTTATAAATTTGGGTATTTATGATAAATACGCATTTCTTCATAATTATAAGACATATTGACAAAGGATCTTCACTGTTGGTCCTTTATTGACCCTCAGCATGGTCAAGGTCATATTGACAGCAGTCAAGGTCAAATAATATTTTTTGGAAATTCTGCTTTTTCGTGTATATAAAATGGTAAATACAAGTAAATGATTTGTTTTTAAAGCATTGAATATGCAAATATCAAACACTTGGTAGTCAAGGTCATTTATCACAATTAACGTCCTATTATTTTACCTTTTTTATTTCAAAAGATATACGAATGGTTTTTCTTTCTTTTGTTTATTTTGAAAAGAAGATTCAATTTCCATATAGCCAAAGTCAATGTCAAGGTCATTTATGCAATAAGTGGAAAGCCTCTCATTTGTTCGGTAGAACCAATGAACTTATATTTATTACTACTTTCTGTGATATTTATACGTGATTGTCATGTGTTATACTTACCATGTTTTTTAAACTGAAATTTAAATATGGAATAAATGTGCATAAAATTTTTGTTGTTGTTTATTTAGTACCAATAATGTCATTTTAATGAGAGTTTGGGTAATACATTTTTCTCGATCATAAGGGGCTTCAAAAGATCGATTTTTAACAGCCAAAATTGTCATGTCAACTTCACTTTTATAACATTTTCCATCAGAAATATAGTATATAAAATGTTTAAACATAAAATAAAAGCAAAAAATGTTAGTTTAATGTGTGTTTGGGAATAGTTTGGGTAAGTTTGGGTAAAAAGTCACACCCGTTGCATCTTGGGTAATACATATGTAAATTACTTGATTCTTACTACAGAATCGTTGCTTTAGTATGCAAATTAGCACATTTATAATAAAATTAGGTCACATTATCCATATACGGAAAAATTTTATCAACTAAGCATTTTCCACCTGCATCTTCAAAGATGAAAAAAGAAATCTCTTCAACAAAGATCGTTCGCTATGTCTAAAGCTTTAATAACGTACAGATGATGAATATTATGTTTGAATTTTGTATAAATAGACCGAAGTTAGAATTTTTTATTCGCTTCATTACGAGCAATAAGACTGAATTCTGCCGTTAATCTGACAAATCACAAAACTAACATCGGATTATAACGGCAGTAAAATTCGGCCTATCGTCCATGCTGTCGGGACAGTTAGAATATACTACGTCGCATGCGCGCTTTAAATAAGCGGTAATACCGGCAATTCACAAGCGCTTTGATGATCATAAACTAAATTGGAATCGGAAACGGTAACGGACCTGTGAAATATCCGGAAGTCGGAAATTTGAAAAAAAAAGTTACCAGCATTTAGGTCAATAAAAACTTTCAACTCGGGGGGTTAAAATCGGGTCGGTCGGGCTATGGCAAACAAACTATTTTTTAATTATGACCTAAAGACAGAGGTGTAACCTCTAGACCAGATCCGTCCGCTAAAAAACGGAGTTTCACTGGCCTAGTGTTACTTTTGGTTTAACATGTCATTTACATACACAATGTTTTTGTGCGACCTGAGCTTTAATTACAACGATTTTCATACAATTGGAATGGATCTGTAAGCAATTATACAGATGCGTGCATATAGTTGTTTTGAATTTCTATTATAAATAGACAATGGACAGGTAATCCGAAGAGGTAACATCGCAGACCACAAAAAGGAGATAGAGAAACAATTGGCCGACAAGAATTCATTGATGAAATCAGTAGTAAGAGATCAAGGAAGAGCACCGTCGGTGATCCTATATACTGAAGAACAGCTGCTGGACCTTAAAAACATTTGCTGCACTGGTAATTTATGCGATATGCATGTTACCGCAACAAGCTACAAACAAATTGCAGTCATAACGGAGGATACGAAAGAGCCACCTATATTTTTGGGACCTGTATTTCTTCACGACAATAGTGATTTTAAACGTTTTAGTAATTTTTTAAACCATCTTCGCATTCAACTTTGGAGACCAACACTGAACAGTTAGTTATTGGTTCGGACGAAGAAGGCGGTTTAGTTAATGCAATTACAACTGCATTCCCGGATGCATCACATGTCCTCTGTACTAGGCATATAAAACAAAACGTTAAACAAAAACTAATAGACGATGGCATAGACAAGAAAAATAGGGACGTTATCGTGGAAGACATTTTTGGACCGGACGGTATTATTAACGCAAATGACACGATATGTTTCGAAGAAAAGTCCAATGCTCTTGAGGCTAAAACACAAAAGATCTCTTCAAAATTTGGAAAATATTACCAAAACAAATTAAAGAAAAATCTAAGGGAAAAACATAAAGGACCAGTATCGGGATACTTTGACAAGGAATGGACAAACAACAATAGCGAATCGTTAAATCACGTCCTGAAACAATCCACTGACTGGAAATCCCAACTCCTCTTGGACTTAATTCACAAATTAGGAGACATAATAGAAACACAATTTAAAGATGTACGAAAATGTTTCTCGGTGCAAGATGTGTCAGTACTTTTAAATTTTATAACTAAAATTTAACTACGCGGACTACAGCAGATCTCCCGAGATTTGTGCAGGATGTCTTAGTTGTTTTAAATTTCATAAATAAAATTAACTAACTGTTACGCGGACTACAGCAGATCTCCCGAGCCTTGTGCAGGATGTCTTAGTAGTTTAACTTTAACAACAAAAACTATCCCTTGGTCTATTTTCATACGTTTTTTGCAATATTATAGGCAATACAAAACTGATTACAATATTTTAATAATAATAATAATAATAATAATAATAATAATAATAATAATAATAATAATAATTGTACTTTCTATAAAAAATTATAATTGAATAAATATATAAAAGCCCCTAACCCTCCCCCACATGCTCATAGCCTTGACGTGGCGTGGGGGCTCTTAATTATTTACAAATTGAGGTCAATTGATCAATCAATTCATTGTAATGGTAACTTATTTTGTCCAATATGAGCTACTCACATGCATGACATATTTTAAATACTTTCATAACAATAATCTTGTATATTCAAAAAATACTAAGGTTATTATTAAATATACATATCTATTTTAATAAATATGGTTCATTATAAAAAATAGATATAATATTTTTTATTTCACACATTAATCATTATTCCGTAGAAACTGTTTGGAAATATTAAGTCCGACTAACAGTACTTTTTATTCTTTGATCTAGAGTGCTATCCCATAGCTATTTGACCTATATTGGACGTATCGGGCTGTTACAAAAAATTATTCTGTGGTACAAAGCGTAATAATTATTTCCCAAATATTGGTTTATTATCATAATATATGGTAATATCTATCATTTGTTATATACAATAATGTGATTTCAAGGGTATTTCGGTACTTTCTAGGGTAGTCTGGGATCCTGACTAAATATTCTCAATACCGTAAGCGGACTTCCGGTTCGAATATACAGTCAGGTCACCAGCAATGAATCCGGTCAAAATTTTGACCGGTTTTTGAAACATTCGGAACGCCTCAAAATTTACGTGAGTATTAACTGTAACTGACGTCATTCCGATGCAAAGCATTATGACGTAACGTCCGGCGTCCGGTAATCAAATTCAAATAAAAGAATGTTTTTATAGATTTATGTCTCGTTTGTGGAAATAACTCTACAGGAATGGTCAGTTTAACGCCAAAGCTGGAAAACAAGAAGCAGGTAGCTACTTTATTTAAATTTAACAAAACGCGCGAAAAGTTGGCGAAAACATGGCGTTTTAAACAACCAATCAAACTGGGTAGTAAACTGGTGATGACCTGGGGTTATATTTGAAAGAGAAGCTTGCGTAAATGAAAAATACTGCACCAGGGGACCAGGTTACTTTCTAGGGGTATTTCGGTAATTCCAAAGGGTATTTCGGTAATTGACGGGTATTTCGGTAAATCGGGGTACCGCTAATAATCTGTTCTGTTCCTTTCACCAGTTATTTGGGTAGCACTATAATGTCCTGAAATTTCCGGTAATGTCCTGAAAACGGAGATAAATGATCATAACTTTTTTATTTCTTGATGGATTTAAACCAAATTTGGGTCAGTTTGAGATATAAACATATATTATATTAATATGAAAAAAAAAATTAAAATTTTTTTTTTTTTTTGTGGGAGATAAGTTGACCCGAAGGACTACCTGTCGTGTCCTGAAAACGTGACAGGGATAAAAATTAATATCTATAACTTTTTTATTTCTGAATAAATTTTGCTTGAATTTTTGTCAGCGCGAGATATTCATCTATATTATGTTAAAAGTCAAGCAAAAAGTTAGAAAAATTTATAACAGCAGAGAAAAGTTGACCTGAAGGATGATCTCCTACTATGAAGAGACGTGACCTGAAAGAAGGAAAATAACTGTAACTGTTATATTTCACAATGGATTTACATCAAATTCAGCAAAGTATGAGGTAGAAACATAATGTATATTTCAAGTCAATAAAAATTAGAAAATATTAGTTTTAAATGGTTTAAAAGTTGACCTGAACGATTCACTTCGTATATAAGACACGTACACGATGTCCTGAAACTACACATATAAGATAAATGTCTTACCTCAGTGATAAAGAATAATACATCCGCACAACAAAATGATAAAATCCATAGAGGACAGTATAGATGCATAAAGTATTGAGGACTGAGCACCTATGAATTTGCTAAACTGAACTAGAATTGATCTAGAATTAATTGAATAAAGTGAGTAATGTTTAATCAGCGTTAATCATTAATTGCAGTTAATTTAACTACAATCAATTACTTGTTTGATTATGACTTAATTAAATTTAATTACGTTTAATTGGTAGAGAACAGTTTTTAACAGTGAGAAGTTATCACCAATATGTATATTATAACATGAATTTATATTTTTTTCCATTCAAAGTTTACCAAGTCATCTGACTGCTATACTTGAATAGTGCTACATTCAATTTTATTATTATTTAATTCTTATATAATCTATAGTGCTTAATTTTCTTATTTTTCTGTACAAAGTTTCTTTATAGTGCTGTTTTATTTTCTAAGTTTAAATACGTTCGTTCTGGTGTATTGTTGGTTTGTTTTGTGTATAAATTTTATTTCACCACTAATAATGTCATCTGTTTCAGTCTTGATCGCTGGCCATTCCCAGGCCAAGTATTTTGGTGAGTATCTAACTTAGGCAAATGCCAGTGTGCTTTCTTTTTCAGGTTACTAATTGCCTAATTGCCTAATACTTTATTCTCACAAACATACAAGTTACAGAGAAATTATTAAACAATATTAATATAATAGTACATGTGTAAGCAAATAACAATAAATAGTTAACTAACCAGGAGGGACGACCTTTGATAACACAATTCTTATAAATTTCGATAATTTTTCTAGTACACTAACATCTGTTGTACAAAATAGTTGATTAAATTTTAAAGTATTTGCATTTTTATGGCAATAATTTGGTAATAGTTTTTTTCCTATCGATACTAAAAAAGTTACATACTAAAATGTAATGGTATTCATCGCCAATTTCATTAAGGTTACATAAACTGCACAGTCGTTCATTTCTCGGTATTTTGCGCCACCTACCCGTTTCAATGGGCAAACGGTGGGATCCACATCTAAATTTACAAATATTATACAATAAATATGCAGGTAATAGTGATAAATAATTTTCAAAACCAAAGCTATTTTTATACATTCTATAACATGTTGTTTTGGGCGAGTTGAAAATGTCGGAAGACCAGTCTTGGATAAATTGGTCCTTTAGTCTTAATTCTACACATTTTTCTATCCATTCCGGAGAATAATAATTTTGGAGTACCCAAACGTTTGATAAACCACAGTTATCAAATATATGCTTTGTAAACATTAACCATTTGCATTCAATGCCGTTATTAACAAAATTCGCAAAAAGTAATTTATAAAGTATTGATGAAATTTTATTCTCATCTCCATTCACTAATCGACACCAGAACTTTACCATTCGAACTTTTACTGTTAATGATATGGGAAACCTTCCTAGTTCGCCATAAATAATACTATTTGGTGTTGTCTGTCTCAAGTTTAAAATAATTTTACAGAACCTTAAATGTACTCTTTCTAGTATATGAAGACTTTCAAAACCCCAGATTTCTGAGCCATAGAGTAATATTGGCGTGATAACACTATCAAACAAATCTAACTGACATTCGATAGATAAATTGTGCCTTCTACATTTCTGCAATAAACTATATATTGCTTTTGTACCCTGTTCTTTTAAAAATTTTATAGTGGTTAAAAAGGACCCACTTTTTGCAAAAAATACTCCTAGATATTTGTAATCTTTGACAATTTCAATTTCTGCATTATTTAAATAATATTTTTCATTTCTTGATATTTTACCTCTAGAAAATATTAGGATTTTTGTTTTTTCGATATTAACGTTAAGTTTCCAATCTTCACAATATTGTCCAAATGTATTTAACATACGCTGCAAATCTTCGCTAGACTCTGACAATAATATTGTATCGTCTGCATATAGAAACAACAAAATTTTAACAAAGATCATTAATTCATTTTCTGCATCATAACTAATAGATTCTACACCCTTTACAAAATTGTGTTCTAGATACGATTGTAAGTCATTTAAATACAAAGAAAATAATACGGGGGAGAGGTTTTCTCCTTGTCTAACTCCGATTTCACATTTCAAATATCCAGAACATTCATTATTATGTTTAATGTATGATTTCACTTCTTCATACATATTTTGCAAAATTCTTAAAAATCGACCATTTATATTATTTTCAAAAAGTTTAAAAAACAGCGAATTTCTGTGGACTGAGTCAAACGCTTTTTCGAAATTGATAAAAGCACAGTGAAGTTTTTTCTTTTTGACCCTTAATAACTCAACTAAAGTATACAATGAAAAGATATGATCATTCGTGGAATAACCACGTCTAAAGCCTGCTTGATTTTGATGTAACAATAAAGATTCCTCTATAAAAGTGTTAAGTCTACTGTTCAATACCGAGGTAAAAATTTTACCTAAACAAGACAACAATGTAATCGGCCTATAGTTTTTCGGCTCTAATTTATCACCTTTATTCTTATAAATCGGTACAATAATACCAGTAAGCCATGCTTCAGGCAAAATACCCGTTTCAAATACTAAATTGAACAAAAGAACAAATAGTTCACTCATTACATTAAACGATGAAGATATGTATTCATTAATAATATTGTCATCTCCGGGGGATTTATTGTTGTTTGCAGTTTGTATAGCTCTTCTAATTTCTTCTATTGTTATTTTACCATTTAACCCTTCATTTTGTTCATTATTGACATTATTTTGTATTTCAAAATCATTGCCACTGTTAAATTTATTTCTATTCAAATCTTTGAAAAAATCAAACAAAACATTAATTGCAATATTTGGATTTACTCTTTTTCTATCAGTATTCAAAATTTTCCAGAATTCTTTTGGGTTTCTAAATCTCATTTTTTTTCATTTTTATTCGCATTTGCCTATTAAACATAATAATATTTTTATCCATAGTTTTTATATAGTTCGTTTCGGTGAGTTTTAATCTACTCTTAAACAGATTTGAACCATACTTTTTGAATAATCGCTTCGCTTTTCTATACTCTCTTCTAGATTTTTTACAGTCTTCATTAAACCACAATTGTTTTCTTTTACAATCGATAGTATTATTCTCTACATTCCTTTTTTCGTTTGATTTGCCAAGTGTTTTTTCAGCGGATAATAATAAAATATCAGTAATTTCTTGTACATATTTATTTATATCATCTTTGGTCACAACCCCTTTATTGTGAGAAGCATTCAGCAGACTCGAATGTAAAACTACAACTCTGTCTCGGTCTAGATTTTGTTCAAATATATTTTTCGGGTACATCGAAAGTGTAAAAACAACCCGAAAAGTGTAAAAACAACGTGGAATAGTGTAAAAACAACCATATCTGTGGGGAAAACAACTCAGAAATGATAGATATTACCACATATTATGATAATAATCCAATATTTGTGAAAAAATAATTACGCTTTATCCCACAGAATCGATTTTTGTAACCGCCCGATACGTCCTATATTAGGTCAAAAGGCTAGGGGAGAGCACTCCAATTCATTGCAATAAAAGTACTAAAAGCGCTGTCAGTAGGAATTATATTGAAAATGGTAATACAGAGTAAAGATTTATTTTTGTTTTTATTTATTTTTAATTTCAGAATGGACTTTTCAACAAATGTTCATCAATTTAAAAAAAGAAAAACTGGTTATTATCACAAAAAGACAAAATAGAAGACTGCAGAGACATTTTTTTTTTATTATCAAACAACTGTAATAAATTTTCAGTCTATGTACATTGAAAGAGTTGCAATTTTTTGTTTATGAATATATGCAAACAAAGAGCAATAAAATTTAATGACCTGTTGTCTTTGTTGGGATCTCTATGTATACTGTGTTATGAAATAAAAATGTTCTGGGATGTTACATCTAAATAAGGAACAATTGAAAAATCTATAGATAATACATACTAGAACAAAAACACAAGACACAGTAGAGTGTGTCTCTAAACTGTTGACACTGGACATATTTTATCTTTAAGATTTCTGCCATAATTGTTGGCTTTACGTCTTCCCAAAGCTGACTTGGCCGAATCATCTTGCCTAATGCTTTCGCCGTCTTGGCATCCTTCGCCTGTATTATTTCAGCTGCACGGACTGTTTGCTTGTGGTAGAGTGTCAGGTAAGATGTTGAACGTTTTGATACTAGGGCATAGCTTTGTAGAGAACGTGAGAATGTTGTGCGACAGCAATGGGAAACCCCACAAATGGCAGGATCCCAACAACTGTCGTGGAAAGGTCTCGGTTCACTTTAATGGCTACCCTAGTGGTGCTGTCAGTAAGTTGACTACTGCAGTGGAAGCAGGCCTTTTTCTGCGTTATTTGCCTGATGTGGTAATATGTCAGATAGGCGGCAACGACTGCAAGCAAATTATTTGAAAGTTAAACGTTTGAGAATGAACAGGCTTTTTTCTGCGTTATTTGCCTGATGTGGTAATATGTCAGATAGGCGGCAACGACTGCAAGCAAATTATTTGACAGTAAAACGTTTGAGAATGAACTGGATCGCTTCATTGCAATATGCCACAAATGGAATGCACTGATATTCATGTCAGTTCTCAAACGTTCAAAGTCGCGTCATTGTACGGCCGATGTATACAGTAAACGGCGAGACGAAGTAAATGAAATGTATAAGAGAAAAAGCTCTCAGTATAATTTTGTTTACTTTTTCAAACCTATTAATGTATACAGGCCGGACCATGAAGCGGCAGACGGTGTCCATTTCAATGAAACTGGATATCTTGCTTTTCTCGTTGCCTTGAGAAAGGCACTTAGTTGGTTTATTAATAAAATTTAAAAATCAATTAAGAGCTTATTTCATAGCAACGCATTCATAAGGACAGAAAAGAATAATTCAAAATTTTACTTTTCGGTTATTACAAATTCTCTAAACATTTTGGGGTAATATTTTTTTCTTTAATCACGATAATGAAACTTTTACTTTAGTGGTGAATAAGACGGCAAGCGGTGACACGAATTACCGGAATCCACCGTTTTTTACCGGAATCCACCGGAATCCACTTAAAAATTGTTATTCATATGATATTTAAGTGTTTAATCACTTCAATTTGTTATTATTCATGGTTCTCACTGTTTGTCATAAAAAGTAAAGAGATATACGTTCAAATTAAGAAATTAAATAAAAGAAAGTCGCTCTATACAGGGACAGTCTATTAGTATAAACTGTCCCTGTTCTATACGAAGAGAACGGAGATAATCTATTTAAATACATTTATTTTATGTGACAATGACATAAATGTTCGTATGAGGACATACATAAATGAAGGAGATATTAATATTTACTAGCGTATATAATATTATATTCTAAAAATTAAAATAAAGACGCTATCGATTAATTTGTCGGCACGTGCCAGAAGTTAATTGACACCCCGCATGGCCAATAACAAGTGTTATCAACATAAACAGCGAGAGTTAATTCTTGAATTAGCACAATGATTGAGCTGTAATAAGTTGAAATAAAGATTTTGATTACAATTATTGATGTATTAATTGTTGAACACTGAGTAATTTATGTTTTATAATTACCAGACAATAGTTTGTATTAACCCACGACCGACAGAAAAAAAATTGTTTTTGCAAAACAATAAATGATTAGAGCGTTATTGTCAGTAAAAACGGCATCATTTGAAGAAAGTTACAACAAGAAACCATACAATTTTCTCAAATCAAGATTGTTTTAATAACCGTTAAAGAAAGTAATATAAGCTCGATTTTTTCAAAGTCTTATAACATATATCTCCAAAGTCCCGTTCTGTCAAATAATAAAAGACGAGAAAGATCGAACTAGACAATTGTGTTGATCTATGATAAACCAAAGGTTAAAAACAATGTCAGAGGAAACGTAAGCCGAAGACAACTACAATTTCAATTAAAAAACCAAGGACCACAGATATATCCTTATATTTTTAGCGGGTGACAGTATTTTTCCGACAGTAAATTTTTTTTGACAGTACTTGTATGTCACGGTGGCCTATGGAAGATTAACATTGTATAAATGAAATTGATGTATAATAATACAACTTGAAAAATGAAACGGCAGATTGATATAGTAAATTGCAAAAATGAACAGCAAGACAATGCAAATCACTATGTTGGTCTAAATTGAATGACAATTTATGAAATATCAGTTTTCTCCTTTTAAATAAAAAATCATGAATTAATTTTAAACTAATCAAATTTATTGTATTTAGTACAGATTATAAGAGATTTTGTGGACACCCAATATAAGGATTTAATCAGATCATTGGTTTCAATTTGACAGTACCGACTAGCGGACAGCCATAAACAGTTCCAGGTGTCAAAATCGCCATGGATGACCAAAACAGTTGACGAAAGAGAACGTTTCTTTAGAAGATTCCGCAACCATTTGCCGCCAGACCAAAAGACCGTTACTTCGAAAGACGGACTCATGACTGTCATTAAACCGAGAACCCGTGGAAGGAAGAAAGGTCAACTGAAGAGGAAAATCAACGAACGGACGAATACTATTAAGAAGACAAAGAATTGCGATTTAGATTTTGACTGATATTTCAATGTTTTGTTCAATGTTTATTCTCTTTTTTTTTTCAAGGGCGAGACACGTAGTACGTTAGCGGACAACGAAAATTGACCCGAGACGTATGCAGGTATCTTAGTAGTTTTAAAATAGAAAAATAAACATTTAACTAATTGTTACGCGAACTACGACGGATGTCCCGAGCCTTGTGCAGGATGTCTTAGTAGTTTTAAATTTGAACATTTAAACTTAACTAATTGTTACGCGGACTACGACGGATGTCCCGAGCCTTGTGCAGGATGTCTTAGTAGTTTTAAATTTGAACATAAAAATTTAACTAATTGTTACGCGGACTACGACTTATGTCCCAAGCCTTGTGCAGGATGTCTTAGTAGTTTTAAATTTGAACAACAAAACTTAACTAATTGTTACGCGGACTAAGACGGATGTCCCGAGCCTTGAGCAGGATTTCGTAGTAGTTTAAAAAAAACAAAAAAAAAACTATACCTTGGTCTACTTCTTTGCATTATTATAAGCAATACCAAGCTAATAATAATAATAATAATAATAATAATAATAATAATAATAATAATAATAATAATAATAATAATAATAATAATAATAATAATAATAACAATAATAATAATAATAATAATAATAACAATAATAATAATAATAATAATAATAATAATAATAATAATAATAATAATAATAATAATAATAATAATAATAATAATAATAATAACAATAATAATAATAATAATAATAATAATAATAATAATAATAATAATAATAATAATAATAATAATTTGTACTTTTCTAGAAATAAATTATAACTCATATAGTTATACAACAAACATAATAATAATAATAATAATAATAATAATAATAATAATAACAATAATAATAATAATAATAATAATAACAATAATAATAATAATAATAATAATAATAATAATAATAATAATAATAATAATAATAATAATAATAATAATAATAATAATAATAATAACAATAATAATAATAATAATAATAATAAGAAATAAATTATAACTCATATAGTTATACAACAAACAGACTTAAATGAATAAATATATAAACACCCCTGACCCTCCCCCACATGCTCATAGCCTTGACATGGTGTGGGGGCTCTTAATTATTTACAATTATAATTTCAATTGTGTTGACTGAAAGGTCAATTAACAATTAATTGTAATTGTAACTAATTTTGTCTAATATGAGCTACTAACAAGGATGACATATTTAAAATATTTTAATAACAACAAATGCAAAGCTTTGAATGAATATATATATATTTAAAGATATATAAAATATAATTATAAAACTATAGACATTATTTTTATTTCACACATTAAATCATTTGTCTCTATTACCATTTTCAATATAATTCGACTGACAGCACTTTAAGTACTTTCATTGCAATGAATTGGAGTGCTCTCCCCTAGCTATTTGACCTAATATAGGACGTATCGGGCGGTTACAAAAATCGATTCTGTGGGATAAAGCGTAATTATTTTTTCACAAATATTGGATTATTATCATAATATGTGGTAATATCTATCATTTCTGAGTTGTTTTCCCCACAGATATGGTTGTTTTTACACTATTCCACGTTGTTTTTACACTTTTCGGGTTGTTTTTACACTTTCGATGTACCGATATTTTTCTTATCTGGTTTCCATTTCCTGATATTTGTAGCTAAATGTACACGTTCTTTATTTTTCGACTTAGAAAGATTTTCATTTTTAGCTAAAGAGAGCGCAATTGGTGAATGTATATCGGAAAAAAGCTTACTAAAATTAATAACCTCAAAATCATTTACACAATATAAGAATAATGCAGTACTAATTACGTAATCAATAACACTACAGTTTTTACTTGTGAATTTACCGATGATATCTTTACCGACTCTACCATTAAAAATAAACATATTATTATTCTTCCAAAGTTCTATTAATTTTCTACCGTACCCATTTACAAAAGAATCTGGGCTGTTTCTCACTCGTGACAAATTGAGTTCATCTAAAACTGTGACATCACTGAACTCATTAATATCTACAACATTACGTATAAAAAAGTCATCGTTTAAATTTGTTTCAATAAAGTCGGGTAAATTTCCTGTCCGGGCATTCATATCTCCCAACAGACAAATTAAATCAAAATTTCTATTTAATCTTTGATATTCTAGTTCAATTTCAGAAAATGCATCTTCGGATGCATAAATACTATTTTCAGGGGGCACATAGACGATACCAAAAACAACATTTTGGGTAGTTCTTAAAATATTTTTGTCTACACTAAACCACAATACAAATGGGCAAGTTTTATATAGTCATTCAAGTGGGTTTTATAGCCTAAAGCTATACCACCCGATTTATTAGTAACATGTTTTCGATTTTTGTATCTGAAGACAAAATAATCAAAATTAATATCGTCGAAATCGTCTAGTTTTGCTTCAGCTAAGCAAATAATATCAAAGGTATTTAACAAAGTTCTAAATTCTAGATAACAAAGTCTAGTTTTTAAACCACATACATTTAAAGACAATATGCGTAAGAAATCATTTATTTTCGTCTCTGACTTTGAATATTCATCTACAAGATCGTCAGTTCCGCTTGAGTTGTTAAGTTCACTATTGTTCGTTAATCCTCCACGGTTCACCTATCTCTTACGTGTATCGCTGTTCACTATTTGGGGGCGTTTACGGGTAATTTGCTTAGGTCGAGCTCCTTGTTGTTCAAATCTTTCTCTGGAAGTATCCATGGTACCGCATCGACATGATGTTTGACAAACTGGAACCAACTGTTCGTGACTATAATATGGTGGTGTTACATGTTGGTGCTAATGACTTGTCACGAGGTCTACCCGTTAAAGCCATCTTAAAAATATACCAGAACCTTGCTACAAACATCTGGGACATCAACCCTTCTGTGCAGATAATACTGTCTGGTGTTCTGCCAAGAGCCGAAAACGAATTTCCAAACGCCATCCGACGCACTGACTTTCTTAAAGATGTAAACCAGAGGGCACGACACCTTAACTACTGCCTTTCAACACTGGCCTCACGGATACCAAACCTGCACTACTGCTGTTTTATTTTCGGCTTGACGTCCGAACATAAGTTAATGTTACAGAATAATTCATGGTTGTGCTCCGAAATCATTAATGCAAGTATGAACATTATTGCACGACAATTTCCTGCTATATCAGGGTTTCAACACACTGGATTTGCACCAGTAATAGGTTTCCATTCTATATTTGTTTATGTAAGTTTTATTGCAATTTTTTTCTTTGTATTTTATAAATAAAGTAATAAACTTGTCTGCCCAACGCCTGTCCTAATTAAGTATGTAATTACCTTGAAGTGTCACGAATGTTAATTACTACCTGATGTATTATTAATCCAACTAAATACACTAATTAATGTTTTTAATGCAATTAAGAGTAAACAGCTGACATTTGTACTACTATTAATGGCTTTTTAAAACTTTAATATAATATGCAGAAAAAAAATTGTAAGAAATTCTCATAAAACACATGTTATATTATAATTTTCAGCTACATTTGAGCAATATATGAAGTCAATCTGTAAAGAAAAAGTGATAATTTCTGTATGTTTTCATGACATTCTCGGGACATACACAAACGACATGGAGTCATTCAGGTCAACATTTCTCCTACAAAAAATTAAAAAATATATTATATTTTTTCATATTCATATAATATATGTTTGTATTTCCAGCCAACCAATATTTGAAGACAATCCATGAAGAAATAAAAAAGTTATGACCATTTATATATGTTTTCAGGACATTTTCAGGTCACGACAGGTAGTCCTTCAGGTCAACTTATCTCCCACAAAAAATTTTTAAATTGTTTTATTTCATTTCACTGTACATTTTACCATCTCCTTAATAATTTGTTTTATACAAAAGAATTTATAATCATGGATTTTGTTATCATTGTCACTATATGATATTATGTATTAAATTTTGTCGATATTTTGCTGCCGAAAACAATTTTAAGTGAATATTTTAAAAACATTAACATATTGTGATATTGCACGACTGACGTTTTGATTACAAGTGATATTGCACGGCTAATCTTTGATTACTAATGATATTGCACGGCTAATCAATTTTTAGATGTCATTCTTGTACTAAAATGGCCAGCCGTGCAATATCACGTATAGTTAAAACGTCACAATCGTGCAATATCATAAAATATGGGTTAGTGAAAGATACATTGTTTAAATGGAAACTAAAATTACGAAATGTAATAAATATTAATATCTCAAACTGACCAAAATTTGGTGAAAATCCATCAAGAAATAAAAAAAGTTATGATCATTTATCTCCGTTTTCAGGACATTCCAGGTAAGTTTCAGGACATTAGTGTAACCCCAGTTATTTCCCTTTTTGAAGTCGGACCCAATCAAAACATTGTCACATATCTATTCATCAAATCAAAACCTAGAGGCGAAACGCTGAGAATTAATTTGAGTAGGGATAATTCCTTTAGTTTCAAGGGTAAGTTTCATAATTTAACGTGCGTAAGTACTTCAAGACCAAGCGGTTTTGTAACGATTCGCCCCATATTGTCGTAATAAAGCCTTTTAGTAGGGATGGAACATGAATTTTTCAAAACCACTCTTTGTGTGAAAAAACTATGTAATTTTGAATCCATTAATAAAAAAGATAGGAACAGTTTAAATTTTAAATTTATCTTAAGAAATAAAAAAATGACAGTCATTTTACGAAATATCCAATTGGAGTCGTTTTCTATAAAACTGATTCTCATTATTCTGTTTCGAAAAATGTCATTTCAGCCTTATCTTGCACATGATGCATCAAAAATTGCATTTCAAACACTTAAAAACAGCTTTTAATTGCAACCAATAATAGTTTCATTGCTCTGATTAAAAAAGAAAAGAAATTTCAGCTATAACACTAGGCCAGATCCAATATATATTTTTACAAAATCTGTTGAAGAGCGTAATAAGGGGAGATAAGCGTGATATTGAAAAAAACCTATAAATTTTAACCTAATTACAGTCATTCTGCCTGGCTTTCAAGAATTTGTAGCAAAAGTAAGCCCTTACTTCTATAAAATTGCCTTTCTGAAGTTTTCTCAAAGATTCTGTACCGCCGGTTTCTGCATCATAACAATCTGTTGAAGAGCGTAATAAGGGGAGGTAAGCGTGATATTGAAAACCTATCAATTTTCAAAAAAATATTTTGCAATCAAAACGGCTATTATCTTTGATTAAATTAAGTTTATTTTATTCTAAAATTATGAAATTTTAAGTGTCAAAAATATACAATATGTATAACAAGATTTAGTATAATTTCAAGATTAGTTAAATGTTTAGTAAGTTTTCTTTTTCCCTTTTGGAGCCTCTTTTTCTTTAAACTCTTGATATACATGTTCATTGATATCTCATGAATAATAATTATGAAATGATTCGAACTTTTCTGGGTTTATCTGTTAAAAGAAAGGCCGTAATCAGAGGGTACCCAACCACAATTTTACCGCGCAAAATCGGAATCATAAAATAAGCATTAGCTTGAGTTATCTTTTCCTTACATTTCCGTCGCTACTTTTAGTTATAAATAACGATTTGCCTCACTCAATAACGATCTGCCTCGCATATCTAAAATATATGGTAGCAGGTCGTTCTGTCCCCTAGTCGATCCGTCCCCGGTCAATTCGTCCCCAGACGATCCGTCCCCTAGTTGATTCGTCCCCTATTTCTTGGTCGATCCGTCCCCAGTAAATAATTTTAAGTATACACTATTACTATATTTAATTTAATTTTAATTGTTTTTAATTGGAAATTGATAAAGGGTTAATTAAAATTAGTTTAATAATAATTAAATAAACAAAATATTGGTTTTAATTAATTAGATGATGATAACAGTTTTTATCAGTGCACAAAAAGGTAATTACCCTTTGAATAATTGTTTGCTTAACGACTGTAGGCTACGTGATTTACTCTGCATCCAAGCTGACTTTAACATCAAATATTACAAAAATACGACAATTTATCGTTGCTGTACATCAACGGCTAAAAGTTACTTTACACAAGGACTATGAACAGTTAGTGCCAGTTTGCCGAATCCCAATTTGCCGATTCTCAGATTGCCGCATCCAGTTTGCCGATTCCTTGATATTTGAACATTTAAGAGTATACATAAATGATTGTAGGTTTATATATGCATCCTCCGTAATATTGATGGGAAAGACATGAAATTTAAATTCACTTAACGTATTGGTGATTAATTTGCATAATTTTGTCCAAAGCATCCATAAGTCGGTAAAGTTCAGTGACTTATATTAACTTGATTTATCTCAATTCGAAAATTATTATATTGATTTAAAACAAAGAACGTTCCAAGCTGGCAATTTATAAGTAACAAATTAAATTCTTTTTATGTCAGTTAAATTATTTAATTAATATAGCTAATTTACATAATTGTCTAAAACACAGATAATTCTCTATAACATTCTTTTATACATCTTGTTCATTGTTCTTAATTGGTTAAATAATAGGGAATCGGCAAAATTATGGTCACATATTCGCATGCATACTCGGCAATCAAAATAGTGAATCCCAGTGTGCTACCATACTTAACAATACGTATTATGAATGTATTTTTTTTATATTTACCTACCTTCTTTATTTATTTTACCTACCTTTGGTTTTACTGGGGCCGGATCGACCTGGGGACGGAACGACCAGGGGACGGATAGTCCTGGGACGAATCGACTTGGGGACGGATCGACTAGGGGACGGATTGGTTTGGGGATGGATCGTCTAGAAATCAAAATATATTTATTTATAATATAAATTTGCATACTTTTAACGATAAGATAACTTGTCCCTTATAATTTCAGCTACATTTACATGTATGATGTATACTACTTTGCAATATTTTCCCGCATAACAATGTTTTTATGGGGGGGGGGGACGGACAAACCCCCCAACCCCCCCAGGACAAAATCCCTTCCATGTAATTTAGCATAGGCGGACGAAATCCCCCTGTTAAATTTACAAGGCGAACAAAATCACCCCCCTGTTAAATTTTCATGGCGGACAAATTCCCTCCTGAATCAGATTATGATAATAATATTAATATTGATAATTATTGTAATTATTGTTCGATAGTTTTTTACGTGGTACTAGTACTTGAAGTGACGAATGAGACAAAGATTAAAACATGGTTATTATTTTAATATGGTTTGTATTGTTTGTTAGGAAATGTGTTTATAAAGGAACCAAGCCATTTGGTCCCTTTCATTATTATATATTACTATACAGAAGAAACAAATCAATTTATTGAACTAAATTATGCCATTAGTTTACTAAATATAACTTAATAGTAAAAGCCATACCAGTTTCAATTTTCTACAATTTGTACAGAATGGTTTGTTCAAGTAAGGGCTATTCGTTTGATCACAAACATATTAATTAAATGCTCATCAATTAAGCACTGCAAATGAGACAAACAATTATTATTATTATTAAATAATTAAAAATCTGTTTTCCTTTGTAAAATATAAGGCATTTTTCAAGTTTTATCTGTATATATACCAGACTGTAAAGTGTGAACATTAAAAAAAATCTGCATTAAAAAAATCTGATTCAGGAGGGATTTTGTCCGCCTTGAAAATTTTACACGGGGGATTTTGTCTGCGATGTAAATTTAACGAGGGGGATTTTGTCCGCCTATGCTAAATTACACTGAAGGGATTTTTTCCGGGGGCAAATTTTTTTTTTATCTACCGTATGACATGCAATTAGGCTAATCAGTTTCTAATAATTAAATTGTTGTTAACTAAATTTTGTATTTAAAAAAGTTGTCAGATATATTTTTTCTATAGTATGATAGGAAATTATTTTATTGTCATATTTATTTATTTCAATTATTATTATGGTCTGAGTTGTCCTCTATTGGGCAGACTTATCTTAATGTGGTCCGAGTTGTCCTATAAACTGGGCTGACTTGTCTCAAATATCGGGACGAGATGTCCCGGGCCGAGTTGTCTGGCTACCATAATATGCGAGCGAAGCGAAGCTCTCTAATGTACAGAGTCTGCCAAATTGCACCCAAAATATGATCATTGAAAAAAAAACCTGGGCTACTCGGAATGCATTGGGAATTTACGAAAATAACAGGTATCGCGTTAGCGAGATTCTGTATTTTCTTTTTTTTTTTTTACAAACGGCTATAAAATCAAATTCTTACTTATTGTTGATGCTTTTATTTTCTCAATAAAAAATAACCATCTAATGAACGACCTCTTCCTCTCTGTTTTAAATAAATATTGCTTTCTCTCACGAGATACAGTGAACCTTGAACCCAGACATATCATATGCACGACAACAAATATTGGTGACAGATCCATAGTAATTTGTTGAGACTATTTTCGTTTTGCGTTTGCAAAAAGGTAAAATGTCCGACAATTTTTTGCAATCTCCAAAATGCTTTATTTATTTTTACATTGTTTGTGACGTCACCAACACATTAAACACGTCACGACACAAAAAGGAATGCAGGGGCACTCTAAGGGTACTCTGATGTAACGTCAAGAACCATAAAATATGCGATGCTCGCATTTAGGCTGTGCCTATGTTCATATTAAGCATTAGCTACAATAATGTAGCTCCTTTTTTTTTTTTTTTATGGACGGAGCTACAAAGAGGTCCCATTACTCGTAATGGAGCAGCCCGGGAGTGATTCACACCCGGGGGTTTTATGCATATTATAAGCAATTACACTGTTTCCCTGATTTGCTCAATACTTTTTTATGTATTTGCAGTTTAACTGATATTTCCACAACACCGTATTCGTTAGTTTTATCACTTTATTCGTAATCATGGCATTGTTGACAAAATATGAATTCCGGAAAGTGCATAATTTTGATAATATCGGAATCGATTTGGTAAAAAATTTAATTCCGGATGATGAGCATGTATTTGTCCATCAAATTGTACAAAATTTTGCCTATTTGTAGCCTAAGTATATCTGACCAACACCCTAAAATTTCTTTGCATTCTATATAACAGTTTTGGAGAATCGCAGAAAAAGATTCAATGACTGCGCACATACTTAATCAGCACAAACTGTGTTTGCAGATCAAGTAATGCATTATTTGCAATATATTCAATTTCCTAAGTTCAGATGTAAATTTCAATGTATATCACACATTAACACTATAGTATAACATACTGAATACTAATAAAAACATACATTATATTTATATCTCACAAATAAAAAAATTTGAAGTTTCAGGCTGGGGGACCAGGCCCCCCCCCCTTTTTTTTAGATGGCATATTAGATCTCTAATAAACTTTAAATATCTGTAACATTCCTACTAAACCATTTCATATTTCTTGTTGCTCAACAAGATAGAATTGCACCTCAACAAACAATAAAATTCCAAAAAGAACAATTTTAGTATGACTCTGTCCTATAGTATCAATTGACAAATTCCGCATCTAAAAAATACAAAATAGGCACCATATTAAATATTTGTGGCAACATAGTTGTCTTTGCGACCTAATATTTAGATTGTCTGACTTGCCTGCTACTGAGAAACACTGAAACAATATATTTTTTAACTCCAAACACACTGTTCTAGGCAGAGAATACAGATTTTATTGCCAAAAAAATCTAAAATGTTACATAATATAATATTTAGGCTGAAATTTGACACTAGTATGGTTTAGAACCAAATATGCATTTAAAATGAGTAAATGGGTTATAATCTTTCATTCTCAAACATTTTCAGGCAAAGGGAGGGAATATGAAAAAATGGTGTTTATGTATTAAAGGTGTGTAAACACTAATCCAATTCTTTAAGATTTTCTACTAAATTTGTAATTTTTTAGCTCGTCGTCGTCGTCATCGTCGTCGTCGTCGTTAACTTTTCTTCAAAAATCTTCTCCTCCAAAACCACTGAAGGGATTGCTTTGAAACTTTGCATACATCATCAGTAAAATGCCCTCTACCAAGTTTGCCCAAATCATGGCCTCAGACCAACCAACATGGCCGCCATGGCTAAAAATAGAACAGAGGGGTCAAAATACAGTTTTTTGCTTATAGTTCAAAAAGTATAACAGATACAGGAAAACCGAAGAGACCTTCCTTCTTCAGCATCTAAAGCTCTACAAAACACTCCATTGGGTCAAAGTTGTATGATGACTCCTTGTAGGAGTTACTGCCCTTTAAGTGTCAAAATTGATGATTTTTGCCATTTTAGCCTCAAAATCTTAGGATTATTAGAACTAGAGAAAAAGTTAGCATTGCTTAATTGTTCTGCTCTATGAGGGCTACAAAAATGACTGAAGGGTCAAGATTGTCTGATTAACCGTTTAAGAGTTATTCCCCTTGAACTGTTTTTTTTTAATCGGTTTTAATTGATTTTTTAAAATCTTCTCCTCTGAAACAACTGAAAGTACTGCTTTGAAACTTTGTACACATCATCTGTCAAATGTCCTCAAACAAGTTTGCACCAACCATGGCTGCAGATTAACCAACATGGCCACCATGGCTAAAAATAGGATGGGGGGGTCGTCGTCGTCGTTAACTTTTCTTCAAAAATCTTCTCCTCCAAAACCACTGAAGGGATCGCTTTGAAACTTTGAATACATCAGTAAAATGCCCTCTACCAAGTTTGCCCAAATCATGGCCTCAGACCAACCAACATGGCCGCCATGGCTAAAAATAGAACAGAGGGGTCAAAATACAGTTTTTTGCTTATAGTTCAAAAAGTATAACAGATACAGGAAAACCGAAGAGACATTCCTTCTTCAGCATCTAAAGCTCTACAAAACACTCCATTGGGTCAAAGTTGTATGATGACTCCTTGAAGGAGTTATTGCCCTTTAAGTGTCAAAATTGATGATTTTTGCCATTTTATCCTCAAAATCTTGAAAATTATTAGAACTAGAGAAAAAGTTAACATTGCTTAATTGTTCTGCTCTATGAGGGCTACAAAAATGACTGAAGGGTCAAGATTGTCTGATTAACCGTTTAAGAGTTATTCCCCTTGAACTGTTTTTTTTAATCGGTTTTAATTGATTTTTTAAAATCTTCTCCTCTGAAACAACTGAAAGTACTGCTTTGAAACTTTGTACACATCATCTGTCAAATGTCCTCAACCAAGTTTGCACCAACCATGGCTGCAGATTAACCAACATGGCCACCATGGCTAAAAATAGGATGGGGGGGGGGGGGTAAAATACAGTTTTTGGCTTATATTTAAAAAAGTGTAACAAATACAGGAAAACAGAAGAGACATGCCTTCATCTGCATCAAAAGCTCTAAGAAACACTCCATTGGGTTGAAGTTGTATGATGACTCCTTATAGGAGTTATTGCCCTTTAATTGTCAAAATTGATGATTTTTGCCATTTTTGCCTCAAATCTTGAAAATTATTAGAACTAGAGAAAAAGTTAGCATTGTTTAATTGTTCTGCTCTATGAGGGCTACAAAAATGACTGAAGGGTCAAGATTGTCTGATTAACCGTTTAAGAGTTATTCCCCTTGAACTGTTTTTTTTTAATCGGTTTTAATTGATTTTTTAAAATCTTCTCCTCTGAAACAACTGAAAGTACTGCTTTGAAACTTTGAACACATCATCTGTCAAATGTCCTCAACCAAGTTTGCACCAACCATGACTGCAGATTAACCAACATGGCCACCATGGCTAAAAATAGGATTGGGGGGGGGGGAGTAAAATACAGTTTTTGGCTTATATTTAAAAAAGTGTAACAGATACATGAAAACCGAAGAGACATGCCTTCATCTGCATCAAAAGCTCTAAGAAACACTCCATTGGGTTGAAGTTGTATGATGACTCCTTATAGGAATTATTGCCCTTTAATTGTCAAAATTGATGATTTTTGCCTCAAATCTTAAAAATTATTAGAACTAGAGAAAAAGTTAGCATTGCTTAATTGTTCTGCTCTATGAGGGCTACAAAAATGACTTAAAGGTCAAGATTGTCTGATTTACCGTTTAAGAGTTATTCCCCTTGAACTGTTTTTAGCTCACCTGACCCGAAAGGTCATGTGAGCTATTGCCATCACTTGTCGTCCGTCGTCGTCGTCGTCGTCGTTAACTTTTCTTCAAAAATCTTCTCCAAAACCACTGAAGGGATTGCTTTGAAACTTTGCATACATCATCAGTAAAATGCCCTCTACCAACTTTGCCCAAATCATGACCTCAGACCAACCAACATGGCCGCCATGGCTAAAAATAGAACAGAGGGGTCAAAATACAGTTTTTAGCTCACCTGACCCGAAGGGTCAGGTGAGCTATTGCCATCACTTGGCGTCCGTCGTCGTCGTCGTTAACTTTTCTTCAAAAATCTTCTCCTCAAAAACCATTGAAGGGATTGCTTTGAAACTTTGCATACATCATCAGTAAAATGCCCTCTACCAAGTTTGCCCAAATCATGGCCTCAGACCAACCAACATGGCCGCCATGGCTAAAAATAGAACAGAGGGGTCAAAATATAGTTTTTTGCTTATAGTTCAAAAAGTATAACAGATACAGGAAAATCGAACAGACCTTCCTTCTTCAGCATCTAAAGCTCTACAAAACACTCCATTGGGTCAAAGTTGTATGATGACTCCTTGTAGGAGTTATTGCCCTTTAATTGTCAAAATTGATGATTTTTGCCATTTTTGCCTCAAATCTTAAAAATTATTAGAACTAGAGAAAAAGTTAGCATTGCTTAATTGTTCTGCTCTATGAGGGCTACAAAAATGACTTAAAGGTCAAGATTGTCTGATTTACCGTTTAAGTGTTATTCCCCTTGAACTGTTTTTAGCTCACCTGACCCGAAAGGTCAGGTGAGCTATTGCCATCACTTGGCGTCCGTCGTCGTCGTCGTTAACTTTTCTTCAAAAATCTTCTCCTCAAAAACCACTGAAGGGATTGCTTTGAAACTTTGCATACATCATCAGTAAAATGCCCTCTACCAAGTTTGCCCAAATCATGGCCTCAGACCAACCAACATGGCCGCCATGGCTAAAAATAGAACAGAGGGGTCAAAATATAGTTTTTTGCTTATAGTTCAAAAAGTATAACAGATACGGGAAAATCGAACAGACCTTCCTTCTTCAGCATCTAAAGCTCTACAAAACACTCCATTGGGTCAAAGTTGTATGATGACTCCTTGTAGGAGTTATTGCCCTTTAATTGTCAAAATTGATGATTTTTGCCATTTTTGCCTCAAAATCTTGAAAATTATTAGAACTAGATAAAAAGTTAGCATTGCTTAATTGTTCTGCTCTATGAGGGCTACAAAAATGACTTTAGGGTCAAGATTGTCTGATTAACCGTTTAAGAGTTATTCCCCTTGAACTGTTTTTTTTTATCGGTTTTAATTGATTTTTTAAAATCTTCTCCTCTGAAACAACTGAAAGTACTGCTTTGAAACTTTGTACACATCATCTGTCAAATGTCCTCAACCAAGTTTGCACCAACTATGGCTGCAGATTAACCAACCTGGCCACCATGGCTAAATATTGGATTTGGGGGTGGGGGGGGCGGTAAAATACAGTTTTTGGCTTATATTTAAAAAAGTGTAACAAATACAGGAAAACCGAAGAGACAAGCCTTCATCTGCATCAAAAGCTCTACGAAACACTCCATTGGGTTGAAGTTGTATGATGACTTCTTATAGGAGTTATTGCCCTTCAATTGTCGAAATTGTTGATTTAAGCCATTTTGCCTCGAAATCTTGAAAATTATTAGAACTAGAGAAAAAGTTAGCATTGCTTAATTGTTCTGCTCTATGAGAGCTACACAATTGCCTTAGGGTCAAGATTGTCTGATTAACCTTTTAAGAGTTATTCCCCTTGAACTGTTTATTTTAATCGGTTTTAATTAATTTTTTAAAATCTTCTCCTCTGAAACCACTGAAAGTACTGCTTTGAAACTTTGTACACATCATCCGTCAAATGTCCTTAACCAAGTTTGCACCAACCATGGCTGCAGATTAACCAACATGGCCGCCATGGCTAAAAATAGAATGGAAGGGGGGGAGGGGGGGGGGGGGGTAAAATACAGTTTTTGGCTTATAGTTCAAAAAGTATAACAGATACAAGAAAACCGAAGAGACATGCCTTCATCTGCATCAAAAGCTCTAAGAAACACTCCATTGGGTTGAAGTTGTATGATGACTCCTTATAGGAGTTATTGCCCTTTAATTGTCAAAATTGATGATTTTTGCCATTTTTGCCTCAAATCTTGAAAATTATTAGAACTAGAGAAAAAGTTAGCATTGTTTAATTGTTCTGCTCTATGAGGGCTACAAAAATGACTTAGGGTCAAGATTGTCTGATTAACCGTTTAAGAATTATTCCCCTTGAACTGTTTTTAGCTCACCTGACCCGAAAGGTCATGTGAGCTATTGCCATCACTTGTCGTCCGTCGTCGTCGTCGTCGTCGTTAACTTTTCTTCAAAAATCTTCTCCAAAACCACTGAAGGGATTGCTTTGAAACTTTGCATACATCATCAGTAAAATGCCCTCTACCAAGTTTGCCCAAATCATGACCTCAGACCAACCAACATGGCCGCCATGGCTAAAAATAGAACAGAGGGGTCAAAATACAGTTTTTAGCTCACCTGACCCGAAGGGTCATGTGAGCTATTGCCATCACTTGGCGTCCGTCGTCGTCGTCGTCGTTAACTTTTCTTCAAAAATCTTCTCCTCAAAAACCACTGAAGGGATTGCTTTGAAACTTTGCATACATCATCAGTAAAATGCCCTCTACTAAGTTTGCCCAAATCATGGCCTCAGACCAACCAACATGGCCGCCATGGCTAAAAATAGAACAGAGGGGTCAAAATATAGTTTTTTGCTTATAGTTCAAAAAGTATAACAGATACAGGAAAATCGAACAGACCTTCCTTCTTCAGCATCTAAAGCTCTACAAAACACTCCATTGGGTCAAAGTTGTATGATGACTCCTTGTAGGAGTTATTGCCCTTTAATTGTCAAAATTGATGATATTTGCCATTTTTGCCTCAAAATCTTGAAAATTATTAGAACTAGATAAAAAGTTAGCATTGCTTAATTGTTCTGCTCTATGAGGGCTACAAAAATGACTTTAGGGTCAAGATTGTCTGATTAACCGTTTAAGAGTTATTCCCCTTTAACTGTTTTTTTTTATCGGTTTTAATCGATTTTTTAAAATCTTCTCCTCTGAAACAACTGAAAGTACTGCTTTGAAACTTTGTACACATCATCTGTCAAATGTCCTCAACCAAGTTTGCACCAACTATGGCTGCATATTAACCAACCTGGCCACCATGGCTAAATATTGGATTTGGGGGGGGGGGGGGGGCGGTAAAATACAGTTTTTGGCTTATATTTAAAAAAGTGTAACAGATACAGGAAAACCGAAGAGACAAGCCTTCATCTGCATCAAAAGCTCTACGAAACACTCCATTGGGTTGAAGTTGTATGATGACTTCTTATAGGAGTTATTGCCCTTTAATTGTCGAAATTGTTGATTTAAGCCATTTTGCCTCAAAATCTTGAAAATTATTACAACTAGAGAAAAAGTTAGCATTGCTTAATTGTTCTGCTCTATGAGAGCTACACAATTGCCTTAGGGTCAAGATTGTCTGATTAACCTTTTAAGAGCTATTCCCCTTGAACTGTTTATTTTAATCGGTTTTAATTAATTTTTTATAATTTTTTTTCTCTGAAACCACTGAAAGTACTGCTTTGAAACTTTGTACACATCATCCGTCAAATGTCCTTAACCAAGTTTGCACCAACCATGGCTGCAGATTAACCAACATGGCCGCCATGGCCAAAAATAGAATGGAAGGGGGGCGGGGGGTAAAATACAGTTTTTGGCTTATAGTTCAAAAAGTATAACAGATACAAGAAAACCGAAGAGACATGCCTTCATCGGCATCAAAAGCTCTACGAAACACTCCATTGGGTTGAAGTTGTATGAGGACTCCTTATAGGAGTTATTGCCCTTTAATTGTCAAAATTGATTATTTTTGACATTTGTTGCCTTAAAATCTTGAAAATTATTTGAACTAGAGAAAACGTTAGTATTGCTTAATTGTTCTGCTCTATGAGGGCTACACAAATGACTTAGGGTCAAGATTGTCTGATGAACCGTTTAGGAATTATTCTCCTTGAACATTTTTTTAATCACTTTTAATTGATTTAAAAAAATCTTCTCTTTAACCCATTAAAGGACTCCTTTGAAACATTGCACACATCATCTTTAGGACGTCCTCTACCAAAATTGTGCAAATCATGACACCTGACTACTTATATAGCTACGTTAGCTTAAAATAGAAAATGGGGGGGGGGGGGGAGTCAAGAGAGTTTTGGACTGATAGTTAAAAAAGTATAACAGGTACAGCAAATTTGAAGTGAACCTCCCTTCTCCCTCTAAGCATCAAAAGCTCCTCCTTATAGGAATTATTATGACTTTTGCAGAAGTGTTGGGCAATTCCTTATAGCAAAGAAAAGCTGGATAGAAAAGGGTTGTTTGGTTTCAGGTTCAGGTGAGCGATACAGGCTCCTGGGAGCCTCTAGTTTGCTTATAGTTCAAAAAGTATAACAGATACAGGAAAACCGAAGAGACCTTCCTTCTTCAGCATTGAAAGCTCTACAAAACACTCCATAGGGTCAAAGTTGTATGATGACTCCTTGTAGGAGTTATTGCCCTTTAATTGTCAAAATTGATGATTTTTGCCATTTTTGCCTCAAAATCTTGAAAATTATTAGAACTAGAGAAAAAGTTACCATTGCTTAATTGTTCTGCTCTATGAGTGCTACACAAATGACTTAAGGGTCAAGATTGTCTGATTAACCGTTTAAGAGTTATTCCCCTTGAACTGTTTTTTAGCTCACCTGGACCGAAGGTCCATGTGAGCTATTGCTATCACTTGGCGTCCGTCGTCTGTCGTCCGTCGTAAACTTTTAAAAAAATCTTCTCCTCTGAAACCACTGGGCCAATTTTTTTCAAACTTGGCCACAATCATCCTTAGGGTTCCTAGTTTCAAGTTTGTACCCAGGGTGTTGATCAACAGACAAATATGGCCGCTGTTACTAAAAATAGAACATGGGGGTCAACACAGGTTTTTGATCATTATCTAAAAAACTATAATAGCTATAGAGAAAACCGTTACTTCAAATTGATCAGCACATTAAGGTCTACAATAGTTGCTATTAGTGCGAAGTTGTGTATTGGCTTCTTGTAGGAGTTATTGCCCTTTTTTGACGATTTTTGACCAAATTTTCGGTATTTACAATATAACCTGAAAAATATACGAGGTAGAGTGAAACTGTAAATGGCAAAAATGATCAGCAATAAAAACCCTACAATTCACTTGATTGGTCTGAAATTGTCAGATGATTCCTTATATGAGTTATTGCCCTTTAATGGTAATTTTTTATGAAATTTTCCATTTTTGTCCTGTAACTTTAAAACTATAACAGCTAGAGTAAAACTGTAAATAGCAAAAATGATCAAAAATACAAGCCCTACAATTCACTGTATTAGTCTGAAATTGTCAGATGACTCCTTATAGGAGTTATTGCCCTTAAATGGCAATTTTTTATGAAATTTTCCATTTTTGTCCTGTAACTTGAAAACTATAGCAGCTAGATTGAAACTGTAAATTGCACAAATGATCAGCAATAAAGACCCTACAATTCACTTGATTGGTCTGAAATTGTCAGATGACTCCTTATATGAGTTATTGCCCTTAAATGGTAATTTTTTATGAAATTTTCCGTTTTTGTCCTGTAACTTTAAAACTATAACAGCTAGAGTAAAACTGTAAATAGCAAAACTGATCAACAATACAAGCCCTACAATTCACTGTATTAGTCTGAAATTGTCAGATGACTCCTTATAGGAGTTATTGCCCTTAAATGGCAATTTTTTATGAAATTTTCCGTTTTTGTCCTGTAACTTGAAAACTATAGCAGCTAGATTGAAACTGTAAATTGCACAAATGATCAGCAATAAAGACCCTACAATTCACTTGATTGGTCTGAAATTGTCGGACAACTCCTTAAATAAGTTATTGCCCATAAATGACAATTTTTTATGAAATTTTCCGTTTTTGTCCTGTAACTTAAAAACTGTAACAGGTAGAGTGAAACTGTTAATAGCAAAACTGATCAGCAATACAAGCCTTACAAATTATGTTTTAAGTCTGAAATTGTCAGATGACTCCTTATAGGAGTTATTGCCCTTAAATTGCAATTTTTTATGAAATTTTCCGTTTTTGTCCTGTAACTTAAAAACTGTAACAGCTAGAGTGAAACTGTTAATAGCAAAAATGATCAGCAATACAAGCCCTACAAATTACTTTTAAGTCTGAAATTGTCAGATGACTCCTTATAGGAGTTATTGCCCTTAAATTGCAATTTTTTATGAAATTTTCCGTTTTTGTCCTGTAACTTAAAAACCATAACAGCTAGAGTGAAATAATAAATTGCAAAAATGATCAGCAAAAAATGCCCTACAAATTCATTTAATTGGTCTGAAATTGAAATTGTCAGATGACTCCTTATAGGGGTTATTGCCCTTAAATGACAATTTTGTTATGAAATTTTCCATTTTTGTCCTGTAACTTGAAAACTATAGTAGCTAGATTAAAACTGTAAATTGCACAAATGATCAGCAATAGAAGCCCTACAAATGATTGCTTAGTCCAAAAATTGCAAGATGACTCTTTATAGGAGTTATTGCCCTTTCATTATGAATTTGGACATATGAACAGTTTTTTAATTATAAATTAGTCTATAACACACCTATTAGTAGAGTAAAACTGTAAATTTCTAAAGTACCCTAAAGGACAATGCCTAAAAACCATTTAATTTTCAGAAATTGTCGATGACACCTTATAGGAGTTATTGTATTTAACAAATTTTTTGAAGAAATGTTTAGTTTTTGCACAGTAACTTAAAAGCTATAACAGCTAGACTGAAACTGTTAATTTCAAAAATTTTAATATAGTCATTTGGATTCCAGGTGAGCGATTACAGGCTCCTGGGAGCCTCTAGTTTTAATCGGTTTTAATTGATTTTTAGCTCACCTGGACTGAAGGTCCATGTGAGCTATTGCTATCACTTGGCGTCCGTCGTCCGTCGTCTGTCGTCCGTCGTAAACTTGTTCAAAAATCTTCTCCTCTGAAACCACTGGGCCAATTTTTTTCAAACTTGGCCACAATCATCCTTAGGGTTCCTAGTTTCAAGTTTGTACCCAGGGTGTTGATCAACAGACAAATATGGCCGCTGTTACTAAAAATAGAACATGGGGGTCAACACAGGTTTTTGATCATTATCTAAAAAACTATAATAGCTATAGAGAAAACCGTTACTTCAAATTGATCAGCACATTAAGGTCTACAATAGTTGCTATTAGTGCGAAGTTGTGTATTGGCTTCTTGTAGGAGTTATTGCCCTTTTTTGACGATTTTTGACCAAATTTTTGGTATTTACAATATAACCTGAAAAATATACGAGGTAGAGTGAAACTGTAAATGGCAAAAATGATCAGCAATAAAAGCCCTACAATTCACTTGATTGGTCTGAAATTGTCAGATGACTCCTTATATGAGTTATTGCCCTTAAATGGTAATTTTTTATGAAATTTTCCGTTTTTGTCCTGTAACTTTAAAACTATAACAGCTAGAGTAAAACTGTAAATAGCAAAAATGATCAACAATACAAGCCCTACAATTCACTGTATTAGTCTGAAATTGTCAGATGACTCCTTATAGGAGTTTATTGCCCTTAAATGGTAATTTTTTATGAAATTTTCCGTTTTTGTCCTGTAACTTGAAAACTATAGCAGCTAGATTGAAACTGTAAATTGCACAAATGATCAGCAATAAAGACCCTACAATTCACTTGATTTGTCTGAAATTGTCAGACAACTCCTTAAATAAGTTATTGCCCATAAATGACAATTTTTTATGAAATTTTCCGTTTTTGTCCTGTAACTTAAAAACTGTAACAGCTAGAGTGAAACTGTTAATAGCAAAACTGATCAGCAATATAAGCCTTACAAATTACTTTTTAAGTCTGAAATTGTCAGATGACTCCTTATAGGAGTTATTGTCCTTAAATTGCAATTTTTTATGAAATTTTCCATTTTTGTCCTGTAACTTAAAAACTGTAACAGCTAGAGTGAAACTCTTAATAGCAAAAATGATCAGTAATACAAGCCCTACAAATTACTTTTAAGTCTGAAATTGTCAGATGACTCCTTATAGGAGTTATTGCCCTTAAATTGCAATTTTTTATGAAATTTTCCGTTTTTGTCCTGTAACTTAAAAACCATAACAGCTAGAGTGAAATAATAAATTGCAAAAATGATCAGCAAAAAAAGCCCTACAATTCATTTAATTAGTCTGAAATTGTCAGATGACTCCTTATAGGTGTTATTGCCCTTAAATGACAATTTTGTTATGAAATTTTCCATTTTTGTCCTGTAACTTGAAAACTATAGTAGTTAGATTAAAACTGTAAATTGCACAAATGATCAGCAATAGAAGCCCTACAAATGATTGCTTAGTCCAAAAATTGCACAGTAACTTAAAAGCTATAACAACTAGACTGAAACTGTTAATTTCAAAAATTTTAATATAGTTTAAGTCATTTGGATTCCAGGTGAGCGATTACAGGGTCTGGGAGCCTCTAGTTTAAAATCTTCTCCTCTGAAACAACTGAAAGTACTGCTTTGAAACTTTGTACACATCATCTGTCAAATGTCCTCAACCAAGTTTGCACCAACCATGACTGCAGATTAACCAACATGGCCACCATGGCTAAAAATAGGATTGGGGGGGGGGGGCCGTAAAATACAGTTTTTGGCTTATATTTAAAAAAGTGTAACAGATACAGGAAAACCGAAGAGACATGCCTTCATCTGCATCAAAAGCTCTAAGAAACACTCCATTGGGTTGAAGTTGTATGATGACTCCTTATAGGAGTTATTGCCCTTTAAATGTCAAAATTGATGATTTTTGCCATTTTTGCCTCAAATCTTGAAAATTATTAGAACTAGAGAAAAAGTTAGCATTGCTTAATTGTTCTGCTCTATGAGGGCTACAAAAATGACTTAAAGGTCAAGATTGTCTGATTAACCGTTTAAGAGTTATTCCCCTTGAACTGTTTTTTTTTAATCGGTTTTAATTGATGTTTTAAAATCTTCTCCTCTGAAACAACTGAAAGTACTGCTTTGAAACTTTGTACACATCATCTGTCAAATGTCCTCAACCAAGTTTGCACCAACCATGACTGCAGATTAACCAACATGGCCACCATGGCTAAAAATAGGATGGGGGGGGGGCGGTAAAATACAGTTTTTGGCTTATATTTAAAAAAGTGTAACAGATACAGGAAAACCGAAGAGACATGCCTTCATCTGCATCAAAAGCTCTAAGAAACACTCCATTGGGTTGAAGTTGTATGATGACTCCTTATAGGAGTTATTGCCCTTTAATTGTCAAAATTGATGATTTTTGCCATTTTTGCCTCAAAATCTTGAAAATTATTAGAACTAGAGAAAAAGTTAGCATTGCTTAATTGTTCTGCTCTATGAGGGCTACAAAAATTACTATAGGGTCAAGATTGTCTTTTGGACCGTTTAGGAATTATTCTCCTTGAACATTTTTAGCTCACCTGACCCAAAGGGTCATGTGAGCTATTGTTATCACTTTGCGTCCGTCGGCGTCGTCGTCGTCGTCTGTAAACTTTTTACATTTTAATCTTCTTCTCTGAAACCACTTGGCCAATTGAAACCAAGCTTGGCCATAATGTTCATTGGATGGACCTTTACAAAGTTTGTGTTTTTTTATTTTGATTGGTAAACCAATATGGCCGCCACCTCAAGACTTAGTTTAACATAGGACCCTATTGGAAAAAAGTTAAAAAGGGCTTCTTCTCTGAAACCGTTTAACCAATCAAAACAAAACTTACTAGCAATATTGTTTAGATGGTCCTCTATAAAGTTTGTGTTTTAGATGGGAATTGGAAATTCAAAATGGCCGCCACTGCAGGACTTAGTTTAACATAGAACCCTATGGGAAAAAGTTTTAAAAGGCTTCTTCTCTGAAACCGGTTAATCAATGGAAACAAAAACTTACTAGCAATATTGTTTGGATGGTCCTCTATAAAGTTTGTGTTTTTTATGGCAATTGGAAATTCAAAATGGCTGCCACCGCAGGACTTAATTTAACATAGGACCCTATGGGAAAAAGTTTGAAAGGCTTCTTTTCTGAAACCGGCCAACCAATGGAAACAAAACTTACTAGCAATATTGTTTGGATGGTCCTCTATAAAGTTAATGTTTTTTATCCCAATCTGATATTCAAAATGGCCGCCACCGCAGGACCTAGTTAAACATTGGACCCTATGGGAAAAAGGTTAAAAAGGGCTTCTTCTCTGAAACCGGTCAACCAATCAAAACAAAACTTACTAGCAGTATTGTTTGGATGGTCCTCTATAAAGTTTGTGTTTTTTATGGCAATTGGAAATTCAAAATGGCTGCCACCGCAGGACTTAATTTAACATAGGACCCTAAGGGAAAAAGTTTGAAAGGCTTCTTTTCTGAAACCGGCCAACCAATGGAAACAAAACTTACAAGCAATATTGTTTGGATGGTCCTCTATAAAGTTAATGTTTTTTATCCCAATCTGATATTCAAAATGGCCGCCACCGCAGGACTTAGTTTAACATTGGACCCTATGGGAAAAAGGTTAAAAAGGGCTTCTTCTCTGAAACCGGTTAACCAATCAAAACAAAACTTACTAGCAATATTGTTTGGATGGTCCTTTATAAAGTTTATGATTTTTATGCCAACTGGAAATTCAAAATGGCCGCTACCGCAGGACTTAGTTTAACATAGAACCCTATGGGAAAAAGTTTTTAAAGGCTTCTTCTCTGAAACCGGTTAATCAATGGAAACAAAAACTTACTAGCAATATTGTTTGGATGGTCCTCTATAAAGTTTATGTTTTTTATGGCAATTGGAAATTCAAAATGGCTGCTACCGCAGGACTTAGTTTAACATACGACCCTATGGGAAAAAGTTTTTAAAGGCTTCTTCTCTGAAACCGGTTAATCAATGGAAACAAAAACTTACTAGCAATATTGTTTGGATGGTCCTTTATAAAGTTTATGTTTTTAATGGCAATTGGAAATTCAAATTGGCCACCTCCCCCGCAGGACTTAGTTTAACATAGGACCCTATGGGCAAATAAAAAAAAAACTCTATGCAGCTGGTTAACCAATGAAACAAAGCTTTCTAGTAATATTGTTTGGATGGTCCTATGTAAAGTTTATTGAAAATTACAGGACTTACTTTAACATCAGGGAAATGCCATCTTCATTGCCTATAAAATCAGGTGAGCGATACAGGCTCTTAAGAGCCTCTGGTTTTAATCAATTTTACTTAATTTTAAAAAATCTTCTCCTCTTAAACCAATGAAAGGACTGCTTTGAAAAATTGCACACATCATCTTTAGGATGTCCTCTAATCATGACACCTGACTACCTACGTAGCTACGTTGGATTAAAATAGAAAAAATGAAAAAGGGGGGGGGTCGAGAGAGTTTTCGACTGATAGTTAAAAAAGTATAACAGGTACAGCAAATTTGAAGTAACCTCCCTTCTCCCTCTAACCATCAAAAGATCCTCCTTATAGGAGTTATTTCCCTTAAAAGGTCAAAATTAATGATTTTTGCAGAAGTATTGGGCAATTCCTTATAGCAAAGAAAAGCTGGATAAAAAAGGGTTGTTTGGTTTCAGGTTCAGGTGAGCGATACAGGCTCTTGGGAGCCTCTAGTTTAATTAGAGCAGCTCTTTTACCTTAAGTGCAACTTGACCGACATCATATATATCCTGAATCGTACGTGACAGGCCTATGTTCTCTCAAAATTTCATGACCTCTTTAAAACCTTCCAAGAAAAAACCAGCTTCCAGGGTAAACCCCACTCTAAAAATAGCTCTTTCTTTTCAGAAAATCTTGGTTTATAGGTCATGTAGTGCATGTGACATAAAACATACTAAACACCATTAGAACTCCCAGTTGAAACGTCGTTCTTATGGATATGAGCAGTTCAAGAACCGTTCTTAAAATTCAACATTTTTTCTAGATATGTTCTTGGAACAAATGTTCTTGAACTGTTCAAGAACTACCTTTAGGAACAGTTCTAGAACTTCTTAAGGACACTTGATGTTCTCCATTTGTTCTTAAACTATTCTTGAACAAATTAAGAACTTATTTTGAACAAAATATATCCTTTAATGTTCTTGAACTGTTCTTAAAGATGTTCTTGGAACTTGTCAAAGATGAAATTCAGACTTCAGACGTTACCAACTGTGTTCTTCAAAGGTTCTTTAATTGTTCTTGAAATAGTTTAAGAAGAAATTTAGAACACTTGTTCTTAATATGATTTATAATCGTGGCTCCTAGACTGCACTGTGTTTTTTAAGAGATAATCAAGAATGATTTAAAGATTGAAATGTGTTGTAATCTGTGATTTTCATATATCATTTGAGGAAAAAATACTTGTTTAGTGTATTGCATTTTTGGAAGTTACAATTTTCTAAATGTCATGAGTGAACATACCTTAACATGTTTCATTACAAATTCGTTATAAGCAAATGTACAGTCATTGATGATCAGATGATGCAGCTTTTTTTAATTAAATTTTTATACCTCACTATTTCTCATGTGACATTTCTCAAATGACATGGAAATTGCAGATTATGGCACAATATTATAACAAACACAATATTATTAAATCAAAGGAAAAAAGTATACATTTATTCATACATATCATTATTAAAAAGTCAAAAATGACTTAGCTAAATTAGATGCACAACATTTCAGGTAATATAATTCACGTCTACAATATTTGTTTTTCCAAAAAAATCAGTACTTATTTATACTAGATGACAGATGGATTGACAATGATGGACATTATTGCATCATAAAATCTCACAATGAACATGTGAACACTGGTGAGTAAATAATGTTGAGTTTCTGTATGGCCAACTAAAATCTTCTATACATGCTATATATGCAAAATTTATATATAAATTATTTAAACAGAGCATGGCCATATCTGTTTGGCATTGAAACAACATATGCGACATTTTCATTTTCAGAAGTTTTCAGATAAACCAATATCTGTTTGAGTTCAACAACATTTATAACTGACAAAACCTCTGTATTTCTCAGTCTTTCCCAAATGCCGTCGGACCGACGGACCTGTCCGACAAAATAACAGTGGGTCCGTCAATTTCCCATTCCCGACCGGACCGCCTGTCTGGCAAATTCTGTCACTTTTGTTTTTGTTAATTCCGGAACTTTGTCCGTTATTTATTATTTTTTATTCGATTTCCGCCGCACTTGCGCAGAATCAATATATTTCCTCAATACACTAAAATTGTCGGTCAGACAAAAAATTATTCGGTCAGACAAAACCTACATATCTGTCTGACCGAATGTCAGACAAAAGCAAAAACTATTTGGCACAATCTGATTTCTAACAGCGGTGTAATGATTAGCAACACGGGCTCCAGGAATCTGTATAGCTGGTATCTGCTGCATTCTTTGGATAACTGCATACACAACATCATCACACAATATGAAGTACTTAATTGAACCAATTTCATTATTTCCAAACATTACAACACTACAAATTCTTCTCTGCATACGACTGTACTGTTGTGAATAAAATAGTGTTTCATTAACAATGACTCTGTCAACTTTTTTTAATTCATTAACATTGTTGTGTACCATTCATTTTTTTTCAATCACAGCATTTTCAATTTGATTTGGCTTCACAGGCTTTACTGCACCAGCAACACAACAGTTTGCAGCTTCATGTTTTATTGTTCTGCTTACTGTCTTTTTCAAGTCTAGTCCTCTTCTGCGGATAAATGACTGAACTTGTCTATGCTTCATAAGTTGTTTCAGAACATTGCCTGTTCCATGAACACATTGAAGAAGGGCAGCATTACTGTCTTCGAAAGGGAAAGCACTCCATGCCCAAAGTGGACCCCAAAGCCTTACATATTCAGGCAAATGGTACCCAATATTGTGGACATTAAGACCACATGATCCATCCCCATATAACCTCTGAAAAGAGGCATAGAACTGATCTAGAAGATCTGTGGCTTCAGCAAGCTGTTCAGAAGTGATGGCATCTCTCAATAGCATATGGACGGCTTCTGACAAAAGTGACAAGTTTTCTAAGCACTCATCATTCAGAAAGTCTTTAACACATGGATATGCATAATACAAAAGCCAAGATTGTAACTCAGTAGCCTTGAAATGGAGATAATGCTTTTCAAGGTCTCTTGGCAGTCTTTCTATTTCTTCTGGGGGTTTGATATTTTTCATTCTGTGTGAGATTTCTTTCAAATGCTGTCCAATAAAGTAACCTTTTTTGCTCCCTGTAGGAGAAAACCATTTTGACAATAATGTTTTTGTAACTCCCAATAGAACACAATGCATGCACTCAGGAACTGCCCCTGACACAATGTTATAATTCTCGAGACTTGTAAGCACTGAAAATCCCTTAAAGCCACAGGAGCGCTTATTTGTAGAACCTGATTGCATGTTACGCAGAACAGACACTTCATTTCGACTAATGCTTCGGGTGTCATGTACTTTGTAAGGGTAACATTTTGCACACCCCTTTCCTTGTTTTACTGAAATTCCAGGTTCCTCACATTTGATGCATGCATTCGGACCATTAAAGTATGACATGTTCAGTAACTCTGCCTTTGCTGGCAGATCAGCAATACAACACAATACTAATAGGCGAATGTTCAGTTGTTCTTCATCAATTTGAATTCGAATTCCATCTCTGTACAATGAATTCATCTGGTCTGCAAATACTTTAAAAAACTGACTGAAAGGTGGTTTGCCTTTTCCCTGCCAAAGGCCAGCAAGAATAATTTTATCACGAGCAAAACGTTTTGAAGGGCTCAGTTCATTTATGGCTATAAAGATAGGAAATAAATCTATTTTTGAAGATGAAAACAGATTTACTCCATCTGTGTTGAAGATTGCTGTCAAGTTCTGACTGGACTTGCTTAGGAAACCACCATCTACCATCATAGACCTGTACGCCAATCCATCCATTATATCTGTTAAAACAGTTGATCCAGATTCGAACCTGTCAAATGCGGCCTCTTTTGCTTCTAGTACATCTTTCCAGATACCTGAAGACATAAAAGCACAAGATATGAAAAGCTTTGTTCTTACAAACTTCGAACCATGCAAGAAAAGCAACACAGAAAAAGTAAACCATATATTCCGAAAAATGTTTTGTCATTACTTAGCAATCAGTCCAGGGGCCGGTTTCATTCAGCATTTACTTAAAATTTTACATTTTTATCCTGGATAAGGTTTTTTCAAAAGTAATAAGATGAAAAACATAAATACAAGGTTGTTAAACTCATTTCTAGATATTATCATGAATTTAATAGGTTTTGATTACATATTTTTTGGACAGTCCAATAGCATTGACAGATTTTTCCTAGGTTTGTTAATGTCAATCAGAGTGCACACCAACCATAAATTGATGGACAATTAACATTTAACTATCCTAAAAGCTTGCCAATGACCTAAATAGGCCAAGACATGTTCTTCAAGTACTGTTTATGCAACTAACCTGGTGTTTCTAGGAGAGAAATCAATTGTGTCTTTACATCTCCAAAGACAAACATTTGCACTGGCCTTCGAGTTTTGTGTGTTTGAGCAGCTAAAGACCCTTTGTAGCGAAGACCATTGCAGTTGAGTTTCGAGCAAAGATAGATATCTTCGTCTTCTGGAAACATGGTGTTACAGTTACTGCAAACATGAACCTCATGCAGTGGGGAAAGATCAATTCGAGACATTATCTCATTATAGTTCAATGAAGAAAGTTCTTCAGATGAAAAAATTTCACTTAAAGTATCAATGATATCTTTGCAGGCACTGTTTGATAACTTGTTTCGCAAAAAACATGACATCAGTGAAAGTGCTTGATAATCCTGTGTCGGTAGATTAGGAGGCTTTGAACTGTCTGACACAATGTCATCTTCAGAATCATCGCTTTCTGATAATATCAGATTACTTGAGCATGTACTATCACTATCAGATAAGTTATTGTCAGATGCAACTGAACATGTGTCGTTATTTTCATCATCGGATAGTAAATGAGTTTCACCACTAAAATGTTCACTGCAGCTTGAATTTTCATAAAAGTTATTAACAGCAGAAAGGGAGCTTTCTGGATCCATGGGTTGTTGCATACAACATTGTACCAGAGAGAATTTATTAAAGTTGTCAGCAACTTCAATATTAGAAATGGACGACAAGGTGTTAGTAACATCTTGCAGTTCATTGGAATTCTTGGGATTGCGAGATGTCTCTGATTTGTCTTGCAAGTTCCTTAATGTGATGCTGCTTTCTAGCTCATCTTTTGATGCTGATACCAGATCCAAATCTACAAAATGAAAAGACAATAATAACAAAATTTAAATATATATAGAGAGATTGTAAAAATAGTATAGATATAACCATTAATTTTGTATAGTTGCTTTATGATCACTATTGACCAAAAGGTCAATTAGCCCTTCAACCAATCAAAAATATCATAGCAAGCGCATATATGATTATTTTTGAGCTGGGAGCCTTTACTATTTGAAACAACATAGGAATGAACGGTTTTGTCAAAAAAGGGACAGTCAAACGTTTTAGGTTTGTCATATGTCTAAAAAAATTATTGCTGCTATTATTCATTTTCTAATAGGGAGGAGTTGAATACTGTCATGTTGTAGAATGTGATAAACATATCTTATTTTTTGTAACTCAGGCATTAAATGCACACATTTACTGATTTAAAACAAATTACTGTTGAAATGCATTAAATGAAATAATTTACCGTGTGAATCAGTGTCAGTAGTAATTTTACTGCTTTTATTCTGCCTCCAATGCAGTGTAGAACGTGGCACTGGAACAGTTTCATCATCAATATATCTTTTTTTTCACGCGCTTTAATGGACCTGGCAATAAAAATTGAGATGAACATTAATACCAATTTATAAAATTTTGCCATAAAACATGGGTTCATTATCTTTGCATTTACTTTGGAAATTTAAAAAAATATTTTAAAAGGCAAAATATTAATTATACTAAACTTTACCGGGTAAAATTGACGGGTTTTTGCTTGACACAATGGAAAACTGCTACCGCGTTTGGTCGAGTTTATGGTCCTTTTGTAGATCTCGTATTACACTTTTTGAAAGAAACAATGATTTTCCACAATTAATCGGCCTTTTGAAATGCGGCCGTTTTTTCATTTTGACAGATCGATTTTCCATACTAAATTATTTTGACCTTGTTTTGAACGGAACTGTACGTTAGGAAAATTCCCTTGTTGTCTATTCGAAATCCTTCGGGTAATGTCGTCTGCAGTTAAGGCGGGAAAAGTCTCGCGGTTTGTCAGAATACCATTCTACGTTACGAAAGCAGACGAACGTTTATAAACAACATTAGACCCCTTTAGAAACAAAAATGGCTGACTTCCTATGGAAATTCGATCTATCAAAATGAGAATTCATCCGCATTTAAAAACGCCGTTTCACTATGGAAAATAATTGTTGATATCAAAAAGTGTAATATGAGATCTACAAAAGGACCATAAACTCGACCAAACGCGGTAGCAGTTTTCCATTTTGTCAAGCAAAAACCCATCGATTTTACACGGTAAGGTTTACTATAGGTGCTACATCAAGTCACCAAGTGGTAGATAAAAATTGTTCAAGTACACATGACCAGTAGACATTTATATTGTGTTAGTCTTAAACATTGATAGTCTAATGTAATGCCCAAAATAAAAATATATGAGAATGTACTACTTTATTGAGCAGCATCATTATGCAATTTAGACTAAAGTGGCTAGCGGTGATTTCGGTAGTTCCATACACCGAAACATTAGACATGTATGCCATGTGTTTCTTTTCCTACCTACTGCATTTTGCAATAATTTGGATTATTCTGACGAAAAATACTGTGTCCAATAAAACTCTTAGGAAAAATTAAAATATCTACTTGCTTAATTTCTATTACCATACATTTTAATATTTTAATAAAATCTTACCTAAGCCGTGTTTTTTACACTGTAGATGTGTAAGAACCCTCTGCTTTGTTGACAATTCTTTATTACATATCAAACATTGATATTTACCATTTTCTGATATCTGATAATTTTGATGATGATCCATTTACATGTTTACTACGAGACATGCAACATACGGGTTCCTCAAAAGCAACCCAACCTAACCAGATATGTTAGCTAAAATTTGATTGGGGAAATTACGAATTATTAGCCAATCGATACGTTAGAAAAAATTCCGAGATGATCCGGTCGTGTACGAATTTTACCGAGCTGGTTTCCTTTTTTTAAAGAAAAAGTAAGTACCAGCCTAATCACGGGGGAAACTACGAAATGGCAGACGAATTCACCAAAGTTTATTTTTTAGTCCAGTGGGAAGACAGATTTATGAGCGTTATTGAACCGAAATGCATAGTCACACCCAAGAAAAGCGTTGCAGACTACCAAGACTTTAAGTCATCCATCCAGTCGAGCGCACCGTAGATAACCACCAACTAGACTCAACCCATATTGTACAGTGTAGATACATGTTAGGATTTTAACTGATTGATGTTCGCATATTACTCTTTTTTGGTTTTTTACCTGCACCATGACACTATGCGCATGTTCTTTTAAAGTTTCCTCGGCTAGATGTCCAATTTGGATTTTCCGAGTATCAGAGTTGAAGTTGAAGTTGAATTGAAAGAGGGTGATCTCATTGCAGCAACCTACCAAAATAAAACATACGAGGCGGTAATTAGTGAAAATCATGGTAAGTATAAATCTGATTTATCCGTAACTGGGCTTTCAAATACATACTATAATACATTAAATAATGTTTAAAAATGGTTTGTCCGTGACTGATAATGAAAAATGAACGATAACTGATAGAAAAATGTTTGTAAAAAGTCGCGAAAACATGTGTCAAATTAAATAGGTGTTCAGAATCAAAGCACTGAAAGTCCTTAAGGTGCCCCTGTCTAGAATAAGATGAAACATTGATCAGTAAAGGAGCACTTTTGTGTATTGTTGATAATGAGGTATTACCGTAAGTAAGTCAATGTCACAGTAGAGGTGGGCACCGTTAGATTTTTACCGGTTACCATCTTTTCAGCATTGGTGTGTTTTAACCCCAAGATGATGTCATACTCTCAATGAGATGTTGAAGTTCGATCGTAAACAAAAAAAAAAACAACAGGGAATGTTTTATTTTCAATATTTTATTGAAAAAAGAATGCATAAAAATACATTGGAATCGTTTTTCCAGAAAGTAAACGGTTCCGTACCCGGTTCTTTGGAAGCAATGCCAACCTCTAACAGTGTTCTAGGATTCCCATTTCCCGTTACCCGTGGAGAGTGATTTCTCAGCACGGGAAAGCCAATTTTGTTGTCCTGGTCACCCGTGGGCAAGTACACATTAAAAGTCGGGATTCTTGAAAAAATGTTCATACATGCCCTGGCAGGATACAAAAATACATTAATTTTGTTCAATAGTTTATTTTTTTTTAAATCAAGATAAAAAATCAAGTCGAGTGTGGATATTTGTTTTCGTTTTTATTTGATCAATGTTATACAGGTGCTTGTAATTTGAGTTTTCACCACTACTGTAAAACATTTTTGAGATCAAATATGAATACAGTAAGTACCAAATCAAACCCGGTAAAACGGGCAAAATCCGGTTTTTGGGGAAACAATTCTAAGTTTTGTTTTTTTTTTCTTCTTTTTTTTTTGTAAATTTGGGAATGAATTAAATAATATAATATTGAAGTTTTTTCTTACTTTGACTTGTACAAAAATCTACAAGGATGAAAATTTGTTATGTACAAATACTAAAAATATGTACAACAAGAAACCTAAGCCAGCTTCTTAGACAGAATTGCAAATAATTGTTGTTTCCAAATATAAGTGTACTGAATACAGTGTATTTATATTTGGAAACAATAACTATTGAGCAATTCTGTATAAGAAGAAAATCTTCAATTGGTACATATCTGTAAATTTTTTCTTAAAAATTACCCCCCCCCGGTAACACGTCATTAAAACTTTGTGGGAAAGTTTACTTGAGATGTGGGAAAGCCAGTTTATGGAGGACACTTTCCCGTGTAAAGTTCAGTTAGCAAAAAAATCATAGAACACTGCTCTAGGTCACAGTAGCTTATTATGTGAAAACCTTGTGCATACGACAACTCAATTTGTAATAGGACTAGATGGAACTCTTGTTTTTATTGTTGGCTAGTGTTATGACTATGTGGGTGTCATGTGCTGCGCTCAAAATAATAATGCACAATACATTAATTGCTAATATACTGTTTATTGTAGATGACAGAAAGTTTCTCCTAAAGCAAGCAAAGCTGTTGCCCAAGTATGCTTTTCAGACAACAAAGGATAGAAAAAAAACTGAAGGTGTGTATTTTTTAATTCTAGTTAAATGATAAGTTTTCCAAAAACGTATGTGACTCTGGTTAGGCTGTGCCAAATTAGAATTTTGTTAAGCACCTGTGCGTTGTTAAGTCCCAGCATCAAATAAAAAATCTTAAAGAACTAGAATTAGAATTTTGGGGTAGGGGATTAACTGTATTGCGTGCAATACACTGACAAGCTTGTTAGCTTGGCTGTTTTCAAAGAAAACATCAAGGTACAGTGAACTCCACGAAATCGGATATCGTCTAAAGGGATATATCGGCAAATCGGATACGATTTTATAACACCGAACCGTTTCCCATCTAATATATGCTATTTTTATCGGAAATTTGGATATCGGGCAGTCGGAAAATTCGGACAATCGGATAGAAAATTTGTAAAAAATTCTTGACAAAATGTATTGAAATCGAATATTTTATGTTTATGTTTACAGGAAATGACAGCGGAAGTCGACCGGAACTTCAACACTGATATTTATCAAATAAAAGATTTTGTGAATAAAATTGTTGACTTTTCGTTGTTATAATTATTTAAAAATATTTTATAATGTTTTGTTGGTTGTTATTTATTGAATATTCGTATTAGATGTCGATGTGTCAATAACATCTCACATTTTCAATTCATTTGCATACGAGAGTAAACAAACATTTTCGACTTACCTTTGTAGACGCCATTTTGAATAATTTATAAATGCAAGTTAAAGTTAACTACAGTGAACAAACCATTATCCAAACTCTTAATTATCCCAAACGTTTGATTTTATATTTAATGAATTAAAATTATTTAAGATTGAAAGATATAGATGTACGTAATTAATAAGTTAATTAGGATTAAATAATTTTTACTGATTGGAACAATTAAAGGACATCAAATAAAAATGTTTTGATACTCCTACCAAAGATTTTGACAGCTTGGGTGTATGAAGAAAGTTTGAGAAAAGTGTTCAGCTTGGAGTAATCTCTGGTTTTGACTTAAATACCGGCTGTCAGCTCATAGTTGTCATTCTCAAAGTGAACTATTTGCTTGTTAAAATTAAAAAGTAAAACAAATCTTGAGTTTTTTCATATTCTTAAAGGTTTTACTGTAACAACTCTTCAGTGTGAAGATCGATAAATTGCATAGTAAACAATACACATGCGTAGAACACTGGAAATGAAAATAAACAACAAATACACAGAAATTATACAATTTTATTAGGACAAACAAGAGCTAACAGTAATACAAGCATGTAGTAATACATCCAGTAACAGTAATAGTAACAAATATAATCAAATAAAATCGTCTTTCACGCAATGTCTGGTCTCCCTTGTCATCAAATATACGACTACGGCAAATCGGATACTCCGGGAAAACGAATATTTTTACCTGACATTTTGTGTATTCAATTACCCGGAGTCTACTGTATTATAATAACCGCGACGCTGTCTGCGTCGTCGTGCAAAAACTTTTGCACACTCATAATACAATAAGAGCTGTGTGCAAGAACTATAACTCTTGCATTCTTTCTTTTTTAGTTATTGCCCTTTTTTGCACTTGATATTTGAAAACAGCCGAGCATTGGCTTGCGGTGCTCTTGTTTCATCTTTTCTTAAGTTGAGTGGGGCCTCGGTGGCCGAGTGGTCAAGGTAGTTCGTTTACTATTGATCACGTGGTCTGTCAACACTGAGATTGCGGGTTCGATTCTCACTGCAGGCAGGGTGTACTCGACTCCAATCTTAATTGACAAGGATTGCCAGTTTTCCTACCGCAGGTCGGGGGTTCTCTCCGGGTACTCCGGCTTCCTCCCCCAATAAAAGCTGGACGCCATGAAATAGCTGAAAAATTGCTGAAAGTGGCGTTAAAACACCATTCAAACAAACAAACTTAAGTTGAGTTATATTGACATCTTAATAATTTTTATAATTTCAGAGCAAAGTGGTCATACACCTGTAACAGAACCACGTGAAGACCTCCCTCTTTGCTGCCTGTTGCCGACAGATGCTCTTGCAGATCGATGATGCTGCAAAACAGAAAACCAGTAGTATGTGTGTTTTCTTGTGCAGCAGTCTGTCTGTCTGTAATATACATTTTGATAGAAATATGTACCTGTAATAACTGGTTTGTCTGTGTATTTTTGTTTGTGTTTAAACTTTATTGAATTCAGTATACAAATTTAATAATAACAATTTAAAAATACAATACATTCATATAGCAAGTGTATTTGTATTTCAATGAAACTCAAGTTCAATGTTTTTAAGATTTGTATGTTTCATAATGCCTTAACATACAATTACAGTCGAAGTGTGTTCATGTTTTTGTTCCTTGGACATTTTATAAATGCTCGTCATCTTATTAATGATATTAAAATTAAAATAAGAATGACATTATTTGAAATAATAATGATAGTAATAAAAATAATAATAATATAATTAATAATAGTAATAAAAAGTAACAATCATGTTTGAAATATTATGAAATTTATGAAAATACAATAATTGTAATAACTAGAATTGCCATTGCGAGCAATAGCAGATGTCGCCCCGAAATTTTTTTTTTCCGTCATGTGAATTCCAAAATCGATGATTCCATGTTCCTCCCCACATCAAAATATCTCTAGAAGTTGATTTTCATTGAATTCCGACAATGTTGTAATTTTTAACGTAACTCGGCAGCCATCTTAAAAATGGCCGCCATTTGAAATTTTTCGTAATATGAATTTCAAAGATGTAATGGTGACGGTGCTTTGTGTAAAGTTTGATTGGAATCCATCAATGCATAGCAGAGAAATGGAGGCAACAAAAAACCTCCATTTCCCCATAGGCTTCTATGCAAATGTAACGTGGCGGCCATCTTGTAAAAGGTGGCCATTTTAGAATTTTTTGATATGTGAATTCCAAGATGTAATGATGACGGTGCTTTGTGTAAAGTTTGATTGGAATCCATCAATGCATAGCAGAGAAATGGAGGTGACAAAAAACCTCCATTTCCCCATAGGCTTCTATGCAAACGTAACGGTTGTGGCTGCGGCCACACGGTGTGAAATTTTTTTTTCAAACTTTCCTGTCTTCTCGAGGTTGATGAGGTCCAACTTCCTATAAAAAATCTTTGGAATATCTCAAACCATGGTGAAGCTATTGTAGAAAAATCATTTTCCCATAGGCCCCATGTTAAATCTATTTTTAGCCATGGCGGCCATCTTGTTTTTCCGTTCCGCCCCAAAATCATCTCAAACCTGTATCTCATTATGGTCTTCCATCATACCAAGTTTGGTCCCTCTGTGCTTCTAGGTTTCCGAAAAATTAAGGAAAATGCCCAAAATCACTCATGCATAACTTTCTGGTTTCCATGGAGATGGTTCCACATATCACCATTTTTAAAGTTGATGGCACAACTTCAGATAGTGGTTCTACTTTATGCCATGTGATGTTCTAATCCAATCAGCCATCTCTGAGTTATCAGCCGGACAAAAAGTGAGGAAGAATAATAATAATAACTAGAATTGCCATTGCGAGCAATAGCAGATGTCGCCCCGAAATTTTTTTTTCTTTCCGTCATGTGAATTCCAAAATCGATGATTCCATGTTGCTCCCCACATCAAAATATCTCTAGAAGTTGATTTTCATGGAATTCCGACAATGTTGTATTTTTTAACGTAACTCGGCAGCCATCTTAAAAATGTCCGCCATTTTGAAATTTTTCGTAATATGAATTTCAAAGATGTTATGGTGACGGTGCTTTGTGTAAAGTTTGATTGGAATCCATCAATGCATAGCGGAGAAATGGAGGCGACAAAAAACCTCCATTTCCCCATAGGCTTCTATGCAAATGTAACGTGGCGGCCATCTTGTAAAAGGTGGCCATTTTAGAATTTTTTGATATGTGAATTCCAAGATGTAATGATGACGGTGCTTTGTGTAAAGTTTGATTGGAATCCATCAATGCATAGCAGAGAAATGGAGGTGACAAAAAACCTCCATTTCCCCATAGGCTTCTATGCAAACGTAACGGTTGTGGCTGCGGCCACACGGTGTGAAATTTTTTTTCTAAACTTTCCTGTCTTCTTGAGGTTGATGAGGTCCAACTTCCTATAAAAAAACTTTGGAATATTTCAAACCATGGTGAAGCTATTGTAGAAAAATCATTTTCCCATAGGCCCCATGTTAAATCTATTTTTAGCCATGGCGGCCATCTTGTTTTTCCGTTCCGCCCCAAAATCATCTCAAATCTGTATCTCATTATGGTCTTCCATCATACCAAGTTTGGTCCTTCTGTGCTTCTAGGTTTCCGAAAAATTAAGGAAAATGCCCAAAATCACTCATGCATAACTTTCTGGTTTCCATGGAGATGGTTCCACATATCACCATTTTTAAAGTTGATTGCACAACTTCAGATAGTGGTTCTACTTTATGCCATGTGATGTTCTAATCCAATCAGCCATCTCTGAGTTATCAGCCGGACAAAAAGTGAGGAATAATAATAATAATAATAATAATAACAAGTGCTGATTGTGATTGCAAGCAAGTCACAAAAAAATCCCCTCCCGTGCCCACTTTTGTCACAATTCGGACAACTTTTCAATTTTCGCACTTTGGCGGCCATTTTGAATATGGCGGCCATCTTGGACTTTGGCAGCCATCTTGGATTTGTTCGACATGTTGTTCGTAATATCAATATTGACCTAAATGCCAATTTTTGTTGAAATCAGACAACTTTTCAATATTCGCACTTTGGCAGCCATTTTGAATATGACAGCCATCTTGGATTTGTTCGAAAGTGTCGCCATGTTGTTCGTAATATCAATATTGACCTAAATGCCAATTTTCGTTGAAATCGGACAACTTTTCAATTTTCGCACTTTGGCGGCCATTTTGAATATGACAGCCATCTTGGATTTGTTCGAAAGTGTCGCCATGTTGTTCGTAATATCAATATTGACCTAAATGCCAATTTTCGTTGAAATCGGACAACTTTTCAATTTTCGCACTTTGGCGGCCATTTTGAATATGGCGGCCATCTTGGATTTGTTCAAACATGTCACCATGTTGTTCGTAATATCAATATTCACCTAAATGCCAATTTTCGTTGAAATCGGACAACTTTTCAATTTTCGCACTTTGGAGGCCATTTTGAATATGGCGGCCATCTTGGACTTTGGCGGCCATCTTTGATTTGTTCGAACATGTCACCATGTTGTTCGTAATATCAATATTGACCTAAATGCCAATTTTCGTTGAAATCGGACAACTTTTCAATTTTCGCACTTTGGCGGCCATTTTGAATATGGTGGCCATCTTGGATTTTTCGGAAAATGGTCCCATATTGTCCGGGATCTTAATATTGACCTATAAACCTATTTTGGTTCATATCCATATTGTTTGTGATTTTTTATGATTAATTTTGTATTTTTTTCAAATTCAAAATGGCCGCCAATCCAAGATGGCCGCCATTTTCAAAATTTCGAAATCGGAAAGACCATTTCCTAGTGGTGACCTATCTTTCTGGTAAGTTTCATTGACCTATGTCTTTTCGTCTTCGAGAAATCCTACGGACAAAGTTAGGTCCAGAAGAAGAAGAAGAAGAAGAAGATGAAGAAGAAGAATAATAATAATAACAAGTGCTGATTGTGATTGCAAGCAAGTCACAAAAAAATCCCCTCCCGTGCCCACTTTTGTCACAATTCGGACAACTTTTCAATTTTCGCACTTTGGCGGCCATTTTGAATATGGCGGCCATCTTGGACTTTGGCAGCCATCTTGGACTTGTTCGACATGTTGTTCGTAATATCAATATTGACCTAAATGCCAATTTTCGTTGAAATCGGACAACTTTTCAATTTTCGCACTTTGGCGGCCATTTTGAATATGGCGGCCATCTTGGATTTGTTCAAACATGTCACCATGTTGTTCGTAATATCAATATTCACCTAAATGCCAATTTTCGTTGAAATCGGACAACTTTTCAATTTTCGCACTTTGGAGGCCATTTTGAATATGGCGGCCATCTTGGACTTTGGCGGCCATCTTTGATTTGTTCGAACATGTCACCATGTTGTTCGTAATATCAATATTGACCTAAATGCCAATTTTCGTTGAAATCGGACAACTTTTCAATTTTCGCACTTTGGCGGCCATTTTGAATATGGTGGCCATCTTGGATTTTTCGGAAAATGGTCCCATATTGTCCGGGATCTTAATATTGACCTATAAACCTATTTTGGTTCATATCCATATTGTTTGTGATTTTTTATGATTAATTTTGTATTTTTTTCAAATTCAAAATGGCCGCCAATCCAAGATGGCCGCCATTTTCAAAATTTCGAAATCGGAAAGACCATTTCCTAGTGGTGACCTATCTTTCTGGTAAGTTTCATTGACCTATGTCTTTTCGTCTTCGAGAAATCCTACGGACAAAGTTAGGTCCAGAAGAAGAAGAAGAAGAAGAAGATGAAGAAGAAGAATAATAATAATAACAAGTGCTGATTGTGATTGCAAGCAAGTCACAAAAAAATCCCCTCCCATGCCCACTTTTGTCACAATTCGGACAACTTTTCAATTTTCGCACTTTGGCGGCCATTTTGAATATGGCGGCCATCTTGGACTTTGGCAGCCATCTTGGACTTGTTCGACATGTTGTTCGTAATATCAATATTGACCTAAATGCCAATTTTTGTTGAAATCAGACAACTTTTCAATATTCGCACTTTGGCAGCCATTTTGAATATGACAGCCATCTTGGATTTGTTCGAAAGTGTCGCCATGTTGTTCGTAATATCAATATTGACCTAAATGCCAATTTTCGTTGAAATCGGACAACTTTTCAATTTTCGCACTTTGGCGGCCATTTTGAATATGGCGGCCATCTTGGATTTGTTCAAACATGTCACCATGTTGTTCGTAATATCAATATTCACCTAAATGCCAATTTTCGTTGAAATCGGACAACTTTTCAATTTTCGCACTTTGGAGGCCATTTTGAATATGGCGGCCATCTTGGACTTTGGCGGCCATCTTTGATTTGTTCGAACATGTCACCATGTTGTTCGTAATATCAATATTGACCTAAATGCCAATTTTCGTTGAAATCAGACAACTTTTCAATTTTCGCACTTTGGCGGCCATTTTGAATATGGTGGCCATCTTGGATTTTTCGGAAAATGGTCCCATATTGTCCGGGATCTTAATATTGACCTATAAACCTATTTTGGTTCATATCCATATTGTTTGTGATTTTTTATGATTAATTTTGTATTTTTTTCAAATTCAAAATGGCCGCCAATCCAAGATGGCCGCCATTTTCAAAATTTCGAAATCGGAAAGACCATTTCCTAGTGGTGACCTATCTTTCTGGTAAGTTTCATTGACCTATGTCTTTTCGTCTTCGAGAAATCCTACGGACAAAGTTAGGTCCAGAAGAAGAAGAAGAAGAAGATGAAGAAGAAGAATAATAATAACAAGTGCTGATTGTGATTGCAAGCAAGTCACAAAAAAATCCCCTCCCGTGCCCACTTTTGTCACAATTCGGACAACTTTTCAATTTTCGCACTTTGGCGGCCATTTTGAATATGGCGGCCATCTTGGACTTTGGCAGCCATCTTGGATTTGTTCGACATGTTGTTCGTAATATCAATATTGACCTAAATGCCAATTTTTGTTGAAATCAGACAACTTTTCAATATTCGCACTTTGGCAGCCATTTTGAATATGACAGCCATCTTGGATTTGTTCGAAAGTGTCGCCATGTTGTTCGTAATATCAATATTGACCTAAATGCCAATTTTCGTTGAAATCGGACAACTTTTCAATTTTCGCACTTTGGCGGCCATCTTGAACTTTGGCGGCCATCTTGGATTTGTTCAAACATGTCACCATGTTGTTCGTAATATCAATATTCACCTAAATGCCAATTTTCGTTGAAATCGGACAACTTTTCAATTTTCGCACTTTGGAGGCCATTTTGAATATGGCGGCCATCTTGGACTTTGGCGGCCATCTTTGATTTGTTCGAACATGTCACCATGTTGTTCGTAATATCAATATTGACCTAAATGCCAATTTTCAATGAAATCGGACAACTTTTCAATTTTCGCACTTTGGCGGCCATTTTGAATATGGTGGCCATCTTGGATTTTTCGGAAAATGGTCCCATATTGTCCGGGACCTTAATATTGACCTATAAACCTATTTTGGTTCATATCCATATTGTTTGTGATTTTTTATGATTAATTTTGTATTTTTTTCAAATTCAAAATGGCCGCCAATCCAAGATGGCCGCCATTTTCAAAATTTCGAAATCGGAAACAACATTTCCTAGTGGTGACCTATCTTTCTGGTAAGTTTCATTGACCTATGTCTTTTCGTCTTCGAGAAATCCTACGGACAAAGTTAGGTCCAGAAGAAGAAGAAGAAGAAGAAGAAGAAGAAGAAGAAGAAGAATAATAATAATAATAAGAAACGGTGCAAAAACAATAAATCCCCGACACTTCGTGGTCGGGGATTTAATAACAAGTGCTGATTGTGATTGCAAGCAAGTCACAAAAAAATCCCCTCCCGTGCCCACTTTTGTAACAATTCGGACAACTTTTCAATTTTCGCACTTTGGCGGCCATTTTGAATATGGCGGCCATCTTGGACTTTGGCAGCCATCTTGGATTTGTTCGACATGTTGTTCGTAATATCAATATTGACCTAAATGCCAATTTTTGTTGAAATCAGACAACTTTTCAATATTCGCACTTTGGCAGCCATTTTGAATATGACAGCCATCTTGGATTTGTTCGAAAGTGTCGCCATGTTGTTCGTAATATCAATATTGACCTAAATGCCAATTTTCGTTGAAATCGGACAACTTTTCAATTTTCGCACTTTGGCGGCCATTTTGAATATGGCGGCCATCTTGGACTTTGGCGCCCATCTTGGATTTGTTCAAACATGTCACCATGTTGTTCGTAATATCAATATTCACCTAAATGCCAATTTTCGTTGAAATCGGACAACTTTTCAATTTTCGCACTTTGGAGGCCATTTTGAATATGGCGGCCATCTTGGACTTTGGCGGCCATCTTTGATTTGTTCGAACATGTCACCATGTTGTTCGTAATATCAATATTCACCTAAATGCCAATTTTCGTTGAAATCGGACAACTTTTCAATTTTCGCACTTTGGCGGCCATTTTGAATATGACAGCCATCTTGGATTTGTTCGAAAGTGTCGCCATGTTGTTCGTAATATCAATATTGACCTAAATGCCAATTTTCGTTGAAATCGGACAACTTTTCAATTTTCGCACTTTGGCGGCCATTTTGAATATGGTGGCCATCTTGGATTTTTCGGAAAATGGTCCCATATTGTCCGGGACCTTAATATTGACCTATAAACCTATTTTGGTTCATATCCATATTGTTTGTGATTTTTTATGATTAATTTTGTATTTTTTTCAAATTCAAAATGGCCGCCAATCCAAGATGGCCGCCATTTTCAAAATTTCGAAATCGGAAGGAACATTTCCTAGTGGTGACCTATCTTTCTGGTAAGTTTCATTGACCTATGTCTTTTCGTCTTCGAGAAATCCTACGGACAAAGTTAGGTCCAGAAGAAGAAGAAGAAGAAGAAGAAGAAGAAGAAGAAGAAGAAGAAGAATAATAATAATAAGAAACGGTGCAAAAACAATAAATCCCTGACACTTCGTGGTCGGGGATTTAATAACAAGTGCTGATTGTGATTGCAAGCAAGTCACAAAAAAATCCCCTCCCGTGCCCACTTTTGTCACAATTCGGACAACTTTTCAATTTTCGCACTTTGGCGGCCATTTTGAATATGGCGGCCATCTTGGACTTTGGCAGCCATCTTGGACTTGTTCGACATGTTGTTCGTAATATCAATATTGACCTAAATGCCAATTTTTGTTGAAATCAGACAACTTTTCAATATTCGCACTTTGGCAGCCATTTTGAATATGACAGCCATCTTGGATTTGTTCGAAAGTGTCGCCATGTTGTTCGTAATATCAATATTGACCTAAATGCCAATTTTCGTTGAAATCGGACAACTTTTCAATTTTCGCACTTTGGCGGCCATTTTGAATATGGCGGCCATCTTGGACTTTGGCGCCCATCTTGGATTTGTTCAAACATGTCACCATGTTGTTCGTAATATCAATATTCACCTAAATGCCAATTTTCGTTGAAATCGGACAACTTTTCAATTTTCGCACTTTGGAGGCCATTTTGAATATGGCGGCCATCTTGGACTTTGGCGGCCATCTTTGATTTGTTCGAACATGTCACCATGTTGTTCGTAATATCAATATTCACCTAAATGCCAATTTTCGTTGAAATCGGACAACTTTTCAATTTTCGCACTTTGGCGGCCATTTTGAATATGACAGCCATCTTGGATTTGTTCGAAAGTGTCGCCATGTTGTTCGTAATATCAATATTGACCTAAATGCCAATTTTCGTTGAAATCGGACAACTTTTCAATTTTCGCACTTTGGCGGCCATTTTGAATATGGTGGCCATCTTGGATTTTTCGGAAAATGGTCCCATATTGTCCGGGACCTTAATATTGACCTATAAACCTATTTTGGTTCATATCCATATTGTTTGTGATTTTTTATGATTAATTTTGTATTTTTTTCAAATTCAAAATGGCCGCCAATCCAAGATGGCCGCCATTTTCAAAATTTCGAAATCGGAAGGAACATTTCCTAGTGGTGACCTATCTTTCTGGTAAGTTTCATTGACCTATGTCTTTTCGTCTTCGAGAAATCCTACGGACAAAGTTAGGTCCAGAAGAAGAAGAAGAAGAAGAAGAAGAAGAAGAAGAAGAAGAAGAATAATAATAATAAGAAACGGTGCAAAAACAATAAATCCCTGACACTTCGTGGTCGGGGATTTAATAACAAGTGCTGATTGTGATTGCAAGCAAGTCACAAAAAAATCCCCTCCCGTGCCCACTTTTGTCACAATTCGGACAACTTTTCAATTTTCGCACTTTGGCGGCCATTTTGAATATGGCGGCCATCTTGGACTTTGGCAGCCATCTTGGACTTGTTCGACATGTTGTTCGTAATATCAATATTGACCTAAATGCCAATTTTTGTTGAAATCAGACAACTTTTCAATATTCGCACTTTGGCAGCCATTTTGAATATGACAGCCATCTTGGATTTGTTCGAAAGTGTCGCCATGTTGTTCGTAATATCAATATTGACCTAAATGCCAATTTTCGTTGAAATCGGACAACTTTTCAATTTTCGCACTTTGGCGGCCATTTTGAATATGGCGGCCATCTTGGATTTGTTCGAAAGTGTCGCCATGTTGTTCGTAATATCAATATTGACCTAAATGCCAATTTTCGTTGAAATCGGACAACTTTTCAATTTTCGCACTTTGGCGGCCATTTTGAATATGGCGGCCATCTTGGATTTGTTCAAACATGTCACCATGTTGTTCGTAATATCAATATTCACCTAAATGCCAATTTTCGTTGAAATCGGACAACTTTTCAATTTTCGCACTTTGGAGGCCATTTTGAATATGGCGGCCATCTTGGACTTTGGCGGCCATCTTTGATTTGTTCGAACATGTCACCATGTTGTTCGTAATATCAATATTGACCTAAATGCCAATTTTCGTTGAAATCGGACAACTTTTCAATTTTCGCACTTTGGCGGCCATTTTGAATATGGTGGCCATCTTGGATTTTTCGGAAAATGGTCCCATATTGTCCGGGATCTTAATATTGACCTATAAACCTATTTTGGTTCATATCCATATTGTTTGTGATTTTTTATGATTAATTTTGTATTTTTTTCAAATTCAAAATGGCCGCCAATCCAAGATGGCCGCCATTTTCAAAATTTCGAAATCGGAAAGACCATTTCCTAGTGGTGACCTATCTTTCTGGTAAGTTTCATTGACCTATGTCTTTTCGTCTTCGAGAAATCCTACGGACAAAGTTAGGTCCAGAAGAAGAAGAAGAATAATAATAATAATAAGAAACGGTGCAAAAACAATAAATCCCCGACACTTCGTGGTCGGGGATTTAATAATAGTGAAAAAGAAACAGTAGAATAACAATATGTCGCCCCGACAAAGTCTGGGGCGACATAATAATAAGAATAATAATAACAAGTGCTGATTGTGATTGCAAGCAAGTCACAAAAAAATCCCCTCCCGTGCCCACTTTTGTCACAATTCGGACAACTTTTCAATTTTCGCACTTTGGCGGCCATTTTGAATATGGCGGCCATCTTGGACTTGGCAGCCATCTTGGATTTGTTCGACATGTTGTTCGTAATATCAATATTGACCTAAATGCCAATTTTTGTTGAAATCAGACAACTTTTCAATATTCGCACTTTGGCAGCCATTTTGAATATGACAGCCATCTTGGATTTGTTCGAAAGTGTCGCCATGTTGTTCGTAATATCAATATTGACCTAAATGCCAATTTTCGTTGAAATCGGACAACTTTTCAATTTTCGCACTTTGGCGGCCATTTTGAATATGACAGCCATCTTGGATTTGTTCGAAAGTGTCGCCATGTTGTTCGTAATATCAATATTGACCTAAATGCCAATTTTCGTTGAAATCGGACAACTTTTCAATTTTCGCACTTTGGCGGCCATTTTGAATATGGCGGCCATCTTGGATTTGTTCAAACATGTCACCATGTTGTTCGTAATATCAATATTCACCTAAATGCCAATTTTCGTTGAAATCGGACAACTTTTCAATTTTCGCACTTTGGAGGCCATTTTGAATATGGCGGCCATCTTGGACTTTGGCGGCCATCTTTGATTTGTTCGAACATGTCACCATGTTGTTCGTAATATCAATATTGACCTAAATGCCAATTTTCGTTGAAATCGGACAACTTTTCAATTTTCGCACTTTGGCGGCCATTTTGAATATGGTGGCCATCTTGGATTTTTCGGAAAATGGTCCCATATTGTCCGGGATCTTAATATTGACCTATAAACCTATTTTGGTTCATATCCATATTGTTTGTGATTTTTTATGATTAATTTTGTATTTTTTTCAAATTCAAAATGGCCGCCAATCCAAGATGGCCGCCATTTTCAAAATTTCGAAATCGGAAAGACCATTTCCTAGTGGTGACCTATCTTTCTGGTAAGTTTCATTGACCTATGTCTTTTCGTCTTCGAGAAATCCTACGGACAAAGTTAGGTCCAGAAGAAGAAGAAGAAGAAGAAGAAGAAGAAGAAGAAGAAGAATAATAATAATAATAAGAAACGGTGCAAAAACAATAAATCCCCGACACTTCGTGGTCGGGGATTTAATAATAATAATAACAAGTGCTGATTGTGATTGCAAGCAAGTCACAAAAAAATCCCCTCCCGTGCCCACTTTTGTCACAATTCGGACAACTTTTCAATTTTCGCACTTTGGCGGCCATTTTGAATATGGCGGCCATCTTGGACTTGTTCGACATGTTGTTCGTAATATCAATATTGACCTAAATGCCAATTTTTGTTGAAATCAGACAACTTTTCAATATTCGCACTTTGGCAGCCATTTTGAATATGACAGCCATCTTGGATTTGTTCGAAAGTGTCGCCATGTTGTTCGTAATATCAATATTGACCTAAATGCCAATTTTCGTTGAAATCGGACAACTTTTCAATTTTCGCACTTTGGCGGCCATTTTGAATATGGCGGCCATCTTGGACTTTGGCAGCCATCTTGGATTTGTTCGACATGTTGTTCGTAATATCAATATTGACCTAAATGCCAATTTTTGTTGAAATCAGACAACTTTTCAATATTCGCACTTTGGCAGCCATTTTGAATATGACAGCCATCTTGGATTTGTTCGAAAGTGTCGCCATGTTGTTCGTAATATCAATATTGACCTAAATGCCAATTTTCGTTGAAATCGGACAACTTTTCAATTTTCGCACTTTGGCGGCCATTTTGAATATGGCGGCCATCTTGGACTTTTGTGGCCATCTTGGATTTGTTCAAACATGTCACCATGTTGTTCGTAATATCAATATTCACCTAAATGCCAATTTTCGTTGAAATCGGACAACTTTTCAATTTTCGCACTTTGGCGGCCATTTTGAATATGACAGCCATCTTGGATTTGTTCGAAAGTGTCGCCATGTTGTTCGTAATATCAATATTGACCTAAATGCCAATTTTTGTTGAAATCGGACAACTTTTCAATTTTCGCACTTTGGCGGCCATTTTGAATATGGTGGCCATCTTGGATTTTTCGGAAAATGGTCCCATATTGTCCGGGACCTTAATATTGACCTATAAACCTATTTTGGTTCATATCCATATTGTTTGTGATTTTTTATGATTAATTTTGTATTTTTTTCAAATTCAAAATGGCCGCCAATCCAAGATGGCCGCCATTTTCAAAATTTCGAAATCGGAAAGAACATTTCCTAGTGGTGACCTATCTTTCTGGTAAGTTTCATTGACCTATGTCTTTTCGTCTTCGAGAAATCCTACGGACAAAGTTAGGTCCAGAAGAAGAAGAAGAAGAAGAAGAAGAATAATAATAACAAGTGCTGATTGTGATTGCAAGCAAGTCACAAAAAAATCCCCTCCCGTGCCCACTTTTGTCACAATTCGGACAACTTTTCAATTTTCGCACTTTGGCGGCCATTTTGAATATGGCGGCCATCTTGGACTTTGGCAGCCATCTTGGATTTGTTCGACATGTTGTTCGTAATATCAATATTGACCTAAATGCCAATTTTTGTTGAAATCAGACAACTTTTCAATATTCGCACTTTGGCAGCCATTTTGAATATGACAGCCATCTTGGATTTGTTCGAAAGTGTCGCCATGTTGTTCGTAATATCAATATTGACCTAAATGCCAATTTTCGTTGAAATCGGACAACTTTTCAATTTTCGCACTTTGGCGGCCATTTTGAATATGGCGGCCATCTTGGACTTTGGCGGCCATCTTGGATTTGTTCAAACATGTCACCATGTTGTTCGTAATATCAATATTCACCTAAATGCCAATTTTCGTTGAAATCGGACAACTTTTCAATTTTCGCACTTTGGAGGCCATTTTGAATATGGCGGCCATCTTGGACTTTGGCGGCCATCTTTGATTTGTTCGAACATGTCACCATGTTGTTCGTAATATCAATATTGACCTAAATGCCAATTTTCGTTGAAATCGGACAACTTTTCAATTTTCGCACTTTGGCGGCCATTTTGAATATGGTGGCCATCTTGGATTTTTCGGAAAATGGTCCCATATTGTCCGGGACCTTAATATTGACCTATAAACCTATTTTGGTTCATATCCATATTGTTTGTGATTTTTTATGATTAATTTTGTATTTTTTTCAAATTCAAAATGGCCGCCAATCCAAGATGGCCGCCATTTTCAAAATTTCGAAATCGGAAACAACATTTCCTAGTGGTGACCTATCTTTCTGGTAAGTTTCATTGACCTATGTCTTTTCGTCTTCGAGAAATCCTACGGACAAAGTTAGGTCCAGAAGAAGAAGAAGAAGAAGAAGAAGAATAAGAAGAAGAAGAAGAATAATAATAATAAGAAACGGTGCAAAAACAATAAATCCCCGACACTTCGTGGTCGGGGATTTAATAACAAGTGCTGATTGTGATTGCAAGCAAGTCACAAAAAAATCCCCTCCCGTGCCCACTTTTGTCACAATTCGGACAACTTTTCAATTTTCGCACTTTGGCGGCCATTTTGAATATGGCGGCCATCTTGGACTTTGGCAGCCATCTTGGACTTGTTCGACATGTTGTTCGTAATATCAATATTGACCTAAATGCCAATTTTTGTTGAAATCAGACAACTTTTCAATATTCGCACTTTGGCAGCCATTTTGAATATGACAGCCATCTTGGATTTGTTCGAAAGTGTCGCCATGTTGTTCGTAATATCAATATTGACCTAAATGCCAATTTTCGTTGAAATCGGACAACTTTTCAATTTTCGCACTTTGGCGGCCATTTTGAATATGGCGGCCATCTTGGATTTGTTTGAAAGTGTCGCCATGTTGTTCGTAATATCAATATTGACCTAAATGCCAATTTTCGTTGAAATCGGACAACTTTTCAATTTTCGCACTTTGGCGGCCATTTTGAATATGGCGGCCATCTTGGATTTGTTCAAACATGTCACCATGTTGTTCGTAATATCAATATTCACCTAAATGCCAATTTTCGTTGAAATCGGACAACTTTTCAATTTTCGCACTTTGGAGGCCATTTTGAATATGGCGGCCATCTTGGACTTTGGCGGCCATCTTTGATTTGTTCGAACATGTCACCATGTTGTTCGTAATATCAATATTGACCTAAATGCCAATTTTCGTTGAAATCGGACAACTTTTCAATTTTCGCACTTTGGCGGCCATTTTGAATATGGTGGCCATCTTGGATTTTTCGGAAAATGGTCCCATATTGTCCGGGATCTTAATATTGACCTATAAACCTATTTTGGTTCATATCCATATTGTTTGTGATTTTTTATGATTAATTTTGTATTTTTTTCAAATTCAAAATGGCCGCCAATCCAAGATGGCCGCCATTTTCAAAATTTCGAAATCGGAAAGACCATTTCCTAGTGGTGACCTATCTTTCTGGTAAGTTTCATTGACCTATGTCTTTTCGTCTTCGAGAAATCCTACGGACAAAGTTAGGTCCAGAAGAAGAAGAAGAAGAACTAGAATTGCCATTGCGAGCAATAGCAGATGTCGCCCCGAAACTTTTTTTTTTCCGTCATGTGAATTCCAAAATCGATGATTCCATGTTGCTCCCCACATCAAATTATCTCTAGAAGTTGATTTTCATTGAATTCCGACAATGTTGTATTTTTTAACGTAACTCGGCAGCCATCTTAAAAATGGCCACCATTTTGAAATTTTTCGTAATATGAATTCCAAGATGTAATGGTGACGGTGCTTTGTGTAAAGTTTGATTGGAATCCATCAATGCATAGCAGAGAAATGGAGGCGACAAAAAAAACCTCCATTTCCCCATAGGCTTCTATGCAAATGTAACATGGCGGCCATCTTGTAAAAGGTGGCCATTTTAGAATTTTTTGATATGTGAATTCCAAGATGTAATGATGACGGTGCTTTGTGTAAAGTTTGATTGGAATCCATCAATGCATAGCAGAGAAATGGAGGTGACAAAAAACCTCCATTTCCCCATAGGCTTCTATGCAAACGTAACGGTTGTGGCTGCGGCCACACGGTGTGAAATTTTTTTTTCAAACTTTCCTGTCTTCTTGAGGTTGATGAGGTCCAACTTCCTATAAAAAAACTTTGGAATATCTCAAACCATGGTGAAGCTATTGTAGAAAAATCATTTTCCCATAGGCCCCATGTTAAATCTATTTTTAGCCATGGCGGCCATCTTGTTTTTCCGTTCCGCCCCAAAATCATCTCAAACCTGTATCTCATTATGGTCTTCCATCATACCAAGTTTGGTCCCTCTGTGCTTCTAGGTTTCCGAAAAATTAAGGAAAATGCCCAAAATCACTCATGCATAACTTTCTGGTTTCCATGGAGATGGTTCCACATATCACCATTTTTAAAGTTGATTGCACAACTTCAGATAGTGGTTCTACTTTATGCCATGTGATGTTCTAATCCAATCAGCCATCTCTGAGTTATCAGCCGGACAAAAAGTGAGGAAGAATAATAATAATAATAGTGAAAAAGAAACAGTAGAATAACAATATGTCGCCCCGACAAAGTCTGGGGCGACATAATAATAATAATAATAAGAAACGGTGCAAAAACAATAAATCCCCGACACTTCGTGGTCGGGGATTTAATAAAGAAGAAGAAGAATAATAATAATAATAAGAAACGGTGCAAAAACAATAAATCCCCGACACTTCGTGGTCGGGGATTTAATAATTAAAATTTACGTTTCACGAAACGTTGAAGTCGCCTCCCGTTCCGCACTTTTGACCGTCAAGAGCACAACTTCATAACATGAGCTTTCAGTTGGCCAAGTTTCATTTCGATCGGTTAAAAGATGAGCGAGAAAACGAGCGGACAACATTGCGAGGGGAAAAAGGAAAACATAAGAAATATGAAAATAATAATAATAATAAGAAACGGAGTAAAAACAATAAGTCGCCCGACACTTCCTGGTCGGCGACTTAATAATAAGAAACGGTGCAAAAACAATAAATCCCCGACACTTCGTGGTCGGGGATTTAATAAGAAACGGTGCAAAAACAATAAATCCCCGACACTTCGTGGTCGGGGATTTAATAATAATAATAATAATAATAATAATAATAATAATAATAGTGAAAAAGAAACAGTAGAATAACAATATGTCGCCCCGACAAAGTCTGGGGCGACATAATAATATAATAATAGTAATAAAGTATTCTTTGGAACGTCTGGGCTACACTGACAGTGTTTCCTTAAAACCGGTAGGGGATTAACTGTATTGCGTGCAATACACTGACAAGCTTGTTAGCTTGGCTGTTTTCAAAGAAAACATCAAGGTATTATAATAACCGCGACGCCGTCTGCGTCGTCGTGCAAAAACTTTTGCACACTCATTAAGAGCTGTGCGCAAGAACTATAACTCTGGCATTCTTTCTTTTTTAGTTATTGCCCTTTTTTGCACTTGATATTTGAAAACAGCCGAGCATTGGCAACACTTGTGGTGCTCTTGTTTCATCTTTTATTAAGTTGAGTTATATTGACATCTTAATAATTTTAATAATTTCAGAGCAAAGTGGTCATACACCTGTAACGGAACCACGTGAAGACCTCCCTCTTCGCTGCCTGTTGCCGACAGATGCTCTTGAAGAGAATCACCTGACTGATGATGCTGCAGAGACCAGTAGTATGTGTTTTCTATTATTTTAAAGCCTGTTAATATAATCCATATGAACTGTATTTAAGATTTTTTTACATACTGAGAATCTGCCTGGCTACTGCAGTCGGTGTGCAAAACAGTTGTATTTTAATGCCTTTTAGCGTGTGTTTTTCAATTAATAACATAGTTTCAAATAACTAGAAATGTCAACCACAATATTATATAACCTTAAATGTGTTGGAAATCGGCGTAAAACCAAACAAGACTTTTCTTACAGTTGTAGGTGCAACATCTGGGGACAAGTCCAAAGAAGACTCCATTGAACCAAGTGTCCAAATTTTCTCAATGTAACGAGTTTTACTTGGCTATTTCAAATTTGCTCCACTTTATAAATGTTATACAAGAACAAATCTTTGAAAATTACTAATATACTATTGCATACTACATGCATTTTTCCATGGAAACAATTGCTGCCAGCCTCACTTGTTCGAGGTATTCCACAGAAACTTATATAAATCCAATCACACTATTATGAAAGCAATTCTGTAGACTTGTTATCAATGTCAAATAGGCCAACAGGATCCGCAAATTGTTGTTGGCCAAAATTCGGCCCATTTAGCTTATATTTAGAAAAAGTATTTCCTGTATTTGAAGTAAACATAACCCTCTAAAACAGTAGCTGAACAGAGCAATTTTATTCGACTTGTTTATAAATTTTTCAGCCAAAAAAGATCTCTTGAAAAAAGAATAGAAAAACTTGAAAACGATGTTAAGCAATTAAAGAGGGCCCTTAAAATGCCCAGACATGAAGATGAAGAACCAACTTCCAGCGGCCCGGAACAACAACTCAGTGACCTGATGAAGTGGGTCGATCATCTGTCACCTGGGACTGAAAAGGGCGTGAATGAATGTGTTAAAAAAATGTGTTTTAGAGTTTTTAGCCGGGATGAACTGGTGAATTGTTCCAGAACTGGGAAGAAGACCTTTCCCTCGCCTGAAGCAAAGGCAAGGCCTGCACTAAACAAGTCCAAAATGGAATTGCTCGAAAAAGCGGTTCTTAAAAAATGCCCATCACTTCAATCTGAAGTCCTGAAGAAAAAAGATTGACAACATAATTAAAACAACCAGAAAAGAAAATGTGAACTTGTGTGAAAAGAAAATAATTAAGAGTTTTAGTTAATTGTGCAGTGTTGACTCCAGTTTTTGCACATGTTTTATGCAGTTTAAAAGTTTAAATAACTTCAAGTTCATGTGTGTGGACTGACTTGTATGTATTTTAACTTAAATTGTTTAATTTGTTATGTAAATTACAAAGAATTGTTTAATTTGCTTGACTGTTGTAATAATTAGCTCACCTCAGTGGCACAATTTAGTACCAGTGTGAGGTTAAAAGTATGCTGTTTTGTCTGTCCATCCAAATTTTTGCTTCTTAAAGTTAATATTGGCTTTAAACCATATGTTTTTTTAGCTCACCTAGTGAGCTTTTAGGATCGATGAATTTCCGTCGTCTTTAGCAGTCCCCCAAAGTCTTGATTTCCATTCCATACCAGTACATAGCTCCAGTCTCACACATTAACCAGGTCTGTAACAACTTTGTTAAAAACAGTTGTACTCAGGTGAGCGATAAAGGGCCATCATGGCCCTCTTGTTTAATAGTTATTTGAAAAAAATTGCTTCTGAATTTTTTTTAAGCAGTTCAAGAGAAGTTCTTGCTCTGCTCAAGAACATTTGTTCAAGAATTGCCCCTGAATCGCTCTCAAAATGTCCTTGAACTGTTCAAGTGCATTTTAAGAAATGTTAAATTGGACAAGTTTTAGGAACAAAAGTTCTTGAGGAGTTCTTAAACACCGTTCTTGATAAGTTCAAGAAATGTTCAATTGTAACCGTTCTTGCGCCATTCAAGAACTTATGTTGAAGAACTTCATAAGAACATTTTTAAAGAACTTTCTAAGAACAATTTATTCTAGATTTTTGTCCAATTTAACATTTCTTAAAATGAACTTGAACAGTTCTGGAACATTTAAAGAGCAGTTCAGATGCAATTCTAGAACAATGTTCTTGAGCCATGCAAGAATTGTTGTTGAACTGCTCCTGTCATTTTCGCAGGGGCGTTGAGAGCAAGTTAGGACTCAAAATTTTTCTAATATATTCACCTTTCAGAAAAACTTTAATTCATTAAAATCCAGTAAGTAGTTTTTAATATACACTAAGATAAACAGGACTATTTTGTTTTTAAGTACTATTTTCTTATATGTTCCAAATTTGATTGGTCCCCTTTAGTGTCTTGACACCTTCAGCTGTATTCATTTGCATTATGATTATGTCCCCTTATTACAAATTTTACCGATACGATTCCGAAATTCTACACTCCACAATTTTAATTATGTCAACAATGCCACGATTACGAAAAAGTGTTAAAATTATTTAATTAGACATTGTAGACATATCGGATGAACGGCGAAGGAAAGAAAACATATTTATTAAATAAAGACAGAGGTTAAATAGCGGAAAATATAATTTATTATATATTATATATTATTATATATTTTATTATATATTATATTATATATTTATTATATATTATATATTATTATATATTTATTATATATTGTTAAACACCATCAAACAAACAAACAAACATATAATAAACTGTTATTGTTGATTTGAAACAGTAGTTTTTCTTACTCAAAACATATTTATTATCCATATGAAAACCAGTGCCTTGAAATAAAGCCATGCTACCAATGGTTGGAATACCGTGAGTGCCAGCTACCAGCTAAATACTGTTACCAAGTATTTAATTGCACTAATTTCAGTATACACTCCCAACCTGAGTGTAACAATATCAATGGTACGAAAGGGTAATTTTGAGTTAGTACGAAATGGCAATGGTACGAAATTGTTATTTTACAAAATTACAATTAAAACACTTGACAATAAATATGCAAATTATAAATTTATATTATTAAGTTATAAATTTTTATTATAAATGTAACTATTTATATTATAAATTTGTATTATAAATTAATATACAAACGTCTTTTATGTATGTGGGGCGAATCGTTATTTAACCCTCCTACTAGTAGCTTCAGTCTAGCAGTCCAGACTTTTTTAGCTATTGCCTTAAAATCAGTAAATCAGCCTGGCCATCGTTGATTTGACCACATTTTTTACTAAAAATACTATTTCATATTGTGGTGATTGGTCTTTTTGTATATTAAGGATTGTTGCAAACTTAGATTTCTGGCATACAAGTCAAGTACTAAACATGTGGTATAGTTTATTTGAAGATTAGGGGTCAGACGGCATTTTTCTGTATGGTGCAAATATTTCACAACTCTCGTTTCATTTTCTTTTTTGACCATAGACACAGAAGAATTCAGTCTACATCGTCTAATCAAATTATTATAAACGATTAAACACATATTTTTCGGTAAATTCATTGATGTATGAACGATGTCGACACACTCACAAACCGGGTTGATTTACTCGCACATTTATGTTTACCAGCCAGTCAACCGTGTTCATACATTATTGAATTATGGAAAAGTTATTTTGGTACTTTGACATTGACAACAAATATATTTTACAATATCATGCTGTGAAGATTATCACTGGAAACAAAAAAAGAAGACAGAACAGCAAACAATATTTTTGTGAATTCCTCATACTAATAATACTCATTGTATCTTGGTTTATATGTAACGTGTAATGTGTTTGTTAGCTGATTGAATCTTGCATGTAATTGTATACATGAGCTTGCTTCTGTGATGCTCACTATTATTATGTAATAATTGGTTGTTCCCTTTTTTGAACAATTGTTTTTATTTCAGCAACCAAATGTTTAAAATTTGATTAATTGCAGGTCGTTTTCCAGGTTAAAATAGACATTGGATTGGTACTTTTCTTTTTCAAGATTTATCTTTTTTATACAGTCATGTAGCTGTACATGTAATATACTGTATACTTTGGTGGAACTTATACCATTCTGACAAACCAAATTTTTTGAGATAAATGGAAACACAAGGACATTTTTTTTAAACTAAATTTGCAACCAGTTATTTCCTTTTGTTTTTTCTTAAATGAAATTATGTAATTGCATTTATAGATCTTCAAACATACGTACATCAAACAATTATCTTTTATTTTCAGAATTCCAAAAGATGGCATCTCTAGGCAGTTTAAAACAAAAACTACACAAACTGAAGAAAGAAGATACAAGCGAAGTTACAGGTCTAATATCAGAATAATTGTTTGAGTTTTAATGAGTAAAAGCAAGTTTTGTTAACATGTGTTTCCCTTTGAATTGAGAAATTTGGCCTAAATACATGTATGCTACTGAAACAGTTTGTCAGCACAACTGCTTTGAACCACTCAACATAAGTCCATTGAACATTATAGTTAATTAGGTCATTCATATATCTGTAGGAAATTTGGATTCCATATTTTTCTAGGTAAACTGAACAGAAACAATTTTTCAGTCCAACTTTTTTAGAACCACACAACAGAATCGAAATATACCAGTAACCACTAAGACAGAGATGCAACCCATATACTATTCTGTTTTTTCACCTGGCTGAAATATGTTTTGATATTTTGCAACCCCTTGATTTTGTTTGCCCAATGACAATGTGACTGTGTGGGTTCTAAGTGTTCAGGTGTTCACAAATGTTCTTTAATTTGCAGATTTTCAATATTTTTAGTAGCTTTAAGGCTTTTGTTATTTGGTTTGTCCAACCACAGGTACACCTTTGTGATAAAACTTTTTTTATGAAGATGACTTACTAGTATTTATGAAACTTGGTACACAGTTACAGCATGATGAAATCTCTTAACTGGCAAATTCTGTAGGCCAGTGCCAAATATTTCATCCTTGAGTTAATTTAAAAAGGTGGGGTGTTTACCAAAATATGTGCCAGGCAAGACATCATTGTTGCCTAGACACATTTTTTTCTTTGACTTATTTTGACCAAATGTTACTGTTTATTAATATTAAACAATTATGTATCTGTAGTGAAGATGCTTTATATACATGTATTGTACCTATAGATAAATGTTGACAAATAAATCTCTTTCCATTTTGAGAATTTTAACTTTTAAAATATTTTGGAACATTTCTACCTGCATGGTTTATGTTTTGTGTGGAATAGCACATCATCAGTAAATATTCATTGTAAGGACACTTTATGAGAAACATGTTTACAGTCAAAATAATGCATAACCATTTTTTTTGTCAGAGAATTCGAATAATGACAATGATAAATGATAAAATCGATTTGTAAAAAAAAATTAAAAAACCAAATTATTTTGCAGTGACTGAGATAAATTAATTTGTGGCAGCAGGCTAAGCAAGATACAGTGTTTTAAGGAACTTACCAAACATTTTTTTTTTTTAAATGTAGCAATATTATGCTCTATAAATGATTGAACTCTAATAAAGTAATTGGGGAAACTTTTGCCAAATTTATAACAGGTGTATTTTGCAGTGGTCATCTGATCATGGCAGGTTATTAATTACATTTAACTTCTAGCTAAGTTTGTGTGTTGTTTGCTTTATAACTAAACTTTAGTATAAGTAATTTTCAACTGTATAAGGAGTAGGCTGCCAACAGTAAAACCTGAATAAATGTCTTGGTTCAGGTTGGTTTTTTGAATCATTATTTTAAATATTAGCTTGTGTTAAGTCTATGCTGAACTACATCTACATTAGCCCAAATTGTAGATGCTTGTTGCATTGTGTATTGGAGAGTTAAAAGATAAAATTTTGATTTTTAATGGGATCTAATATGCTTTTTATTTTATATTTTCAGATTATAGGACATGGATGAAGAAAATAGTAGATGGTGGTAACAGACCAGAAGATTGGCTCGATTACACTTGTTATATGAGACAAAATGTTAATTTTAATGACAGAATACAAGCACATAATTTTCTTTCTGATCTGTATGAAAAGGCATTTAGAGTAAGTTTAACCAAATATTTTCTATCATTATACCCCGCTTCCAAGAAGTGGGGGTATACTGTTGTCCGTCCGTCCCTCAGTAACAAACCTTTCTGTCACAGTTTTCTAAGCAACTATAGCATGTAGAAGCCTGATATTTTGCATATTGCATTATCCTATAGTGCCATAGGGTTGTTAGCGATTTCATGCTCTATGGTCATCTACTTCCTGTTTACCGAAATCTTTGAGCATGGGTTTCACTAGTGAGCATTAGCTCACAGATACACTTGTTGTTTATGGTCTTAATAAAATTATGTTTTTTGTTAAAAGTTTAAAGCTACTTTCAGCAATTTTTCAGCTATATCATGGTGTCCACTGTTTATTGGATGGGAAAGCCAGAGTACTCCTTTGAAAGTAAAACTGGCAATCCTTATCGATTCAGATTGGAGTCCAGCACACCCTGCCAGCTCTAACTCGCAATCTCAATGTTAACAGGCCAATTGAACAATGATAGGTGCCTTACAACTGGATCACTGATGAGGCCCTTTAATAAAATAAATTAAAATGTACATGTAATGGAATGATGGTGTCATGTTTAAAAGCAGAAGTTATCGGTCATCCTGTTTAAAATGAAAAACCGTTATTTCACAATAGCAGTTTTTTATTGCTTAGCCAGTGATTTATATAAGGTTTGCCACTTTAGCAATTGATGAATCATTTTCAGAAATGACCAATAACTTTCAAACATAATTTTTCATTTAAAATTTTGTGAAAAATCATCAAAATCTGCACAGATAAATCCACAAATCTTACTTGAGGTCCCAGTTTATGACCCAAGGAAATAAAAAATAATTATGTAATAGACATGTCACCAGTTGCAGTAGCGAAAACCAGTACAAAAGCAAAAAAATGTTCAAAGTTTCCAAAGCAGATATGAATTAAGTGCCCGAGATTGCAAGTATGATGCTGCTCCAATATCAATGACTGCAAAGATTGTAACATAAAAAAATTAGTATATTGGAGGTCACTTTTAAAATATTTAATTTTAATCTGTTGTAATATGATGATTGATATTGAATACATATACATGATCTATGTTACAAAATGGTGCTAAAAATATTAATATTTATTATTATTTATTTATTGTATTAATTAATTAATAATCTTGCATGCATATATACATACAAATAAATATACACACATGTTAGATCCTACAAATGGTTGTACACAAAAGTGACAAAATCTTATCTAAAACCATGTCAAAACATAACCAAATAATAAGCTCAGATGTGAGTATGGAAGTTGGACAACAGTTCTAACTCTATTTATGTTCGTACTTGTTGTTCCTTATCTCCAAGACTCCAACTTGTAATAAAAATGACATCTTTATTCCTCCACGGTAACAAGCTGTTATAAAAATCCCAAAATGTATTGTTTATTATGATAGGCAATCGATGCTGAAAACAACAAACAGAATGAAGCATTTGCACATCTATTTATAGACTTTGCTGAAGTCAAAAGGTATGTTCATGTTTAAATTATATCATCAAACTCAGTACTGAGTCATGCAACTACCAATAATTCCACACTTTAAACCTAAAAAATGATGTAAAATACAAAATATTTGATTATTTCAAAACTAAATGCTACTTACATCATGGCTTTATTATCACAGAATGAACACATGGCTTAATTGACAGATTGCCAGTTTTCCTACCAAGGTCGGGGGTTCTCTCCAGGTACTCTGGCTTCCTCCCCAAATAAAAACTGGACGCCATGATATAGATGAAAAATTGCTGAAAGTGGTGTTAAACATCATTTAAACAAACAAACAATCAAAACATGGCCATTGTTTTAGCAAGAAATGACACTTCATTATCATAGAAAAGAATTCTCTAGCAGTTAAGTGTACACATATTTGAATAAATAGCCCAGGTTTGAAAAATAGAAGCAGTGTTAATAAATAGCCTAGGTTTGAAAAATGGAAATAGTGTTAATATTTTAAGTAGAATATTTTTGTCATTTGTAAATACATGTAGTCTGAAAACTTTCATTCTCAAGGAATTGCATATACTCTCACTATACTTAAGGATTTGCCATCGTAAAACATGTAATTGGATGTTTTTGACCATTATTAACTTTTAGTACACAGTTGCCTGATGATGCTTTACATCTACTGAATGAAGCCAGAAACATAATGAGGAAGTTTGCCATCGTACACATAGCTTCAGCAGAATTGGAAGTCAAGGAAGGTAATTAGATCTGTTGAGTTCCTTGCTCTTTCCAGACGAAACTCTGTCACCTTAAAAAATATCAAAGCCGAGACTTTTTTTATTCTCATCAAAACATATTTGCTTTTTTGTCAGATTGACTTAGAATATTGTAAACAAAGTCCACCAAGTAAGTGTAAATTTACATAGTCATTTAAACACAAAAGCATCAATGACAAACTAAATTGAGCATGAAATAGAACTGTGTTTAAAATACATGTTTACTACTAATTACATGTAGAGTACTTAAAAGAGTCATTTTAACTTACTTCTAAGGTGTTACTAAACAAGTTAGTACAAAATCTTTCCTTTAAATTAACTTGAGTGACCATTTATGTACTTTAATCAAAAGTCGTTGTTTCTGTAAAAGGATCATTTTTAATTCCAGTACAAAATAAAAGGAAACTTTTTTTTTCAGGAAATATAAGTAAAGCAAAGAAGATTTTAGATGAAGCCAAATTAGTTGCAGCTGAACCCAAAGAGCTGCTCATGGAAGCTTCAAAAAAGCTGGAAAATGGAGATTCTGTATTGATGTCTCCTAGACACAGAAAGTATAGTAAGTAAAACCATAATATATTTAAAACATGTTGTTTTTTGTTGGTTTCTATCGTTGATGTCACTTTCAGTCCTGCTGTATTTTGACTTCCATGTTTTAGTGTCTGAGGTAGCTAATGAACCCATTGAGAATTGAGGTTGGAACAAGCAGACTTAGATGGACTTAGATGAGATTCAGACTCACCAATGTAGACCAATGGGCCATCAAGCAGGGAAATTTTTAGGATATTGAGGGCTTTAGTCACTTTATCGGATAAGCCATATAAGCATCTGCTCAGAAGCATGCATTAATTGTGCTGGTGAAATATCATAGTATAAAAAACTATATTCTTTCAATTGCAGTGTACAAATTAGTTTTGAAAAAAATGATTATAACAAAATGTTTATAAATTTTCAAAGAATTTTAATTGTAAAACTTATTTAAAAAGCGTTTGTATATCGGTTACAATTTTTCATTAAGAGCTGTTGTACTCTCCGTTTTCTAAGTGGTAGCCATCGGTAATTAGACGTATCTGGGATGTACACAAATGGCGCGTAATCCATTTGAAACCAGCAAAACATACAAAAAATTAGTTAAATACGCAAAATCTTTGCAATTTTTATTTGCATTACATATTTAATTATAATTATAAGGTGGACGTCTGTGCGCATCAGTACGATCTACGACACTTTTGTTTGCGTATATTGACCAGGGGCACCACTTAAACATGTTAATCGGATTACCTGTAAAAACATCGATTCGACGATTGACACCTGCTGTTTAAAACTATCGAGGTGAAATAATTAAATTTCCTGTTCATTGGCATTGGGCTCATAAATATGTCGTTTTACACTTGGAAGAATGAATTTGTAACGAAATTTAGTACTTGTTGGAAATCAGGTGACGAAATTGATTTAGAAATCTATCGTCAATTTTCAAATGACTTTGTCAATGACGAAAGTGGCGAGCGCTAAAAAATTCCCTGCATCAAGGATCAAGGATGTTCTTGTATTTGAGCTGTTCTTTAGAAACATATAGTACTTAAGAAACAAAGAAACCACACATCGAAAAATTTAATATCTCTATTATTCTGTATCAGCATTCAGACTTTAGGAAAACTCGCCAACAGATCTTATTTCAAAGTAACATCCTGTTTTTTGTCATGTTTATAATTTTGGAATAGCTTCTCTTGACAAAAATGTATGGGATATATATAATTATGAATAAGATTTTTTCTCTAATGCTTGATGCAAAAAATGACTTCATCACCAAATTCATTCCCTATTAAATTATTCTTGACTAACTCTTGCTGAAATTTAGAATTTTGATATTAGTAAGAAGATATTTTTCTGGCTTTTAAATATTTAACATAGATAAGATCGAATGAGTTTAATAATTGATTTTGGAGATTTAGCAACGAAAGAGCACAAGTAGAGCCTCATATATGATAAATGATGGTCGACAAAGTTCAATTTATATTTATTTGAAATGATGCTAATAAAATTAGAATAAACAAGAACAAATATAACAAATCTCAGTAAATAGCTTACAGTTTTTATACACTTTGGGCACTATTATACAATAAATGACTTTTATATACTGTGGCTATCATGATTTCTCAGCCCTCAAAAATGTATATTCACCTCACCTGGCGGCTAGGTGACCATGTTCTCCGTTTGTTTTGACCAAGGAAACCTGTCTACAATGACTATCAAGACTGTTAAAGTCATTAAACAATAAATAAATACTGATGATAAGAAGATTCATAGACCAATGTCAAGATGCGAACTTCTTCGAAACCTTAAACTAACGTTTGAGCGAAAAAAATGCTCTTATCATCTTAGAATCGAAACTCAAATTGCCCTGTAAATGTGAGTAGTCATCAGTGTCGTTATTCGTTGTTGCCATTCGGGTCGGAAATAATTATGTTTCTCAAAACGTCGTGTTTATTTTATGTTCATGCCATTTTGTTTTACAAAGGGGAATATTCAATATTAACCTGTGTACACTGGTTCTAAAGCGACTTGAACTTTCAGCATAGAGCTAATTGTTAAATCACAAGGAAACCAGTAAAACCTGTACAAAGAAAAATAAAACAACTGAATGGGGAATAAAGTTGACCTGTGTTAATACAATCTGAAATCAAAACACTAATAATTGTTGTATATTTTGTACTTTGGTTTTAACATAAAATAAATGTCATATTTTTCTTTTTACTTAATAAAACAAACAATACATTTCTACAATTCATTCTTTCACAAGCTGACAGCATGACTGTGTTCACTGGGGGTATGCAAACATCATGACCTCTGTATAAAAACCCCCCTGTCTTATGTGACCTTTTTTACAATTTCTCTTTAAAGTTCACTTAAGACAAGTTTGACTGTATTTGAGTTTGAATACTTCTCTGTAATAATTTATTTACAATTTCTATTTAGAAAGATATAGAAATACTTATTAATATTTAAACGGTTTTTTTTAACACAGATTCCAGGGCACAAAGTAAAATAGAACCAAGTCCACCATTGTTTAGTACAGAGTCCAAAGAACACACGAGTTCTACAAACAACATGAAAAGTAACTTGGACATGTTTGCTTCTGGGTATGTATGGAAAGAAATTAGACATCAAAATGTCTGTAAACAAATTTTTCATTTGACTCACAACACTGAGATTGCGGGTTCGATTCTCACTGCAGGCAGGGTGTACTCGACTCCAATCTTAATTGACAAGGATTGCCAGTTTTCCTACCGCAGGTCGGGGGTTCTCTCCGGGTACTCCGGCTTCCTCCCCCAATAAAAACTGGACGCCATGAAATAGCTGAAAAAATGCTGAAAGTGGCGTTAAAACACCATTCAAACAAACAAACAAAATCATTTGACTCATTATGTTATAAAATTTACCTTTTACTTTGTAATAATAATTTCTTTTAAGGTACTCTGACTTCTGGAATACCACAGAGATATATGTGGCTGATAGTTTCCTGAAAACAACATCAAATATAAATTATCTTTCCAATATGAAAATCTTAAATTCAACTACATATAATGATTGGAGAAATATCATCATCCATGCTGACGAAGGAGATCTGTTTATCCCTAATGTTATTGTAGCTTTCAAGCTAAGAAGAAAATGAAGATTGCAGCAGTCAACAGCTGTTGTTACTGCTAACAACATCCTATCATGTGACATCATTGTAGAATTCTGACGAATGATATATGCAGAAACTACTTTGATTAAAATTATTATCAGACTTTATTTACTCTTTATAATCTCTCTTGGAATTTGAAAAAATCCATTTCATCTCTTGATGCCAGTTATGTAATAACCTATTACTTTTAATATTTATATAACAAAACAGGTGTCAAGCACAGAAGTGTGGACCAGATGAAATGGAAACAGCACCTATTATGCTAGAAGCACAAAAAGAAAGATATATTTCTGTGAGAGCAAACTCATGTAGACCAGCAATGAGAAGTTACAACAGTACACCTGAAGTCAGAAGTGTAGAGAAATCACAGTGGGAAAGGTATTCTTCAGAATATGAGATTTCTTTAGGAAAAAAAAATTGGGAATAAAATCTGTTCAAAGACATACATTTGAAAATACTTTTGAAGAAGTTGAGGCTTCCACTAGTAGAAATTCCCCTACATTTTAAGGTTAATACCAAAGTAATTCAAAGAAACAAGCATTCATTACACAAAATGAAGTCAGACGTGTCAGTGATAGTCTAATGGTATTGTAACTGTTTCCTTTTTTTTTTATTTAATTATGTATTTACTGATTTTTAAAATGTTTTATCCAGAAAGGAGATTGGACTGCCAAAGAGGGTTAGAAAACTGAACCTACCCTACACCACAGAGGCAGAGGATGAAGATGAGTCAGAAGAAAATGATACAATGTCAGGCTTCCAACTACTAGAACTACAGGCTAGTTGTAAGCTTATTTTATTATATAACGCATTAAAATGTTTTTCTTTTAACAGATGATTATTTTGCCTCAAAAACTTTTTAAAATTATATTCATAAAGTGTACAATTTCTTTAAAACTTTAATTGCATTATCCCATTAATTTACATTCAGCCCTTGCAACATGTATACATGTATTTTATAATGGAATAGCTATGGATACAAGCTACAATAATAATGTGGCGCTTCTTAAACAGTTATTTATTTAGAGAAGCTACAGAAAGGTTCCATAACTCACAATGAAGCAGTCCAAGAGTAATTTGGCGCTTTTTTGCCGTTTTCTTGAGATTTATTTCTTCAAGATGTAACTAATTAGTTTTAACTCGTTATTTGTAATCATGCCAAAAATCAACGCTGGCTGAAGTTCTTGAATTAAATTTTGTTGATTTGTTTGCTGTCAAAAATGGCATATCCTGATTACTTTTGTTTTATTTAATATCCCATGTTTTTCCCTTTCTGGCATTGATCAAACAAAAGAATACACATTCTAATATGATGTCCTGCTTTAGCTATGTAAACAAAGCCGTGTCAAAATTCTAATAAGTTTAGTTCGCACATGCGTAAACTGCGTGTTTTGTGTAAATGTAAAAACTGACTTACAAATGCCGTTTGTTATGTGTTATCCATAATTATCGTTATTGTTAATAATTTAGTTATTTTTTAGTCTGAATTCTGAGATTTATATGATTTAAACTACTCCCGATACATTATTTTTTTTAACAATTCTACATTCGAATGAATATGACGTCACAATTAGAATTCCGACGTCATATTACGCTGAACTGAAAATTTCAAACTGGAACGACGCAATTTCGTTTAGATTTCTCAATATTTTTGTTTAAAAGGTACGTACATTCAATAAAATGACAAGAACATATGTTTATGTCAATTTTATTTGCTTTAACATACTGTTTTGGGATATATCGTATTAGTTTAAAAAAAAATATATTACCACTGAAAGCGTCCTCTTAGAACCGCTTCGAGATTTTAAAACATTTGTTAGACATATTAGAATCGAAATAGATTATTGCGAGCGGGCTTTATGGGAATTAGAACATGGTCAGACCTTATATTTGTCTTCATTTTATACCTCGCTATCGCTCGGTTTAAAATATTGACAAATATAAGGTCTGACCATGTTCTAATTCCCATAAAGCCCGCTCGCAATAATCTATTTCTTAATTCATTTTTTTTTTTGTCAACAGTAAAGTTATTACAAATAAAGCATGTTAATTTATTAGAAATGTTAACTGAACAGCAGAGAACGGAGCAAATATTTATTAAAAAATCAAAACAACTGTACAAAATTCCCTGGTGTTTTTGCTCCATGACATGGACTTTGTAGCTGTGATAAAAAATTATTAAAGCAGAATGTTGCTACCCTATACACTTAACGGAAGCACATTTCATGGCTCTTTGTTCCAAAATGTTATAATTTTGAGAAGTGACGAAATGCATTTTAGGTTATCAAATACTTGTCTGCTCTTTGTTTGAATATGCATGTAGGTCCCTAGAGATGTATATATATTTGGAAAAAAATTTTTACATCACAATCGGGTCAAAAGTTACAGGTATTTAAACTTCCATGAAGTTGTCCTTAAAGTGATCACCTTCAGAATTAAGTATTGTTCCACAGCTGTTTCTCGAAGACATCAAACATACATAATGTAAGACCATGCAGAATATGTGGTCAAACTTAGTTTTTCATGTACCCTTCTAATCTGGCATTGTATCATTTATTATTGATATCTTTATTTCAGCTTCCTTTGTTTCCATGTCTATATCCCAGAGTAGTGGCTATCAGTCAATGATGGATACAAGTATGCCATTGGAATCTGGAATATGCAATCGGAATAACACTTGTGAAATTTCCAATATTCAACCATTACGACATTTGGACCCCATAGTACATGATGTGACAAAACTGGATGACATGTCGTTACTGAAGCCAGCTAAACCAGAAATCTTTGTAGAACCTCTTTCTGTTAAACCAAATGAACTTTTGCCCATGAAAACAGTGCCAAGTCATCAACAGTCTACAGATCCTGCTTCTAGTAAAGCAATGAACTCATTACCTAGTCATCAGCTGTCTGTTAACCCTACGCCAGTCAAACAGTTTACAGTAAATCCTACTCCTAGTAAAACCCTGTTAGTATACTCATAAACATATCTATTGTGTTGCTAGTAAAAAACAAATAACATATATAAAACTGATTTAAGCATGTGTCGCCCCTAAGAATTTGATTTGAATATGTTGGTCAGAACAGAACTGTTTGATTTTAGATGCAAGTTGAAAGTATCTGACTTAATCATTGTTTTTTATTGTCATTGGATTTGTTGTCTAGTAAAAAAGTACCAGCATGCCTTATTGATTGTTCACCAACTTGTTTTTTCTGTGAAATGATAACTTCAATCTTCATCTTTTATAGTTCTAGTGTACCAGTATGTTTTACTCCAAGTGTAAGTCAACAGATACCAGTACCATGTACACCAAATCCTGTAAGTAATGTACAACTCGGATAATAAAGTATCCCTCTGTTTAATTGTATATGCTAATTAACTGGCAATATGATAGAATTTCCTGTTAGTGTTCATCCAGACAGTTTTCTTTGTACAATACTGTTTAAAGATTGTCTGCAAACAGATGTTGATTGGCCAACCTTGGTATGCCTCTGTTGATTGGCCAACCTTGGTATGCCTCTGTTGATTGGCCAACCTTGGTATGCCTCTGTTGATTGGCCAACCTTGGTATGCCTCTGTTGATTGGCCAACCTTGGTATGCCTCTGTTGATTGGCCAACCTTGGTATGCCTCTGTTGATTGGCCAACCTTGGTATGCCTCTGTTGATTGGCCAACCTTGGCATGCCTCTGTTGATTGGCCAACCTTGGTATGCCTCTGTTTATTGGCCAACCTTGCTATGCCTCTGTTGATTGGCCAACCTTGGTATGCCTCTGGATGGTCATTAACAAAGGCAAAGTTTAACAATATTATAATGAATTATGATTCATACTGCCTGTACCATAAAATAACAACCCAATAATTGTAATGACACTGGCATTCCGTATCAAATAAACCTGAGGGGGCCTCGGTGACGGAGTGGTTAAGGTAGTTCGTCTACTATTGATCATGTGGTCTGTCAACACTGAGGTTGTGAGTTCGAGTCTCATTGCGGGCAGGGTGAACTCGACTCTAATCTTAATTGACAAGGATTTTCACTTTTCCTAGCGAAGGTCAGGGGTTCTCTCCAGGTACTCCAGCTTCCTCCCCTAATAAAAACTGGACGCCATGATATAGCTGAAAAATTCCTGAAAGTGGCGTTAAAACATCGTTCAAACAAACTTTCAAATAAGCCTACTTATTTCATTTTAAAGATGAATACATTTGGTAATAAACTGTATATTTTAGAGAAATGGCTTCATTTTTTAAATATTTTTGCTATTTTAGGGAATCCAAGATGTAGAAACTATAAAAGTTAACAATGTGGTGTATTTGGTTTTAGAAATGATTGGAAAAGGAGGTTCCAGTAAAGTAAGTTTAAAAGTGCCATGAATCAGTTTAATCAGAATAGTAGAATCTTTCAAATAAGATGCATGTATATATAATGATTTTACTGTGAAGAAAACTGTTCTACTTTTTTTTCAGTACTAAATCATATGAAAAACATTCCAGCTAATTCTTAAAATCACATGACTGAAAAGGTGGCAAACTATAAATCGATTATTGGTAATTACAGTAGTGAAGCACATTCTGTGTGCATCGTACTGAATGTATAGCTCTGGTTTATTGCTTGCCAAGTAAGTACAAATGCATTTACTTGTTCTCCATTATAACATAACAGGTTAATTTTAAAACTTTCACAATACATAAATATGGAGTAATCAAAGCAATAATAGTTTTATTTCCTGAAAATGTATAAAGCTTGTTCCAGCACTCTTCTTCACACCAATAAATATTGTAATACTTGTTTTTCTCTGATGTTTGTGTGAATATATTTTTGTGTACAGAATGGTGTATTTTTTTCAGGGTTAAAACTAAGATACATTACACCCCTATCAGTATTATTTCTGGAAACCTATTTTCCTGAGCATTGCTAAGTCATTTACCTGGGTGTTGCTAACCTTTGGTACAGGAAGTAAAATGTGTTAAAATTGGACATGTAGAATTGGATTGCTTTGTATGCAGGATAATGTAATCTTGGACAAAAGGTCCTAAAATGTTCCATTTAAAAATAAAGTAAAAAAAAAGATATGCAAATGACCTACAATGGCTACATCAATGTCACACCATTTTTGACGTCTCTGTTAATGACATTCTATTCCAAATTAAATTAAACATCTACTTAAAACCAACACAAAAAACTGTTAATTTTGAGAACTGTAGGGTTGTACCAAAGGTAGTACCCTACACTTTCTTTAAAACATAATTAATTAATTAAGTTAAATTTCAATAAATATCTCCCTGATAGTGAAGATTGTGTTACTTTAATGTCAGCCATATTGGTGTCATGTTACCATAAAAAGCCATATATAGTCCACATTTACGTATTGATCACACCCCATGCATGTTCAGACTTTCACAAGATGTTCCAAGTTGAAGGCATTAGAATCTGTCATTGTGCTTATAAATATAATAAATAAAATAATAAATATCAACATATTTATGAAACCAAACCAATTTGTCATCTTTAATCCATCAACAAAAGAAACAAAAAAATATTTTATTTTAATCCCTTAAAAACTGCAATCAAAATATCGATCCTGAACAAGTTTAGTATGCTTACACATGCCATTTGCATTGTATACACACAGATATTTTGTACTCATTTTAAGTTTTAATCATCCTATTTAATTAATATTATATTAGTAAAAACATTTAAATAAAAATGTATGTCCATACAAAGTATACTTATTTATGTTAATAAAAGAAGTAGGCTATGATAGTATAAATAACACAAGAACAAAATGGTGACTGCCAGTAACAACACTCAATATGTCTCAAAATAAGTATAATCTAAACTACACCTCAAATAAGATTAAAGGAAAAGGTCTTCTGACAATACACGTATTCTATGTACCTAAAATCCACCATTTCAGACTAAAATCTATGATAAATTCATTATACACCTTCATTTCTGTAGATCTTACTCTCTTTAGCATGGTGTAATGGGTAAAAGTAAAATATACTTGTTTCCACAGGTATATCACGTGCATGATGCCAATCCACCATCAAAAGCCATCAAAGTTGTCAACTTAACAGATACAAATGAGGAAATAATAAATGGTTACAAAAATGAGATCAAGTTACTGCAACAACTTCAGTACTGTCCCAAGGTCATCAAAATTTATGACTAGTAAGTAAGCAATAACCATCACTATATGTGGTCAGTTAACACTGTCCCAAGGTAATTATTTATTTTATGATTAGTTTAACTGGGTTTTAAGTCCATGGTCAGCAATTTTTCAGTTTTTTTTCATGGCGTCTAGTTTTATCGGCACGAACTCGCCATCCCTGACTTTTAAAGTTGAAGGATATCGCACCCTGTCCACAGTAAGGCTAGAAAGTGCATCCTTTTTGTTGATGGACACAAGATCAATAGTAGATGACTTACCACCTTAACCACTGTCACTCAGAGCCTGTAATTAATTTTACAGCTCTATATAAAGTCAAACCTCAACAAGTCGAAATTTGTGGGACCTACAAAATATATCGAGTTATCCGAAGTTCGAGTCACCCGAGTTGGGGTGTGACGTCATTTTCATTATGTGTGTTTAAAAAATCTAAGGGTATTTATTTCATGTATATTGGTTTCGAACTTCGGCATCGTTTGTATTTGAAGCATGCGATATATTAAGTATTTTTGCTATATATTCATGCAAATAAATCGACAATAATGAATAAATATTGTAATCAAATTTATAAACTTTATTAAGAAATCATGGAAAAACATTTCAAGAAAACACTTAATCAACTTACAGTTCGAAAGAAGTAATTGAAAACAATTTTTGCGTAATTGAAAACAACACAAGTCAACAAAAATAACAGAATGTCTTCAAAGAAACGAAACTTAAGAACATATATCATTGATCGTTGATCAGATCAAAATAAATTTTCAATAATTATCATTTTTAATTTAACATGACAAAATAATTTGGACATTAATGAGCACATCATCAATTAACCTTGGTAATGCATGTACCACACTTGGATTATTAATTTGTTTTATTAAATTGCCAATTCAAATTGATATAGCCAATTACTAATAATGTTTACTTGACAGGTGTGTAAAATAAACAGATGCTAATTAAGTAACAATACAAATCAAATTGTTAGTTTTGACATATGATATGGAGAGCAAAATTAACTTAGAGACAACCAGATTAAAATTCCACAAATTAATATTATATGGACTACAAAAGTCCATCAAGTTAAGTGAAATATCGAAACAACCAAGATCGACACATCTGAGGAAGAAATTCATTGTTGATGTGGAAAAAATGCCGGGACTTAAAAAAAAATATATTGAAATAACCGAGATATCGAGTCAATCAAGTTCGAGACAACGAGGTTCAACTGTAGTTACATGGGGGTGGTCTTGGTGAAACATATGGTCACAAAAAAAATATAATGCATAGCAACAAGGATGCATGTTTTTGACATAGAATTCACATCAACTTAAAATGTACTACATTTACCAGAATGTGTCTAAATAACTATAGAAGTTGCTTTTGTTTTTTTTTGATTTACTTATATTTTTGCAACCTTTTTCAGTGAGTACAGACCTGAAGAAAGTAAATTGTTTATAGTCATGGAGTATGGAAATAATGATTTTGCTAAATTATTGGAAGACACTATAAAAGAGGAAGGAAAATTGTCTAGTCACCTGATCAAGTATTACTGGGAGTCCATGTTAATGGCCGTTAATGCCTTACACAAAGAAGGTAGGAAAAATAAAATTGTCTAGTCACCTGATCAAGTATTACTGGGAGTCCATGTTAATGGCCGTTAATGCCCTACACAAAGAAGGTACGAAAAATAAAATTGTCAAGTCACCTGATCAAGTATTACTGGGAGTCCATGTTAATATCTTACACAAAGAAGGTAGGAAAAATTAAATTGTCTAGTCACCTGATCAAGTATTACTGGGAGTCCGTGTTAATGGTCGTTAATGCCTTACACAAAGAAGGTACGAAAAATAAAATTGTCAAGTCACCTGATCAAGTATTACTGGAAGTCCATGTTAATATCTTACACAAAGAAGGTACGAAAAATAAAATTGTCTAGTCACCTGATCAAGTATTGCTGGGAGTCCATGTTAATGGCCGTTAATGCATTGTGCACAAAGAAGGTACGAAAATAAAATTGTCAAGTCACCTGATCAAGTATTACTGGGAGTCCATGTTAATATCTTACACAAAGAAGGTACGAAAAATAAAATTGTCTAGTCACCTGATCAAGTATTACTGGGAGTCCATGTTAATGGCCGTTAATGCCTTACACAAAGAAGGTACCAAAAATAAAATTGTCAAGTCACCTGATCAAGTATTACTGGGAGTCCATGTTAATATCTTACACAAAGAAGGTAGGAAAAATAAAATTGTCTAGTCACCTGATCAAGTATTACTGGAAGTCCATGTTAATGGCTGTTAATGCCTTACACAAAGAAGGTACGAAAAATAAAATTGTTTAGTCACCTGATCAAGTATTACTGGGAGTCCATGTTAATGGCCGTTAATGCCTTACACAAAGAAGGTAGGAAAAATAAAATTGTCTAGTCACCTGATCAAGTATTACTGGAAGTCCATGTTAATGGCCGTTAATGCCTTAAACAAAGAAGGTAGGAAAAATAAAATTGTCAAGTCACCTGATCAAGTATTACTGGGAGTCCATGTTAATATCTTGCACAAAGAAGGTACGAAAAATAAAATTGTCAAGTCACCTGATCAAGTATTACTGGGAGTCCATGTTAATATCTTACACAAAGAAGGTAGGAAAAATAAAATTGTCTAGTCACCTGATCAAGTATTGCTGGGAGTCCATGTTAATGGCTGTTAATGCCTTACACAAAGAAAGTACGAAAAATAAAATTGTCACCTGATCAAGTATTACTGGAAGTCCATGTTAATATCTTACACAAAGAAGGTACGAAAAATAAAAGTGTCTAGTCACCTGATCAAGTATTGCTGGGAGTCCATGTTAATGGTCGTTAATGCATTACACAAAGAAGGTAGGAAAAATAAAATTGTCTAGTCACCTGATCAAGTATTGCTGCGAGTCCATGTTAATGGTCCTTAATGCATTACACAAAGAAGGTAGGAAAAATAAAATTGTCTAGTCACCTGATCAAGTATTACTGGAAGTCCATGTTAATGGCTGTTAATGCCTTACACAAAGAAGGTACAAAAAATAAAATTGTCTCGTCACCTGATCAAGTATTACTGGGAGTCCATGTTAATGGCCGTTAATGCCTTACACAAAGAAGGTAGGAAAAATAAAATTGTCTAGTCACCTGATCAAGTATTACTGGGAGTCCATGTTAATGGCTGTTAATGCCTTACACAAAGAAGGTACGAAAAATAAAATTGTCTAGTCACCTGATCAAGTATTACTGGAAGTCCATGTTAATATCTTACACAAAGAAGGTACGAAACATAAAGTGTCTAGTCACCTGATCAAGTATTGCTGGGAGTCCATGTTAATGGCCGTTAATGCATTACACAAAGAAGGTAGGAAAAATAAAATTGTCTAGTCACCTGATCAAGCATTACTGAAAGTCCATCTTAATATCTTGCACAAAGAAGGTACGAAAAATAAAATTGTCTAGTCACCTGATCAAGTATTACTGGAAGTCCATGTTGATGGCCGTTAATGCATTACACAAAGAAGGTAGGAAAAATAAAATTGTCTAGTCACCTGATCAAGTATTACTGGGAGTCCATCTTAATGGCAGTTAATGCCTTACACAAAAAAGGGACGAAATATAAAATTGTCAAGTCACCTGATCAAGTATTGCTGGGAGTCTATGTTAATATCTTACACAAAGAAGGTACAAAAAATGAAAGTGTCTAGTCACCTGATCAAGTATTGCTGGGAGTCCATGTTAATGGCCGTTAATGCATTGTGCACAAAGAAGGTAGGAAAAATAAAATTGTCTAGTCACCGGATCAAGTATTGTTGGGAGTCCATGTTAATATCTTACACAAAGAAGGTACGAAAAATAAAATTGTCAAGTCACCTGATCAAGTATTGCTGGGAGTCCATGTTAATATCTTACACAAAGAAGGTACGAAAAATAAAATTGTCTCGTCACCTGATCAAGTATTACTGGAAGTCCATGTTAATATCTTACACAAAGAAGGTACGAAAAATAAAATTGTCTAGTCACCCGATCAAGTATTGTGAGTCCATGTTAATGGCCGTTAATGCATTGTGCACAAAGAAGGTAGGAAAAATAAAATTGTCAAGTCACCTGATCAAGTATTACTGGGAGTCCATGTTAATGGCCGTTAATGCCTTACACAAAGAAGGTACCAAAAATAAAATTGTCTAGGTCCATGTTAATATCTTACACAAAGAAGGTACGAAAAATAAAAGTGTCTAGTCACCTGATCAAGTATTACTGGGAGTCCATGTTAATGGCCGTTAATGCCTTACACAAAGAAGGTAGGAAAAATAAAATTGTCAAGTCACCTGATCAAGTATTACTGGGAGTCCATGTTAATATCTTACACAAAGAAGGTACGAAAAATAAAATTGTCAAGTCACCTGATCAAGTATTACTGGGAGTCCATGTTAATATCTTACACAAAGAAGGTAGGAAAAATAAAATTGTCTAGTCACCTGATCAAGTATTGCTGGGAGTCCATGTTAATGGCTGTTAATGCCTTACACAAAGAAAGTGCGAAAAATAAAATTGTCTTGTCACCTGATCAAGTATTACTCGAAGTCCATGTTAATATCTTACACAAAGAAGGTACGAAAAATAAAAGTGTCTTGTCACCTGATCAAGTATTGCTGGGAGTCCATGTTAATGGTCGTTAATGCATTACACAAAGAAGGTAGGAAAAATAAAATTGTCTAGTCACCTGATCAAGTATTACTGGAAGTCCATGTTAATGGCTGTTAATGCCTTACACAAAGAAGGTACAAAAAATAAAATTGTCTCGTCACCTGATCAAGTATTACTGGGAGTCCATGTTAATGGCCGTTAATGCCTTACACAAAGAAGGTAGGAAAAATAAAATTGTCTAGTCACCTGATCAAGCATTACTGAAAGTCCATCTTAATATCTTGCACAAAGAAGGTACGAAAAATAAAATTGTCTAGTCACCTGATCAAGTATTACTGGAAGTCCATGTTGATGGCCGTTAATGCATTACACAAAGAAGGTAGGAAAAATAAAATTGTCTAGTCACCTGATCAAGTATTACTGGGAGTCCATCTTAATGGCAGTTAATGCCTTACACAAAAAAGGGACGAAATATAAAATTGTCAAGTCACCTGATCAAGTATTGCTGGGAGTCTATGTTAATATCTTACACAAAGAAGGTACAAAAAATGAAAGTGTCTAGTCACCTGATCAAGTATTGCTGGGAGTCCATGTTAATGGCCGTTAATGCATTGTGCACAAAGAAGGTAGGAAAAAAAAAATTGTCTAGTCACCGGATCAAGTATTGTTGGGAGTCCATGTTAATATCTTACACAAAGAAGGTACGAAAAATAAAATTGTCAAGTCACCTGATCAAGTATTGCTGGGAGTCCATGTTAATATCTTACACAAAGAAGGTACGAAAAATAAAATTGTCTCGTCACCTGATCAAGTATTACTGGAAGTCCATGTTAATATCTTACACAAAGAAGGTACGAAAAATAAAATTGTCTAGTCACCCGATCAAGTATTGTGAGTCCATGTTAATGGCCGTTAATGCATTGTGCACAAAGAAGGTAGGAAAAATAAAATTGTCAAGTCACCTGATCAAGTATTACTGGGAGTCCATGTTAATGGCCGTTAATGCCTTACACAAAGAAGGTACCAAAAATAAAATTGTCTAGGTCCATGTTAATATCTTACACAAAGAAGGTACGAAAAATAAAAGTGTCTAGTCACCTGATCAAGTATTACTGGGAGTCCATGTTAATGGCCGTTAATGCCTTACACAAAGAAGGTAGGAAAAATAAAATTGTCAAGTCACCTGATCAAGTATTACTGGGAGTCCATGTTAATATCTTACACAAAGAAGGTACGAAAAATAAAATTGTCAAGTCACCTGATCAAGTATTACTGGGAGTCCATGTTAATATATTACACAAAGAAGGTAGGAAAAATAAAATTGTCTAGTCACCTGATCAAGTATTGCTGGGAGTCCATGTTAATGGCTGTTAATGCCTTACACAAAGAAAGTGCGAAAAATAAAATTGTCTTGTCACCTGATCAAGTATTACTCGAAGTCCATGTTAATATCTTACACAAAGAAGGTACGAAAAATAAAAGTGTCTTGTCACCTGATCAAGTATTGCTGGGAGTCCATGTTAATGGTCGTTAATGCATTACACAAAGAAGGTAGGAAAAATAAAATTGTCTAGTCACCTGATCAAGTATTACTGGAAGTCCATGTTAATGGCTGTTAATGCCTTACACAAAGAAGGTACAAAAAATAAAATTGTCTCGTCACCTGATCAAGTATTACTGGGAGTCCATGTTAATGGCCGTTAATGCCTTACACAAAGAAGGTAGGAAAAATAAAATTGTCTAGTCACCTGATCAAGTATTACTGGGAGTCCATGTTAATGGCCGTTAATGCCTTACACAAAGAAGGTACGAAAAATAAAATTGTCAAGTCACCCGATCAAATATTACTGGGAGTAATATCTTACACAAAGAAGGTTGGAAAAATAAAATTGTCTGGTCACCTGATCAAGTATTACTGGAAGTCCATGTTAATGGCTGTTAATGCCTTACACAAAGAAGGTACGAAAAATAAAATTGTCTAGTCACCTGATCAAGTATTACTGGAAGTCCATGTTAATATCTTACACAAAGAAGGTACGAAAAATAAAAGTGTCTAGTCACCTGATCAAGTATTGCTGGGAGTCCATGTTAATGGTCGTTAATGCATTACACAAAGAAGGTAGGAAAAATAAAATTGTCTAGTCACCTGATCAAGTATTGCTGCGAGTCCATGTTAATGGCCCTTAATGCATTACACAAAGAAGGTAGGAAAAATAAAATTGTCAAGTCACCCGATCAAATATTACTGGGAGTAATATCTTACACAAAGAAGGTAGGAAAAATAAAATTGTCTGGTCACCTGATCAAGTATTACTGGAAGTCCATGTTAATGGCTGTTAATGCCTTACACAAAGAAGGTACGAAAAATAAAATTGTCTAGTCACCTGATCAAGTATTACTGGAAGTCCATGTTAATATCTTACACAAAGAAGGTACGAAAAATAAAAGTGTCTAGTCACCTGATCAAGTATTGCTGGGAGTCCATGTTAATGGCCGTTAATGCATTACACAAAGAAGGTAGGAAAAATAAAATTGTCTAGTCACCTGATCAAGTATTGCTGCGAGTCCATGTTAATGGCCCTTAATGCATTACACAAAGAAGGTAGGAAAAATAAAATTGTCAAGTCACCCGATCAAATATTACTGGGAGTAATATCTTACACAAAGAAGGTAGGAAAAATAAAATTGTCTGGTCACCTGATCAAGTATTACTGGGAGTCCATGTTAATGGCTGTTAATGCCTTACACAAAGAAGGTACGAAAAATAAAATTGTCTAGTCACCTGATCAAGTATTACTGGAAGTCCATGTTAATATCTTACACAAAGAAGGTACGAAAAATAAAAGTGTCTAGTCACCTGATCAAGTATTGCTGGGAGTCCAAGTTAATGGCCGTTAATGCATTACACAAAGAAGGTAGGAAAAATAAAATTGTCTAGTCACCTGATCAAGTATTACTGGAAGTTCATCTTAATATCTTACACAAAGAAGGTACGAAAAATAAAATTGTCTAGTCACCTGATCAAGTATTACTGGAAGTCCATGTTGATGGCCGTTAATGCATTACACAAAGAAGGTAGGAAAAATAAAATTGTCTAGTCACCTGATTAAGTATTACTGGGAGTCCATCTTAATGGCCGTTAATGCCTTACACAAAGAAGGTACGAAAAATAAAATTGTCAAGTCACCTGATCAAGTATTGCTGGGAGTCCATGTTAATATCTTGCACAAAGAAGGTACAAAAAATGAAAGTGTCTAGTCACCTGATCAAGTATTGCTGGGAGTCCATGTTAATGGCCGTTAATGCATTGTGCACAAAGAAGGTAGGAAAAATAAAATTGTCTAGTCACCTGATCAAGTATTGCTGGGAGTCCATGTTAATATCTTACACAAAGAAGGTACGAAAAATAAAATTGTCAAGTCACCTGATCAAGTATTGCTGGGAGTCCATGTTAATATCTTACACAAAGAAGGTACGAAAAATAAAATTGTCTAGTCACCTGATCAAGTATTACTGGAAGTCCATGTTAATATCTTACACAAAGAAGGTACGAAAAATAAAATTGTCTAGTCACCTGATCAAGTATTGGGAGTCCATGTTAATGGCCGTTAATGCATTGTGCACAAAGAAGGTAGGAAAAATAAAATTGTCAAGTCACCTGATCAAGTATTACTGGGAGTCCATGTTAATGGCCGTTAATGCCTTACACAAAGAAGGTACCAAAAATAAAATTGTCTAGGTCCATGTTAATATCTTACACAAAGAAGGTACGAAAAATAAAAGTGTCTAGTCACCTGATCAAGTATTACTGGGAGTCCATGTTAATGGCCGTTAATGTCTTACACAAAGAAGGTACGAAAAATAAAATTGTCTAGTCACCTGATCAAGTATTACTGGAAGTCCATGTTAATATCTTACACAAAGAAGGTACGAAAAATAAAAGTGTCTAGTCACCTGATCAAGTATTACTGGGAGTCCATGTTAATGGCTGTTAATGCGTTACACAAAGAAGGTACGAAAAATAAAATTGTCTAGTCACCTGATCAAGTATTACTGGAAGTCCATGTTAATATCTTACACAAAGAAGGTACGAAAAATAAAATTGTCTAGTCACCTGATCAAGTATTACTGGGAGTCCATGTTAATGGCCGTTAATGCCTTACACAAAGAAGGTAAGCAAAAATAAAATTGTCTAGTCACCTGATCAAGTATTACTGGGAGTCCATGTTAATGGCCGTTAATGCCTTACACAAAGAAGGTACCAAAAATAAAATTGTCAAGTCACCTGATCAAGTATTACTGGGAGTAATATCTTACACAAAGAAGGTAGGAAAAATAAAATTGTCTAGTCACCTGATCAAGTATTACTGGAAGTCCATGTTAATGGCTGTTAATGCCTTACACAAAGAAGGTACGAAAAATAAAATTGTTTAGTCACCTGATCAAGTATTACTGGGAGTCCATGTTAATGGCCGTTAATGCCTTACACAAAGAAGGTAGGAAAAATAAAATTGTCTAGTCACCTGATCAAGTATTACTGGGAGTCCATGATAATGGCCGTTAATGCCTTAAACAAAGAAGGTAGGAAAAATAAAATTGTCAAGTCACCTGATCAAGTATTACTGGGAGTCCATGTTAATATCTTACACAAAGAAGGTACGAAAAATAAAATTGTCTAGTCACCTGATCAAGTATTGCTGGGAGTCCATGTTAATGGCCGTTAATGCATTGTGCACAAAGAAGGTACGAAAATAAAATTGTCAAGTCACCTGATCAAGTATTACTGGGAGTCCATGTTAATATCTTACACAAAGAAGGTACGAAAAATAAAATTGTCAAGTCACCTGATCAAGTATTACTGGGAGTCCATGTTAATGGCCGTTAATGCCTTACACAAAGAAGGTACCAAAAATAAAATTGTCAAGTCACCTGATCAAGTATTACTGGGAGTCCATGTTAATATCTTACACAAAGAAGGTAGGAAAAATAAAATTGTCTAGTCACCTGATCAAGTATTACTGGAAGTCCATGTTAATGGCTGTTAATGCCTTACACAAAGAAGGTACGAAAAATAAAATTGTCAAGTCACCTGATCAAGTATTACTGGGAGTCCATGTTAATGGCCGTTAATGCCTTACACAAAGAAGGTAGGAAAAATAAAATTGTCTAGTCACCTGATCAAGTATTACTGGGAGTCCATGTTAATGGCCGTTAATGCCTTAAACAAAGAAGGTAGGAAAAATAAAATTGTCAAGTCACCTGATCAAGTATTACTGGGAGTCCATGTTAATATCTTACACAAAGAAGGTACGAAAAATAAAATTGTCAAGTCACCTGATCAAGTATTACTGGGAGTCCATGTTAATATCTTACACAAAGAAGGTAGGAAAAATAAAATTGTCTAGTCACCTGATCAAGTATTGCTGGGAGTCCATGTTAATGGCTGTTAATGCCTTACACAAAGAAAGTACGAAAAATAAAATTGTCACCTGATCAAGTATTACTGGAAGTCCATGTTAATATCTTACACAAAGAAGGTACGAAAAATAAAAGTGTCTAGTCACCTGATCAAGTATTGCTGGGAGTCCATGTTAATGGTCGTTAATGCATTACACAAAGAAGGTAGGAAAAATAAAATTGTCTAGTCACCTGATCAAGTATTGCTGCGAGTCCATGTTAATGGTCCTTAATGCATTACACAAAGAAGGTAGGAAAAATAAAATTGTCTAGTCACCTGATCAAGTATTACTGGAAGTCCATGTTAATGGCTGTTAATGCCTTACACAAAGAAGGTACAAAAAATAAAATTGTCTCGTCACCTGATCAAGTATTACTGGGAGTCCATGGTAATGGCCGTTAATGCCTTACACAAAGAAGGTAGGAAAAATAAAATTGTCTAGTCACCTGATCAAGTATTACTGGGAGTCCATGTTAATGGCTGTTAATGCCTTACACAAAGAAGGTACGAAAAATAAAATTGTCTAGTCACCTGATCAAGTATTACTGGAAGTCCATGTTAATATCTTACACAAAGAAGGTACGAAAAATAAAGTGTCTAGTCACCTGATCAAGTATTGCTGGGAGTCCATGTTAATGGCCGTTAATGCATTACACAAAGAAGGTAGGAAAAATAAAATTGTCTAGTCACCTGATCAAGCATTACTGAAAGTCCATCTTAATATCTTACACAAAGAAGGTACGAAAAATAAAATTGTCTAGTCACCTGATCAAGTATTACTGGAAGTCCATGTTGATGGCCGTTAATGCCTTACACAAAGAAGGTAGGAAAAATAAAATTGTCTAGTCACCTGATCAAGTATTACTGGGAGTCCATCTTAATGGCCGTTAATGCCTTACACAAAGAAGGTACGAAAAATAAAATTGTCAAGTCACCTGATCAAGTATTGCTGGGAGTCCATGTTAATATCTTGCACAAAGAAGGTACAAAAAATGAAAGTGTCTAGTCACCTGATCAAGTATTGCTGGGAGTCCATGTTAATGGCCGTTAATGCATTGTGCACAAAGAAGGTAGGAAAAATAAAATTGTCTAGTCACCTGATCAAGTATTGCTGGGAGTCCATGTTAATATCTTACACAAAGAAGGTACGAAAAATAAAATTGTCAAGTCACCTGATCAAGTATTGCTGGGAGTCCATGTTAATATCTTACACAAAGAAGGTACGAAAAATAAAATTGTCTAGTCACCTGATCAAGTATTACTGGAAGTCGATGTTAATATCTTACACAAAGAAGGTACGAAAAATAAAATTGTCTAGTCACCTGATCAAGTATTGGGAGTCCATGTTAATGGCCGTTAATGCATTGTGCACAAAGAAGGTAGGAAAAATAAAATTGTCAAGTCACCTGATCAAGTATTACTGGGAGTCCATGTTAATGGCCGTTAATGCCTTACACAAAGAAGGTACCAAAAATAAAATTGTCTAGGTCCATGTTAATATCTTACACAAAGAAGGTACGAAAAATAAAAGTGTCTAGTCACCTGATCAAGTATTACTGGGAGTCCATGTTAATGGCCGTTAATGTCTTACACAAAGAAGGTACGAAAAATAAAATTGTCTAGTCACCTGATCAAGTATTACTGGAAGTCCATGTTAATATCTTACACAAAGAAGGTACGAAAAATAAAAGTGTCTAGTCACCTGATCAAGTATTACTGGGAGTCCATGTTAATGGCTGTTAATGCGTTACACAAAGAAGGTACGAAAAATAAAATTGTCTAGTCACCTGATCAAGTATTACTGGAAGTCCATGTTAATATCTTACACAAAGAAGGTACGAAAAATAAAATTGTCTAGTCACCTGATCAAGTATTACTGGGAGTCCATGTTAATGGCCGTTAATGCCTTACACAAAGAAGGTAAGCAAAAATAAAATTGTCTAGTCACCTGATCAAGTATTACTGGGAGTCCATGTTAATGGCCGTTAATGCCTTACACAAAGAAGGTACCAAAAATAAAATTGTAAAGTCACCTGATCAAGTATTACTGGGAGTAATATCTTACACAAAGAAGGTAGGAAAAATAAAATTGTCTAGTCACCTGATCAAGTATTACTGGAAGTCCATGTTAATGGCTGTTAATGCCTTACACAAAGAAGGTACGAAAAATAAAATTGTTTAGTCACCTGATCAAGTATTACTGGGAGTCCATGTTAATGGCCGTTAATGCCTTAAACAAAGAAGGTAGGAAAAATAAAATTGTCAAGTCACCTGATCAAGTATTACTGGGAGTCCATGTTAATATCTTACACAAAGAAGGTACGAAAAATAAAATTGTCAAGTCACCTGATCAAGTATTACTGGGAGTCCATGTTAATATCTTACACAAAGAAGGTAGGAAAAATAAAATTGTCTAGTCACCTGATCAAGTATTGCTGGGAGTCCATGTTAATGGCTGTTAATGCCTTACACAAAGAAAGTACGAAAAATAAAATTGTCTTGTCACCTGATCAAGTATTACTCGAAGTCCATGTTAATATTTTACACAAAGAAGGTACGAAAAATAAAAGTGTCTAGTCACCTAATCAAGTATTGCTGGGAGTCCATGTTAATGGTCGTTAATGCATTACACAAAGAAGGTAGGAAAAATAAAATTGTCTAGTCACCTGATCAAGTATTACTGGGAGTCCATGTTAATGGCCGTTAATGCCTTACACAAAGAAGGTACGAAAAATAAAATTGTCAAGTCACCCGATCAAATATTACTGGGAGTAATATCTTACACAAAGAAGGTAGGAAAAATAAAATTGTCTGGTCACCTGATCAAGTATTACTGGAAGTCCATGTTAATGGCTGTTAATGCCTTACACAAAGAAGGTACGAAAAATAAAATTGTCTAGTCACCTGATCAAGTATTACTGGAAGTCCATGTTAATATCTTACACAAAGAAGGTACGAAAAATAAAAGTGTCTAGTCACCTGATCAAGTATTGCTGGGAGTCCATGTTAATGGTCGTTAATGCATTACACAAAGAAGGTAGGAAAAATAAAATTGTTTAGTCACCTGATCAAGTATTACTGGGAGTCCATGTTAATGGCCGTTAATGCATTACACAAAGAAGGTAGGAAAAATAAAATTGTCTAGTCACCTGATCAAGTATTGCTGCGAGTCCATGTTAATGGTCCTTAATGCATTACACAAAGAAGGTAGGAAAAATAAAATTGTCTAGTCACCTGATCAAGTATTACTGGAAGTCCATGTTAATGGCTGTTAATGCCTTACACAAAGAAGGTACAAAAAATAAAATTGTCTCGTCACCTGATCAAGTATTACTGGGAGTCCATGGTAATGGCCGTTAATGCCTTACACAAAGAAGGTAGGAAAAATAAAATTGTCTAGTCACCTGATCAAGTATTACTGGGAGTCCATGTTAATGGCTGTTAATGCCTTACACAAAGAAGGTACGAAAAATAAAATTGTCTAGTCACCTGATCAAGTATTACTGGAAGTCCATGTTAATATCTTACACAAAGAAGGTACGAAAAATAAAGTGTCTAGTCACCTGATCAAGTATTGCTGGGAGTCCATGTTAATGGCCGTTAATGCATTACACAAAGAAGGTAGGAAAAATAAAATTGTCTAGTCACCTGATCAAGCATTACTGAAAGTCCATCTTAATATCTTACACAAAGAAGGTACGAAAAATAAAATTGTCTAGTCACCTGATCAAGTATTACTGGAAGTCCATGTTGATGGCCGTTAATGCCTTACACAAAGAAGGTAGGAAAAATAAAATTGTCTAGTCACCTGATCAAGTATTACTGGGAGTCCATCTTAATGGCCGTTAATGCCTTACACAAAGAAGGTACGAAAAATAAAATTGTCAAGTCACCTGATCAAGTATTGCTGGGAGTCCATGTTAATATCTTGCACAAAGAAGGTACAAAAAATGAAAGTGTCTAGTCACCTGATCAAGTATTGCTGGGAGTCCATGTTAATGGCCGTTAATGCATTGTGCACAAAGAAGGTAGGAAAAATAAAATTGTCTAGTCACCTGATCAAGTATTGCTGGGAGTCCATGTTAATATCTTACACAAAGAAGGTACGAAAAATAAAATTGTCAAGTCACCTGATCAAGTATTGCTGGGAGTCCATGTTAATATCTTACACAAAGAAGGTACGAAAAATAAAATTGTCTAGTCACCTGATCAAGTATTACTGGAAGTCGATGTTAATATCTTACACAAAGAAGGTACGAAAAATAAAATTGTCTAGTCACCTGATCAAGTATTGGGAGTCCATGTTAATGGCCGTTAATGCATTGTGCACAAAGAAGGTAGGAAAAATAAAATTGTCAAGTCACCTGATCAAGTATTACTGGGAGTCCATGTTAATGGCCGTTAATGCCTTACACAAAGAAGGTACCAAAAATAAAATTGTCTAGGTCCATGTTAATATCTTACACAAAGAAGGTACGAAAAATAAAAGTGTCTAGTCACCTGATCAAGTATTACTGGGAGTCCATGTTAATGGCCGTTAATGTCTTACACAAAGAAGGTACGAAAAATAAAATTGTCTAGTCACCTGATCAAGTATTACTGGAAGTCCATGTTAATATCTTACACAAAGAAGGTACGAAAAATAAAAGTGTCTAGTCACCTGATCAAGTATTACTGGGAGTCCATGTTAATGGCTGTTAATGCGTTACACAAAGAAGGTACGAAAAATAAAATTGTCTAGTCACCTGATCAAGTATTACTGGAAGTCCATGTTAATATCTTACACAAAGAAGGTACGAAAAATAAAATTGTCTAGTCACCTGATCAAGTATTACTGGGAGTCCATGTTAATGGCCGTTAATGCCTTACACAAAGAAGGTAAGCAAAAATAAAATTGTCTAGTCACCTGATCAAGTATTACTGGGAGTCCATGTTAATGGCCGTTAATGCCTTACACAAAGAAGGTACCAAAAATAAAATTGTAAAGTCACCTGATCAAGTATTACTGGGAGTAATATCTTACACAAAGAAGGTAGGAAAAATAAAATTGTCTAGTCACCTGATCAAGTATTACTGGAAGTCCATGTTAATGGCTGTTAATGCCTTACACAAAGAAGGTACGAAAAATAAAATTGTTTAGTCACCTGATCAAGTATTACTGGGAGTCCATGTTAATGGCCGTTAATGCCTTAAACAAAGAAGGTAGGAAAAATAAAATTGTCAAGTCACCTGATCAAGTATTGCTGGGAGTCCATGTTAATATCTTACACAAAGAAGGTACGAAAAATAAAATTGTCAAGTCACCTGATCAAGTATTACTGGGAGTCCATGTTAATATCTTACACAAAGAAGGTAGGAAAAATAAAATTGTCTAGTCACCTGATCAAGTATTGCTGGGAGTCCATGTTAATGGCTGTTAATGCCTTACACAAAGAAAGTACGAAAAATAAAATTGTCTTGTCACCTGATCAAGTATTACTCGAAGTCCATGTTAATATTTTACACAAAGAAGGTACGAAAAATAAAAGTGTCTAGTCACCTGATCAAGTATTGCTGGGAGTCCATGTTAATGGTCGTTAATGCATTACACAAAGAAGGTAGGAAAAATAAAATTGTCTAGTCACCTGATCAAGTATTGCTGCGAGTCCATGTTAATGGTCCTTAATGCATTACACAAAGAAGGTAGGAAAAATAAAATTGTCTAGTCACCTGATCAAGTATTACTGGGAGTCCATGTTAATGGCCGTTAATGCCTTACACAAAGAAGGTAGGAAAAATAAAATTGTCAAGTCACCCGATCAAATATTACTGGGAGTAATATCTTACACAAAGAAGGTAGGAAAAATAAAATTGTCTGGTCACCTGATCAAGTATTACTGGAAGTCCATGTTAATGGCTGTTAATGCCTTACACAAAGAAGGTACGAAAAATAAAATTGTCTAGTCACCTGATCAAGTATTACTGGAAGTCCATGTTAATATCTTACACAAAGAAGGTACGAAAAATAAAAGTGTCTAGTCACCTGATCAAGTATTGCTGGGAGTCCATGTTAATGGTCGTTAATGCATTACACAAAGAAGGTAGGAAAAATAAAATTGTCTAGTCACCTGATCAAGTATTGCTGCGAGTCCATGTTAATGGTCCTTAATGCATTACACAAAGAAGGTAGGAAAAATAAAATTGTCTAGTCACCTGATCAAGTATTACTGGGAGTCCATGTTAATGGCTGTTAATGCCTTACACAAAGAAGGTACGAAAAATAAAATTGTCAAGTCACCCGATCAAATATTACTGGGAGTAATATCTTACACAAAGAAGGTAGGAAAAATAAAATTGTCTGGTCACCTGATCAAGTATTACTGGAAGTCCATGTTAATGGCTGTTAATGCCTTACACAAAGAAGGTACGAAAAATAAAATTGTCTAGTCACCTGATCAAGTATTACTGGAAGTCCATGTTAATATCTTACACAAAGAAGGTACGAAAAATAAAAGTGTCTAGTCACCTGATCAAGTATTGCTGGGAGTCCATGTTAATGGTCGTTAATGCATTACACAAAGAAGGTAGGAAAAATAAAATTGTCTAGTCACCTGATCAAGTATTGCTGCGAGTCCATGTTAATGGCCCTTAATGCATTACACAAAGAAGGTAGGAAAAATAAAATTGTCAAGTCACCCGATCAAATATTACTGGGAGTAATATCTTACACAAAGAAGGTAGGAAAAATAAAATTGTCTGGTCACCTGATCAAGTATTACTGGAAGTCCATGTTAATGGCTGTTAATGCCTTACAGAAAGAAGGTACGAAAAATAAAATTGTCTAGTCACCTGATCAAGTATTACTGGAAGTCCATGTTAATATCTTACACAAAGAAGGTACGAAAAATAAAAGTGTCTAGTCACCTGATCAAGTATTGCTGGGAGTCCATGTTAATGGCCGTTAATGCATTACACAAAGAAGGTAGGAAAAATAAAATTGTCTAGTCACCTGATCAAGTATTGCTGCGAGTCCATGTTAATGGCCCTTAATGCATTACACAAAGAAGGTAGGAAAAATAAAATTGTCAAGTCACCCGATCAAATATTACTGGGAGTAATATCTTACACAAAGAAGGTAGGAAAAATAAAATTGTCTGGTCACCTGATCAAGTATTACTGGAAGTCCATGTTAATGGCTGTTAATGCCTTACACAAAGAAGGTACGAAAAATAAAATTGTCTAGTCACCTGATCAAGTATTACTGGAAGTCCATGTTAATATCTTACACAAAGAAGGTACGAAAAATAAAAGTGTCTAGTCACCTGATCAAGTATTGCTGGGAGTCCAAGTTAATGGCCGTTAATGCATTACACAAAGAAGGTAGGAAAAATAAAATTGTCTAGTCACCTGATCAAGTATTACTGGAAGTCCATCTTAATATCTTACACAAAGAAGGTACGAAAAATAAAATTGTCTAGTCACCTGATCAAGTATTACTGGAAGTCCATGTTGATGGCCGTTAATGCATTACACAAAGAAGGTAGGAAAAATAAAATTGTCTAGTCACCTGATTAAGTATTACTGGGAGTCCATCTTAATGGCCGTTAATGCCTTACACAAAGAAGGTACGAAAAATAAAATTGTCAAGTCACCTGATCAAGTATTGCTGGGAGTCCATGTTAATATCTTGCACAAAGAAGGTACAAAAAATGAAAGTGTCTAGTCACCTGATCAAGTATTGCTGGGAGTCCATGTTAATGGCCGTTAATGCATTGTGCACAAAGAAGGTAGGAAAAATAAAATTGTCTAGTCACCTGATCAAGTATTGCTGGGAGTCCATGTTAATATCTTACACAAAGAAGGTACGAAAAATAAAATTGTCAAGTCACCTGATCAAGTATTGCTGGGAGTCCATGTTAATATCTTACACAAAGAAGGTACGAAAAATAAAATTGTCTAGTCACCTGATCAAGTATTACTGGAAGTCCATGTTAATATCTTACACAAAGAAGGTACGAAAAATAAAATTGTCTAGTCACCTGATCAAGTATTGGGAGTCCATGTTAATGGCCGTTAATGCATTGTGCACAAAGAAGGTAGGAAAAATAAAATTGTCAAGTCACCTGATCAAGTATTACTGGGAGTCCATGTTAATGGCCGTTAATGCCTTACACAAAGAAGGTACCAAAAATAAAATTGTCTAGGTCCATGTTAATATCTTACACAAAGAAGGTACGAAAAATAAAAGTGTCTAGTCACCTGATCAAGTATTACTGGGAGTCCATGTTAATATCTTACACAAAGAAGGTACGAAAAATAAAATTGTCTAGTCACCTGATCAAGTATTACTGGAAGTCCATGTTAATATCTTACACAAAGAAGGTACGAAAAATAAAAGTGTCTAGTCACCTGATCAAGTATTACTGGGAGTCCATGTTAATGGCTGTTAATGCGTTACACAAAGAAGGTACGAAAAATAAAATTGTCTAGTCACCTGATCAAGTATTACTGGAAGTCCATGTTAATATCTTACACAAAGAAGGTACGAAAAATAAAATTGTCTAGTCACCTGATCAAGTATTACTGGGAGTCCATGTTAATGGCCGTTAATGCCTTACACAAAGAAGGTAAGCAAAAATAAAATTGTCTAGTCACCTGATCAAGTATTACTGGGAGTCCATCTTAATGGCCGTTAATGCCTTACACAAAGAAGGTACCAAAAATAAAATTGTCAAGTCACCTGATCAAGTATTACTGGGAGTAATATCTTACACAAAGAAGGTAGGAAAAATAAAATTGTCTAGTCACCTGATCAAGTATTACTGGAAGTCCATGTTAATGGCTGTTAATGCCTTACACAAAGAAGGTACGAAAAATAAAATTGTTTAGTCACCTGATCAAGTATTACTGGGAGTCCATGTTAATGGCCGTTAATGCCTTACACAAAGAAGGTAGGAAAAATAAAATTGTCTAGTCACCTGATCAAGTATTACTGGGAGTCCATGTTAATGGCCGTTAATGCCTTAAACAAAGAAGGTAGGAAAAATAAAATTGTCAAGTCACCTGATCAAGTATTACTGGGAGTCCATGTTAATATCTTACACAAAGAAGGTACGAAAAATAAAATTGTCAAGTCACCTGATCAAGTATTACTGGGAGTCCATGTTAATATCTTACACAAAGAAGGTAGGAAAAATAAAATTGTCTAGTCACCTGATCAAGTATTGCTGGGAGTCCATGTTAATGGCTGTTAATGCCTTACACAAAGAAAGTACGAAAAATAAAATTGTCTTGTCACCTGATCAAGTATTACTGGAAGTCCATGTTAATATCTTACACAAAGAAGGTACGAAAAATAAAAGTGTCTAGTCACCTGATCAAGTATTGCTGGGAGTCCATGTTAATGGTCGTTAATGCATTACACAAAGAAGGTAGGAAAAATAAAATTGTCTAGTCACCTGATCAAGTATTGCTGCGAGTCCATGTTAATGGTCCTTAATGCATTACACAAAGAAGGTAGGAAAAATAAAATTGTCTAGTCACCTGATCAAGTATTACTGGGAGTCCATGTTAATGGCCGTTAATGCCTTACACAAAGAAGGTACGAAAAATAAAATTGTCAAGTCACCCGATCAAATATTACTGGGAGTAATATCTTACACAAAGAAGGTAGGAAAAATAAAATTGTCTGGTCACCTGATCAAGTATTACTGGAAGTCCATGTTAATGGCTGTTAATGCCTTACACAAAGAAGGTACGAAAAATAAAATTGTCTAGTCACCTGATCAAGTATTACTGGAAGTCCATGTTAATATCTTACACAAAGAAGGTACGAAAAATAAAAGTGTCTAGTCACCTGATCAAGTATTGCTGGGAGTCCATGTTAATGGTCGTTAATGCATTACACAAAGAAGGTAGGAAAAATAAAATTGTCTAGTCACCTGATCAAGTATTGCTGCGAGTCCATGTTAATGGCCCTTAATGCATTACACAAAGAAGGTAGGAAAAATAAAATTGTCAAGTCACCCGATCAAATATTACTGGGAGTAATATCTTACACAAAGAAGGTAGGAAAAATAAAATTGTCTGGTCACCTGATCAAGTATTACTGGAAGTCCATGTTAATGGCTGTTAATGCCTTACAGAAAGAAGGTACGAAAAATAAAATTGTCTAGTCACCTGATCAAGTATTACTGGAAGTCCATGTTAATATCTTACACAAAGAAGGTACGAAAAATAAAAGTGTCTAGTCACCTGATCAAGTATTGCTGGGAGTCCATGTTAATGGCCGTTAATGCATTACACAAAGAAGGTAGGAAAAATAAAATTGTCTAGTCACCTGATCAAGTATTACTGGAAGTCCATCTTAATATCTTACACAAAGAAGGTACGAAAAATAAAATTGTCTAGTCACCTGATCAAGTATTACTGGAAGTCCATGTTGATGGCCGTTAATGCATTACACAAAGAAGGTAGGAAAAATAAAATTGTCTAGTCACCTGATTAAGTATTACTGGGAGTCCATCTTAATGGCCGTTAATGCCTTACACAAAGAAGGTACGAAAAATAAAATTGTCAAGTCACCTGATCAAGTATTGCTGGGAGTCCATGTTAATATCTTGCACAAAGAAGGTACAAAAAATGAAAGTGTCTAGTCACCTGATCAAGTATTGCTGGGAGTCCATGTTAATGGCCGTTAATGCATTGTGCACAAAGAAGGTAGGAAAAATAAAATTGTCTAGTCACCTGATCAAGTATTGCTGGGAGTCCATGTTAATATCTTACACAAAGAAGGTACGAAAAATAAAATTGTCAAGTCACCTGATCAAGTATTGCTGGGAGTCCATGTTAATATCTTACACAAAGAAGGTACGAAAAATAAAATTGTCTAGTCACCTGATCAAGTATTACTGGAAGTCCATGTTAATATCTTACACAAAGAAGGTACGAAAAATAAAATTGTCTAGTCACCTGATCAAGTATTGGGAGTCCATGTTAATGGCCGTTAATGCATTGTGCACAAAGAAGGTAGGAAAAATAAAATTGTCAAGTCACCTGATCAAGTATTACTGGGAGTCCATGTTAATGGCCGTTAATGCCTTACACAAAGAAGGTACCAAAAATAAAATTGTCTAGGTCCATGTTAATATCTTACACAAAGAAGGTACGAAAAATAAAAGTGTCTAGTCACCTGATCAAGTATTACTGGGAGTCCATGTTAATGGCCGTTAATGTCTTACACAAAGAAGGTACGAAAAATAAAATTGTATAGTCACCTGATCAAGTATTACTGGAAGTCCATGTTAATATCTTACACAAAGAAGGTACGAAAAATAAAAGTGTCTAGTCACCTGATCAAGTATTACTGGGAGTCCATGTTAATGGCTGTTAATGCGTTACACAAAGAAGGTACGAAAAATAAAATTGTCTAGTCACCTGATCAAGTATTACTGGGAGTCCATGTTAATATCTTACACAAAGAAGGTACGAAAAATAAAATTGTCTAGTCACCTGATCAAGTATTACTGGGAGTCCATGTTAATGGCCGTTAATGCCTTACACAAAGAAGGTAAGCAAAAATAAAATTGTCTAGTCACCTGATCAAGTATTACTGGGAGTCCATGTTAATGGCCGTTAATGCCTTACACAAAGAAGGTACCAAAAATAAAATTGTCAAGTCACCTGATCAAGTATTACTGGGAGTAATATCTTACACAAAGAAGGTAGGAAAAATAAAATTGTCTAGTCACCTGATCAAGTATTACTGGAAGTCCATGTTAATGGCTGTTAATGCCTTACACAAAGAAGGTACGAAAAATAAAATTGTTTAGTCACCTGATCAAGTATTACTGGGAGTCCATGTTAATGGCCGTTAATGCCTTACACAAAGAAGGTAGGAAAAATAAAATTGTCTAGTCACCTGATCAAGTATTACTGGGAGTCCATGTTAATGGCCGTTAATGCCTTAAACAAAGAAGGTAGGAAAAATAAAATTGTCAAGTCACCTGATCAAGTATTACTGGGAGTCCATGTTAATATCTTACACAAAGAAGGTACGAAAAATAAAATTGTCAAGTCACCTGATCAAGTATTACTGGGAGTCCATGTTAATATCTTACACAAAGAAGGTAGGAAAAATAAAATTGTCTAGTCACCTGATCAAGTATTGCTGGGAGTCCATGTTAATGGCTGTTAATGCCTTACACAAAGAAAGTACGAAAAATAAAATTGTCTTGTCACCTGATCAAGTATTACTGGAAGTCCATGTTAATATCTTACACAAAGAAGGTACGAAAAATAAAAGTGTCTAGTCACCTGATCAAGTATTGCTGGGAGTCCATGTTAATGGTCGTTAATGCATTACACAAAGAAGGTAGGAAAAATAAAATTGTCTAGTCACCTGATCAAGTATTGCTGCGAGTCCATGTTAATGGTCCTTAATGCATTACACAAAGAAGGTAGGAAAAATAAAATTGTCTAGTCACCTGATCAAGTATTACTGGAAGTCCATGTTAATGGCTGTTAATGCCTTACACAAAGAAGGTACAAAAAATAAAATTGTCTGGTCACCTGATCAAGTATTACTGGGAGTCCATGTTAATGGCCGTTAATGCCTTACACAAAGAAGGTAGGAAAAATAAAATTGTCTAGTCACCTGATCAAGTATTACTGGGAGTCCATGTTAATGGCTGTTAATGCCTTACACAAAGAAGGTACGAAAAATAAAATTGTCTAGTCACCTGATCAAGTATTACTGGAAGTCCATGTTAATATCTTACACCAAGAAGGTACGAAAAATAAAAGTGTCTAGTCACCTGATCAAGTATTGCTGGGAGTCCATGTTAATGGCCGTTAATGCATTACACAAAGAAGGTAGGAAAAATAAAATTGTCTAGTCACCTGATCAAGTATTACTGAAAGTCCATCTTAATATCTTACACAAAGAAGGTACGAAAAATAAAATTGTCTAGTCACCTGATCAAGTATTACTGGAAGTCCATGTTGATGGCCGTTAATGCATTACACAAAGAAGGTAGGAAAAATAAAATTGTCTAGTCACCTGATCAAGTATTACTGGGAGTCCATCTTAATGGCAGTTAATGCCTTACACAAAAAAGGGACGAAATATAAAATTGTCAAGTCACCTGATCAAGTATTGCTGGGAGTCTATGTTAATATCTTACACAAAGAAGGTACAAAAAATGAAAGTGTCTAGTCACCTGATCAAGTATTGCTGGGAGTCCATGTTAATGGCCGTTAATGCATTGTGCACAAAGAAGGTAGGAAAAATAAAATTGTCTAGTCACCGGATCAAGTATTGCTGGGAGTCCATGTTAATATCTTACACAAAGAAGGTACGAAAAATAAAATTGTCAAGTCACCTGATCAAGTATTGCTGGGAGTCCATGTTAATATCTTACACAAAGAAGGTACGAAAAAATAAAATGTTCTAGTCACCTGATCAAGTATTACTGGAAGTCCATGTTAATATCTTACACAAAGAAGGTACGAAAAATAAAATTGTCTAGTCACCTGATCAAGTATTGGGAGTCCATGTTAATGGCCGTTAATGCATTGTGCACAAAGAAGGTAGGAAAAATAAAATTGTCAAGTCACCTGATCAAGTATTACTGGGAGTCCATGTTAATGGCCGTTAATGCCTTACACAAAGAAGGTACGAAAAATAAAATTGTCTAGGTCCATGTTAATATCTTACACAAAGAAGGTACGAAAAATAAAAGTGTCTAGTCACCTGATCAAGTATTACTGGGAGTCCATGTTAATGGCCGTTAATGCCTTACACAAAGAAGGTAGGAAAAATAAAATTGTCAAGTCACCTGATCAAGTATTACTGGGAGTCCATGTTAATATCTTACACAAAGAAGGTACGAAAAATAAAATTGTCAAGTCACCTGATCAAGTATTACTGGAAGTCCATGTTAATATCTTACACAAAGAAGGTACGAAAAATAAAAGTGTCTAGTCACCTGATCAAGTATTACTGGGAGTCCATGTTAATGGCCGTTAATGCCTTACACAAAGAAGGTAGGAAAAATAAAATTGTCAAGTCACCTGATCAAGTATTACTGGGAGTCCATGTTAATATCTTACACAAAGAAGGTACGAAAAATAAAATTGTCTTGTCACCTGATCAAGTATTACTGGAAGTCCATGTTAATATCTTACACAAAGAAGGTACGAAAAATAAAAGTGTCTAGTCACCTGATCAAGTATTGCTGGGAGTCCATGTTAATGGTCGTTAATGCATTACACAAAGAAGGTAGGAAAAATAAAATTGTCTAGTCACCTGATCAAGTATTGCTGCGAGTCCATGTTAATGGCTGTTAATGCCTTACACAAAGAAGGTACAAAAAATAAAATTGTCTCGTCACCTGATCAAGTATTACTGGGAGTCCATGTTAATGGCCGTTAATGCCTTACACAAAGAAGGTAGGAAAAATAAAATTGTCTAGTCACCTGATCAAGTATTACTGGGAGTCCATGTTAATGGCCGTTAATGCCTTACACAAAGAAGGTACGAAAAATAAAATTGTCAAGTCACCCGATCAAATATTACTGGGAGTAATATCTTACACAAAGAAGGTAGGAAAAATAAAATTGTCTGGTCACCTGATCAAGTATTACTGGAAGTCCATGTTAATGGCTGTTAATGCCTTACAGAAAGAAGGTACGAAAAATAAAATTGTCTAGTCACCTGATCAAGTATTACTGGAAGTCCATGTTAATATCTTACACAAAGAAGGTACGAAAAATAAAAGTGTCTAGTCACCTGATCAAGTATTGCTGGGAGTCCATGTTAATGGCCGTTAATGCATTACACAAAGAAGGTAGGAAAAATAAAATTGTCTAGTCACCTGATCAAGTATTACTGGAAGTCCATCTTAATATCTTACACAGAGATGGTACGAAAAATAAAATTGTCTAGTCACCTGATCAAGTATTACTGGAAGTCCATGTTGATGGCCGTTAATGCATTACACAAAGAAGGTAGGAAAAATAAAATTGTCTAGTCACCTGATTAAGTATTACTGGGAGTCCATCTTAATGGCCGTTAATGCCTTACACAAAGAAGGTACGAAAAATAAAATTGTCAAGTCACCTGATCAAGTATTGCTGGGAGTCCATGTTAATATCTTACACAAAGAAGGTACAAAAAATGAAAGTGTCTAGTCACCTGATCAAGTATTGCTGGGAGTCCATGTTAATGGCCGTTAATGCATTGTGCACAAAGAAGGTAGGAAAAATAAAATTGTCTAGTCACCTGATCAAGTATTGCTGGGAGTCCATGTTATATATTTTACACAAAGAAGGTACGAAAAATAAAATTGTCAAGTCACCTGATCAAGTATTGCTGGGAGTCCATGTTAATATCTTACACAAAGAAGGTACGAAAAATAAAATTGTCTAGTCACCTGATCAAGTATTACTGGAAGTCCATGTTAATATCTTACACAAAGAAGGTACGAAAAATAAAATTGTCTAGTCACCTGATCAAGTATTGGGAGTCCATGTTAATGGCCGTTAATGCATTGTGCACAAAGAAGGTAGGAAAAATAAAATTGTCAAGTCACCTGATCAAGTATTACTGGGAGTCCATGTTAATGGCCGTTAATGCCTTACACAAAGAAGGTACCAAAAATAAAATTGTCTAGGTCCATGTTAATATCTTACACAAAGAAGGTACGAAAAATAAAAGTGTCTAGTCACCTGATCAAGTATTACTGGCAGTCCATGTTAATGGCCGTTAATGCCTTACACAAAGAAGGTACGAAAAATAAAATTGTCTAGTCACCTGATCAAGTATTACTGGAAGTCCATGTTAATATCTTACACAAAGAAGGTACGAAAAATAAAAGTGTCTAGTCACCTGATCAAGTATTACTGGGAGTCCATGTTAATGGCTGTTAATGCGTTACACAAAGAAGGTACGAAAAATAAAATTGTCTAGTCACCTGATCAAGTATTACTGGAAGTCCATGTTAATATCTTACACAAAGAAGGTACGAAAAATAAAATTGTCTAGTCACCTGATCAAGTATTACTGGGAGTCCATGTTAATGGCCGTTAATGCCTTACACAAAGAAGGTACGAACACAAATTAATGATAGATTTATACTAATGCAATACACATAGAAGGTACAATGGAATTACAACAACATAAATAAATAAATATAAATCTATACCCTTTCCCAGCAAAAATTCAACAAACAAATCCAGATATGTATTTCATGTTATATTTAGGCTTATATAGGATAGATAAGATGTTATTTTATTTGTTTGACCAGTTGTGGGTAATTTACCATTAATCAGCAAAAGAACAATACTTAGGATCTGCTTCCTTACATATATATATATTTTTGTCCTGTAGCATTTTAGTTATTTAGTTATGTAAGTTGTTTAACTTTAAGAAACCTTAGAAACCTTAAATTTGTTAGTGTATCTCCTTTGTAATTTGTTGTGAAATATTTTCTAGATGACTAAAAATCTGTTATTCCAGCATTTTTTAGTATTCAGTGTTGCTGAGTTTTCCCTCACTGGTCGTGTAATTGAAAACAAATCACTAATACATGTATGCTTTTCTAGGTATTATACACTCAGATCTGAAGCCTTCAAATTTTATCATTATTGGTGGAAAGTTAAAACTGATAGACTTTGGCATTGCAAAGTCAGTACAGCCAGATAAAACCAGTGTCCTAACAGATACTCAAGTAGGAACATTAAATTACATGAGTCCGGAGTCGATCATGGATTTCTCTGACAGTGAAGAAAGGCCTGTCTATAAGGTATACCAATAAATTAATCCAAACAGTCTTGAAATGACGTACTGGATTCAAAAACCTGAGCTACATGTGGGGATACCAGTTTTGTTTTCACATTCTTTAATGAGTTTATCTTGCTTTTGCCTGACAAGAAGCTTGAAAATGGTCATCAAAGTTTTAGTATATTTTTTTATTTTATTTATTGGAATGTTATTGGTTTGTGTTTGTTAGATTACTTTTACAGTAGTTTCTGACCAGAAACTTGTACAGACTTGATCAACCACCTTTATTATTGTCATAAAATTGGTATTGTGTTACAGATAGGTGTGAAGAGTGATGTATGGTCACTTGGCTGTATATTATATAATATGGTTTATGGTTATACCCCATTCCAAAGAATTGTTAAACAGTTTGCTAAACTGCAGGCAATAGTCAATCCTAGCTACATCATACAGTTCCCGGAAATAGAGGACAAACTACTAATGGATGTTATGAAGGCAAGTTGAGACTTATTTATGTCGGGCTTAGGAGTATTATACACTTGACAGTTACACATACACATCTTCAAAGTCCATTTTTACTGTTGTATATAAAGATCACTGTAAAGTAACACAGTGATTATGATATTTATTTACAGAAGTTAGATTTCAAAAATTTGCTTGCCAATTTTACTATTAAGATTAGATCATTATCAGCAGGGTAAAATGGTTGAACCAGTTTCTTCTGAACTAATGAAAATGACACTAGACAATTATTTCGGTGTGTGGATTATCAAACTAGTCATTACCAGTTTAGCTGATTTCGGGTAAAATGTATAACAAAGCATGATTTTTCCATCTGTTACTGTTGGAAACTTAAAACCAGCTGAATTTTGTTACCTTTTTTCCACAATGGAAAATGACAAAAATTGTAAATAATTGTGTAATATATTCATATTCCCCCCCCCCCCCCCAAAAAAAAAGAAAACTAAAGAGAATTTTGGCTAAAAATCAGATGAAAATTAAAGCCATACTGCAGAAATTATTAATACAATTTCTCTCTTTTGTCAGTGTGTTAGTATTAACCAAGTACCAGTATATCTGTTGTACCTTGATTCACATGCCTGTCAACACTGAGGTTGTGGGTTTGATCCTTACTGTATACAGGGTGTGGTTGACTGCAACCTTAATTGATACGGATTTCTAATTTTTCACCCAGATTGGAGTTTTCTTCATGTATGGCTTCCTCCCCCAATAAAAACTAGCTACTGTTATTAAGCTGAAAAATGGCTAAAGGTAGCATTAAACCCAATTGAAACAAAGAAATGTTCAGTACCCTTTGTGGACATGGTTTCAGTATTTTTTACTATAACGATTAATGCATCTTTATTAAAGTAAGTAAAAGTAACAAAATATTAGATACTGATTTTTTTATTTCTCAGAAATGTTTAACAAGAGATCCTAAGACAAGGCCTGGAATTGAGGAGTTATTACAGCATCCATATTTAACCAGTGGAAAGAAAGAAGGTAAAATTTATTTTAAACTCATGCCTGAGAAAGCATTTTTCTGTCAGTTTCTTTGGTACAAATATTTAGATGTATTATCTAGTGATAACATCAGTAGTATATTTCTCAACATGAACCATAATAGAACACTCAGTGGTCACCACACCACAAAAGTAAGGAGAAGTGACTTCTCGCTGGAAACAAAAAACAGGGAGAAGTGGGTCCCTGACAGGGAGACTTCAAGAGATGCAAGAGTCAATAAACATACTTAATTGTTGCATTCGCTATAAAGTTTTTCCATTTATTTACATCAGATTGTTAACCATTGTGGTATTTATCTCACTTGACCCAGAGGGTCAGTGTGAGCTATTCTCATTACTCTCCATCTAGCAGCAGCGGTGGCTATAAACTTTTCACATTTCAATCTTTTTCTCCAAAGCAACTCTTCCAATTGCAACTAAACTTGGCATGAGTGTTTATTGGTTTGATTTGAAATATTGCAGAAATGTACCTTAGATGGTCTACAAAGTTTTAGTTTTTTGTTTTCGATCAAAAATCTTTGATGGCTGCCACCGTGGAACACAGTTTAGCATAAGACCTTATGGGAAAAACGTACAAATCGCTTCTTCTACGAAACTGTTTCACACAATTACGTCAAATTAAAACATTAAGCTTGGAAACTTGTCTTATTATTTTGAGGGTTCTTGAGCAAACTGGGCGTTCAACGTGACTGCTGGGGCCATTAATTCATTTGGATTGGCTGAAATTTTTGAAAAATTAATTTTGAGTTTTTTGTTTCAATCCAAAATACAAGATTGTTGCCACCATCGACTTTGCTTTACATAGGAACTAATATGAGAAACATACAAATGTCTTCTTGTCTGAAACTGTTCCACAAATTAAAAAAACTATGCAGAAAGTTATCTGAATTTTCTTAGTTTTTTTAGCCGATTGGAAAAACAACATGGCTGCCAGGGTTATTAATGCATTTTGATTGACTAAAATATCAAAATGTGCTTCCCGACAAACCATTTGGCAGATTGATTTGTAATATTTCAGAAATGTACCTTAGCTGGTTACTTTTTGATGCCGATTCAAAATCCAACGTGGCCACCAATATGGAATATAGCTTAACATCAGACTGTATGGGGGAAAACATACAAACATACATACAGCTTCTCAGAAACTGTCCTGCAAATTGCTGAAGATTGGAGAATTATCATGGCAACATACTGAAGAATCATTTTAAATACTTAAAAATAGCATCTTCGCATAAACTGTTAGCATTTAATATCAATATTTACAAGAAAAGTAATGTTTCCTATACAGGTTTTTCTTGTAAGTCAGGTTAGCGATACAGGCTCTTAATAGCCTCTATTTCATGACGATTTCTATGGTAATTTTAAACCATTGATTTTTTTTTTTTTTTCATTGTTATTTATGGTTATCAATAACACTGTACAGAAAATGTAATGATTGCAGTATTCATGTATAATATGTAGTAATCTAATCTGTAATATTTTCCATCTTTAGATTGAATGATAATTTATTCTCAAACTTCTATTGGGTATGATTGTAGAGAAAGACCAATCGGTAGCAGATTACAAAATAGAGAGATTGGTGAAAAAGTTAGCTGACAAGTTTGCCTCATCTCCTAACACATTAAGATCATTAGTGAGAAGTGAAATGCAAAAGGTAAGTATCCTTTAGTTCCAAATATACATTGTATCTGCGAGTTGATGTCTTTTTTTCAGACAACCATACAAAAATTACTCATTTTATCATAAATCATACATTCTGTACAACTTTGAATTTGAAGATTCAAACATTGATTTTCATTTTGTCAAATGGCAGGTTGTGTTTGCATAAGTAGTTGTATGTAAGTTGACTTTGTTTTTGAGAAACAAACCTGTACTACTACTATTCCCTACTGTTACTTGTATATTAAAGTTGGGAGGATTTTATGTCTGTTGGTTCATTCTTTTGTCTGTCCCTCCATCCCACCTCAAGTTTATGGTTTGTTCATTTGTCTGTCTGTCCCACCTCAAGTTTTTGGTTTGTTCATTTGTCTGTCTGTCCCACCTCAAGTTTATGGTTTGTTCATTTCTCTGTTTGTCCCACCTCAAGTTTATGGTTTGTTCATTTCTCTGTCTGACCCACCTCAAGTTTATGGTTTGTTCATTTGTCTGTCCATCCCACCTCAAGTTTATGGTTAGTTCATTTTTCTGTCTGTCCCACCTCAAGTTTATGGTTTGTTCATTTCTCTGTCTGACCCACCTCAAGTTTATGGTTTGTTCATTTTTCTGTCTGTCCCACTCAAGTTTATGGTTTGTTCATTTCTCTGTCTGTCCCACCTCAAGTTTATGGTTTGTTCATTTGTCTGTCTGTCCGACCTCAAGTTTATGGTTTGTTCATTTGTCTGTCTGTCCCACCTCAAGTTTATGGTTTGTTCATTTGTCTGTCTGTCCCAAGTTTACCTTCATGAAACTTGGTATACAGTTACAACAATATGAAATTTCTTTCCTGGAAAAATTCTGTAGGACTGTGCCAAATATTTCATGCTTTAGTGAAGTTAGAAAAGTGGCGTGTTCAAATATAGACATCAGTGTCCCTGAGGGTCAAGGGTTTTCTCCTGGTACTCCAGCTTCCTCCCTGATAAAAACTGGAGGCCGTGATACAGCTGAAAAATTGCTGTCAGTGGCTTTAAGCAACATTGAAACAAACAAACCATGTCCCCAGGATAATTTTTTCTGCTTTTTTTCTAAATTTTATTTTTTACAATTTTCCCACAGACAATTTTATCTAGTTTTCAAAAGAAAATATTGACAACAGGTTCTTTCAGAATATGCTTGACACATACACATTATAATAATATGGACAAGCTTCCCTGAAAAAATAAGATTCATGCATATACATTACACACATCTACATAGAGCTAAGGACTAAGAATACTATATTTCCACATGTATTACAGTGATTTTGTTTCATCTCCTTTCAGGAAACACCAGACCGAGACAGCCCAAACAAAGAAAACATAAGTAACAGAGGACCACTGAAATCACTGAATTTACAAGACTTTTTGTGATAAAAGGAGATATTCTGTTGACATGTTTTGAGAATTTTTAACACTTGGAGTGATAGTAACGCTTATAGTGTTACAGGAGTACCCAGTGTAACAGAATTACCCAGTGAAACAGAAGTACAAATTATAACACTTGTCAAACAGAAGTACAAATAATAACATTTGTGAAACAGAAGTACTAATTGTAACACTTGTCAAACAGAAGTACTAATTGTAACACTTGTCAAACAGAAGTACAAATTATAACATTCGTGAAACAGAAGTACTAATTGTAACACTTGTCAAACAGAAGTACAATTTATAACACTTGTGTAACAGAAGTACAATTTATAACACTTGTGTAACAGAAGTACTAATTGTAACACTTGTCAAACAGAAGTACTAATTGTAACACTTGTCAAACAGAAGTACAATTTATAACACTTGTGTAACAGAAGTACTAATTGTAACACTTGTCAAACAGAAGTACTAATTGTAACACTTGTCAAACAGAAGTACTAATTGTAACACTTGTCAAACAGAAGTACAAATAATAACATTTGTGAAACAGAAGTACTAATTGTAACACTTGTCAAACAGAAGTACTAATTGTAACACTTGTCAAACAGAAGTACTAATTGTAACACTTGTCAAACAGAAGTACAATTTATAACACTTGTGTAACAGAAGTACTAATTGTAACACTTGTCAAACAGAAGTACTAATTGTAACACTTGTCAAACAGAAGTACTAATTGTAACACTTGTCAAACAGAAGTACAAATAATAACATTTGTGAAACAGAAGTACTAATTGTAACACTTGTCAAACAGAAGTACAATTTATAACACTTGTGTAACAGATGTACTAATTGTAACACTTGTCAAACAGAAGTACTAATTGTAACACTTGTCAAACAGAAGTACTAATTGTAACACTTGTCAAACAGAAGTACTAATTGTAACACTTGTCAAACAGAAGTACAATTTATAACACTTGTCAAACAGAAGTACTAATTGTAACACTTGTCAAACAGAAGTACAATTTATAACACTTGTCAAACAGAAGTACTAATTGTAACACTTGTCAAACAGAAGTACTAATTGTAACACTTGTCAAACAGAAGTACAAATAATAACATTTGTGAAACAGAAGTACTAATTGTAACACTTGTCAAACAGAAGTACAATTTATAACACTTGTGTAACAGAAGTACTAATTGTAACACTTGTCAAACAGAAGTACTAATTGTAACACTTGTCAAACAGAAGTACTAATTGTAACACTTGTCAAACAGAAGTACTAATTGTAACACTTGTCAAACAGAAGTACTAATTGTAACACTTGTCAAACAGAAGTACTAATTGTAACACTTGTCAAACAGAAGTACAATTTATAACACTTGTCAAACAGAAGTACTAATTGTAACACTTGTCAAACAGAAGTACTAAATATAACACTTGTCAAACAGAAGTACAATTTATAACACTTGTGTAACAGAAGTACTAATTGTAACACTTGTCAAACAGAAGTACTAATTGTAACACTTGTCAAACAGAAGTACTAATTGTAACACTTGTCAAACAGAAGTACTAATTGTAACACTTGTCAAACAGAAGTACAATTTATAACACTTGTCAAACAGAAGTACAAATAATAACATTTGTGAAACAGAAGTACTAATTGTAACACTTGTCAAACAGAAGTACAATTTATAACACTTGTGTAACAGAAATACAAATTATAACACTTGTGAAACACAAGTACTAATTGTAACAGTTGTAAGTTTACAGAATAACACATTGCAAAAAGTTATACCTTGTACATAAGTGTCACTGTCAGAACTATCAGTCTGTGATGCTAGGTGATTTTATTAACATTTCTACCATAATCTTTTTTTATGCACCAGGCACAATTTATAATAGAAGTACATACTTTTGTTGAAGTTTTAAGAATAAATTAAGATAGCATTGTTTTTTTGGATGAAACAAAAACGAAACTTCAGTCATTATATTAATGTTCTTAACTTTATTATTTATAATTTTAACAGCAGTGATCGTTGTGTTGATGCTGTGTACCATTAATGTACCAAAGATTCAAACTTTTTAAGAAAAAAACTGCTAGACTGTTTATAAATTACTTCTAAAAATTCATGGGACATCTGATATTGGACATCAGATAATGTTTAGATGTCAATGCAGTTAGTCTTTTTGTTGATACAGGTAGGCTTTTTTTTGGCTAATACATTTGTTGACTAATTTCCTGTATATATGTTGAATTCTTACATCTCAATGGTGTGTCATATATATTCTGTACAGTTGGCAATTTTCTTTATATTTAATAAATTGTATGTTTTCACTTGAATTTGCACATATTTAGCAGCAAATAAATTGCAATATTGTACAAAGGTTAATTCAGTTTGTAAACAATTGATGAAATTAATGGTGCTGCTAAAAAGCAAATTAAATTAAATGCGTTATTTTGTAATATTTCTAAATGCAGTTAACATCTTCAATTTGTACATTTAATATTTAAAATAATGAATGCTGAAAAAATATAATTGTATATATGTAAATAAGTGAAAAATGGATTTAGTTACTTCTTTATTAAATAACCAGTTCATTTGTAAGATTAGTTACAGTAAATTTTGTTTAATACATTTGTACCTATCTAAATAAAGCTATTTTTATTATTTTATAGTTGCTTGTTGAGACTTAATGTCCCTTTCAGCAATTTTTATACCCCTGCTCGACCTCCCTTCGTCCTTCCAAATTCGGTGTCTAGGTGATAATTCAAAAAGCTTAAATTAGATTTCATTGAAACTTCTATTGTTACATATCAGGTGGGTAAGAGACTATTGATGCTGAATTCTATCAAAGGTAAAGGTCACAGTCTACAACAAACGTTAGAATTTTAGCCTCGTCTCACTCTAACGCGTTCGAATTTTACTGAAAGTAACCCCCTTCCCCTTTTCGTAATATCAACTTTGTTCGGTTGTGAAAATCCGTCTAGAGGTTGGTTAACCTTAGCCACCAATCGGCTCAAATCAGGAGTTGGCCTCCGTGTATCCTTCGTTAATACTAAAGAGCTAGAAACTCCAGCCCAACCCCTCACTAATATGACTTTTAACGAGCCAATACCTCCCCTTCCAGATTGACCAATTTTAACATTTGTTCCAGAGAGTACTTAGGCCACTATTTACTTGTACCCGGGCTAGAGATATATTCATTTATAACTTAAAGTCAAAGTCTAAACCCCCTTTACCTTAACTCACAAATCATTTCAATCCCGGGATTTACCTAAATTGACCATTCGCTTATACGTAAGAGCTAGAAACTTGGTCCGTCCAACATTATGCCATAGGAATTTCAAGGAGCCTATCCCCCTTCCACAATGGCAACATGAACAGATTTTAATCAACTTTGACATTTTCTTCAGAAGTTTACTCAACCCCAGGCTACTAATGGCCGGATGTCCGGGTAGGCCTTTATAAACAGTTCATTTATTTAAGAAGAGAAACCCTAGCCCGTTCTACACTAAGCAAAGTACCTTTCAAGAAGTCTACCCAACCCTTTCAAAATTAGCAACATGGACTGATTTGACATTTCGTCCAGAAGTATACTTTACATTAAGCCACCAATCGACTTAAACCTGGTTAAGGATAATATATATATGACATGTATATCCAGGAGTCAGAAACCGTTGCCCCGTTCCACAATATGCCGTATGACATTAAGGATCTTTCACCTCGGATCCCCTTCCATAATAAAAACATGGACTGACTGACATTTCTTCCAGAGATTTCTTTATCTTAGGCCATCAATTTGGTTTTACTGGAATTAGGGCTTGTACCCTAATTCAGAAATCATATCCCCTTCTCGCACTCCCCATTTAAATTTTACAGTGTCTATCATTATCCTTTTCCGTATTATCAACATTTGCCGTCTGCAGTTTAATTAAACACCTGAGTAGGCATACATGTGTTCTTCGTTTATATCTGAGAGCCAAAACCCTAGCCCCGTCTCACACTATGCCACTTGTCTTTCAAGGAGCCAACCAGTGATAAATTAACCTTAGGCGAACAAACAGCTTATACAAATTATAGGGCTATAAGTACCATCAATTTATACCTAGAATTTAGAACGTTAGTCGCGTCCTACTCAATGCCATTTGGAATTTACAGACGCTAATCCACTTCCATTTTTCTTAATCTAGACGTTTTGATTTTTATATTACAGGCAGGCAAGTATGTGCCCTTTTTGTTTGCGGTCAGAAAACCTAGCCCCTAGCAATCTGTGCCAATTGATTTTTGCAGTCTACCCACACTTTTCTGTAATTTCAACATTCATTTCGTTTGTAAGACCGTCTATTTGTATTTACTTTAGGCTACCGATCAGCGAGCCACTGGACTACATGTACTCTTCGTTTATACCATAAGAGCCAGAAATCCTGCCCCGCATACACTAAGCAATACGACTGACATTTCTTCCAGACATTACTGAACATTAAGCCATCAATAGGCTCATATCCCGGTAGGGACATAACTTGATTGAAACCGGAATAAAAAAAGAAAAACTTTCTTCAACAAATTCTAAAGCTTTTTGTTGCCTGGTGGTCTATATCGTTGATGGAATTCCTCCAGCATCAAGATTTCTACTTTTTGAATTATCATCCGGAAAACAAGTTTTTGTTAAAATTCCTAACGTTTTTCGTGCACTGCGACCTTGAAATTTGACGGATTTCCCCCAAAATCGATAGGCTTCTGACCAACCTGATATATAACAATATCCCAAAGTTTCATTCAAATCGGATGTAAACTTTTTGAATTATTATCCGGAAACCAAATGTGGACGGACGAACGGACGGACGGAATGACGGACGGACATGAGGACCACTATATACCCCCGACTCTGTCGAGCGGGGGGTATAAAAATATTTGTGAAAATACAGGTATGTATCTACTTCCTTGTTTATGTTTACCACAACTAGTGTCACGAAGGTCCGAAATTAACGGAGGCTAACATTTTTCAGATTTTACGTGCAGTGGCGGATCCAGAGGGGGGTCCAGGGGGTCCGGACCCCCCCTTTCGTTTTGACAAGCATGGGGTCTGGACCCCTTAGCAAAACAAAATGACATTTTAACGGACATGTTTTTAGGTGTCAGGAAATCGTCAGAATGCAGGATTTTACACCATTTCGTTCAGACCCCTTGCCGTAATACGACCTCTGCGAGGTCGGCATGGTGGCCGAAGGCCACCATGACAAATTTGGACCCCCCCCCCCCCTTCCATTTGAGGCTGCATCCGCCCCTGACGTGTGTCTTCAAATTCAAGTTTTGCTACTTCAAATAATGTGATAACTATCAACATTTTAGGTGTGTATAAAGTGGCTTAATTATGATCCAGATCTGGAATAGAAAGAACAAGTTGTATGCTATATGCGTCAGAATTCGTTGTATTATTGCATTTATGATGTTGACCCACCATTTTTGACAATTGTGAGGCTTGTTCCTTTCTGACTTTTATTTCGTACATGCTGCATCTAGACTAAAATACTAGCGAAAACCAGTTCAAAGCAAATGAAAATAAAGCCATCTACTTGGTGTCAGATATTGCAAATATGATGCTGCTCGTGTTGAAATAATAACAAAAAGATCTAAACATGATAAAAATGTGTAGATTAGCAGTCACTTTTAATTTTAAAGATATCTGCAGTAGTGCATTTTCTATTGAATACTACAGAATGATGCAACTAATTATTTCAAATTCAACTTATCTCAGTCAACTTGTGTACTTATCATGCTTATAGATTATGACAAAGAAACATTAATTCAATGTTCAGTTAAAGAATGCTCAGTGTTGCAATTATCCAAACAAGACTTATAACATACCCTTCTTTATCATAACAAGTGTTTTAATATATGATAACAAAAATTTATGGAAGGAATAAATCATTAAAAAAGTTTCTAAGATTTCCACAATTTGTTGAATGCTTGTAGTTACAGAAGTTAATGTTTAAGCCCAGTTCATGACATTGTATACAACTGTGATTTCGTCATTCCAGTGGAGTTGCGTTCAGAGTATTGATTGATTGATTGGATGTCTGCTTTACGTCCAGCGAGCAGTATTTCAGCTATATTCAGGACGGGAACAAGTTAACAAACAATAAATCAACGGAAAATGGGGGTGGGATGGGTCACAGGGAATACAATTTTGACTGCCACTGGAAAAGTCTGGAGTTTTGGGTAGGGGCGGAGAATTTAGCCTTTTGTAGCGGCTACAATGAGCCTACTCTTTTTCGAACTTTACAAAAGGGGTCTTTATCGTGCAAGGAGCATGGCACTCTCCAAACACCTTACCCACTACGGTCCGCGGTAAGGCTTTCCGTATTATGACCTGACAACCCCCCCAACGAGAGGGTCTCCCCTATCCGCCACCCGGGGACGCGCTGGGCTGCTCTGTGGGTCGAGCACTGGGAACCCTCCCAGTAGGGCGTTAAGAGTAAAAATCTCACCTAATGAAAATTGAACGAATGGCAGGACCTAGTGTTCTTATTGGCAGACCTTCAGATTTTGTTACCAGAAGGTCTGTGACCTTCCGTTCAGAAATGTTTTTTTGAACCCCTGAGAGGGAGAGCGGTTATTTCTAACCATGTGATCAATAGTAGACCAACTACTAAACATGTTTTTATGCCGCAGCGACGATAAGTCTGGAGGGTGAGCATATTAATTTACACTTGTTTTTAAATATTTTTACACATTAATTACCTGGCTATAGTAAAAGTTACACCCCCTTGCGCTCAGTGTATTGCTTGCATTTTTTTTATTCCATATTGCAGGGGTCACCACACTAAAAAGGTAGGGAGAAATGACTTCTCCCTGGCAGCCAAACAGGGAGAAGTGAGGCCCTGATAGGGAGACTTCAGGAGACATTAGGGAGAAGTCAGGGGGACCGTACAAATAATTAATTTTTCGCAGTAGTTATACACCTTTTTCATTATTTACATCATTTTGCAGGGATAGAGCTTAACTTTTTTCCTGCAGTAGCCAGCTGGTCCCCTAGCCTGAAAAAATCCAGGAGCCCAACAATATAGTTAGGGGCCCAACTTTTTTCAGCGCAAGTGTGTTTTAACTATAAATTATATGATCATGTGTACAAATTTGCTTATGTACTTGAATTCAGAAGTTATTGTCTTGTTTTGATAATGTTACTACCTACCTTGGATCACTACATACATAATTAGATATTTGAGTCTGTTGGACGCTTGTATTTTGTTTCCAGAAATTAAGATTATCTCTCTAAATGTAGGAACCTCCCCCCAAAGCTACCGGCTATTTGACTCAAAATCCTACATTTCTGGCATTTTTAGCTACCTTTATTCTTCCATATTAGGAATTTATAAAACAAATTAATTTATTTCCATTTTAAGTATGCAGGAAAATGTCCACCCATTTTTCATTCTAGATTTAAGATTTGTAAGACAGAAAAGACTGCCACAGATGCTAACAATACACACACAAACATGACAAATGTATGATTGAAATAGCTACAATCCATTGAGTGCTATTGTATTTGTTTTATGTTTTTTTCATAAATAATTGATATTTAACTATAAACTTGCTATGATAATGATTAAGATTTAAGTTTATGTGTTGTCTGTCTTGTTTTGCATTAAACAAAACAATGAATGTTTTTAGCCGAGTTGCAACGAAGTTGAACTCGGCTATTGTTATGATGATGGCGGGCGGCTGGGCGGGCGGGCGGGCGTCAACAATTGGTTTCCGGACCATAACTCAGAAAGTTGTGAACCGATTTTAATGAAACTTTAGGATATTGTTCCACACCATAACAGGAGGAACCCTATTGATTTTGGGGTACATCCGTTCAAGGTCAAGGTCACAGCGACAGAAAAACTTTAGAAAATTTCTTGAATTAGTGTTTTCGGGAAAATAACTCAAAAAGTTCTCAACCGATTTTAATGAAACTTTGGGATTTTGTTACATACCATAAGAGGAGGAACCTTATTGATTTTGGGGTAAATCCGTTCAAGGTCAAGGTCACAGTGACATAAAAATGTTAGAAAATTTCTTGAATTAGTGGTTTCCGGACCATAACTCAAAAACTACATCAAGTACATATCTGAAATTTTACACAATGGTTCAGTACTGTTAGATGATTCACATATTCATATTTTATGCAACTTTGAAAATTTGTTGATAAAGCTTACATTTTTCCTGCTGAAACCCTTCCTCACTTTGTCTCCAGTTTACATGTAATGCCTGTAATAACCAATTATGTTAAATCTTAACATGAAGACAAGGAAAGTTTTAGTTAATAAAATACGGCAACTCGGCTTTTGCACCCCTGTGCATATCGATTTTCTATATTTAAAATGTACAATAAATTTAATCTTTCTTTGTGTTGAACAAGAAGTAGAAAATGACATCATTGCAAAAATATGTATATTCAATGGAAAATGTGCTATTATAAATTCTTTAAAAAATTGTAAGTGATATGTTATTGTAATTTAATTAATATGCTAAAAGTTACTTCCAAAATACTAATTATTATTATTTGGTTTTAATCTTGACAGTTAATAGGAAACATCGTATTTAAAACCTCCGGAATCGAAATCATATTTACTACCGGTGATTTTCGTAATTTATTTGCTTTGTACTGGTTTCCGCAAGTATTAACTCCATGGTGGTATTGACAACGATAAGTCAGGCGGGAACCAGCTTAGGCGGTTTTGATTAATCCCCTTTTACAAAAAATCGCAGAAAACTACAATGGCTCAGACCAGAAATTTTCCGCATGCGCATCGAAGTGACATAAAATAAAAATCCCCTAGTCTATATTTAGAAATTCCGGAAAATCCCAAACACCTTTTAAGAAATATTTGGTACGGGGACAACATCTGTTTAGACCGAAGAAGTGGGGGTGGGAAGGCGGGCTTGATTTTTTCATACAAATATTTTGAATCTGAAAAATTGTCACAACATCTTTAATAAATAAATATATTTTCCGAGATATGGCCAGAACAAGAAAACTTACTAAGTTCCCTCCCCTAAATCATGGTTGGTCCCTTCCACCCACAAAAGTTTGTTTATATATATATATATATATATATATATATATATATATATATATATATATATATATATATATATATACAGGGACGGATCCAGAGGGTTCTGGGTCCCCCCCCTTTTTTATGGAAAAAATGGTTGAATATGTAGGAAACATGACCAGCGTGGGATCCCAACTGATATCTAGATTGAGAAAATCTAGATGTTCAGCCTTTGTCCAGTGACGCTTTTACAATAAAAAAGGCAGGGGGTCTTAAATATTACAAGTGATTTTTTCCAATAAATATTTTGAGAAATAAAATAAATATATATGGAGTTCCAAAAAAATAAAGCTCTAGTTTTAATGGACTTTAAAGAATGGGAGTGTATATCTGAACTGTATGATTTTTAAATACAAAAACAGGATTTATTTGATTTTTAATTTATAAAATTAATACTATTTTCCTCATAACTTTATCTGGTATCTGTTCTTTATTCTTCAAAAGGCATGTATGCTTTGCTTCGTGAGATTTTAGAACATTTTTTCATTGAAACAGACTATATGCTAGTGATACAATTTGTTTCACAAACTGTTATTTTCTTTAGCACCATAAAATTGGTTCAACCCATCATTTCTTTTGAAATGCCTGTACTAATTAAGGACTGTATAGCTAATTTAATTTATCCTGCATTCTTTTACCTAGTTTGACTTTTCTTCCAATTTTTTTGATTGATTTTGTTAGATAAGTATTTTTTGTTATTACCCCATTGCTTCATGTATGAGCAGATGTTCCTTACTTGTGTAATTTTTTTGACCCTATTATACTAATGCATGCATTGTAAAAAAATGACCTTGATTCACTTGTTTTTAAAGGTCTTTTCTATTGCATATAAAGATTTAATTAAATATTTAAAGGGGAATATAGTCATTGCAAGATACAATATTTAAGGATATGTCTATACTGTCATGTTTGTTTTTGGTTTTATGTCTGCTAATCTCTGAATAAAAAAAATAACAAGGAATCTGCAAGTCTCTGCTCACTCAGAATACCCCCTCTACTTCTCAAAATTAACTAAACAGAGAGTTGATATCGACAGACATAAAATCAGTACCTGCCATAAAAAACATTACTTTAAAGTCATAGACCAAATGATGCTATGTTAAGTAGTTGCTTAGAAAGCTGTTACAAAAATTTTCATCCATTGATCACTGATGTTGATAATTGACACAGTCAGTAAACAGAAAGTATCGTAATTTAATACATGCAATATTACAGGACCTCGTGCCATAGTCATGTAAAAAATTTCAAGTCGCTGTGATAACTAGACAAAGTCGATCTAGCGATCGCTGATACCCCCGCTTTTGTGAAAATTTCTAATGTTTTTTGTGGATTGTGACCTTGAAATTGGATGGATTTCCACCAAAATCAATAGGCTTCTTACCAACAAAATATATAAGAATATTTTACAGTTTCATTAAAATCGGATGAAAACTTTTTTTATTATTTTCCGGAAACAACTTTTTGTAAAAATTTCTAACATTTTTCGTGGACTGTGACCTTGAAATTTGACAGATAGGCTTCTTACCAACCTGTTATATAACAATATCCCAAAGTTTCATTCAAATCACATGCAAACTTTTTGAGTTATCATCCGGAAACAACTTTTTTGTAAAAATTTCTAAAGTTTTTTGTGGACTGCGACCTTGAAATTTGATGTATTTCCCCCAAAATCAAAAGGCTTTTTACCAACCTGATATATAATAATATCCCAAAGTTTCATTCAAATCAGATGGAAACTTTTTAAGTTATTGTCCGGAAACAACTTTTATGTTAAAATTTCTCACGTTTTTCGTGGACTGTGACCTTTAAATTTGATGGATTTCCCCCAAAATCGATAGGCTTCTTACCAACCTGATATATAACAATATCCCAAAGTTTCATTCAAATCGGATGTAAACTTTTTGAATTATCATACGGAAACCAAATGTGGACGGACGGACGGACGGACAGACGGACGAACATGAGGACCACTATATACCCCCGACTCTGTCGAGCGGGGGTTTAAAAAGTTCCTGAGAAAGCTGTTATGAAAGTTATGATGTAGATGGAGGAACGGATATTGGTAAACCAGTATACCCTCCTCGTCTTTGAAGCAGGATTGTAACAATCTTGTTTCCAAAAAAATGTCAAAACAAGTTCAATAAATAAATAATTAACAAAGAATAGTTGATTTAAAATGGTTTATTTATAAAATAATAAGAATTTAAACAAACCTTCATACAAATATATACAACAGGTATATCAGTTTTTGCTTTCTATCATTAAATGACATCATTAAGAAACAACTCTACTGACCACAGACATTGACAAACAACAGGATAACCATGATAACAATAAAAGTACAACAAAATTAAATTTACAAAAATAAAAATAAGACAAAAAAACACAACATATATTGTTATCAATAAATTTCACAAAATCATACTCTATACCTTTATATCAATACAATTAACAGAATAGAGTAAGATACAAGTTACATACATAATAAATGGTACTCTACATGTTGTTATCACTGAATAGAGTATGATACAAGTTACATACATAAAAAATCATACACTACATGTTGTTATCACTGAATAAAGTATGATACAAGTTACATACATAGAAAATCATACACTACATGTTGTTATCACTGAATAGAGAATGATACAAGTTACATACATAAAAAATCATACTCTACATGTTGTTATCACTGAATAGAGTATAATACAAGTTACATACATAAAAAATCATACACTACATGTTGTTATCACTGAATAGAGTATAATACAAGTTACATACATAAAAAATCATTCACTACATGTTGTTATCACTGAATAGAGTATAATACAAGTTACATACTAGTACATAGAAAATCATACTCTACATGTTGTTATCACTGAATAGAGTATAATACAAGTTACATACATAAAAAAATCATACACTACATGTTGTTATCACTGAATAGAGTATAATACAAGTTACATACTAGTACATAGAAAATCATACTCTACATGTTGTTATCACTGAATAGAGTATAATACAAGTTACATACATAGAAAATCATTCACTACATGTTGTTATCACTGAATAAAGTATGATACAAGTTACATACATAGAAAATCATACACTACATGTTGTTATCACTGAATAGAGAATGATACAAGTTACATACATAAAAAATCATACTCTACATGTTGTTATCACTGAATAGAGTATAATACAAGTTACATACATAAAAAATCATACACTACATGTTGTTATCACTGAATAGAGTATAATACAAGTTACATACATAAAAAATCATTCACTACATGTTGTTATCACTGAATAGAGTATAATACAAGTTACATACTAGTACATAGAAAATCATACTCTACATGTAGTTATCACTGAATAGAGTATAATACAAGTTACATACTAGTACATAGAAAATCATACAGTACATGTTGTTATCACTGAATAGGGTATGATACAAGTTACATACTAGTACATAGAAAATCAAACACTACATGTTGTTATCACTGAATAGAGTATGATACAAGTTACTTACATGAAAAAACTTTGATTGCGGGGGGTATAATAAAATTCACTGAATATAGTATGATAAATGCACTGTTCAATGTATTTCTACCAACCCAGTGGCATTGAGATAACAATAAAATTAATGCATTACTTATATTGCGCATTACATATGATACAAACATAATCATTGTCTGGTGCATTTTTTACACCTACACATGTGAAGTGCAGCCATCGACCACACACCTCACACTGCACCCAGCTGTCCTTGCTTGGCTTTTTACACACGAGCATGTCACAAATTGTTCTTTGGGCCTTTGGTTCCTTTGCTGCTTGTATGAGTTTGCATGTGACATGCTCCCTCATAACCAAAGCACTTCTTTGCGATAGAATTGTTGGCTCGATGCCTTTCGATAATGCCAAAGCGTTCTGAAACAAAATATGAAATAATTATTGCTCAAATTTGTTAGAGCCATTTCAGCTTCATCAATCATGTAAAACTCATTAAAGAAATGGTATAGTAATACATGTACTAATACACACAAAATATTATACAATTAATGTCTTTGAAATAGGTCGCTATCAGGATTTATTCAACAGAGAAAATGTAATATTCACCGAGCTGCTAGGCGAGGTGAATATACATTTTTGAGGGCTGATAAATCCTGATGGCGACCGTATATCAAAGTCATTGTTTTATTACATGAATAAAACCACCATCTCCCTTGATCAGAAAAACAGAGCATGCCTTTTCTACTGGAGCACCTGCTTACATTTTGTAATTGTTGTAATGCTAGTTACCCTTAATATTTTTTATTTAATACAGCATTTAGATATCAATTTGCTGATAATCCTGAAATTCCAGTTTGAAATATTGGGAATAGTATAAATAAATCAATATATCGCAGAGCCGACGTTTCTCCCATTTGTTGTTTACACGCACGATGTATGTGTAGCAGACGTCAATGAATTGTGTACAATATAATACAATCCATTTGACTGGACAAATGAATTTATTAAGACGGCTATTCTGATTGGCTAAAACATAAAAACCAGGTCAATATCGGATTCCACGTGACTACTATGCAGCAGAATCGTGCAGCGTTCAAACATTTTATGTAATTTTAGTACTGTTGCGATTTATCGTGACCCAAAAGTTGTTTTTAGACCAATCAAAAACACACAAAATTATATTATGTAATAATACCTTTTATTCAAAACATTAGTTTAGAAATAATTATCACCTTTAATTTAAATGAGTGTTGCTTCAATTCGATTTTCAACACATTCTTAAATTATTTAATCTAAGCTTGGAACTTAATTTATGTATCAAATTAAAAAAAAAGTTATCTTATATGAACCCTGAATATGAACGATGGAAACCATGAGGGCAAGCCATTTATAATTTCCAATATATCTTGGGTCAAAGTCACAGTAACTTAAAACTAAAACTATGGAAAACATAACATGTTCTGGATACAAAAGACATCAATTATGGTCATACATTTTGTCTTGCACTAAAGGAGCACAAAACACAAATTTGGCATATTTGAATAATCCATGGCTGGCTTTGGGTTAAATCATTTGACAATATATTAAGCATATTTTTGTACACAAGTAGTCATTTTTACCATCATTTCATTTTCTTTCAACAAACCATTGGTGGCCATGAATTATTTCTTTGATATTTACATATGTTTACATAACCACAGTACAAGAAAAGAAAGGAAAAAAAATTATATCTACCATTAGTACAAATGGACCACAGCTATTGCCATCCTTCTGCCTGCTTGACTGAAGCTTTCCATTTGTCCATTCCCCTGACAACTCCCCAACTTCAGCACTTCTCATTTTCATATATTTTCTGCAAAATGAATATAGAATTATATGTACGGTTTAATTAAGTATGCAATATAGAAATTCTATTTTTCTTTCAACTGCAATAGAAGACAAAGGCAAACAAAATCACAAATTGTTTATACACAAAAAGCATTGAGGTTTTTGTAAGAAGAGAAGGTTTGTTAAATATTTAGGATTGGGATAATAAGCCTAAGATCACCCAAAGACTGTTTCAGTTATGTTGTATGTCAAATTACTAAATACAATGTTTCAGGACTGTTGAATAATAAATAATATTCTATATTATTCATAACTTTGGTTTTGATTGGATAAAACATTCAAATTTTGGTAGCCGCCTTAGTTTTTAAAGGGTCATTCCACAAATTGTAAGAAATAACAACAGATAAAGTTTAATTAAAAGTTTCAATTGATAGATAAATGAAGACTGTCTATAGTGATAAAAACTTATCACATGCAAAGCCAGTTTATGAAAATGATTCCATATGAAAAAAACATCAACCAACATTTCATTTTTTTGTAACACTGCATAGCAGTACATGTAGTACCTCCAATTTGCAATATATTTGTCATTTGATCCAGCCATGGAGTCTAATATGGATACAGACATTTCTGGAACATGAGCTGCAAGCAATATCCAGTGGTTCTGACACTTGTTGATGGGCTGAAATATCCATGTGTATTGTGACAAAGATACCTACAATTAATGATACAATTATTATTTCCGTACAGCTAGTACATGTATACCTAAAACCTAAAATCATGCAACCTGCCAAGTTTCATATAAATATTTGCCATCTTTCCCATTTAAAAACATTTTAGACTGTTAGTTACATTACATATACATTTGTGACATGCATATTAATGATTTTAATATAATTAGTCGAAAAACTATTATTTTGAAGAAACCAGATGCATTAGGCCTTTACTTACCTTCCTGTAAAACCAAGTATCAAATCTATTTTGCTCCCACAAAACTGCCATGTAGGATGGAAAGACAAAGACATGACCATCTTGTTCCATGTTGTTTTCTTTTTTCAATATACCCATGTAGGCATTCATCACCTGAAAGCAGAAAATAGGATTTTACTGACCAATGTGGATATGTCTGAAATGTATTCATATGTGATTGTCGGTTAACGTATTATGGTATTTGTTAGATTTCTTTGCAGATTTGTGAGTAACTTGTTGATTACCCAGCACTTGGGAGCTTCAATACACAGGTGTAGCATTATCGACATTTAGCAAAGAATCCACTTAAGCCGGTGCTAGGGGCCTTCCTAAAATTGCAGTGAGGTGTGAGTATGAGCTCCACGTTTCAGGCCTCAGTGTGACTTAGTGAGCTTTGTGATTGGCTAAAAACATTTTTGGCTATGAGACATAGACAAAATTTTTATATTCATAAAAAAGAAACTCAAACTGACATGGTAAATCTGATTTGGGGTGGATAGACAGATGAACAGTATGAAGACTATATCCTCGGCCATGCTTCTTTATTTTATTTAGGTAGGGGCATAAAAATATGCTTAATATATTGTCAACCTTATCATTTAACCATCTCGATTCCTGCAATGTTCTCAGGTCCTTTCCCTCCAAAGTTTCGCCCTGAACCTCATACCGGACACTACTGTTTTTGACAAGCATGTATGTTGAGGTTTTTAACAGGCCTTCCTCTTTTAAACTTTTGATGAAATTTTCTGAAATAAATATAAATTGACTTCAGGAAATTAAGTTCAATATTTTAAGGAAATTAATACAGTTATCATTACAAATTTTCCTACCTATTCAACAACACTAATGATTTAGCAAATAAAAGGCCAATTTAAGACTGATTGTTAATTGTCTCATCAATAAGTTTTCAGCATCCAAAAACGTGTCATAATTGACATTTTTACTACCAATACTGTAACTAGCATAATGCTGTGTTCTATTTTTAGCTACAATGGCAAAATTTTTTGAACAAACAAAATTCTCTAGAAGATAGCTTTGTAAAGGGCACTCTACTGAATAACTCTACCAAGTTTGGTAAAATTTGGTTCAGAATATGTTTGACCTTTTGTTTAGGTGAACTTTCCAATATAAACAAATTTCTTTTTAAATTTAATAAGACATTGAATGGAATGTTGCTAAAAAAGTACTACATTAAATAACTTGCTAAGTTCACTTATTTATTATTGAATAAATACCTTCACATTCTGTAGCAAATAAAGAATTCTTTATTGAGGAACAACTTGGCACATCTGATGGTTGTTCTGAAAGAAAATGTTACACTTAAATTTTAATATGCCCGTTTTATTTTCACTAGAATTAAAAGGAGCCAACAGGTTTGGCAATTAGGTTTCTTCAGAGGAAAGAAGTTCAATATTACGGGTAGTTAATTAGAGTTAAGGTGTTTCGAGGGTCTTGGAATTTTTTTTTTGGCACATAAATAGACCTTAATATATCAAATAAAAAAGGATGTCATCGATTAATTAAGTGCGCTATCTGTGTTCTACGAAATAACGATATTTTTGTATAGAATATGTTGGGTTAACTCTATAGAGGCACCTAAAGAAGAATTCCTATTATAGAATCTGTTCAAAATCGCAAGAACAGTCCCTTATTTGAGGTTTTTTTCATCTTAAAACAATACAACTAATTCAGAAGACTATTTGGATGACCATCAAATAGTCTCCTGGGTTGCAAATGCATATTTCTGAAAGTATACTAAAGCAAGCTTCATTTAACTTTAATCTATTTTATGTTTATTTTTTATTTTTATTTTTGAAATTTTGAAAATTAAAAAAATAGGATTTTAACCAAAAAAGTAGGGTTTTTTTTAGGATTTTACAGCTTTAATTAGGAATTTTAGGATTTTAGGGCTGTTTGTAAAAAATAAGGAAAATTAGGAAAATAAGGCCCACTTGAAAGCCTGCAAATTATCGCCCTGTGATTTATTATGGAATTTTAAATAAGTATCTCACTATGATTTATCTATGAAAAGTGTGTTTTTTCTATAAAAAATTAAAAACCTTTTTACAGCGGTAAAATTTCTTCCAAGTTCTAAAACATAATAAAACATACTGCTGTCTTTCAGACACTGTAGGAGTTCTTTTATGGCTTGTTGTGCTTTTTTGTCTGTATCTTTTGGATCAACTTTCAATTTGATGACATCATCATTAACTACAAAAAAAAAATCCAAAATGAGCAAGTATATCTCAATGTACAAATATACAAAGCTGCTTTTTACAATTAGTTGCTATCATATTGTATTAAACAGATACTTCATGAAGTTTATTATCACAAATTAAGAAAGAACACCTTTGATATATCTTCACCTGATTAAAGGGAGACATGTGCTTGTGTGAAAATTCTATCTGTAATTGACATGATTAAAGAAGAAGCTGAACTGGTAATTTTAAATTTCTAGTTCTATTGACAAAATAAATACCCATTCTGGCCATCAGCATAAACAGAATTTCAACTAGACAAAGATCAGACACATGAAATTTCTTTGGCATATAATTCTTAACATCTTTCAAGAGCTGACCGCCATCTTCCTTCACCATTTCAAGAGCAGCACCAGCTCTTCTTCCGGCTAAATTTGTCCCTACATAATTTCCTTTTACAATTATATTTTCCCAGTCATGCTCTCGGATTGTTTTCATATATTCTGGAAAAAAGAGGCAGATTTTTATTTCTGTCTGTCTTGTAAGTACTGCTCCTACTAAATCATTTGACGATTTTGTTATAAGACTTTACAGAAAGAAAGTGCATCATATGGAGATGAGCATACATCAATTTCATTTCTCAAAGATATCATTCAGGGGATATAATTATACTTTGAATTGGGAGATATCATTTAGGAGCTCATAGTATTCTTAGTTTATTTTTATTAGTTTAATTTTTTTTAATTTATTTATTTGATATTGAAATGTAAACAAATGAATGGACAGACATAATAGAAAGTAATGTTAGAAAATAGAATACCTATCAACAATGGTCTTATTTCGATCTCCTCCAATTTCTGTTCTTCTGCTCGGGAACTGTTCTGTTGCTTGCCTAAACCTAAAGTACATTAATTGCTTCATTTAAATAAAATGTATGAAATAATGATCGAGAGCTACTAATTTGCTAAAATTTGAAAAAAAACATAAGCCCAAATATAAAAGGATTTATGTGAACAAATTTTGATGTATTAGTAACACATTGCATGGAAATCTAAATAAACTACCGTAAAACGGTGTGTATAGTCCGCATTTACGTATTGTCCGCACCCCTTTCTTGGACCAGAAAATTGCGGAAAAATTCTTATATGCATGTACGATCCGCACGTACAAGTTTTCAAAAAACGTCTCAAAATGAAGACTTGGTCGCGCTTCTTAACAAGTTTTAACTTTAATATGTAATTTATTGTCTTTTAAAATAAAATTTATGTTTATATTTTTATTAATTTCTAGTGATTGTAATAAATTAAATAAAAAATAGAACATTCTCGTACCGTCTATTTTGATCGTTGTTAAAACAGATAATAAAACATTTTGAAACCAAAACAATTTGTCAACTTTGATTCATCAATCAAAACAAAGAAAAGAATAAGATTACACGTTTTATTTTAATCCCTGAATGATTGCAATCAAAACATCAATCTTTAAACACTTGAGGTTACATAACGACGCCAATTACATTTTACGCAATACCGGTTACACATCTACTATTTTCGTATCTGTTTTAATTTTTATTCGTCCTATATAATTAATATAATATTACTAAAAATAATTTAAGTAAAAATTAATATCAAAACAATGTATACATATGGAAGTTTGTAAAAGAATAATGTTAGAATGGTACGAAAATACCGCATATGACACTACAACAAAATGGCGACCGCCATTGACAACAATCAACGGGGCGAAAAAAACTATCGAGTCTGTATTTATGTATAATCCGCACCATTCCTTTCCAACTAAAATTAAAAGAAAAAGACCGCAGACAATACGACCCTAATTACGTTAACTGGTTTAATGTAACATCGCCATGATCACATACTTTTGGCTTTTATATTCAGTTGTGGAGTTGTTCTTCTAAAGTTGAATTTTACTTTCTTGCCTGGTGTCTCTGTAAATATGATTAAGATATTGCATTAATTTATTAATTTATTAATAAATGAAGTTTGGTTAAAAAAGCAAATATCTATTTATCATAATGGACACTTTAAAGTTAAGTTTTTCTTAGTTTATATTTTTGCCTGTAAAGTAAAATATCACTGCTGATACTTTTGTGTTTGGCATCAATTTTTAAATTTGACAAAGTTTCATCACTTTTTTAGGGTTTGCATACTTTCATTTCTATCATTTTAATCTTTGTTGAATATATATGTCATATATAAAATTCATATTTTCGTAATCTAAAGAAAATTGACTTTCATTTCACATTTAAATACTATAAAACTTTAAAAAATACAGGAAGACCCAGTGTAACGTTTTATGTTTAAGTTTGCACTAAACATGTGCCTCTAATAGATGTTGGACATGGAAAGTGTTGCAAATGTTATGCCTGTACTTACGACCATCATCTTTGTTTTGTCTTTTGTCATGAGATGACAATTTTATCTTTTTGACTGGATTCACATCTAAAATATTGGAAAAAAATAATGAGTGTTTATAAGGCAAGAGGTGACTTAGTTGTTTTTTGTAATACCTCTCCTTTCCTTTTACCATTCTTTATGCTTTCTAAATAAAAAGAATATTACAAAAAGTGAATATGGCAAATTAACTATAATAAACAAATATGCAATGGGTTATTTATACAATAGTTGCTTATATAGAGGGCATTGTCATAATATCTTGACTGCACAAGGGAGAGTGGTATTGCCTGAAACATTGATAATGCCCTCGCGTCTAATTACTGCAAATTAACTAATACCAGCTGACCTTGTTTTATCCAATTAAAACAAACATAATTTTACTGATATGAAATAATTTGATTTATAACATATATATTAAACATAAAAACCAATTTCAAATCCACTGAGAGCCTAAGAGGCATTGATTCCAGTGTACTATCAATAAGTAGACATTTGCTGGAGGTAAGTATTCATGTCTTATAATTAATAACAAGAGCAAACACCAAAGAATTTCTCATCTGCCGGCACCATAAGAAAATAGAAATATAAATAAATTCTTTGTTATACTTCCCTGCTTGCAAAAACTATGTCTCCTCCTTGTTTTCCTGTTTTACAATAAGTTCAAAAAGCAGGAACACCACAAAATTTTGAAAATCATATTTTTCCTAATAATATATGCATATATATGGTGTACTAAGTACATACTATTTCATGTCAATTTATCAATAAATATATTTTAAATTACCTGGAATGTTTTCATCGTGCTCATTGCTTTGATTGGTTTTCAATCCAAGCACTTGTGGTGTCTGCTGTTTCAACTTTCTTCCTGAAAAAAATAACAAGAAAAAACTGTTGTGTTTTCAATATCCAGACTACACAAAAGAAATTAGAAATAAAACTTTAATATGTTGAATTCATACCTAAATGTAAGTAAGAAACTTGGTGTTAATGCAATAAAGTATAACCACAGCATGTACAAAACTATTTCAACGATTAAATTGATCAATTTTTATCTGACAAAGTGAAAATTTTTCCCGCATTATATTGGATCAGCTGTAATCAAAGACTTTGCACATCAATACACAGAATTTCTAAATTTTCCAAAAACATCATAACTTGGCATAGAAATGTTCCATTTTTGGGTAAAATTCTACCAAATAAGGTTGGTTCTATAGTATTTACATTAGTGTTGATGACTGAAAAAGAAATATGGCAGAATATCAGTCTTACAATAAACCCTTGATGAAAAGTTAATTGGTAGTTGAAGGAAAATGAAATAAAAACCTTTAACACTGGAGACTTGAAGTTTCCTTTTTCTTTTTGATGGCAAATCTTTTAATACATGTCCTGTTCTGTTGACACTTGCAGGCTTCTTCCTCTCTTTTTGCTCTGGCTCCAACAATAAGCCACCAGATGTTGGGCATCCTCTGGTCAGTTCATTGGCCATTTCATGTAACTGATCCCTGAACCTGTCTAATTTCTCCACTGAATCAACAATATACGACAAATTGTTGAGTCTATGAAGTTCTTCCCTGAACTTCTTTGCTGATCTTTGGAGGTCTAAAGTTGTTAGTGACGGCTCCTGTTCAGGCCCTTGTTCATCATCTGGAATCTGTTGTGCCTCTTCATATTGCAACTCTCTCTGATCAGTGTTTGGAAGTGGAAAAATATTAGCACAGTCTGTATCAATAATAAATTGGGGAGTTCTCTTGTATATATCTGGTAGAGAGTTCCAGGAAAAGTTGTCAACATGCTTGAAGATAGCACAAAAATGTTTGCACAGTAGATGGCTCCTCTGAAATTCTCTGCACTGGCATGAAGGTTGTTGATTTTCACTCCCTAGGAAAACTTTGTATCTGTCACTTTTATTGGATGATGTAACTTCAACAGTATTGCTGTTGATTACCTTTATCATTTCTGGAGTAATTGAAGTGGCTTTCATTGCTGTTTCTCTGAGGTGTTTTATCAAGTGGAATGGCTTGTGTGCCAATTCAGGTGGGATACTTTCATTTGGCTCCCTCCAACCTGCTGACATTGTTACATTACTTGCAAGATATCTGTAAGAAGAAAAAGAAACATGAAATGAAAAGTAAACTCAGGTTACAAGCCTTGTAAGACTTTAAAACTCCATGTTTTACGAAAAAGAATGACATAAACATAATTAAATATACTGTAAATGAGTGGGTACGTTTTTAGGGTATAAATGGCCCATAAATTTAAGTTTGCCAGATTTGGCTGAAATTTTCATTTAAACATTTTAAATGTCTATATTTTAACATTTTATTATATTACTAATTACTTTCATCATCTTTTAGTTTGGATCTTTGAAAACAGATTAAAATGGAAAATATGCTACATTTTGCGAAAAATAAGCGTTCTTGAGTAATATTTTCTAAATTCTATTGTAAAGCCATGCCCAAAATGAATGAATGGTATGATATAGAAAGTTCAAAAGCAAGCAAAAATCAGTGCTGCAACCTAAGCATTTAAAAGCTACATTAAAATTTAAATGATTTTTTTACAGGTTTATAAAGTAGAAAATCACTTCACATTACATTACAACACACACCATTTATAAGTATATGAATGCACTAAGAAAATACATGAAGAGAGGTAATATAAAGATATTATTATAATAAAGAGATAACTATTTGTGCATATAATGCAGATTAATAATGAAGGAATTGTTAGCATAGGTTTTACATTTTAATGATACATGTATATCTGCTACATGCAGATTAATAATGAAGGAAGTGTTAGCATAGGTTTTACATTAATGATACATGTATATCTGCTACATGCAGATTAATAATGAAGGAAGTGTTTGCATAGGTTTTACATTAATGATACATGTATATCTGCTACAGGGAACATGTCTTATTTAGGAATATGCATTATCCCTGAAATTGCAGGGAATATGAATTATCACTAAACTGATCAGGGAATAAGTAAAATTAATTATTATAATAAAAATTTAAATAAAATCCAATGAATGATAAATATTAAAATCTATGTTTATTTAACATGAATTAATCCATTTGCCTACATCAATCTTCAATAGCTATGCTGGAAACAGACATAATTTTGAAAACTGTTAAAACATTAAACTTTGAAAAATTATGCAATAAACTGTTGGAATTTTCTTTTAAGATAATTTAAGATATACATATTCCCTGGCTGTTTTAGCACTTATGAATAATCCCTTCAGTGGTTAATAATTCATCGTCGGAAACCCACGTAGGTCGCGTTCTCCCTTTGCTACCACTTGTAATTATTTTCTCGTTTTCATGAATATTCAATGTCCTATTTTGATTGGTCGCTTGTACTTCTGGCGAAACATTTGAACTAATCAAAATAGTTTTCTCCAATAAACATCGTTACCATTGGCTTCTTAAATTTAATGAATATTCATGAAAACAAGAAAATATCTACAACGCGACCGAACATGTGTTTCCAACGATGTTAATGATTATTCTGTATATATTCCCTAAAACTTTCAGGGATTATGTTTATTTCCTAATTAGACAAATTCACACTAAGATATCATCTACAATACTTACCAAAAAAAAACTGAAGAGCAATTTCAAATAATAAGTAACAAATTTTAGTGAAATATTTTTGTTACTGTTGCATTTATTTCTATTCAACTGAAATTTCCCGTTCTATTTTAAACATCATATGTTACAAAAATTATGTTTCACTGTTAAGAAATTGTATTTTGAGACAAGTATACATTTGTTGTTTCAAGAAATCAACTAAATCAAGAACAATAACTGCATGTTGCAAAAGATCATTTTCAAGGACAATCTATGCAATTTATATCATAAAAGTACAAGGCTCAAAGCCTAATTAAATTTTACTTATGTATGCATACAGTCCATAACTTGAAAACAACTTTAAATTTGATGAGTGTTTGATAGACACATTTGTCTTCATTTTTATGAAACAATTTATCAAGGCATAAATACAACTTACTTTCGATATGCATCCACAAAGAAATCTTGAGTCAACACTGTCATCAAATTTGACAAGGTTTTTACACGGAACGGTGCTAGGTATTCATATTTAAATACTTTATTCTGAGCTTCAACGCCATTATTGGTATGGACAACTAAAGTAAGTGCACTATTCCTGTAGGCCCAAACCCAGGACTGAAAAAGAAGTGGCATCTATTACTACGAAATGTGTCTATAAGACGAGGAATACCTCTCCCACATTTGACCTTAACCAAAAACTTAACCAGTGTTACGGATGGAAGGACAGAACCTGGTAACACTAGATACCCCATCCACATACATGGTAGGGGTTTAAAATTTCATATTCAAGTATAAGAAAATTATTTATCAGTTACGTGCACAAATTTCAAAAGTCTTGTTCATCCTTGTTGAAGATCCTCGAACAACATCAAGATTTAGAACAGGAATCAAAGCCATGTTCCTTGATAATTAAGATTTTTATTACATATATAGTGTGATTTATTGTCACATTTACATTCACTCCATTTCCCTCCTGTTTTATGAATAAAAAGAAATAAAAGAAAACACGAAACACAAGAATCATGTTAAAACTAGAAACTATATCTACAAAATAAGGTGCACCTGTCCTGTGTTGCATATTTCAATTTGAAAGAACTTAGCCAAAGTGTTACAGATGTACTCAGGTCTCATGCTAGGGTCAAAATTATAGTGAGAAGTCACTTCTCTTTTGGGTGGCTGACAGGGAGAAGTGAGAATATAACAGGGAGAAGTGGGTGGACAACAGGGATAATTTGCATTATATGTCGTGGGAAAGCGTCCTGTTTACTTTGTGTTTTTTTAAAATAAGTGCTGGCATTTGCATTTTTATTGTTATATGTTTTATTGTAGTTTAATTTATTGAGGATAAGTATCAAAGATTTGATTAACTATTCAGTGTACTTATTTCACACATTTTCATAAATACATGTATTAAGCATAACAATAAAAAAAAGAATCAACTGTCACAAGTTCTGTTCATTAAAATAAATGTTTCTTTTTTCATTGATATACGACTTGATTGATTTATAATGAAGTACTATTACAACTACAAGTTGAAAATTACATCATTGTGGCACATAATATATTATATAAAATTGTAAAATTCACTATTTAACTTAACATATTTAACTTAACTTTGTTTAAAGTAACTGCCAAAATACTATTTTTACTATGTTTCTATCATTGCAAAATTCATTTCACCACTATCAGCATAGTATATTTGCAATCTCTGGCAGCGAATTCATATCCGCGCTGGAAATTTTCACAAGTTCTTGTGCTCTGAACTGGTTTCCAGTGGTAATTTAAACCTACGCTTTATATACCAAATAACAGTTAAAAGGGTACCAGTTGAACTTTGGCGCGTTAACATAATAAACATGACGCTGTATTAAAAAAACCAATAAAATTTGAAAGGCGACATTAGGCGATTCTACAAAATGAAAGGGAGACTTCACTTCGCTTTGGATTTGATTGACAGCGAAGTGGGACCACGATAAGGCGACTTCTTCGCCCGAGTCGCCTGCCAACGCAAGCCCTGTGTAATTACAAATGGGCAGACACTGGTAACATTAAATACCCCATCCACATACATGGTCGTGGTATGTTAAATTTGTAACGTTTTGCAAAAGGCTGTAAATAATACCTTGTATTTGTCATTTAATAACCACTGTTTCATTATGTAATCCTGCAGTTTTGGCTGCCTTTTCCATAGTGTGTTCTCCATTAAATGATTAAGGTTGTCTTGATATTCCTTATCATTGAATGACTCTGCAACTCTCTAAAAATGAAGAAATTATTTGCATGTAAAAATAAAGATATAAAAACACTTAAAACTTAGCTTTGGCAGCAAATTATCATACCAAATCAAGTTTCTTCTTACATACATGTATTTTGTTGTATGGTGTATATCATAGTTAATTTTAATATCTTGTTAATCTAAATTACAGACTTGAGAGTTGTGTTGTGATTGTTAATGAGAGCGTCATCCATCAAACGCACAGGCAGTTTTTAATAAAAGCTTCATTATTCCAATGAATTCTGATTTCAAATAATTTCATTCTGACATTAAGTATTACATTTTCTATACTCTGACATAATGCAACATGCATATATTTTACAGATTATTACATACATTTAACATATCAAGTGTTGCTTCTTGGTTTTCAACATCATTTTTGATGGTGGAAGTCCACCTCTGCCATGCTTGTTTCCTATGGAAATCACATATAAATATACTGGTATCTGAAAAGTATGTAACTTGACATGTTAAATTTAAAATAAAGAAATGGAGTAGTCTCAAAGGACTCTGCGATTATACTGTTATACAGCCTATACAGCCTTATATCTGACTGGAGGTGTTGTATATCTATGGTAGACAACAAGTGGAGTCAGATTATATGTTATACAGCCTATACAGCCTTATATCTGACTGGAGGTGTTGTATATCTATGGTAGACAACAAGTGGAGTCAGATTATATGTTATACAGCCTATACAGCCTTATATCTGACTGGAGGTGTTGTATATCTATGGTAGACAACAAGTAGAGTCAGATAATATGTTATACAGCCTTATATCTGACTGGAGGTGTTGTATATCTATGGTAGACAACAAGTGGAGTCAGATTATATGTTATACAGCCTATACAGCCTTATATCTGACTGGAGGTGTTGTATATCTATGGTAGACAACAAGTGGAGTCAGATTATATGTTATACAGCCTATACAGCCTTATATCTGACTGGAGGTGTTGTATATCTATGGTAGACAACAAGTGGAGTCAGATTATATGTTATACAGCCTATACAGCCTTATATCTGACTGGAGGTGTTGTATATCTATGGTAGACAACAAGTAGAGTCAGATAATATGTAATACAGCCTTATATCTGACTGGAGGTGTTGTATATCTATGGTAGACAACAAGTAGAGTCAGATAATATGTTATACATCCTTATATCTGACTGGAGGTGTTGTATATCTATGGTAGACAACAAGTGGAGTCAGATTATATGTTATACAGCCTATACAGCCTTATATCTGACTGGAGGTGTTGTATATCTATGGTAGACAACAAGTGGAGTCAGATTATATGTTATACAGCCTATACAGCCTTATATCTGACTGGAGGTGTTGTATATCTATGGTAGACAACAAGTGGAGTCAGATTATATGTTATACAGCCTATACAGCCTTATATCTGACTGGAGGTGTTGTATATCTATGGTAGACAACAAGTGGAGTCAGATTATATGTTATACAGCCTATACAGCCTTATATCTGACTGGAGGTGTTGTATATCTATGGTAGACAACAAGTGGAGTCAGATTATATGTTATACAGCCTATACAGCCTTATATCTGACTGGAGGTGTTGTATATCTATGGTAGACAACAAGTGGAGTCAGATTATATGTTATACAGCCTATACAGCCTTATATCTGACTGGAGGTGTTGTATATCTATGGTAGACAACAAGTGGTCAGATTATATGTTATACAGCCTATACAGCCTTATATCTGACTGGAGGTGTTGTATATCTATGGTAGACAACAAGTGGAGTCAGATTATATGTTATACAGCCTATACAGCCTTATATCTGACTGGAGGTGTTGTATATCTATGGTAGACAACAAGTGGAGTCAGATTATATGTTATACAGCCTATACAGCCTTATATCTGACTGGAGGTGTTGTATATCTATGGTAGACAACAAGTGGAGTCAGATAATATGTTATACAGCCTATACAGCCTTATATCTGACTGGAGGTGTTGTATATCTATGGTAGACAACAAGTGGAGTCAGATTATATGTTATACAGCCTATACAGCCTTATATCTGACTGGAGGTGTTGTATATCTATGGTAGACAACAAGTAGAGTCAGATAATATGTAATACAGCCTTATATCTGACTGGAGGTGTTGTATATCTATGGTAGACAACAAGTAGAGTCAGATAATATGTTATACATCCTTATATCTGACTGGAGGTGTTGTATATCTATGGTAGACAACAAGTGGAGTCAGATTATATGTTATACAGCCTATACAGCCTTATATCTGACTGGAGGTGTTGTATATCTATGGTAGACAACAAGTGGAGTCAGATTATATGTTATACAGCCTATACAGCCTTATATCTGACTGGAGGTGTTGTATATCTATGGTAGACAACAAGTGGAGTCAGATTATATGTTATACAGCCTATACAGCCTTATATCTGACTGGAGGTGTTGTATATCTATGGTAGACAACAAGTGGAGTCAGATTATATGTTATACAGCCTATACAGCCTTATATCTGACTGGAGGTGTTGTATATCTATGGTAGACAACAAGTGGAGTCAGATTATATGTTATACAGCCTATACAGCCTTATATCTGACTGGAGGTGTTGTATATCTATGGTAGACAACAAGTGGAGTCAGATTATATGTTATACAGCCTATACAGCCTTATATCTGACTGGAGGTGTTGTATATCTATGGTAGACAACAAGTGGAGTCAGATTATATGTTATACAGCCTATACAGCCTTATATCTGACTGGAGGTGTTGTATATCTATGGTAGACAACAAGTAGAGTCAGATAATATGTAATACAGCCTTATATCTGACTGGAGGTGTTGTATATCTATGGTAGACAACAAGTAGAGTCAGATAATATGTTATACATCCTTATATCTGACTGGAGGTGTTGTATATCTATGGTAGACAACAAGTGGAGTCAGATTATATGTTATACAGCCTATACAGCCTTATATCTGACTGGAGGTGTTGTATATCTATGGTAGACAACAAGTGGAGTCAGATTATATGTTATACAGCCTATACAGCCTTATATCTGACTGGAGGTGTTGTATATCTATGGTAGACAACAAGTGGAGTCAGATTATATGTTATACAGCCTATACAGCCTTATATCTGACTGGAGGTGTTGTATATCTATGGTAGACAACAAGTGGAGTCAGATTATATGTTATACAGCCTATACAGCCTTATATCTGACTGGAGGTGTTGTATATCTATGGTAGACAACAAGTGGAGTCAGATTATATGTTATACAGCCTATACAGCCTTATATCTGACTGGAGGTGTTGTATATCTATGGTAGACAACAAGTGGAGTCAGATTATATGTTATACAGCCTATACAGCCTTATATCTGACTGGAGGTGTTGTATATCTATGGTAGACAACAAGTGGTCAGATTATATGTTATACAGCCTATACAGCCTTATATCTGACTGGAGGTGTTGTATATCTATGGTAGACAACAAGTGGAGTCAGATTATATGTTATACAGCCTATACAGCCTTATATCTGACTGGAGGTGTTGTATATCTATGGTAGACAACAAGTGGAGTCAGATTATATGTTATACAGCCTATACAGCCTTATATCTGACTGGAGGTGTTGTATATCTATGGTAGACAACAAGTGGAGTCAGATAATATGTTATACAGCCTATACAGCCTTATATCTGACTGGAGGTGTTGTATATCTATGGTAGACAACAAGTGGAGTCAGATTATATGTTATACAGCCTATACAGCCTTATATCTGACTGGAGGTGTTGTATATCTATGGTAGACAACAAGTAGAGTCAGATAATATGTAATACAGCCTTATATCTGACTGGAGGTGTTGTATATCTATGGTAGACAACAAGTAGAGTCAGATAATATGTTATACATCCTTATATCTGACTGGAGGTGTTGTATATCTATGGTAGACAACAAGTGGAGTCAGATTATATGTTATACAGCCTATACAGCCTTATATCTGACTGGAGGTGTTGTATATCTATGGTAGACAACAAGTGGAGTCAGATTATATGTTATACAGCCTATACAGCCTTATATCTGACTGGAGGTGTTGTATATCTATGGTAGACAACAAGTGGAGTCAGATTATATGTTATACAGCCTATACAGCCTTATATCTGACTGGAGGTGTTGTATATCTATGGTAGACAACAAGTGGAGTCAGATTATATGTTATACAGCCTATACAGCCTTATATCTGACTGGAGGTGTTGTATATCTATGGTAGACAACAAGTGGAGTCAGATTATATGTTATACAGCCTATACAGCCTTATATCTGACTGGAGGTGTTGTATATCTATGGTAGACAACAAGTGGAGTCAGATTATATGTTATACAGCCTATACAGCCTTATATCTGACTGGAGGTGTTGTATATCTATGGTAGACAACAAGTGGAGTCAGATTATATGTTATACAGCCTATACAGCCTTATATCTGACTGGAGGTGTTGTATATCTATGGTAGACAACAAGTGGAGTCAGATTATATGTTATACAGCCTATACAGCCTTATATCTGACTGGAGGTGTTGTATATCTATGGTAGACAACAAGTGGAGTCAGATAATATGTTATACAGCCTATACAGCCTTATATCTGACTGGAGGTGTTGTATATCTATGGTAGACAACAAGTGGAGTCAGATTATATGTTATACAGCCTATACAGCCTTATATCTGACTGGAGGTGTTGTATATCTATGGTAGACAACAAGTAGAGTCAGATAATATGTAATACAGCCTTATATCTGACTGGAGGTGTTGTATATCTATGGTAGACAACAAGTAGAGTCAGATAATATGTTATACATCCTTATATCTGACTGGAGGTGTTGTATATCTATGGTAGACAACAAGTGGAGTCAGATTATATGTTATACAGCCTATACAGCCTTATATCTGACTGGAGGTGTTGTATATCTATGGTAGACAACAAGTGGAGTCAGATTATATTTTATACAGCCTATACAGCCTTATATCTGACTGGAGGTGTTGTATATCTATGGTAGACAACAAGTGGAGTCAGATTATATGTTATACAGCCTATACAGCCTTATATCTGACTGGAGGTGTTGTATATCTATGGTAGACAACAAGTGGAGTCAGATTATATGTTATACAGCCTATACAGCCTTATATCTGACTGGAGGTGTTGTATATCTATGGTAGACAACAAGTGGAGTCAGATTATATGTTATACAGCCTATACAGCCTTATATCTGACTGGAGGTGTTGTATATCTATGGTAGACAACAAGTGGAGTCAGATTATATGTTATACAGCCTATACAGCCTTATATCTGACTGGAGGTGTTGTATATCTATGGTAGACAACAAGTAGAGTCAGATAATATGTTATACATCCTTACATCTGACTGGAGGTGTTGTATATCTATGGTAGACAACAAGTGGAGTCAGATTATATGTTATACAGCCTATACAGCCTTATATCTGACTGGAGGTGTTGTATATCTATGGTAGACAACAAGTGGAGTCAGATTATATGTTATACAGCCTATACAGCCTTATATCTGACTGGAGGTGTTGTATATCTATGGTAGACAACAAGTGGAGTCAGATTATATGTTATACAGCCTATACAGCCTTATATCTGACTGGAGGTGTTGTATATCTATGGTAGACAACAAGTGGAGTCAGATTATATGTTATACAGCCTATACAGCCTTATATCTGACTGGAGGTGTTGTATATCTATGGTAGACAACAAGTGGAGTCAGATTATATGTTATACAGCCTATACAGCCTTATATCTGACTGGAGGTGTTGTATATCTATGGTAGACAACAAGTAGAGTCAGATAATATGTTATACATCCTTATATCTGACTGGAGGTGTTGTATATCTATGGTAGACAACAAGTGGAGTCAGATTATATGTTATACAGCCTATACAGCCTTATATCTGACTGGAGGTGTTGTATATCTATGGTAGACAACAAGTGGAGTCAGATTATATGTTATACAGCCTATACAGCCTTATATCTGACTGGAGGTGTTGTATATCTATGGTAGACAACAAGTGGAGTCAGATTATATGTTATACAGCCTATACAGCCTTATATCTGACTGGAGGTGTTGTATATCTATGGTAGACAACAAGTGGAGTCAGATTATATGTTATACAGCCTATACAGCCTTATATCTAACTGGAGGTGTTGTATATCTATGGTAGACAACAAGTGGAGTCAGATTATATGTTATACAGCCTATACAGCCTTATATCTGACTGGAGGTGTTGTATATCTATGGTAGACAACAAGTGGAGTCAGATTATATGTTATACAGCCTATACAGCCTTATATCTGACTGGAGGTGTTGTATATCTATGGTAGACAACAAGTGGAGTCAGATTATATGTTATACAGCCTATACAGCCTTATATCTGACTGGAGGTGTTGTATATCTATGGTAGACAACAAGTAGAGTCAGATAATATGTAATACAGCCTTATATCTGACTGGAGGTGTTGTATATCTATGGTAGACAACAAGTGCAGTCAGATTATATGTTATACAGCCTATACAGCCTTATATCTGACTGGAGGTGTTGTATATCTATGGTAGACAACAAGTAGAGTCAGATAATATGTAATACAGCCTTATATCTGACTGGAGGTGTTGTATATCTATGGTAGACAACAAGTGGAGTCAGATTATATGTTATACAGCCTATACAGCCTTATATCTGACTGGAGGTGTTGTATATCTATGGTAGACAACAAGTAGAGTCAGATAATATGTTATACATCCATATATCTGACTGGAGGTGTTGTATATCTATGGTAGACAACAAGTGGAGTCAGATAATATGTTATACAGCCTATACAGCCTTATATCTGACTGGAGGTGTTGTATATCTATGGTAGACAACAAGTGGAGTCAGATTATATGTTATGCAGACTTATATCTGACCAGAGGTGTTGTATATCTATGGTAGACACATGCTCTTTTTGTAACAGGTCCTCCATAGTTACAGTTGGTTAATTCTGTATAAATAACATTTTGTATTTAAAAACATATATGTGTGTTTTTGTTATCTTGTTATGGACTCACTGGTAAACCTAAACGGCTAAAATGCCCGACTTTTGGTAAAAATTAGAGTAAAACGGCTAAAAACTCTATTTTTAACCATTTTTCGTTATTTTAACCAATATTCTACAAAATTAGACACGAACTTTATTTTTAACCGAAAGATAATAATTTTAGCCTTGTCGACCGTAACTTTCTAAAGCGCTCAAGTGATCGCGATTTTCTGACAACGTGATCGATAATCTACAGCTACTAGATATAAAGAAAGCCGCCATAACAGTTTAAATGTCAAAGTTATCCCTAGTTATGGCAACTATTTCAAGTCTGTAGTTTAAAAATATGGAACGTAAAAGCTTCCAAAATTACCACAGACTATGGTAAATTATTGTCGTAATATATACATTGTTTATTTAATTTTGCGATGAGAACTTGCTTTTTGTGACATATAGTTAGACAAACGATTTGCATAGTGTGTTTTTATACTAATTGAAGATAATTAATCCACAGGTGTTACCGGTCATTTTGTCTGAACATGGTTTATGAGTACACATCAGGTGTTGAACGGTGTTTTATTGATAATATCAACACCCAATGCTATATAAAATAATTAAACAATTCCGGTAAAAATTTTCGAATATTCATAATACGGCTTAATAAAGAACGCGTTTTTTGCTTTACATAATTTTTACTTTTATGTTTAAGCCAAGTAATGCCAATAATTTTATACGAATTAAGAATAAATATAAAAATATATCTACGGATGTAGAAATATCAGTTAAAAAAAATGTATACGGATTATGGAAAAAATAAAAAAATAAATAAAAAAATACAATCGAATTAAAATAGATTCGTCGTATCGGTATGTCGGAGAACAAATTCGTACGAGTTTTTTTTATGTGCCAGTTGCTCATCCGTTACCAGATATAACCGAATACACGTCTATTTTCAATACACGATACGGATTTCTGTGGTGCACCTGCCATCGCAATTGCAAGACAAAAGAGGTAAACCGCCACGGTAGCCATCAAAATGGTATCACAAGATTTTGAATTTTCATTCACTAACATTCGTGTTCATAAACATTGTCAAGACCTTAAATTTCATACTATAAAATAGAACAACAAAAAAAGATCAGGCGTATTTTTGCAACTCATTTTTTTTTAAATAATTAACTTAGTAATGTTATAAAACTATAAACAGTTAATGACATTTTTCTAAAGTTACCGACTTTTTAAATTTTTTAATTGTTTTATTTTAAATAATTTTTCAAAATTTTTATTTAGCCTTTAACGTGTTTGTTTAAAGGGTTTCAAATAAGATTCTAGGTATGTTTAATCACATTCTATACGTTTTTAAATTGATTTACATAACATAATTAAAAGCGTGAATTAAATATAATTCCGTATATTTTTTGACGTTCTATAATAAAGAAATTGATTTTGCTTCATATTTCTATTACTTTTTAACTGATTTTGACATTGTATTGTAACTTTACTTTTAGTCTTTCGTTTTGTCCTTTCAGGTGTCACACAATAATTAAGCAATTAACAAACTAATATACAATTACATCGCTAATTATTGCTTGCTGGACATTAATCACCGATGCAGTACGTGTTGTAATTGAAAAATATTGATATGATAGCTGAAAATAATGCACAAAGTATATATAATTAAGCTTCTTTCATATACTATTTATGTATGACCTTCATTGTCAAGACAAATATTATATGGTCCATAACTAGATAGTTACGATGTGCCGATGGAACTGGTAGTTTTTGTATTGCCGATCATCATATAAAATTAATTCTTCAACAGCAGGCTGGATCATCATGTCCTAACGAAATAGCAGTGACAAAATTCAATATCTATATAACATGACTCAAATCCGCTGGGCAACAATATATGCAACCTACTTACCACTGTCAAATAAATCAGACATGCATATGCATAGTTATTTACACATACAAAAAATAGCATGTAAACATACAGCATAAGAGGAAGAAAGTGCATGAAATAATAAGCAATCTCAGAGACGGACATTAAAATATCATGGTTGGGGGGGGGGGTCAAATCTTTATTGTACATTTAAGGTCTTTCATGATAGGCTTTTAAATTTTATTACTTAATTACATTACAAATTACAATATATTCATTAAGTCACATTAGTTACACAGATGAAAAATGTTCACATTGTTGGTAATTTAGGAATCCAAATTTTTCTGGGAGTTAATTGATTTTTGGTTGTAATACACTTGAAGGGCTCTCATTTCATCTATGTAGGCACATCTTATCTAGGGTCTATGGCACCCAGCATACCGAAAGGTATCCATTGTAGTTTCTGCCATGTCTTTTAATGGTTGTGGATATCCACTGCTGTCCACCATCGTGATTAACCACTGCACCTATAAAATATAAACAGTCACTTAAATATAAACAATTCACAGTAAAATCAGAACCTTAACACTAATTCTATCAAGTTATAGTACCAAACAAAATATTTTATGTGTCTGAACTACATAAATGTATATCAACACTTCTGCAGGTAATTAAAATATTCGTGTTTATTTGAAATTGTTTATTGGCAAGTATATGCTATCAAGCCTCAGGGGGTCATAATTTTTATAAAAGTAAAGAAATGTCGTCTGCGCGTTGAAACATTATTTTTACAAGACACCTTTAGTAAGATACTCAGTTCATTGTAATCCAAGTGTAAATCATTTGTTTGATTGCGATCAAAGAAGTGTTCACCGGATTAAAGGGGTACAGTTTATTGGATTTTTTCCTGAGACATTAGCATACGACACATGCGTAGTTCAATTAAGCAGAATTTCGATCTTTTTATTAAACATGAACTAAGTTACGAAGGTACTTACATAACTAACAAGTATCTACTGTTGTTATTAAATCTATTTAAGTAGTTTTTGATAGTTGTCACTGATAATTACCAACAAAATTTATAATTATTGTCTGCTGATTAAACCGAACCACATGTTTTACCTCGTTTTGCACTTCTACTTCCGGGGGCGCTTTGTATACTGTAGTCACGGAAACGTTTGCAAGAGTTAAAGTTTAAAATATTTGATGGGGCAAATTTACTACCCGATACGTACTTTAGATAAAAGGAAAAAATGAATGATCATTAAAATAACACAATAAGCCGCGAAATTGTAAATTTAACTTCTATTTTTAAAAAAACATTCGTTATCAATCCTTATCAAGGATACAAAATTCATTGAATAAAATTATTTTATTATAAAATTTAAAAAAAAGATTGATTCATATATTAATACAACGGACATTTGCAATTAATTATGAGTAAATTTACTGTTCACTTATCACTCATTTATGGCTTCATTATACAAATAAAATATACAAGGCCTGCCAGCATACAAAATGCTAATTACAAGTGGGTTTACAACTAATTTACTCTCATGGCTTCGTTAGTGTGTGTCGTCGACCTGTCAATTAAGATTTGTATATACAAGGAACCCATGTTTAACTAATAATGAAGTTTTTTTCATATATACTTTTTATGGATATTTTCTAACTCCGTAGATTGTTTCTATGGATTTCTTTCGGACCAGTATAAATTTATTCTTTAAATTTTAAATAAAAATGAAAAGTATGTCTACAAACATTTTTCCGCTTACATAACGACAAAACGGAAGCAAAAACGCAATCTTTTTTTAAACCGTATTACATGCGACAATGATACAAATATATTTTCTACCGCGATTGTTTGAACTTATTATTTTATTAGGCATTGAATATGTAGTACCGTTAAGAAAATGCAGGTAACGTTAGCAAAAAACCAACCTGGAACATCTGTGTATTCATAAAAATGACCGGAAACACCCGTTAAATTGATTATCTTCAAGGAATATAACTACTTATCCAATTGTTTAATTGTCTTACCGTATCTGTATCAAAAGGCAATATATCATTAAAAAAAAGAAATAAAATAAAATAAATAAGGTATATATAATTTTAATTACATTCATTTACCATAGTCTGGAAGCTTTTACGTTCCATAGTATTTAGAAGCAATAAATTACTTCAAAACAATATATTCTACATTTTTGCATAACTACAATTTATTAACTTCTTACCTATTTTGTCTTGCAACTGCGATGACAAGATGACACCTGCACCACAGAAATCGACATTGTGTATTGAAAATAGACGTGTATTCGGTGATATCGGGTAACAGATGAGTCACTGGCACTTGAAAAAAAACTCGTACGATTTTGTTCTCGGACATACCGAAACGACGGATCTAGTTTAATTCGATTGTATTCATATATTTTTTTCTAAATCCGTATATATTTTTTAACGGATATTTCTACATCCGTAGATATATTTTTCTATATTTATTCTTAATTCGTATAAAATTATTGGTATATTATTTTACTTGGCTTAAACATAAAAGTAAAAATTATGTAAAGCAAAAAACGCGTTCTTTATTAAGCCGTATTATGAATATTCGAAAAATTTTTACCGGAATTGTTTAACTATTTTATATAGCATTGGGTGTTGATATTATCAATAAAACACCGTTTAACACCTGATGTGTACTCATAAACCATGTTCAGACAAAATGACCGGTAACACCTGTGGATTAATTATCTTCAATTAGTATAAAAACACTCTATGCAAATCGTTTGTCTAACTATATGTCACAAAAAGCAAGTTCTCATCGCAAAATTAAATAAACAATGTATATATTACGAAAATAATTTACCATAGTCTGTGGTAATTTTGGAAGCTTTTACGTTCCATATTTTTAAAACTACAGACTTGAAATAGTTGCCATAACTAGGGATAACTTTGACATTTAAACTGTTATGGCGGCTTTCTTTATATCTAGTAGCTGTGGATTATCGATCACGTTATCAGAAAATCGCGATCACTTGAGCGCTTTAGAAAGTTACGGTCGACAAGGCTAAAATTATTATCTTTCGGTTAAAAATAAAGTCCGTGTCTAATTTTGGAGAATATTGGTTAAAATAACGAAAAATGGTTAAAAATAGAGTTTTTAGCCGTTTTACTCTAATTTTTACCAAAAGTCGGGCATTTTAGCCGTTTAGGTTTACCAGTGACTGCAACTGGTGGTTGATGCCAATAAAATATGTTTTGTTTTGTTTGCTTTCTTAGACAACAATTTTTGAATGCCTGTTTGGTATTAATTAAACATTTATTTAGTTAGGTACTTACCATTCCCATTATATGCTCTGTATGTTGCTCATGTTGGGGCAAATCAATATATATATACTTTTGGAAATTGATCTCTTCATATACCTCTGAGTAGAGATCACGTCTCAGCTCACTAGACTTCATCTCTCTCCAATAGGCAGTGTCATTTGGAGGCTGCTCAAATTAAATTTATAAATAGTCAAAATAAAAGGAAATATGAGTCAACACATAATTAGTTCATTAGTTTTTTGACTGATTATAATTATGGGGTTGTCATATTTTTTAGAAAACATAATGAACTCAATACTTTACCAAGACCACCACCTCTACATTATCGCGACAAAATCCTTTACATTACCATGAAATTTATTTCTCAACATTACTACCACATTAAACACACACCCTAATGGGGCACAGAAGTGTTTGAAGAGTAATGACAAATTGAAAACCTGTGACATATGTCAAGAAATATAACATTTTGTTCAGTAAATTTAGTATCTATTTAAAATAATAATATTGCTTAATATCAAAATAAAATTTGATTACAAATTACCATGTAGTGAACACCATTTTAAATTGCTGTTTTCCATAATATTTTTAAGAAACATAATTAGTTGATGAAGATTTGTTTTGAACCAACTTTTTTTCAATAAATCTCTACAATTTAGAAAAAGTTGTGTTCCTTGTTTTAATTGACGCACTTAGCATTACATGTATATCTTGTGGTAATGTAGAGGAAAAATAATAGCAATGTGGTAAGGAAATGTAATTATTTAAAACATCAAGGTATTTTGTTGCGTTCAACATATTTAATGAAGGCATGTATTTTAAAAGATGAAGAAGTTACTTTGAATTTGTCATGTTAATTTTTTTTAGGCAGTTTACAATTATTAACTAAAAATACAGCTTGAAAAAAGGTTATACATTTTATTCAATACTCATAAATAATTTTACAAAAAATTGGCTACTGTCAGAGAATAATATGAAAATCTAACCACTGTCAAACAAGATCCAAAAAACAAAATCAGAAGCTTGAGGGGACGGGACCTTCTATACATGATCTTTGATAAAAAGATATATTTTGACAAACCTTGTACTCAGGAAAGAAGACAACTTCTCGCAAAAAAATAGCTGCTTTGCATCCCTTTTTCTTTGTCCCTGTGACTTTCTTCTTATTTGCAGCCTGACTATACAAGTGATCAGATGCCTTCTAAATATAGAAAAAAGAACGAATATGGAGTGAATGTGAATGTACTAGTATATGTGACAATAATCCACATAATACATGATAAACTAGTTTATCAAGGAACAGGGGTTTTATTCCATCAATAAATGTTTTTACAAATACACATACTGTCGATTCATTTATTTTCGTGCGTATCAATTTTCTTAATTTATCACTGAAATTTCCAATTGTTTAAATTCAAAATTGTTTAAAACACCAGGTTTCTTTACTTGTATTGCACGATATTCTTGGTGCTAGATTTGGCTTCTCTGTTCGAACGTTTTTGGTTTGAAGTACTTTTTTTCAATACTTTTGGTTTTTGACCTGCAAATGCTCCTTGAAATATGCATACTTAGTGTTTTGGTATTTGTATTTTGATCAAAAAGAGTCACTTTGTGGATACTGATGGTTATGAAGTTTTTAGCAATCCAAGCAATGTTAAATTTCTTTTTGTTGGGAACCAAAATTTGAGGGATAGCTATAAATACCTATGAAAACCACAAAAGTTGGTACCCCATGAAATATAATGCAACCACAGTATATAATCCATCTTCATTGAAGTTGAAATCTCCTTGCATACTCTATTAGGACAATTATTTTTTGGGGAAAATCAATCATCTAAGAATTGGTGACAAAAAAATTATCTCTTTAAGTTGAGTAAATCCCTAAGAAACTTAAAAACTTCACTACTTTCAGACTCCTTAATGTATTACTGTACGTAGAACACAGCCTTCTTAAATACAAGGGTTATTTACAATAGACATTTTTTTTACAATTACTCAAAGTTGATATTAAAAAAAAATTAATGATAGTAATGTAGGCCTATTTATAATGTGAATTCAACTACGAAAAAACATCATTAATTTTCAGGTAATAAAGCATTTAATCTATGAATTTTACAGATGCCCAAGTTTGAAAGTAAAAATGAGCCCTGAATTGTCTACACTGTATGTCTAAACAATTAAATAATTAAGTCAAACTTACAGTTTTATTGAGTTCAGTACTTTTTCTGTGATTCGGTCCTTGGTGGCATTCCATAAGTTTGCTTCCAACTACCATAAATGGTACTCCATCACAGGTGATTTGGGATCCACGCTGAACTCTACCATCATCTGAGAATCTGAGTAAGTGTTCACTGTTACATTCACCTAATAAAGTAGTTGCAGAATACAGCAAGTATATTCTCAAAAAATCATAGACTTAAATGTAAAAGTAACGTAAGTTTACGACAGTTTTCATATTCACAAAGATTCATAGTTGTAATTTACGTTTAAATCGATCGTTAACTCCTGAGTGCTCGCAAGTCCTAGCTTCCCTCATAATTTTGCAAAGAGAAATCGTTTTTCAAACCATTCACTACTTAGCATCATTGATTTGTTGCACATGACATAGAATGACAAAAAAAACGTGCAAACTTTGCAATATTTTGAAAATGTGTTAATCAATGGGAATAACTCTTACACAAATTTATAATTTTAAAAGAAAGAAACAACAACTGAATTTAAGAAAAATTTTACGCAAATTAAACATATCCTATATGATTTAAGATTTTTACATGCTGTTTTATTTGTGTTAAAATGGGTTTAGGTTATTTATTACATTATTATAACACGAAACTACTCGGTCTTGTTCCATGTTATGGTAAATTGACAGATTACTTTTTAAAACACCTATTCAAAATTATGCAACACACCAATTAATATCATGACTTTATTTGATTTATTTATTTATCATTAATTCATTATTTTTTTTTTGCATATCACTTTAGCCAATATATAATACTGTATTTCATTCCACCAGTCTACTGCTTTGTGAGGTTATGCAATTAAAACTGTTATAATTTAAGTACTTTGAGGTAATTATTTCTCTATCAATCAATTACTTCCAAAATGAAAGAAGTAACTGAGCATGCGAGATAACGCTACGTGCAAAACATACTAGTAACATTTGCGATTGCTATTTTACGTGCAAAGCTGCAATTACTACGAACAATCGTAGACGTAAACGTAAAGTTACGACTATCTTATCTTTTCACGTAAGTGTAAATTTAAGATATTTTGAGAATATGGCTGCTGGTTCTCAAAACAACTCTAATAACCACTTCACATGTTTGTAGTGTTAATAGAACTCCCAATATACTTGCATATAAAAGCAAGTTATAATTAATTATTAAACATAGGGGTAATTATGAATTATTTTTTTACAGCTTCATTTTTTTAAGAACTCCTCAAACATGATTGGCTAAAACATTAAGGTTACTTCGGGTAGGGCACCTAGAACTTAGGTTAAGCAAACTCAGTATTCTTTGCATCTGCTGGAACATGGATTATTCTAATTTTCCTTTGACATTTTTTGATGCAAATCAAATTAATTAATCATTGGAATGTTTAAATACCAAAGTTAAGTAAATTTTGTAACTATAGTTAAGTAAATTGAGAATTCAAGCAGTTTTTGTGTGTCTATGTGTGCTTTTCCTGGTAAAACACTGTACATTATCAAATTCATTACCAAATGAAAAGTTGCCAAAATTCCTACTGCTTCGCGTTACTACAAATGATGTGGAAGTACTGTAAGAAAATTCCCTAATGAGGTCATTAGCATCTTCAACGTCCAGCACCCTCCCATAAAATGGACTGCTTTGCCAGCTGAAGTACGACTCCCATGCAAAATCTTCCATCCTAATCTCCAATCTAAATAAATTAAATTTATACATATTAAAAAAGTTTTAGCATTATCCTTCATTAACAAATGAATTAATAAAATTAAAGAAAAAATAATAACCAATATTTTGAGTTATCTTCTGTTAAATTTGCTTAAAACAATGCATTAATTGTATTAACTTGAGCTTGTGCATAAGTAAGTGCTTTTGTATAGTATGCTTTTAAATTTAGTGATAAATACCCTTGACCTAGTACTTAATGCTTTTAATCTTATTTATTTTACTGTATTTGTAACGTCATTGTTTTGTATGCATGCTTGAATGTTGTTCGTCTTTATTTGGTAAAAAGCTCACAAATACAGTAAAATAAATAATATTAAAAGCACTACTGAGGCAAGCATATTAATTCAGCATCATACCAAATTATTTAAATGTGGGATAGTTTTAAGTAAACAGTTTCTGTAAATGGTAGATTTCTTGACCTGATGAAGAAGGGGGGAGGGGGGGTCATGTAAGGCTTACAACCTATTGAATGGTTGACATATTCAATTTTAATAAAGTCATTGCGCTAGTTCATTGTTGATTTTGGTTGTCTAGTGTGTATGGGGTATATTTGGCTTTACTTTCCTTGTATATGCTAGTACACTCGATGAAAGTTTGTGGGTTTAAGAGACGTTAATTTCCTTCAAACTCACTGTATTTTAGGTGTCATTTGGTTAGAGCAATAAATGCATGATATTTTAAAAGAAATTTAGCCTTAGTTTCATTGTTTACATTGCTGTATGAAGAAACATCGCCGAAATTCGAGTGTGTGCCATACATACTTGTGAATATTGACAGGAAATATATAATTCGTCACACTTTGATATTCTGTCCAATCCCGCCCATTAAAAGTGAAAGTATAAAAATACCAAATTCTAACATGCGCACTTGGGTTTTCTATTTATAGAATTTCGTCTTCCGGTATCTGGTCTGAGCCATTGTAGTTTTCTGCGACCCATGTAAAATATTTCAAGACGATTCCTGACGCAAATGTCAATTAAATTGTTCTATCTATTCCCGATCTGGATTATAATTACGCCACTTCACCAAATATCCTACACGCGCGAAATATTGCCAATAACATTTTTAAGGGACAAAACTTGAAATGTAAACGCAAAATGCGTCTAAGCGTTCGTTGTTCGGTGCATCGTACTACACTTGTTACGTTCGCCAACTGGGCGATCTAGACACAGGCATTTGGTCGCATTGGCGACTGGGCGACTGTTAAGTTTCATCCCTGAAATTTTGTATAATTGTGGATTTCCATGATTATTTCTCTTGTGCTTTTAAATCATAACACATTAAGATTCAGTTTTTTTCCTTTCTTTTTTATTATTATTAATGGTATGCAATATCAAATAGCACATAACCTGTATTATTATAAAATCAATGAAAAAAAAACACCAGATATAGCGACTATTTTTCTATCTACTTCAGTACTTGTAGCCATACAAGGTATTCACAAATAAAAATCAACTAAAAATATTTGTATAGGTTAAGACATAAACATCATTCATGAAGTTCTTGTACACATCATAATATTTCTAACAGTTTGTTATGAACATGTCATGTTTATCTGAGCAAAATTTTCAAAGAAGTTAGAAAAACATAACATTAAGGCCACGCCGAATTAATTACTTGTTCGTCGGACCGCCCGCACGTAAAATTATTTCAGAAAGAAAAAAAATAAATTTCTTCCGCCCGCATTAACCGGAAACCCGCCAGCGTGCAGAACCGGAAGTTGTCTTTAAAAAAAATAATCTTCTTCTCGTTTTACGATTTTCATCCAAGTGCTCCGATAGCTGGAGATTCATTCAGAACTTAGAAGGTTAAAAACTTTATATGTGCGTATGTTTATTATAAGATATTTACATAAAATATTGTCTTTTTGCATTATTTTTTGTTATTGTTGATAAAGACAGGGAGTCTTCATTTTGTAGTGCCATGTCATATCATTAATAATCAATCTGGGCAGCTTCATAATACCAAGATTCATGTAACATTGTTATTACTGAAAAAAAACATTCTTTTCATTTTGTACATCAATGAAGCATTTTATGGGCATCTGAATTCTTAATTTATATTTGAATATTTTGTAAATTCAACAAAAGGAATGAAAGTTTGTGTCATTTATTATTCTTGGCAACATTATTTCACTGAAGTATTGTATATCAAGCGCTACCTTACCTTCTATTCAAATATGCTGTACATAATAACATTAATATATTAAAATACTGTAAAATAATTTTTCTCCGTATGCTCTTGTAATACCTCATTTTTTTACAAGAATATATTAGCATTATTCTATACAGGGATGTGTGCATATAAGAATGTGCTTTCAATATATTATTGTTTTTTTTTTTATAAATATCTACAATTGTTATGTGTTTTATATGTGTTATTTTTTCTGTTTGTTATTGTTAATAAAGACATGTAGTCTTTTATTATTTCTTTTTAATCAATCATGAAATTATGCCTTGCCAAAAAGATTTAGAGACATAACTGAATAGTGGTATGGGCTGTCTGTTGGTCCGTCTGTACCTATTGATAGAAAGCCAAGGCAGCATTTTTTCAGAAGAGAAAAAACAATTCAAGACAATTCTTTTCTGCTATATAATTTATTAATCAATTGGTTAAGTCATAAAACACTGAGAACAAGCACTTGTTTAATATCAAATACATTTTTTTACATTTCAGTTATTTTCTTCAAAACTAAAAAAAAATCGCTCGCTCGCATCAGTTTAACCATGAAAACCTGAAAAAAATCTTTTTAAAAAATTAAAAACATGTCGCTCGCCTTAAAAAATCATTCTCTTCACAAAATCAGAATTTCAACAACAAAAAAAAAAAAATTAATAAAAAAAAATTCGCTCGCTCGCTCCTTATTTTCAAAGTTAAAGTCCGAAGAACAAGAAATTAATTCTGTGTGGCCTAAACCCAGAAATAATTCTTCTGTTCAGTACACTTCCATTTGGACAAAGTTGTGCTGATCAAAATTGCTTCATGGGACACCCATCTACAGAACTTTTCATGATGTCAATAATTACTATACATCTTTATTCTTTCAAGTGCAGCTCATATGTTTATCAAAGAAAATTGTTAAAATACAATATGTTTTGAAAGAACTGAAGTTTGAAACCAATTGAAAGTGTTTGTTTATCAAACAAATTACGATTTTTCAGTATGGGCCGTTGTACTTTACTTTTCTTCGTTGTTCACTTCTGGTTATTAGTCACATCCGGTAAATAAACAAATGGCGCGTAATCCAGTTGAAAGACGTAAATCCTTTGAAAAAATGTTAAATACGCATATTGTTTGCCGTTTTTATTGGAATTACACATTTACTGATAAATTGGTAGTCTGGGTGAATTATTTGGACCAGATCATATGCAAGTATCTACTGTGAACCATCAGGCGACTTAAGGGAAATAACAGGGCGACTTCGACTTCGCATTTGAGGCGCCGTAGGGCGACTTCAGCTCCCAGTAGGGCGACAGAGTCGCCCACTTCGCCCAGTGTGGTGAGCCCTGTATTGAACCTTTGTAGTGTTACAATCCAATTTAAAACAATTCTACACGATAACCAGGGATCCACACTGGGCGAAGTGGGCGACAAACGGTGCCTCAAAGGTGAAGTCAAACAGTTATCAGCCCTCAATTTAGTCTAGTAAAATGGTTGCCTGGGCGACTATATCGACGTTTTGGCGACTAAAAATCACTAAAAAAAGTCGCCAATTGGCGACTTCCAGTTTTTGTTAGTGGCGACTGGAAAATCCAAACAAAATTGTTTCCAAAAGGACTTTCTTCAAGAATTTAGTTATGTAGCGAGATTTTAATGCAAATTCAAGCTATATCGGATTGTTTTCTTGTTCGTCCAAACTGTCATTTCACTCCCCTTTAAAACGGTACCCCAAAAATTCTGCGAGAATGGCAAGTAAACAATCCCTGTTAACAGGGTTTTTAAAACAGCCAAATCAGGCTTCTAAATCTACGGAAAGTGAATTAACACAGAACAGAATAAGATCTGCAGAACCTCTCAGTCAAGTTCCACTTTGGAAAATCTCCTCAGAATAAGCGGAGAAGGCCCTCTCATAAGTGAATATGAACCTTCTTTAGATGTGTGAAGATGGTTTTCTAAGGAAAGAAAGACCCTGAACATTTTTTATACTATTCTTGGCCAACCTCTCAACCTGAGGATGAACTTTCTGATACAGAGTGACAATGAATATTAACTGAATGTTGAATGAATAAAAGATAAACAAAATTAAAATATTTCACTTTCATTTCAGGATAGTTTAGCATTACAAGTATATACAGAAAACACAATAAAACCAAAATGGTTATCACATGCTTATAACATTTTCCTTTTGGCTAGTAAAATTCTGACTTGGCTAGTAATTTTTTTTAGGGTTGGTAGCCAGAAGGCTACCTGATATTAAAAGGTACTTTGAGGGCTGGTTATTTCCCTCAAGTCACCAAATGGTTCACAGAAGATACTTGTATATGATCTGGTCCAAATAATTCACCCAGACTACCAGTTCTTCCGAAGTGTATAACTGTATTACAACAATTTTCTTTGCTATGTTATGTGCTATTTGATATTGCATACCATGAATAATAATGAAAATGAAAAAAAATAAACTGAAACTAAGTGTTTCCAAATCATCCTTGACATTTCCTACGTTAATTTTACACAGGAAGTCAGCCATTCGAGTTTCTACAGGGACCTAGCGTTGTTTTCAAAAAGATCGTCTGCTTTCGTAACGTTCAGTGGTATTCTGACAAACCGTGAGGATTTTCCCGCCTTAACTGCCAACGATATTACCTGAATGATTTTGAACAGACGACAATGGACTCTTCCAAACATACACTTCCATTGTAATTTAGGTCAAACTTTACTATATAGTAAAGAAAATTGCTCTATATCACAATGAAAAATCTGCCGCATTTCAAGACTCTAAATAACTGTGGAAAATTAACTGATGAATTCAATTTACACATTTTTTATCTACAAAAGGAGCATAAGCTGGACCATACACTGTATACTAAATGCCAAACCCCCTTGGAAAAATTTTTTTGCTTGCATTTTTTTATTATTCTATGTTTTACCTTTTTATTACAAAAATTCAGTAGAAAAAATGTAGATACGATAACCTGTCCATGTTTTATAATATGCCTAATTGTTTAGTTGTACAAATCGTCCTTTACTTTTGCTACGAGAATTTTACATAATAAGTCTGCCATTTTTGTTTCTATAGGGACCTTACGATGTTTACAAATGTTCATAGATGCTTTCGTGACATTCAGTGGTATTCGTGCAAACCGCAAGACTTTTCTCGCTTTAACTGCAGACGACATCACCCGAAGGATTTCAAGTAGACAACAATCGATTGTTCCTAAAGTACACTTCCGTTTTAATTGAGGTCAAATTTTCGTATGGAAAATGGCCCTTTCAAAATTTAAAAACTGCCATATTTCAAAACGCTGAATATTTCTAGGAAATAATTATTGATTTCAAAAAGTTCCCTTCTTGATCTACAAAAGGAGCATAAGCTGAACCATACGCGGCAAGCAGTTTTCATTTTTCACGCAAAAGACCTCTTCAGAATACGTCAACACTCACTAAATATATACTAAAAGTTACACCCTGCTGCGCTCAGTGTTTTGCTTGAATTTTTTTATTATTCCATATTGTACCTTTGTAGTGTTAAAATCCAATTTAAAACATTTCTACACGATAACACGCCCATATTTTATATTATGCCTTTGTTGTTGACAAGTTCCAAATCGTCCTTGACATTTGCTACGGGAATTTTACATAGGAAGTCAGCCATTTGAGTTTCTACAGGGACCTCACGTTGTTTTTAAAAAGATCGTCTGCATTCGTAACGTTCAGTGGTATTCGGACAAACCGCGAGGATTTTCCCGCCTTAACTGCAGACGATATTACCCAAAGGATTTCGAACAGACGACAATGGACTCTTCCAAACATATACTTCCGTTGTAATTTAGGTCAAACTTTACTATAGAAAATTGCTCTATCACATTGAAAAATCCGACGCATTTCAAAACGCTAAATAACTGTATAAAATAAAGTGATGAATTCAATTTACACATTTTGTTATCTACAAAAGGAGCATAAACTGGACCAAACGCGGTAAGCAGTTTTTATTTTTCAGCCAAAAAACCGCCTAAAGATGCCATAACATTGAATATAGTATAAGTAGTTTTCATTTGTCACGCAAAAACAATAACCAAAATATGTCAACATTTAGTTTTTTTTATAGTTTTATCATTTTTAGGTGGACACTGGATGTACACATAACTCTTCAAGTAAATAATTTGATATTATTTTACAGTGAGGCCTAAAAAAAGGGGGGGGGGCGTGCACATAACAAAACTTGTTATATATAATTATGAATCGTGCATCAAACAAAGTAACTTTTTTATAAGGTAAAAACAGTTAAAGGGATATCGCCACAAAGGTCACGCCTATTTATATATTAAAAGGTAAATAGCTCGCATAATAGATCACATCTATTTGTATACTACATGTACCTATAAAATCTCTACCGACTCTACTGTACATTGTTAACTTGGAATATCCACTGCGGAAATTTACTCACTTCTAATCACAGTTTCTTAAATAGATTTACGGTCCGAAGTTACTAATAACTATACTATAGTCATATACTAACCGAAAGGTATGTGCAAGTTTATAAATACGTACTTAAATAGAATACAAGTCAAATCGCCCCACGGAAAAATCGCCCAGTCAAAAACGCCCCCACTTTTTGCAAAAACGCACCACTTAGCAAAATCGCCCCCATCAAAAACGCCCCCACATTGAGCAAAATCGCCCCATTTACAAAAATCGCTAATTGACTGTACTACACAATTATTTATTTTTTTCCTTTGATTATAAGTTAAGGTATACCATAAATATGTGCTCTTTCTTCGGTCTTATTAGAATCTTGTATGTTCAAAGTTTTTAATTGTTCTTCTTTTTATAGGAAAACACGAAGGCACGACAACAGCAATTTATTCTTTTTTATTATAGCAGAAAACAAGATAACAAACAATATGTTATGCACTTTATATTCTTTTGATGATTTTATTTTAAATAACCAATCTTTGATTATTTAATAAAAATTACAAAAGAATTATATAGTTCTTACCGAAAATCTTTAAGGTAATTAGGATACTTGTAATAATTAAAGCAAAATAACGACATAATCGATCATTATTAACAAAACATTTCTAAGTTTTAATCAGTGACAATATAATCCTAAAAGGAGTAAATATTTCTACAACTTAACAATTTTATACTGTATATTATTTTTTGTAAGTGGGGCGATTTGCTGAAGGTGGGGGCGTTTTTGATGGGGGCGATTTTGCTAAAGGTGGGGGCGTTTTTACAGGAGTAAAGAGAAAAGTAGAGGTCATGTTCGAAAATCTAAAGTTCGGAACGGAAAACCAATTTCGAACCCATGTAGATAGGGTGGGTCTATATACGCCCGATTTTGGTCAATGTTTTGAGATCGTGACGGGGACCGGCTATATAGGCGTTGTAGAGGAGACACAGGGCCATCGTTATCAGAAGAGAAAAGTAGAGGTCATGTTCGAAAATCTAAAGTTCGGAACGAAAAACCAATTTCGAACCCATGTAGATAGGGTGGGTCTATATACGCCTGATTTTGGTCAATGTTTTGAGATCGTGACGGGGACCGGCTATATAGGCGTTGTAGAGGAGACACAGGGCCATCGTTATCAGAAGAGAAAAGTAGAGGTCATGTTCGAAAATCTAAAGTTCGGAACGAAAAACCAATTTCGAACACATGTAGATAGGGTGTCTATATATGCCCGATTTTGGTCAATGTTTTGAGATCGTGACGGGGACCGGCTATATAGGCGTTGTAGAGGAGACACAGGGCCATCGTTATCAGAAGAGAAAAGTAGAGGTCATGTTCGAAAATCTAAAGTTCGGAACGAAAAACCAATTTCGAACCCATGTAGATAGGGTGGGTCTATATACGCCCGATTTTGGTCAATGTTTTGAGATCGTGACGGGGACCGGCAATATAGGCGTTGTAGAGGAGACACAGGGCCATCGTTATCAGAAGAGAAAAGTAGAGGTCATGTACGGAACGAAAAACCAATTTCGAACCCATGTAGATAGGGTGGGTCTATATATGCCCGATTTTGGTCAATGTTTTGAGATCGTGACGGGGACCGGCTATATAGGCGTTGTAGAGGAGACACAGGGCCATCATTATCAGAAGAGAAAAGTAGAGGTCATGTTCGAAAATCTAAAGTTCGGAACGAAAAACCAATTTCGAACCCATGTAGGTAGGGTGGGTCTATATATGCCCGATTTTGGTCAATGTTTTGAGATCCTGACGGAGACCGGCTATACAGGCGTTGTAGAAGAGACACAGGGCCATCGTTATCAGAAGAGAAAAGTAGAGGTCATGTTCGAAAATCTAAAGTTCGGAACGAAAAACCAATATCGAACGCATGTAGATAGGGTGGGTCTATATAGCCCGATTTTGGTCAATGTTTTGAGATCGTGACGGGGACCGGCTATATAGGCGTTGTAGAGGAGACACAGGGCAATCGTTATCAGAAGAGAAAAGTAGAGGTCATGTTCGAAAATCTAAAGTTCGGAACGAAAACCAATTTCGAACCCATGTAGATAGGGTGGGTCTATATATGCCCGATTTTGGTCAATGTTTTGAGATCCTGACGGGGACCGGCTATACAGGCGTTGTAGAGGAGACACAGGGCCATCGTTATCAGAAGAGAAAAGTAGAGGTCATGTTCGAAAATCTAAAGTTCGGAACGAAAAACCAATACGGAACGCATGTAGATAGGGTGGGTCTATATAGCCCGATTTTGGTCAATGTTTTGAGATCGTGACGGGGACCGGCTATATAGGCGTTGTAGAGGAGACACAGGGCCGTCGTTATCAAAAGAGAAAAGTAGAGGTAATGTTCGAAAATCTAAAGTTCGGAACGAAATACCAATTTCGAACCCAAGTAGATAGGGTGGGTCTATATATGCCCGATTTTGGTCAATGTTTTGAGATCGTGACGGGGACCGACTATATAGGCGTTGTAGAGGAGACACAGGGCCATCGTTATCAGAAGAGAAAAGTAGAGGTCATGTTCTAAAATCTAAAGTTCGGAACGAAAAACCAATTTCGAACCCAAGTAGATAGGGTGGGTCTATATATGCCCGATTTTGGTCAATGTTTTGAGATTGTGACGGGGGCCGGCTATATAGGCGTTGTAGAGGAGACACCGGGTCATCGTTATCAGAAGAGAAAAGTAGAGGTCATGTTCGAAAATCTAAAGTTCGGAACGAAAAACCAATTTCGAACCCATGTAGATAGGGTGGGTCTATATATGCCCGATTTTCGTCAATGTTTTGAGATCCTGACGGGGACCGGCTATACAGGCGTTGTAGAGGAGACACAGGGCCATCGTTATCAGAAGAGGAAAGTAGAGGTCATGTTCGAAAATCTAAAGTTCGGAACGAAAAACCAATTTCGAACCCATGTAGATAGGGTGGGTCTATATACGCCCGATTTTGGTCAATGTTTTCAGATCGTGACGGGGACCGGCTATATAGGCGTTGTAGAGGAGACACAGGGCCATCGTTATCAGAAGAGAAAAGAAGAGGTCATGTTCGGAACGAAAAAACAATTTCGAACCCATGTAGATAGGGTGGGTCTATATATGCCCGATTTTGGTCAATGTTTTGAGATCGTGACGGGGACCGGCTATACAAGCGTTGTAGAGGAGGCACAGGGCCATCGTTATCAGAAGAGAAAAGTAGAGGTCATGTTCGAAAATCTAAAGTTCGGAACGAAAAACCAATTTCGAACCCATGTAGATACGGTGGGTCTATATATGCCCGATTTTGGTCAATGTTTTGAGATCGTGACGGGGACCGTCTATATAGACGTTGTAGAGGAGACACAGGGCCATCGTTATCAGAAGAGAAATGTAAAGGTCATGTTCGAAAATCTAAAGTTCGGAACGAAAAACCAATTTTGAACCCATGTAGATAGGGTGGGTCTATATATGCCCGATTTTGGTCAATGTTTTGAGATCGTGACGGGGACCGACTATACAGGCGTTGTAGAGGAGACACAGGGCCATCGTTATCAGAAGAGAAAAGTAGAGGTCATGTTCGAAAATCTAAAGTTTGGAACGAAAAACCAATTTCGAACCCATGTAGATAGGGTGGGTCTATATATGCCCGATTTTGGTCAATGTTTTGAGATCGTGACGGGGACCGACTATACAGGCGTTGTAGAGGAGACACAGGGCCATCGTTATCAGAAGAGAAAAGTAGAGGTCATGTTCGAAAATCTAAAGTTCGGAACAAAAATGAGCATACAAATCAACTAACTCACAATTCAGCAGAAATAAAACGAAATGTCAATACCCCACCGTGATCCCCTTGATTTTACTGGTTGCACTGTAGTATTTTGATTTATCCTTGAATTTGTCATCTTTAGCGTGTCTTCGTGCATTGTTCTAACTGTTACAAAAATTTTATTGACTTGCATTTATGACAATAAAATCAACTCGATTGTGTCGTCTGTTACGGACGATTTGTGCATTACACAGAACAAAAGTGTTTCATTTCAGAATGGATTGAAAGTAGCATTCCTTTGAAATACATTGTCACAACTGCATCACTGTTGACGTCCTGAAACGTGATTTTATGACACTTTCATATATAACGCGCTACGATGTAACATACGTGTGTGCTCTACGACGTGTCAGGTGCAAAAGAAAGAATTATACTAAGTCCGTGATAACATCCATCAAAGTCACGTGACGTCAGACGCTGCAACCATTGAGATCAACGCGTTCTGTATGTATTTAATAAATAAATATCAACAAAAAAATTGAGAATTTAAATGGGAAATAACTGGAGAATTCAATCTCATTTAATTTAACACACCGAAGCTCAAAATAAAGGGGGGGGGGGGGGGGTTGCTCCATTACCGATTTACAAATTACGTTTTTTGAATGCACATAGTTGCATGCGCTCCAGAGAGTGTACTGGGGTCAGGGTGGTCGCTTTATACAGGTGGTCAACATTTTAAAGGACATTTTTAGCACATATGTACCTATGGTCAATGTTTGTCTTAATATACATGTGACTGCTAAAAGCAGGTGGTTGCATGTGCTCAAGACAGTGTACTGTGCTCAGGTTGGTCGCTTTATACAGGTGGTTGCATTTTAAAAGGTCATTTTACCCAATTTTCGTGGGTAGCCGCTAAGTACAGGTGGCTATAAAAACATGTGTTTTTTAAACCGCTATGTTAAAAATTACCGATTTACAAATTACGTTTTTTGAATGCACATAGTTGCATGCGCTCCAGAGAGTGTACTGGGGTCAGGGTGGTCGCTTTATACAGGTGGTCAACATTTTAAAGGACATTTTTAGCACATATGTACCTATGGTCAATGTTTGTCTTAATATAAATGTGACTGCTAAAAGCAGGTGGTTGCATGTGCTCAAGACAGTGTACTGTGCTCAGGTTGGTCGCTTTATACAGGTGGTTGCATTTTAAAAGGTCATTTTACCCAATTTTCGTGGGTAGCCGCTAAGTACAGGTGGCTTATAAAAACATGTGTTTTTTAAACCGCTATGTTAAAAATGTCAATTAATGTGGAAAACCATGATTTTTTTATTTATTGTCATGTGCATTACTACCTCCCATGTTTAAATAAAGATCGAAAGCCCAAAATATGTCACGGTTGTCGTATGTGGTATAGCTTTAAATATTAATATATACTCACTCAAAAAAGAAACGCAACATACACAAAATGGGAACTTTACTTCATATATTATCTTAAAAATTTATCATATAAATAATTGATACAGAAATGTAAAAATTGGCACACTTCATGTTCATGAGTTCTTTTACCATGGAACATAACATTCTGTAGCATATTGTCAATAAATCACGCATAAAATATCAGTATCTGTTTTGCCCACCATTTGCCTGTAACACAGCCCTTACTCTTCTTGGCATGGATTCAATTAAACGAGTACGAACACGCGGTATCCTTTGCAAGTCATACTGAAGTGCCTGCTCTAATTGTTGCAGATGGTGGTTATTGCTGGCGCACGCGCCGATCCAATTCATCCCACAGATGTTCATTTGGATTAAGATGTGGAGATTGGGATGGCCAACGGATCACATTGACATTCTGTTGCTCTACAAAATCTACTGTTACAATGCTGTATCTGGTCGGGCATTGTCGTGTTGATAAATTTCTCTTTGAATGTCAATTTCGGGCAATAAATGCGGCCATATAATTTTGTCTCTGTACCTAACAACGTTAAGATTACCTTGAATATGTATCACCTGTGTGTTCCTGGCGTACGAGATAGCGGCCAAATCATAACACTGCTTCCGCCAAAATTGTCTCTTTCTAAAACACAGTTTTGCGCAAAACGTTCATTTATGCGCCTGTACACTCGTATGCGACCATCTAGGTTTTCAAGCTGAAAACGTGACTCATCGCTGAACCACACCCTTCACCAGTTCTATAAATTCCATACACGAACGGTTGTACACTATACAACCCTTTCTCGGTGGTGTAGGCATCTCTGTGTTGCTCCTACGTAAGGTCTTCTTGTCAGCTATCCATGAGAACGTTACCGTTTGCGTACTGTCTGTAGTGATATACGGCGCAACCCAGGGACGTTTACAGCTGTTTCGGTTGCAGCAAAAGTCCTAGTTTCGTAGATGGAATAATCTAATATAACGATCGTGTGCCCGAGCTGTAACACACGGACGCCTTGAACGTAGTCGGTCTGTCGTAGTACCAAGCTGCTGGTAGCGTTTCCAAAGGCGTAAATTGTGCTACGATCAACATTGTACGTTCTGGCAACAGCATTGTGTGATTCCCCGGCCACGATTCGACCGATGGCGATATTCCGGGTAGCATCATCTAACCTAGGCATAATGTCACCTTATCAGAATTTTGTTTTACTAATGCAGTCAAGAAAAGAAATAGCGGGGCTTTATTCCGATTGTCTGAGTTAAAAAAGACTACCAACAAATGTACCCATGATTTGCACGTGAAAGTCGACCCTGTTTTAAGCAATGCGTAATTCATAGTATGTTCCAGAGGCCATAGTGGTTCACGGGTGGATGAACTTAAATGCTTTCACCTGGAAACCTTTAATTAAGGTGTAATTATGATGTTGTGTATATATATTTGAATATTTATAGGTTATTTGTCTGCAAAAAATTATTTGAAAAAAAATTATCGGATGTTGCGTTTCTTTTTTGAGTGAGTATATTATAAACCTTAAAAAATATAATTCAATGCAGACCTTCTCTCAGGTTAATTTTAGATTAAATTAAATTTTCAACCATATAGAGGCTCGATTTATGTGTACTACTTCATCAAATTATTAATCAACAGGAAAAGATATGGGTTACACCCATATCCAGAGATCTCCGATTTATATGTTATAGATGTATCTGTATTTGTATTTGATTTATTTAAAATTTCATTATATCCTGTAAAGTGTTACAAAAATAGACGATTGTGGAAGGCAAGAAGTAATCATCGTCATATTTCAACTTTGAGAAGAGAACGGTAATAGAAAAAAATGCTAAGTGTTTGGGAAGACAAATGTTTTACCAATAAAAATATGTGTTAGTTTAAAGGACTTCATATAGGTATGTTTAATCGCATTCTATAAGTATCTAATAACTTGCTATTTTACAAATAGTTTTACATCAAAATTTTTAGCACTCGAATTGAAAAAAATCCATATCTTTTGTGCTTTTTATTACAGTGGAAACTCTATAAACCGATCATCGTCGGGATCGAAGAAATCGGCCGGTTGTTAGAGGGTCCGGTTCATAGAGGTTCCGGAAGTGTAACGTTTCCGTACCGATGTGAAACCAGAAATGTTGGTTTATGTTTGGACATGTACATGTGTACCATCTGTACATTGTATTGAAAAAAAATCTTCGTGATAAAGAATTATGAACGTAATAATAATAATAATAATAATAATAATAATAATAATAATAATACATTTAATAACTTAACATTATTGTATTTAATAGTAACAAAGTCTAAATAAAGACACATTACGATCTTCTAATTGATATACATGTACATGTAAACTGTTTCATTTTATTTTTTTTAAAGTCTACTATGCAACTCTGTTTTCGTCTTAAGGATCTGTTGGCGATGGTGGTTTCACTTTTTGAGTTCAAATCGTGAGCTACACTAAAGAAGATATCGTCTTTCATTATAGCATACTTCTTCAAACGCTTGCTGAATATTATATTTCTTCTAACGAGAGTTCTGGTTCACTGTCGGATTGTTCTGGATGGTCGTCTTCTGAATCGCTTTCTGTTATTAACTGTTCGGATATATGGTACGAATCAGCGAGTGTCTTTTCCCACTCGTCGGTGTTGTCTTCGGTTGGCACGTTGTTGTCGAAAGAAGCTAGCGTTTCGTGATCGGTTACGACATTGGAAAACTTTGTTAGCTGACTTAGAGGTATGTCGTCGTCATCGTCGTCGTCTTCAGGAACATCATCGTCGCTTTTAGGTTCAGATGATTTCGGAAATCCGCAATTGCTGAAACATTTGCTGATCGTATCGTCTGTTGTTTCAGTCCATGCTTTGCTGATCCAGTGAATTGCGTCTAAAACGGTAATTTTTTTGCACAACTCGGATGCGGTTTGAACATTGTCAATTTCGCAAACTAAAGATTTCATATTTTCTTTCTATAGCGTGCTTTAAATGCTTTTATGATACCTTGATCTAACGGTAGCAATTGCGAGGTAGTGTTCACTGGTAGAAATTTTCATTTCACATTGTCTAACTTTAAGTCTTTGTTATGAGATGAGGCGTTATCTAAAAACATTAAAATCTTTCGGTTTTGACGTTTCATTTGACGGTCTACACTATATAACCAATATAATATAGAGTTCATCCAAGCTTTTTTGTTGTGGCGCCATGTTACAGGAAGTCTATGAAAGAAATTTATTTTCCCTACTAATTTCTGTGACATTTTTTTACTGGTTTAGACATCAATATTTTAAATACCATACCTGTTTTAAAATCTAATTTTCGTATAAAAAATCATAATCTAAATTTTCGTATAAAAATCATAATCTAAATTAGCATTTTCGTGTCTTCTTATGTGGGTTTTTATTGGTCTTTCATTTTTACCTTTCGTCAAAGTTCTGTGTCAGGTAATAAATAAGCAATTAGCTAGTAAACAAGGCACATCTAATATACAATTACATCACAGAACTATATCTTCCCCAACCCCACACACGCCTCGTTCTTGACCCATATCGTGCTCGAGAGTTTGGGATTTCGAAATCGTCAATAGACAAAACCTTGGTATATTACAAATTTAATGCTCAAGATTTACTAATTTTCTACGTTAAGGTACCCTTTTCTACCGTATTAGTCGTGAAATAATCCAGAAATAATACTAAAAATTATCGATCAAGGCTTTCTAGATGAGTGGTCACAAGTTAGAAATCCTACTTCTTCATCATTGGGCTGATGATGATGCATGATGGGAACGTCACACATTACGTAAAACCTACACAATTTTAAAATGCATTATTATTATCAAATCATCTTATGAAGTGGCAAAGGATATTGCGTGTTCGTACTCAACGTTTAATTGAATCCATGCCAAGAAGAGTAAGGGCTGTGTTACAAGCAAATGGTGGGCACAACAAATACTGAGATTTTATGCGTGATTTATTGATAATATGCGACAGAATGTTATATTCCATTGTAAAAGAACTCATGAACAAGAAGTGTGCCAATTGTTACATTTCTGTATCATTTATTTATATATATTTAGCGACCAACCTGAGCACAGTACACTGTCTTGAGCACATGCAACCACCTGCTTTTAGCAGTCACATGTATATTAAGACAACCCAGATTTTTTTTCTGCTGAATTGCGAGTTAGTTGACATTTATGCTCATTTTCGTTCCGAACTTTGGATTTTCGAACATGACCTGTACTTTTCTCTTCTGATAACGATGGCCCTGTGTCTCCTCTACAACGCCTGTATAGCCGGTCTCCGTCAGGATCTCAAAACATTGACCAAAATCGGGCATATATAGACCCACCCTATCTACATGGGTTCGAAATTGGTTTTTCGTTCCGAACTTTAGATTTTCGAACATGAACTCTACTTTTCTATTCTGATAACGATGACCCGGTGTCTCATCTACAACGCCTATATAGCCGGTCCCCAGCCCATCGTTGTTACCACTGGACCACGGAAGCCGATATTCAGAAAGTCAAATTTTGACGTATATATACCTTCTATGTGTTTTCTACATTTAAAATACAAAGACATTTTGTAATGTTTTCGTGTATTTACAAATGAAATAAATAAGAAAGACAGAAAATTCTTTGATTTTTATTTATGAAATACAAATAAAACGCATTGATTTGACTGATGGAAGCGACTGAAGTCACGTGACAATTCTTTATATTATCACGGAGTTGTTTTTTTTTTTTTTTTTTTTTTTTTTGTTGAAAAGATTACTTTTCAGGACGTCAACAGTGATGCTATTTCGACAGTTTAATTCAAAGGAATGTTACTTTCAATTCATTGTAATAGGGAAACCGTTTCTTTGTTCGGTAAAATACTGCAGTCATGCATACCGGACGACACTCGATGACATTTCAAAATAAATGCTCAAGTAAAAAAAATGTTTGTTTCAGCTAGAACAACTCATGAAGACATAATTCAGATGTATATTTTAAGGATTAATCGATTCACAAAGATTCAACCGCTGAAATCTATGGGGTACCGATGTGTCTCGACATTTGATTTTTTCTGCCGATTTTCGAGTTTGTTGACATTTATGCACATCCGAGATACTTGGTTGGGGTAAAATCGACATTCTAAATCGATTGGCGCCATTTTCGAAAGGCTAGGATTTATGATTTTTCTGAAAATCGCGATTTTTGCATAACTTTCATGACCTGGAAATTTTGTTATCGTTCGTCAGAATGATTTCTACTGTAGCGACAATTCAAGGACATCGATCCCCGAACTATTTGGAGTCCATTTTGTTTCACCATTCTCTGTGGTCTAGGATGAAACATGCACACTACATTCTTATGGGGTCCCTTAGAAACACCCCCCCCCCTTTATTTTTGCTGGCTGGCGGAATACCCTAAAATTCACCATGTTTTTGCCCATGCCTGGCACCAAATTTTATTGCGACATGTAGCAAGCTAAAAAAAACAAAGTGAATCCAAAGGTACAAAAATTCACATGTCGCTGTACTGAAACACAGGTGACCTTGACCTTTGACCTTGTGACCTTGGGCAAGGTCAAGGTGAAAGTTGACATTTTGTCCATTACAAGTTATTGCCTATCTTTTACCGTTTCAAGGGAATAGCGATGGCGAGACAATGTCAAAATTAAGAACGTGACCTTGACCTTTGACCTTGTGTCCATTTTCAAGGTCAAGGTCAATGATGACCAATGATATAAGGTTTCATGTATATATCTGTTATAGTTACTGAGATATAGTGATCTAATGTAACTCGCAATGCATTTTATTGGTCTAAGGGGAGACAACTCTTATAAAATGTCAAATAAAAAAGTGACGATTCAAGATCTCAATATGATACACATTTTGGTAAAGGTTTCAGTTCTCTATCTATTATAGTAAAGGAGGAGATCTGCACACAACCAAGGGTCAAAAATTAGAACATGACCTTGACCTTTGACCTTGTGACCTTTTTCAAGGTCAAGGTCAATGATGACCAACTGTGAAATATCTAGTCTATATCACTTCTGGTTCATGAGTTACTATGGTACAAATTGTACTTCCAATAAATAAGGGGAAATAACTCCTACAAGGAGTCGTCAAAATACTTTGTGCGATATGTAACAAATTGTCACAATCCATAGCTGACCATTTTGCAACAACTTTTATTGCGAAATCTTTTATGGTTTCATAGTTTATCTGCACACAAGCTTTTCTGTAACAGGGGAGATAACTCCGTAAAGAACAAGTGTTCGGTGTGACAGGGTCAACTGCGAAAGCGTAATGTCTCATACATCCATAGTACAAAATGTCTTTACGACATGTCGCGAAACAAAATTTATAATGGGAAAAGAAAACTTGGCGGAAAAAAATAAGAATACTAAATATAGGTTCAATCGTTCTACCGAACGATTAATAGGCTTTCCACTCTACGCAGCCAGAAAGAACCTTTCTGTATTTAATGACATTGAATTCTGCTTCTAAACATTATTTGTAATTTGTCTTTAAAAATTAACAAATTTGAAAGCAAAACTGTTTATATATTATTTAAAATAGGAAAGGTCAAATTGTAGAGCATAATGACCTTGACCTGACCTTCTTTATATGTAAATGGAATCTATTTCACACTATGAACAAATGAAAGAAAAAACATTCAAATAAGTTTTGAAATAAAAAAGGTCATAAAATATGACGTTCAGAGACTTTAATGACATTGACCACTGACCTTTTGATCTCTGCATATATTGTACATCAATAACTAATCATTTATTAGGATAAACCACTTCATATACACGGAAAATGAAAAATTAAAAAAAAATGTATTGACCTTGACCCTTAACAAGGTGACCTTGACCATGATGAAGGTCAAAAATGATCAACAGTGAAGATCTTATGTCAATATCTCTTGTAGTTAATGAGATATGGCTACTTATAATAAATTCCAAAAATCAGATGACCTTGACCTTTGACCTTGTATGTGTCTGCAATGTCAAGGTCATAAGGGTTTTTGGTGAAGACCCCATACCTCTACTATGAATAGTTAATGAGTTATGAATGAAAAATTAATAATCAATGTTTCGAATGGGAGATAACTCCTATAAAATGAAGTCAAATCCTTTCCCTTCAAATGTAACAAAGTTGCGCCTTTATTAGGCCAATATTTTACCCATTATAAGTTATTGCCTATCTTTTACTGTTTCAAAGATATAGCAATAACAAGACAATGTGAAAGTTTAGAACGTTACCTTGATCTTTGACCTTGTGTCCATTTTGAAGGTCGAGGTCATAAGGGTCTTTGGTGAAGACCCCATGCCTCTGCTATCAATAGTTAATGAGTTATGAATGGAAAACTAATAATCAATGTTTCTAATGGGAGATAACTCCTATAAAACGAAGTCAAATCCTTTCCCTTCAAATGTGACAAAGTTGCGCCTTTATTAGGCCAACATTTTACCCATTATAAGTTATTGCCTATCTTTTACCCGTTTCAAAGATTTAGAAGGTGCATGATGTGCGATTGGTCAAACAGCTTTTATTTTTACCGGGAGGAAATTAAAACATTACAAGTTGACAGGTTATGACTTTGCATTAAATAGTTTTTATTATTGTTTTGTATTATTTACCTCTGCATTAACATCTGAATACTAAAAGTTTAATATTCTCTGCATGTTGTGGAAAGCATTGCTAGGAAAGCATATATCTCCATTTATATATTCAATTCCAGTTAATATAGCACTAAAGGTAAAATACTCAATATTATTTTCATTGTTTAATTTAAAACATAATTAACCACCAAATTTCATCAAACATATTGTTTTAGATGTGTTTTTATAGTAAATTTATTATTTGTAATACAAATATAGAAAAGTCTCGCAGGTGCATTTGTAAATTTGTTCATTTAACTGAAAAACAAGGGAAGTAACTTTTAATTTTGTTAAAGTCAGAAATAGTTCAACAAATAAATTTGAGTTATCTCTCTTTTTACGGTTTTAAAGTAAATTTATGATAAGTATTTGTTTATTGTTCTGTATTATTTGCTAGAGATTGGCATTATAAGAGAGACAACTTCTATAAACTGTTGATAAAACATGTCGCGACATGTCTTAATTTACTCGCAATTATTTAAAAAATGCCCCTACTATAAATAATTAATAAGTTATATACGAAAAACTAATAATCAGTTGTCTTAATGGAAGATAACTCCTATAAAATGAAGTCAAATCCTTTCCCTTCAAATGTGACAAAGTTGCGCCTTTATTAGACCAACATTTTACCCATTATAAGTTATTGCCTATCTTTTACCGTTTCAAAGATATAGCGATGTCAAGATAATGTAAAAATTTAGAAAGCGACCTTGACCTTTGACCTTGTGTCCATTTTCAAGGTCAAGGTCAATAATGACCAATGGTCAAGTAACAAGTAAATATCTGTCATAGTTACTGAGATATCGCAATTGACATAATATTGTTTTGTTCCAGGGGAGATAACTCTTTCAAAAGCTCAATTTAAAAAAAGTGACGATTCAAGATCTTAATAAGATCTAGCTTTTGTCAAGAGACCTTTATTTTCGTATCTGTTATGGTTAAGGAGGAGATCTGTACACAACACGAGGTCAAAATTTAGAATGTGACCTTGACCTTTAACCTTGTGATTTTTTTCAAGGTCAAGGTCAATGATGACCAACTGTGAAATATCTAGTCTCTATCACCTCTGGTTCATGAGTTACACTGGTACAAAATGTACTTCCAATAAATAAGGGGAAATAACTCCTGCAAGGAGTCGTCAAAATACTTTGCGCGATACATAACAAATTGTCGCGATCAATAGCTGACCATTTTGCAAAAACTTTCATTGCAAAATCTTTTACGGTTTCAAAGTTTATCTGTACACAAGCTTTTTTGTGACAGGGGAGATAACTCTGTAAAGTAAAAGTGTTCGGTGTGACAGGGTTAACTGCGAAAGCGTAATGTCTCATACATTCATAGTACAAAATGTCTTTACGACATGTCGCGAAACAAAATTTATAATGGGAAAAAACAGTTGGCGGAAAAAAAATAAGAATAATAATAATAAGAAACAGACTAATAACAGTAAGTCTTTCCACTGGAAAGTGGAAAGCCTTAATAATAAATATAAGTTCATTGGTTCTACCGAACAAATGAGAGGCTTTCCACTTATTGCATAAATGACCTTGGCATTGACTTTGGCTATATGGAAATTGAATCTTCTTTTCAAAATAAACAAAAGAAAGAAAAACCATTCGTATATCTTTTGAAATAAAAAAGGTAAAAAAAATAGGACGTTAATTGTGATAAATGACCTTGACTACCAAGTGTTTGATATTTGCATATTCAATGCTTTAAAAACAAATCATTTACTTGTATTTACCATTTTATATACACGAAAAAGCAGAATTTCCAAAAAATATTATTTAACCTTGACTGCTGTCAATATGACCTTGACCATGCTGAGGGTCAATAAAGGACCAACAGTGAAGATCCTTTGTCAATATGTCTTATAATTATGAAGAAATGCGTATTTATCATAAATACCCAAATTTATAAGATAACCTTGACCTTTTACCTTGTTTCTATTTTCAAGGTCAAGGGTCATAATGGTCTTTGGTGAAGTCCCCATGCCTCTACTATCAATAGTTAATAAGTTATCAATGAAAAAGTAAATATCAATGGTTGTAATGGGAGATAACTCCTATAAGATGAAGTGAAATCCTTTTCTTTTAAATAGAAAAAAGTTGCGCATTTATGAGGCCGACATTTTATCCGTTATAAGTTATCAGCTATCTTTTACCGTTTCAAAGACATAGCGATGACAAGATAATGTCAAAATTTCAAACGTGACCTTGACCTTTGACCTTGTGTCCATTTTCAAGGTCAAGGTCAATGATGACTAATGATATAAGGTTTCATATAAATATCTGTCATAGTTACTGAGATAACGCTATATACACTATATTTAATTGATCCAGGGGAGATAACTCTTTCAAAAGTCAAATCATACATAGTGACCTTTCAAGACCTTAATATGATACACATTTTGGTAAAAGATTTATTTCTGTATCTCTTATGGTTCAGGAGGAGAATCGCACACACCACAGTGTCAAAATTTAGAATGTGACCTTGACCTTTGACCTTGTGACCTTTTTCAAGGTCAAGGTCAATGATGACCAACTGTGAAATATCTAGTCACTGTCATCTCTGGTTCATGAGTTACTATGGTACAAAATGAACTTCCAATAAATAAGGGGAAATAACTCCTACAAGGAGTCGTCAAAATACTTTGCGCGATATGTAACAAATTGTCGCGATCAATAGCTGACCATTTTGCAACAACTTTCATTGCGAAATCTTTTACGGTTTAAAAGTTTATCTGCACACAAGATTTTTATGACAGGTGAAATAACTCCGTAAAGAAAAAGTGTTCGGTGTGACAGGGTTAACTGTGAATGCGTAATGTCTCATACATTCATAGTACAAAATGTCTTTACGACATGTCGCGAAACAAAATTTATAATGGGATAACAAAACTTGGCGGAAGAATAATAAGAATAATAATAAATATAGGTTCAATCGTTCTAAAGAACGATTAATAGGCTTTCCACTTCAAAAGAAGACCTTAAATAAATGACCTTGAAACCAAAAAGCTAAGAAACATACGTAATTTGTCTATAGCAATTAATAAGAACAAAAAATATTAAAAAACTATTTAGATATCTTTAAAAATAAGAAAGGTCATTAAATAGGACGTAAGAAAACTTGAATGACCTTGACAACTGATCTTTTAATCTACGTAAATATTACTTATAGGCAATAGCATTAAAAGAAGAAGCCATTCAAAATACATAGTACCATGAAAAACATTTATAAAAGACTTTGACCTTGACTTTTACAGCATGACCTTGACCATGCTGAAGGTCAACAGTGATCAACATTGAAGATTTTATGCCAATATCTCTTAAAGTCATTAAGATATGACTACTTATAATATATACAAAAAATTAGAAAATGACCTTGACCTTTGACCATGTATTTGTTTTCAAGGTCAAGGGTCCTAATGATCCATAGTGAAGACCACATGCCTCTACTATCAATAGTTGATAAGTAATTAATGAAAAACTAATTATCAATGGTTGTAATGGGGGATAACTCCTATAAGATGAAGCCGGATCCTTTCCCTCTAAATAGAAAAAAGTTGCGCCTTTATGAGACCAATATTTCATCCATTATAACTTATAGCCTATCTTTTACCGTTTCAAAGTAATAGCGATGACAAGACAATGCCAAAATTTCAAACGTGACCTTGAGCTTTGACCTTGTGTCCATTTTCAAGGTCAAGGTCAATGATGACCAATGATATAAGGTTTCATATATATATCTGTTATAGTTACTGAGATATAGTGATATAATGCAATTCACAATACATTTTATTGGTCTAAGGGAGATAACTCTTATAAAAATGTCAAATAAAAAAAGTGACGATTCAAGATCTCAATATGATACACATTTTGGTAAAGGTTTCAGTTCTCTATCTATTATAGTAAAGGAGGAGATCTGCACACAACCAAGTGTCAAAAATTAGAACATGACCTTGACCTTTGACCTTGTGACCTTTTTCAAGGTCAAGGTCAATGATGACCAACTGTGAAATATCTAGTCTATATCACCTCTGGTTCATGAGTTACAATGGTACACATTGTACTTCCAATAAATAAGGGGAAATAACTCCTACAAGGAGTCGTCAAAATATTTTGCGCGATATGTAACAAATTGTCGCAATCCATAGCTGACCATTTTGCAACAACTTTTATTGCGAAATCTTTTACGGTTTCATAGTTTATCTGCACACAAGCTTTTCTGTAACAGGGGAGATAACTCCGTAAAGAACAAGTGTTCGGTGTGCCAGGGTTAACTGCGAAAGCATAATGTCTAATACATTCATAGTACAAAATGTCTTTACGACATGTCGCGAAACAAAATTTATAATGGGAAAAAAAAGTTGGCGGAAAAACAATAAGAATAATAAATATAGGTTCAATCGTTCTAACGAACGATTAATAGGCTTTCCACTTAAAAGAAACAAAAAATAAATGACCTTGAAACTAAAAAGCTAAGCAAGATCCGCAATTTGACTATAGCAATTAATAGGTTCAAAAATAATTAAAATAAACCATTTAGATATTTTTAAAAAATAAGAAAGGTCATTAAATAGGACGTTAGAAAACTTGAGTGACCTTGACAACTGATCTTTTAATCTACGTAAATTTTACTTATAGACAATAGCATTTATAAGAATAAGACATTTAAAATACATAGGACCATGAAAAAAATTAAAAAAGGACTTTGACCTTGACTCTTACACCGTGACCTTGACCATGCTGAAGGTCAACTGTGATCAACATTGAAGATTTTATGCCAATATCTCTTCTAGTTATTGAGATATGACTACTTATAAAATTTACCAATAATTAGCAGATGACCTTGACTTTTGACCTTGTATTTGTCTTCAAGGTCAAGGGTCCTAATGGTCTATAGTGAAGACCCCAAGCCTCTACTATTAATAGTTGATAAGTAATTATTGAAAAACTAATTAACAATGGTTGTAATGGGGGATAACTCCTATAAAATGAAGTCGGATCCTTTACCTCAAAGTGGGAAAAAGCTACGCCTTTATGAGACCAACATTTTATCCATTATAACTTATAGCCTATCTTTTACCGTTTCAATTGAATAGCGATGACAAGACGATGTCAAATTTTCAAACGTGACCTTGACCTTTGACCTTGTGTCCATTTTCAAGGTCAAGGTCAATGATGACCAATGATATAAGGTTTCATATATATATCTGTTATAGTTACTGAGATATAGTGATATAATGCAATTCACAATACATTTTATTGGTCTAGGGGAGATAACTCTTATAAAAATGTCAAATAAAAAAAGTGACAATTCAAGATCTCAATATGATACACATTTTGGTAAAGGTTTCAGTTCTCTATCTATTATAGTAAAGGAGGAGATCTGCACACAACCAAGGGTCAAAAATTAGAACATGACCTTGACCTTTGACCTTGTGACCTTTTTCAAGGTCAAGGTCAATGATGACCAACTGTGAAATATCTAGTCTATATCACCTCTGGTTCATGAGTTACAATGGTACAAATTGTACTTCCAATAAATAAGGGGAAATAACTCCTATAAGAAGGTGAAAAATTCTTTAATGTGATATGTTATAAAGTGTCGCAATCCTTAGCTGAACATTTTGGAACAACTTTCATTGCGAAATCTTTTACGGTTTCATAGTTTATCTGCACACAAGCTTTTTATGACAGGGGAAATAACTCCGTAAAGAAAAAGTGTTCGGTGTCACAGGGTTAACTGCGAAAGCGTAATGTCTCATACATCCATAGTACAAAATATCTTTACGACATGTCGCGAAACAAAATTTATAATGGGATAACAAAACTTGGCGGAAAAAAAATAAGAATAAATATAGGTTCATTTGTGACTTCGCCACAAATAATCATGGCTTACCACTTCCATCGACATTTTTTACACCGCGGCGTAAAAAAATTTCAGTTTTTTTTTTTGTTTTTTCTATATAAAACACCATAACTGCATAAAATATACGTGAAACGTAGCAGAAAAGCATGCAAAAATCATATGTCACATCCTAGGCTCGAACCGACGATGTCAGTCTTGCCAGCCCTCGTTGATACCACTGGACCACGGAAGACGATATGCAGAAAGTCAAATTTTGACGTATATATACCTTCAATGTGTTTTCTACATTTAAAATACAAAGACATTTTGTAATGTTTTCGTGTATTTACCAATGAAATAAATAAGAAAGACAGAAAATTCTATGATTTTTATTTATGAAATACAAATAGAACACATTGATTTGACTGGTCGAGACGTCTGATGTCACGTGACAATGCTACATATTATCGTGGACTTATAAAAAAAAAAAAAAAAAATAGAAAACAGGCGTCATACGTACTGTATACATATGATCGCCGTCAACAATGATGCAATTTTGACAGTTTAATGTTACTTTCAATTCATTGTAAAAGGAAAAACGGATTTTTCTTCGGTGAAATACAGCAATCGTACGTACCAAACGACACTCGATCGCGCGCATTTTATTGTCATTTCAAAATAAATGCAAGTGGAAAAAATGTTTGTTTCAGCTAGAACAACTCACGAAGACACAATTCAGATGTATATTTCAAGGATTTATCAATGCACAAACATTCAACCGCTGAAATCTAAGGGGTCCCGATGGGGTCTCGACATTTGATTTTTTCTGCCGATTTTCGAGTTTGTTGACATTTATGCACATCCGAGATACATGGTTGGGGTAAAATCGACATTCTAAATCGATTGGCACCATTTTCGAAAAGCTAGGATTTATGGTTTTTCTGAAAATTGCGATTTTTGCATAAAAAACCTATCTTCAACTTTCATGACCTGGACATTTTTTTATCGTTCGTCAGAACGATTTCTACTGTAGCGACAATTTAGGGACATCGATCCCCGAACGATTTGGCGTCCATTTTGTTTCACCATTCTCTGTGGTCTAGGATGAAATCTGCACACTACATTCTTATGGGGTCCCCTTAGAAACACCCCCCCCCCCTTTATTTTTGCAGGCTGGCGGAATACCCTAAAATTCCCATGTTTTTGCCCCTGCCTGGCACCAAATTGTATTGCGACATGTAGCAAGCTAAAAATACAAAGCGAATCCAAAGGTATAAAAATTCACATGTCGCTGTACTGAAACACAGGTGACCTTGACCTTTGACCTTGTGACCTTGCGCAAGGTCAAGGTGAAAGTTGACATTTTACCTATTACAAGTTATTGCCTATCTTTTACCGTTTCAAGGGAATAGCGATGGCGAGACAATGTCAAAATTTCAAACGTGACCTTGACCTTTGACCTTGTGTCCATTTTCAAGGTCAAGGTCAATGATGACCAATGATATAAGGTTTCATGTATATATCTGTTATAGTTACTAAGATATAGTGATCTAATGTAACTCACAATGCATATTATTGGTCTAAGGGGAGACAACTCTTATAAAATGTCAAATAAAAAAAGTGACGATTCAAGATCTTAATATGATACACATTTTGGTAAAGGTTTCAGTTCTCTATCTATTATAGTAAAGGAGAAGATCTGCACACAACCAAGGTTCAAAAATTAGAACATGACCTTGACCTTTGACCTTGTGACTTTTTTCAAGGTCAAGGTCAATGATGACCAACTGTGAAATATCTAGTCTATATCACCTCTGGTTCATGAGTTACAATGGTACAAATTTTACTTCCAATAAATAAGGGGAAATAACTCCTACAAGGAGTCGTCAAAATACTTTGCGCGATATGTAACAAATTGTCGCAATCCATAGCTGACCATTTTGCAACAACTTTTATTGCGAAATCTTCTACGGTTTCATAGTTTATCTGCACACAAGCTTTTCAGTAACAGGGGAGATAACTCCGTAAAGAACAAGTGTTCGGTGTGCCAGGGTCAACTGCGAAAGCGTAATGTCTAATACATCCATAGTACAAAATGTCTTTACGACATGTCGCGAAACAAAATTTATAATGGGAAAAAAAAGTTGGCGGAAAAACAATAAGAATAATAATAATAATAATAATAAGAAACAGAAGAATAATAGAAAGGCTTCCCACTCGGAAGTGGAAAGCCTTAATAAGAAACAGACTAATAACAGTAAGTCTTTCCACTGGAAAGTGGAAAGCCTTAATAATAATAATAATAAGAAACAGACTAATAACAATAAGTCTTTCCACTGGAAAGTGGAAAGCCTTAATAAGAAACAGACAAAATGCAATAAGTCTTTCCACTGGAAAGTGGAAAGCCTTAATTAAAAGTCATTTGTTCAGAGAACAAATGTGAGGTCTTTCCCTGCATTTTATTAGTGTTATGTCTAGGTATATAGTTGCTAATGACTTTACGGTCAGTTACAATGGTTTTAGTGTACAAAGCAAGTGGTCCTAAGTCAGAAAATGTATGGTTGCTAATGACATTTAGTTGGTTGCTATGGACAAAATGTCACTTCAGGTCATACAATATGATATTAAAATTTAGTTAGTGATCCCGATTCAGTTTCCCATGTATTGTCCGCTTCAATTTTGTACGGTTTAAGTGTTATTTCATAAAAACTGTTTATGGTGTCGGCCATTTTGAAAATGGCTGCCCGTAACCATTCGACTTTGGTCTTAAATCGAAGGGCTTATTATGACGGTCACATAAAAGCCATATCTTTACTATATTATCTCTGACGATTTAAAAGTTATAAGCCATAAACTGATTAGCTGAAACGTGTCAAGGGCCATAACCTCGAAAACGGTTTGTCGCACAGTTTTCGACACTATATATCAAATGTAGATCTCAATGAGAGGAACATTTTTCTGTATATTGTCTGCTTCAATTTTTTTACGGTTTTTGAGTTATATTGAAAACAAAATTTAGCTGAAACGTGTCAAGGGCCATAACCTCGAAAACGGTTTGTCGCACAGTTTTCGACACTATATATCAAATGTAGATTTCAATGAGAGGAACATTTTTCTGATATATTGTCTGCTTCAATTTTTTTACGGTTTTTGAGTTATATTGAAAACAAAATTTAGCCGATACGTGTCAAGGGCCATAACCTCGAAAACGGTTTGTCGCACAGTTTTCGACACTATATATCAAATGTAGACCTCAGTGAGAGAAACATTTTTCTGATATATTGTCTGCTTCAATTTTTTAATGGTTTTTGAGTAATATTGAAAACAAAATTTAGTCGAAACAAGTCAAGGGCCATAACCTCGAAAACGGTTTGTCGCACAATTTTCGACACTATATATCAAATGTAGATTTCAATGAGAGGAACATTTTTCTGATATATTGTCTGCTTCAATTTTTTATGGCTTTTGAGTTATATTGAAAACAAAATTTAGCCGATACGTGTCAAGGGCCATAACCTCGAAAACGGTTTGTCGCACAGTTTTCGACACTATATATCAAATGTAGACCTCAGTGAGAGAAACATTTTTCTGATATATTGTCTGCTTCAATTTTTTAATGGTTTTTGAGTAATATTGAAAACAAAATTTAGTCGAAACAAGTCAAGGGCCATAACCTCGAAAACGGTTTGTCGCACAATTTTCGACACTATATATCAAATGTAGATCTCAATGAGAGGAACATTTTTCTGATATATTGTCTGCTTCAATTTTTTATGGTTTTCGAGTTATAGCGAAAACAAAATTTCAATGGCGGCCATTTTGAAAATGGTGGACCGAAAAAAAATTTTGATCCGATATATGTTATTAGGACCCCAATATCTACGTGGAAACCAAGTTTTGTGTAAATCCGACAACTTTGACGTTTTCGACAAATTTCGCGTCAAAATCGCGTAAACAGGAAGTGGATCGAAAAAAATTTTTTTGCATGATGACATGTCGCCAGGAGTCCAGCGACATTTTCCACACTTCAGATTTTTGATACCGGTTATGATTTAGGAGGAGATCTGTGCACAAGGTTTTCCGGTCTGGGGCAGATAACTCCGTTACTAAAAATAGATCGGTTTCACAGGGTCGGCTAAGGCGAGTACCGGTATGACCAAATAATGGTACCAAGTATCGAAAAGATATGTCGCGACACTTTTCGTCAATTGATGGCAGAAAAGAAGAACAATAATAATAATCAGACGAAATACAGTAAGGTCTTTCCTTCTGTGGAAGGGAAAGACCTTAATTAAAGTTCATTGGTTCTACCGAACAAATGAGAGGCTTTCCACTTATCGCAAAAATGACCTTGACATGGACTTTGGTTGATAGAAATTGACTATTCTTTTCAAAATAAACAATCGAAAGAAAAAACCATTCGGCTATCTTTCGAAATAAAAAAGGTATAAAAAATAGGACGTTAATTGACATAAATGCCCTTGACCAGCAAGTTTTTGATATTTGCATACTTAATGCTTTAAAAACAAAGCATTTATTAAGATTTACCATTTTATTTACACGAAAAAGCAGAATTTCCGAAAAATATGTTTTGATCTTGACTTCTGTCAATATGACCTTGACCATGCTGAGGGTCAACAAAGGACAAACAAACAGTGAAGATCCTATGTTAATATGTCGTATTATTATGAAGAAATGACTATTTATCATAAATACCAAAATTTATAAGATGACCTTTACCTTTGACCTTGTTTCTATTTTCAAGGTCAAGGGTCATACTGGTCTATAGTGAAGACCCCATGCCTCTACTATCAATAGTTGATGAGTAATTAATGAAAACCTAATTATCAATGGTTGTAATGGGGGATAACTCCTATAAGATGAAGTCGGATCCTTTACCTTTAAATGTAAAAAAGTTGCGCCTTTATGAGACCAACATTTTATCGATAATAACTTATAGCCTATCTTTTACCGTTTCAATGAAATAGCGATGACAAGACAATGTCAAAATTTCAAAAGTCACCTTGACCTTTGACCTTGTGTCCATTTTCAAGGTCAAGGTCAATGATGACTAATGATATAAGGTATCATATAAATATCTGTTATAGTAACTGAGATATAGTGATATAATGTAATTCACAATATATTTTATTGGTCTAGGGGAGATAACTCTTATAAAAATGTCAAATAAAAAAGCGACGATTCAAGATCTTAATATGATACAAATTTTGGTAAAGGTTTCAGTTCTCTATCTATTATAGTAAAGGAGGAGATCTGCACACAACAAAAGGTCAAAAATTAGAACATGACCTTGACCTTTTACCTTGTGACCTTTTTCAAGGCCAAGGCCAATGATGACCAACTGTGAAATATCTAGTCTCTATCACCTCTGGTTCATGAGTTACAATGGTACAAAATGTACTTCCAATAAATAAGGGGAAATAACTCCAACAAGGAGTCGTCAAAATACTTTGCACGATATGTAACAAATTGTCGCAATCCATAGTTGACCATTTTGCAACAACTTTCATTGCGAAATCTTTTACGGTTTCAAAGTTTATCTGAACACAAGTTTTTTTATTTCAAGGGAAATAACTCCATAAATAAAAAGTGTTCGGTGTGACAGGGTTAACTGCGAAAGCGTAATGTCTCGTACATCCATAGTACAAAATATCTTAACGACATGTCGCGAAACAAAATTTATAAAGGGAAAAGAAACTTGGCGGAAAAAAAAGAATAATAATAAATATAAGTTCATTGGTTCTACCGAACAAATGAGAGGCTTTCCACTTATTGCATAAATGACCTTGACATTGACTTTGGCTATATGGAAATTGAATCTTCTTTTCAAAATAAACAAAAGAAAGAAAAACCATTCGTATATCTTTTGAAATAAAAAAGGTAAAAAAATAGGACGTTATTTGAGATAAATGACCTTGACTACCAAGTGTTTGATTTTTGCATATTCAATGCTTTAAAAACAAATCATTTATTTGTATTTACCATTTTATATACACGAAAAAGCAGAATTTCCAAAAAATATTATTTGACCTTGACTGCTGTCAATATGACCTTGACCATGCTGAGGGTCAATAAAGGACCAACAGTGAAGATCCTTTGTCAATATGTCTTATAATCATGAAGAAATGCCTATTTATCATAAATACCCAAATTTATAAGATGACCTTGACCTTTTACCTTGTTTCTATTTTCAAGGTCAAGGGTCATAATGGTCTTTGGTGAAGTCCCCATGCCTCTACTATCAATAGTTAATAAGTTATCAATGAAAAAGTAAATATCAATGGTTGTAATGGGAGATAACTCCTATAAGATGAAGTCAAATCCTTTTCCTTTAAATAGATAAAAGTTGCGCATTTATGAGGCCGACATTTTATCCGTTATAAGTTATAAGCTATCTTTTACCGTTTCAAAGAAATAGCGATGACAAGATAATGTCAAAATTTCAAACGTGACCTTGACCTTTGACCTTGTGTCCATTTTCAAGGTCAAGGTCAATGATGACTAATGATATAAGGTTTCATATAAATATCTGTCATAGTTACTGAGATAACGCTATATACACTATATTTAATTGATCCAGGGGAGATAACTCTTTCAAAAGTCAAATCATTTATAGTGACCTTTCAAGACCTTAATATGATACACATTTTGGTAAAAGATTTATTTCTGTATCTCTTATGGTTCAGGAGGAGAATCGCACACACCACAGTGTCAAAATTTAGAATGTGACCTTGACCTTTGACCTTGTAACCTTTTTCAAGGTCAAGGTCAATGATGACCAACTGTGAAATATCTAGTCTTTATCACCTCTGGTTCATGAGTTACAATGGTACAAAATGTACTTCCAATAAATAAGGGAAATAACTCCAACAAGGAGTCGTCAAAATACTTTGCGCGATATGTAACAAATTGTCGCGATCAATAGCTGAGCATTTTGCAACAACTTTCATTGCGAAATCTTTTACGGTTTCAAAGTTTATCTGCACACAAGATTTTTATGACAAGGGGAAATAACTCCGTAAAGAAAAAGTGTTCGGTGTGACAGGGTTAACTGCGAAAGCGTAATGTCTCATACATTCATAGTACAAAATGTCTTTTCGACATGTCACGAAACAAAATTTATAATGGGAAAAGAAAAAACTTGGTGGAAGAATAATAAGAATAATAATAATAAGAAACAGACAAAATGCAATAAGTCTTTCCACTGGGAAGTGGAAAGCCTTAATAATAATAATAATAAGAAACAGACAAAATGCAATAAGTCTTTCCACTGGAAAGTGGAAAGCCTTAATAAATATAAGTTTATTGGTTCTACCGAACAAATGATAGGCTTTCCACTTATCGCAAAAATGACCTTGACATTGACTCTGGTTTATGGAAATTGGCTTTTCTTTTCAAAATAAACAAACGAAAGAAAAAACCATTCGGCTATCTTTCGAAATAAAAAAGGTTAAGAAATAGGACGTTAATTGACATAAATGCCCTTGACCAGCAAGTTTTTGATATTTGCATACTTTATGCTTTAACAACAAAGCATTTATTAAGATTTTCCATTTTATTTACACGAAAAAGCAGAATTTCCAACAAATATGTTTTGACCTTGACTTCTCTAAATATGACCTTGACCATGCTTAGGGTCAATAAAGTACAATAAAGGACAAACAGTGAAGATCCTATGTCAATATGTCGTATAATGATGAAGAAATGACTATTTATCATAAATACAAAAATGTAAAAGATGACCTTGACATTTGACCTTGTTTTTATTTTCAAGGTCAAGGGTCATACTGGTTTATAGTGAAGACCCAATGCCTCTACTATCAATAGTTGATAAGTAATTAATGAAAACCTAATTATCAGTGGCTGTAATGGGGGATAACTCCTATAAGATGAAGTCGGATCCTTTCCTTCAAATGTAAAAAAGTTGCGCCTTTATGAGACCAACATTTTATCCATTTTAACTTATAGCCTATCTTTTACCGTTTCAATGAAATAGCGATGACAAGACAATGTCAAAATTTTAAACGTGACCTTGACCTTTGACCTTGTGTCCATTTTCAAGGTCAAGGTCAATGATGACTAATGATATTAGGTTTCTTATAAATATCTGTTATAGTAACTGAGATATATTGATGTAATGTAATTCACAATATATTTAATTGGTCTAGGGGAGATAACTCTTATAAAAATGTCAAATAAAAAAGTGACGATTCAAGATCTTAATATGATACACATTTTGGTAAAGGTTTAAGTTCTCTATCTATTATAGTAAAGGAGGAGATCTGCACACAACAAAGGGTCAAAAATTAGAACATGACCTTGACCTTTGACCTTGTGACCTTTTTCAAGGTCAAGGTCAATGATGACCAACTGTGAAATATCTAGTCTCTGTCACCTCTGGTTCATGAGTTACAATGGTACAAAATGTACTTCCAATAAATAAGGGGAAATAACTCCAACAAGGAGTCGTCAAAATACTTTGCGCGATATGTAACAAATTGTCGCAATCAATAGCTGACCATTTTGCAACAACTTTTATTGCAAAATCTTTTACGGTTTCAAAGTTTATCTGTACACAAGCTTTTTTATTTCAAGGGAAATAACTCCATAAATAAAAAGTGTTTGGTGTGACAGGGTTAACTGCGAAAGGGTAATGTCTCGTACATCCATAGTACAAAATATCTTAACGACATGTCGCGAAACAAAATTTGTAATCGACATTTTTCATTTTTTACACCGCGGCGTAAAAAAATTTCGGTTTTTTTTGTTTTTTTCTATATAAAAATCCATAACTGCATAAAATATACGTGAAACGTAGCAAAAAACCATGCAAAAATGACTTGTCACATCCTAGGCTCGAACCGACGATGTCAGTATTGCCAGCCCATCGTTGTTGCCACTGGACCACGGAAGCCGATATTCAGAAAGTCAAATTTTGACGTATATATACCTTCTATGTGTTTTCTACATTTAAAATACAAAGACATTTTGTAATGTTTTCGTGTATTTACAAATGAAATAAATCAGAAAGACAGAAAATTCTTTGATTTTTATTTATGAAATACAAATAAAACGCATTGATTTGACTGGTGGAAGCGACTGAAGTCACGTGACAATTCTTTATATTATCACGGAGTTGGTTTTTTTTTTTTTTTTTTTGTTGAAAAGATTACTTTTCAGGACGTCAACAGTGATGCTATTTCGACAGTTTAATTCAAAGGAATGCTACTTTCAATTCATTGTAATAGGGAAACCGTTTCTTTGTTCGGTAAAATACTGCAGTCGTGCTTACCGGACGACACTCGATGTCATTTCAAAATAAATGCTCAAGTAGAAAAAATGTTTGTTTCAGCTAGAACAACTCATGAAGACATAATTTAGATGTTTATTTTAAGGATTAATCGGTGCACAAACATTCAACCGCTGAAATCTAGGGGGTACCGATGGGGTCTCGACATTTGATTTTTTCTGCCGATTTTCGAGTTTGTTGACATTTATGCACATCCGAGATACTTGGTTGGGGTAAAATCGACATTCTAAATCGATTGGCGCCATTTTCGAAAGGCTAGGATTTATGGTTTTTCTGAAAATCGCGATTTTTGCATAAAAAACCTATCTTCAACTTTCATGACCTGGAAATTTTTTTATCGTTCGTCAGAATGATTTCTACTGTAGCGACAATTCAAGGACATCGATCCCCGACCTATTTGGCGTGCATTTTGTTTCACCATTCTCTGTGGTCTAGGATGAAACATGCACACTACATTCTTATGGGGTCCCTTAGGAACACCCCCCCCTTTATTTTTGCTGGCTGGCGGAATACCCTAAAATTCCCCATGTTTTTGCCCATGCCTGGCACCAAATTTTATTGCGACATGTAGCAAGCTAAAAAAACAAAGCGAATCCAAAGGTACAAAAATTCACATGTCGCTGTACTGAAACACAGGTGACCTTGACCTTTGACCTTGTGACCTTGGGCAAGGTCAAGGTGAAAGTTGACATTTTGTCCATTACAAGTTATTGCCTATCTTTTACCGTTTCAAGGGAATAGCGATGGCGAGACAATGTCAAAATTAAGAACGTGACCTTGACCTTTGACATTGTGTCCATTTTCAAGGTCAAGGTCAATGATGACCAATGATATAAGGTTTCATGTATATATCTGTTATAGTTACTGAGATATAGTGATCTAATGTAAATCGCAATGCATTTTATTGGTCTAAGGGGAGACAACTCTTATAAAATGTCAAATAAAAAAGTGATGATTCAAGATCTTAATATGATACACATTCTGGTAAAGGTTTCAGCTCTCTATCTATTATAGTAAAGGAGGAGATCTGCACACAACCAAGGGTCAAAAATTAGAACATGACCTTGACCTTTGACCTTGTGACCTTTTTCAAGGTCAAGGTCAATGATGACCAACTGGGAAATATCTAGTCTCTGTCACCTCTGGTTCATGAGTTACAATGGTACAAAATGTACTTCCAATAAATAAGGGGAAATAACTCCAACAAGGAGTTGTCAAAATACTTTGCGCGATATGTAACAAATTGTCGCAATCAATAGCTGACCATTTTGCAACAACTTTTAGTGCAAAATCTTTTACGGTTTCAAAGTTTGTCTGTACACAAGCTTTTTTATTTCAAGGAAAATAACTCCGTAAATAAAAAGTGTTCGGTGTGACAGGGTTAACTGCGAAAGCATAATGTCACGTACATCCATAGTACAAAATATCTTAACGACATGTCGCGAAACAAAATTTATAATGGGAAAAGAAACTTGGCGAAAAAAAAGAATAATAATAATAATAATAAACAGACAAATAACAGGAAGGCTTTCCACTAGGAAAGTGGAAAGCCTTAATAATAAACAGACGAATAACAGGAAGGCTTTCCACTCGGAAAGTGGAATGCCTTAATAATAAACAGACAAATAACAGGAAGGCTTTCCACGCGGAAAGTGGAAAGCCTTAATAATTAAAGTTCATTGGTTCTACCGAACAAATGAGAGGCTTTCCACTTATCGCAAAAATGACCTTGACATTGACTTTTGTTTATGGAAATTGACTTTTCTTTTCAAAATAAACAATCGAAAGAAAAAACCATTCGGCTATCTTTCGAAATAAAAAAGGTAAAAAAGTAGGACGTTAATTGACATAAATGCCCTTGACCAGCAAGTTTTGATATTTGCATACTTAATGCTTTAAAAACAAAGCATTTATTAAGATTTACCAAAGTTTATCAAAGTTTATCTGCACACAATCTTTTTCATGACAGGGGAAATAACTCCGTAACAGGGTCAACTGCGAAAGCGTAATGTCTCATACACCCATAGTATAAAAGGTCTTTTCGACATGTCGCGAAACAAAATTTATAATGGGAAATGAAAACTTGGCAGAAAAAAATAAGAAAAATAATAATAATAATAATAAGAAACAGAAGAATAACAATAAGGCATTCCACTCGGAAGTGGAAAGCCTTAATAATTTAATAATAATAATGAAAAGTCATTTGTTCTGTGAAGAAATGTGAGGTCTTTCCCTGCATTTTGTAGTGTTATGTCTAGGTATATAGTTGCTAATGACTTTACGGTCAGTTACCATGGTTTTGGTGTACAAAGCAAGTGGTTCTAAGTCAGAAAATGTATGGTTGCTAAGGACATTTAGTGGTTGCTATGGACAAAATGTCGCTTCCGGTCATACAATATGATATTTAAATTCAGTTAGTGATCCCGATTCCGCTTCCCATGTATTGTCCGCTTCAACTTTGTACAGTTAAAGTGTTATTTTACAAAAACTGTTTACGGTGTCAGCCATTTTGAAAATGGCTGCCTATAACCATTCGACTTCGGTCTTAATACGAAGGGCTTGTTATGATCGTTACAAAAAACCATATGTTTACTATAGTATCCCTGACGGTTTTAAAGTTAAAAGCCAAAAACTGATTAGCCGAAACCTGTCAAGGGCCATAACCTCGAAAACGGTTTGTTGCACAGCTTTCGACGAGTTATACCAAATGTTTAATACAGCAAATTTTGTAACAAAGTGCATGTTTTCTTCACTCGACACATAATTACACACTGTCGGAACTCACTGAATGTTCATTATTTTTTAAATTTTTGCCAAAGGTTAGTTTTTTATGTTACAAAAAATTCATTTAATATGTACTAAAAATTTGAAATTAGTGTTTAAGCCATTTTGAATTGTCCATCATTGAAAAATTTTAAGTCTCATATGATCTAAGTCAAAAAGTACTAATATCTTGTCTCACTGCAGGCAGGGTGTACTCGACTCCAATCTTAATTGACAAGGATTGCTAGTTTTCCTACCGCAGGTCGGGGGTTTTCTCCGGGTACTCCGACTTCCTCCCCCAATAAAAAATGGACGCCATGATATAGCTGAAAAATTGCTGAAAGTGGCGTTAAACAACATCAAACAAACAAACTAACTAATATCTTGATACATATGAATTCTTATAGTTGTTTTTTTTCGCTCGACAAGGCTTATCAGGTCCATATCAGATGAGCTCTAAGATATAAGATACTCTCTAGATACTGGTTATGTGTTACGTTTTATATATTGTAACACTTCTTAGTGTCTGGACAGGTCTGATTAATTGCAGCAAAGATGTGTAATTTTTTTATCGTGATGTATGTTTTCCTTAATATTCATGAGCTTTGGACAGTGATGTACGATTGGTCAAAAAGCTAGGCAGATTTTTCGCGCACGACATATGACCGTGTTAGCTATATTATCTCTAACTGTTTTCAAGTTATAAGTCAAAAACCGAATAACAGAAATGCGTCAAGGCGGATAAATCGATTACAGTTCATATAACATATTCGGATACATTATACTAAATGAAGGTTTTGATGAGAGGATAACTTTAAATATACATGTTTACTATATTATCTCTAACCGTTTTCAAGTTATAAGTCAAAAACTGATTAGTCGAAACGTGTCAAGGGCCATTACCTCGAAAACGGTTTGTCTGACAGTTTTCGACAATTATATCAAATGTAGATCTCAATGAGAGGAAAATTTTTCTGATATATTGTCTGTTTCAATATTTTATTGTTTTTGAGTTATATTGAAAACAAAATTTAGCCGAAACCTGTCAAGGGCCATAACCTCGAAAACGGTTTGTCGCACAGTTTTCAACCATTTATATCAAATGAAGATCTTAATGAGAGGAACATTTTTCTAGTTTATTGTCTGCTTCAATTTTTTATGGTTTTTGAGTTATATTGAAAACAAAATTTAGCCGAAACCTGTCAAGGGCCATAACCTCGAAAACGGTTTGTCGCCGTTTTCAACCATTTATATCAAATGTAGATCTTAATGAGAGGAACATTTTTCTAGTTTATTATCTGCTTCAATTTCTTATGGTTTTTGAGTTATATTGAAAACAAAATTTAGCTGAAACCTGTCAAGGGCCATAACCTCGAAAACGGTTTGTCGCACAGTTTTCAACAAATTATATCAAATGTAGATCTCAATGAGAGAAACATTTTTCTGATATATTGTCTGCTTCAATTTTTTATGGTTTTTGAGTTATATTGAAAACAAAATTTAACTGAAACCTGTCAAGGGCCATAACCTCGATAACGGTTTGTCGCACAGTTTTCAACTGAATATATCAAATGTAGATCTCAATAAGAGGAACATTTTTCTGATATATTTTCTGCTTCAATTTTTTATGGTTTTGGTTTATCTGCACACAAGATTTTTATGACAAGGGGAAATAACTCCGTAAAGAAAAAGTGTTCGGTGTGACAGGGTTAACTGCGAAAGCGTAATGTCTCATACATTCATAGTACAAAATGTCTTTTCGACATGTCACGAAACAAAATTTATAATGGGAAAAGAAAAAACTTGGTGGAAGAATAATAAGAATAATAATAATAAGAAACAGACAAAATGCAATAAGTCTTTCCACTGGGAAGTGGAAAGCCTTAATAATAATAATAATAAGAAACAGACAAAATGCAATAAGTCTTTCCACTGGAAAGTGGAAAGCCTTAATAAATATAAGTTTATTGGTTCTACCGAACAAATGATAGGCTTTCCACTTATCGCAAAAATGACCTTGACATTGACTCTGGTTTATGGAAATTGGCTTTTCTTTTCAAAATAAACAAACGAAAGAAAAAACCATTCGGCTATCTTTCGAAATAAAAAAGGTTAAGAAATAGGACGTTAATTGACATAAATGCCCTTGACCAGCAAGTTTTTGATATTTGCATACTTTATGTTTTAAAAACAAAGCATTTATTAAGATTTTCCATTTTATTTACACGAAAAAGCAGAATTTCCAACAAATATGTTTTGACCTTGACTTCTCTAAATATGACCTTGACCATGCTTAGGGTCAATAAAGTACAATAAAGGACAAACAGTGAAGATCCTATGTCAATATGTCGTATAATGATGAAGAAATGACTATTTATCATAAATACAAAAATGTAAAAGATGACCTTGACATTTGACCTTGTTTTTATTTTCAAGGTCAAGGGTCATACTGGTTTATAGTGAAGACCCAATGCCTCTACTATCAATAGTTGATAAGTAATTAATGAAAACCTAATTATCAGTGGCTGTAATGGGGGATAACTCCTATAAGATGAAGTCGGATCCTTTCCTTCAAATGTAAAAAAGTTGCGCCTTTATGAGACCAACATTTTATCCATTTTAACTTATAGCCTATCTTTTACCGTTTCAATGAAATAGCGATGACAAGACAATGTCAAAATTTCAAACGTGACCTTGACCTTTGACCTTGTGTCCATTTTCAAGGTCAAGGTCAATGATGACTAATGATATTAGGTTTCTTATAAATATCTGTTATAGTAACTGAGATATATTGATGTAATGTAATTCACAATATATTTAATTGGTCTAGGGGAGATAACTCTTATAAAAATGTCAAATAAAAAAGTGACGATTCAAGATCTTAATATGATACACATTTTGGTAAAGGTTTAAGTTCTCTATCTATTATAGTAAAGGAGGAGATCTGCACACAACAAAGGGTCAAAAATTAGAACATGACCTTGACCTTTGACCTTGTGACCTTTTTCAAGGTCAAGGTCAATGATGACCAACTGTGAAATATCTAGTCTCTGTCACCTCTGGTTCATGAGTTACAATGGTACAAAATGTACTTCCAATAAATAAGGGGAAATAACTCCAACAAGGAGTCGTCAAAATACTTTGCGCGATATGTAACAAATTGTCGCAATCAATAGCTGACCATTTTGCAACAACTTTTATTGCAAAATCTTTTACGGTTTCAAAGTTTATCTGTACACAAGCTTTTTTATTTCAAGGGAAATAACTCCATAAATAAAAAGTGTTTGGTGTGACAGGGTTAACTGCGAAAGGGTAATGTCTCGTACATCCATAGTACAAAATATCTTAACGACATGTCGCGAAACAAAATTTATAATCGACATTTTTCATTTTTTACACCGCGGCGTAAAAAAATTTCGGTTTTTTTTGTTTTTTTCTATATAAAAATCCATAACTGCATAAAATATACGTGAAACGTAGCAAAAAACCATGCAAAAATGACTTGTCACATCCTAGGCTCGAACCGACGATGTCAGTATTGCCAGCCCATCGTTGTTGCCACTGGACCACGGAAGCCGATATTCAGAAAGTCAAATTTTGACGTATATATACCTTCTATGTGTTTTCTACATTTAAAATACAAAGACATTTTGTAATGTTTTCGTGTATTTACAAATGAAATAAATCAGAAAGACAGAAAATTCTTTGATTTTTATTTATGAAATACAAATAAAACGCATTGATTTGACTGGTGGAAGCGACTGAAGTCACGTGACAATTCTTTATATTATCACGGAGTTGGTTTTTTTTTTTTTTTTTTTTGTTGAAAAGATTACTTTTCAGGACGTCAACAGTGATGCTATTTCGACAGTTTAATTCAAAGGAATGCTACTTTCAATTCATTGTAATAGGGAAACCGTTTCTTTGTTCGGTAAAATACTGCAGTCGTGCTTACCGGACAACACTCGATGTCATTTCAAAATAAATGCTCAAGTAGAATAAATGTTTGTTTCAGCTAGAACAACTCATGAAGACATAATTTAGATGTTTATTTTAAGGATTAATCGGTGCACAAACATTCAACCGCTGAAATCTAGGGGGTACCGATGGGGTCTCGACATTTGATTTTTTCTGCCGCTTTTCGAGTTTGTTGACATTTATGCACATCCGAGATACTTGGTTGGGGTAAAATCGACATTCTAAATCGATTGGCGCCATTTTCGAAAGGCTAGGATTTATGGTTTTTCTGAAAATCGCGATTTTTGCATAAAAAACCTATCTTCAACTTTCATGACCTGGAAATTTTTTTATCGTTCGTCAGAATGATTTCTACTGTAGCGACAATTCAAGGACATCGATCCCCGACCTATTTGGCGTCCATTTTGTTTCACCATTCTCTGTGGTCTAGGATGAAACATGCACACTACATTCTTATGGGGTCCCTTAGGAACACCCCCCCCCTTTATTTTTGCTGGCTGGCGGAATACCCTAAAATTCCCCATGTTTTTGCCCATGCCTGGCACCAAATTTTATTGCGACATGTAGCAAGCTAAAAAAACAAAGCGAATCCAAAGGTACAAAAATTCACATGTCGCTGTACTGAAACACAGGTGACCTTGACCTTTGACCTTGTGACCTTGGGCAAGGTCAAGGTGAAAGTTGACATTTTGTCCATTACAAGTTATTGCCTATCTTTTACCGTTTCAAGGGAATAGCGATGGCGAGACAATGTCAAAATTAAGAACGTGACCTTGACCTTTGACATTGTGTCCATTTTCAAGGTCAAGGTCAATGATGACCAATGATATAAGGTTTCATGTATATATCTGTTATAGTTACTGAGATATAGTGATCTAATGTAAATCGCAATGCATTTTATTGGTCTAAGGGGAGACAACTCTTATAAAATGTCAAATAAAAAAGTGATGATTCAAGATCTTAATATGATACACATTCTGGTAAAGGTTTCAGTTCTCTATCTATTATAGTAAAGGAGGAGATCTGCACACAACCAAGGGTCAAAAATTAGAACATGACCTTGACCTTTGACCTTGTGACCTTTTTCAAGGTCAAGGTCAATGATGACCAACTGGGAAATATCTAGTCTCTGTCACCTCTGGTTCATGAGTTACAATGGTACAAAATGTACTTCCAATAAATAAGGGGAAATAACTCCAACAAGGAGTTGTCAAAATACTTTGCGCGATATGTAACAAATTGTCGCAATCAATAGCTGACCATTTTGCAACAACTTTTAGTGCAAAATCTTTTACGGTTTCAAAGTTTGTCTGTACACAAGCTTTTTTATTTCAAGGAAAATAACTCCGTAAATAAAAAGTGTTCGGTGTGACAGGGTTAACTGCGAAAGCATAATGTCACGTACATCCATAGTACAAAATATCTTAACGACATGTCGCGAAACAAAATTTATAATGGGAAAAGAAACTTGGCGAAAAAAAAGAATAATAATAATAATAATAAACAGACAAATAACAGGAAGGCTTTCCACTAGGAAAGTGGAAAGCCTTAATAATAAACAGACAAATAACAGGAAGGCTTTCCACTCGGAAAGTGGAATGCCTTAATAATAAACAGACAAATAACAGGAAGGCTTTCCACGCGGAAAGTGGAAAGCCTTAATAATTAAAGTTCATTGGTTCTACCGAACAAATGAGAGGCTTTCCACTTATCGCAAAAATGACCTTGACATTGACTTTTGTTTATGGAAATTGACTTTTCTTTTCAAAATAAACAATCGAAAGAAAAAACCATTCGGCTATCTTTCGAAATAAAAAAGGTAAAAAAGTAGGACGTTAATTGACATAAATGCCCTTGACCAGCAAGTTTTGATATTTGCATACTTAATGCTTTAAAAACAAAGCATTTATTAAGATTTACCAAAGTTTATCAAAGTTTATCTGCACACAATCTTTTTCATGACAGGGGAAATAACTCCGTAACAGGGTCAACTGCGAAAGCGTAATGTCTCATACACCCATAGTATAAAAGGTCTTTTCGACATGTCGCGAAACAAAATTTATAATGGGAAATGAAAACTTGGCAGAAAAAAATAAGAAAAATAATAATAATAATAATAAGAAACAGAAGAATAACAATAAGGCATTCCACTCGGAAGTGGAAAGCCTTAATAATTTAATAATAATAATGAAAAGTCATTTGTTCTGTGAAGAAATGTGAGGTCTTTCCCTGCATTTTGTAGTGTTATGTCTAGGTATATAGTTGCTAATGACTTTACGGTCAGTTACCATGGTTTTGGTGTACAAAGCAAGTGGTTCTAAGTCAGAAAATGTATGGTTGCTAAGGACATTTAGTGGTTGCTATGGACAAAATGTCGCTTCCGGTCATACAATATGATATTTAAATTCAGTTAGTGATCCCGATTCCGCTTCCCATGTATTGTCCGCTTCAACTTTGTACAGTTAAAGTGTTATTTTACAAAAACTGTTTACGGTGTCAGCCATTTTGAAAATGGCTGCATATAACCATTCGACTTCGGTCTTAATACGAAGGGCTTGTTATGATCGTTACAAAAAACCATATGTTTACTATAGTATCCCTGACGGTTTTAAAGTTAAAAGCCAAAAACTGATTAGCCGAAACCTGTCAAGGGCCATAACCTCGAAAACGGTTTGTTGCACAGCTTTCGACGAGTTATACCAAATGTTTAATACAGCAAATTTTGTAACAAAGTGCATGTTTTCTTCACTCGACACATAATTACACACTGTCGGAACTCACTGAATGTTCATTATTTTTTAAATTTTTGCCAAAGGTTAGTTTTTTATGTTACAAAAAATTCATTTAATATGTACTAAAAATTTGAAATTAGTGTTTAAGCCATTTTGAATTGTCCATCATTGAAAAATTTTAAGTCTCATATGATCTAAGTCAAAAAGTACTAATATCTTGTCTCACTGCAGGCAGGGTGTACTCGACTCCAATCTTAATTGACAAGGATTGCTAGTTTTCCTACCGCAGGTCGGGGGTTTTCTCCGGGTACTCCGACTTCCTCCCCCAATAAAAAATGGACGCCATGATATAGCTGAAAAATTGCTGAAAGTGGCGTTAAACAACATCAAACAAACAAACTAACTAATATCTTGATACATATGAATTCTTATAGTTGTTTTTTTTTTCGCTCGACAAGGCTTATCAGGTCCATATCAGATGAGCTCTAAGATATAAGATACTCTCTAGATACTGGTTATGTGTTACGTTTTATATATTGTAACACTTCTTAGTGTCTGGACAGGTCTGATTAATTGCAGCAAAGATGTGTAATTTTTTTATCGTGATGTATGTTTTCCTTAATATTCATGAGCTTTGGACAGTGATGTACGATTGGTCAAAAAGCTAGGCAGATTTTTCGCGCACGACATATGACCGTGTTAGCTATATTATCTCTAACTGTTTTCAAGTTATAAGTCAAAAACCGAATAACAGAAATGCGTCAAGGCGGATAAATCGATTACAGTTCATATAACATATTCGGATACATTATACTAAATGAAGGTTTTGATGAGAGGATAACTTTAAATATACATGTTTACTATATTATCTCTAACCGTTTTCAAGTTATAAGTCAAAAACTGATTAGTCGAAACGTGTCAAGGGCCATTACCTCGAAAACGGTTTGTCTGACAGTTTTCGACAATTATATCAAATGTAGATCTCAATGAGAGGAAAATTTTTCTGATATATTGTCTGTTTCAATATTTTATTGTTTTTGAGTTATATTGAAAACAAAATTTAGCCGAAACCTGTCAAGGGCCATAACCTCGAAAACGGTTTGTCGCACAGTTTTCAACCATTTATATCAAATGAAGATCTTAATGAGAGGAACATTTTTCTAGTTTATTGTCTGCTTCAATTTTTTATGGTTTTTGAGTTATATTGAAAACAAAATTTAGCCGAAACCTGTCAAGGGCCATAACCTCGAAAACGGTTTGTCGCCGTTTTCAACCATTTATATCAAATGTAGATCTTAATGAGAGGAACATTTTTCTAGTTTATTATCTGCTTCAATTTCTTATGGTTTTTGAGTTATATTGAAAACAAAATTTAGCTGAAACCTGTCAAGGGCCATAACCTCGAAAACGGTTTGTCGCACAGTTTTCAACAAATTATATCAAATGTAGATCTCAATGAGAGAAACATTTTTCTGATATATTGTCTGCTTCAATTTTTTATGGTTTTTGAGTTATATTGAAAACAAAATTTAACTGAAACCTGTCAAGGGCCATAACCTCGATAACGGTTTGTCGCACAGTTTTCAACTGAATATATCAAATGTAGATCTCAATAAGAGGAACATTTTTCTGATATATTTTCTGCTTCAATTTTTTATGGTTTTGGAGTTATATTGAAAACAAAATTTCAATGGCGGCCATTTTGAAAATGGTGGACCAAAAGAAAATAATGATCCGATATATGTAATTAACACCCTCATATCTACTTGGAAACCAAGTTTTGTGTAAATCCGACAACTTTGACTTTTTCGACAAATTTCGCGTCAAAATCGCGTAACCAGGAAGTTGATGGAAACAAAATTTTTTGCGTAACAAATCATGACCAGGAGTCTAGCAACATTTTCCCCACTTCAGATTTTTGATAACGGTTACAGTTTCTGAGTTTATCTGAACACAAGGTTTTTGGGTTTGGGGCAGATAACTCTGTTACTAAAAATAGATTTGTTTCGCAGGGTGACTCAAGTCGAGCCCAGGTAGTGTAGGTTAAGTGTGCCAAGTTTCAAAGCGATATGTAAAGACACTTTTTTGACAACTGCGGCGGAAAAGAAGAATAATAAAAAAATTAAAGTTCATTGGTTCTACCGAACAAATGATAGGCTTTCCACTTATCGCAAAAATGACCTTGACATTGACTTTGGTTTATGGAAATTGACTTTTCTTTTCAAAATAAACAAACGAAAGAAAAAACCATTCGGCTATCTTTCGAAATAAAAAAGGTAAAAAAATAGGACGTTAATTGACATAAATGCCCTTGACCAGAAAGTTTTTGATATTTGCATACTTAATGCTTTAAAAACAAGCATTTATTAAGATTTACCATTTTATTTACACGAAAAAGCAGAATTTCCGAAAAATATGTTTTGACCTTGACTTCTGTCAATATGACCTTGACCATGCTGAGGGTCAATAAAGGACAAACAGTGAAGATCCTATGTCAATATGTCGTATAATTATGAAGAAATGACTATTTATCATAAATGCCAAAATTTATAAGATGACCTTGACCTTTGACCTTGTTTCTTTTTTCAAGGTCAAGTGTCATACTGGTCTATAGTGAAGACCCAATACTATCAATAGTTGATTGATTGATTAATGGTGTTTAACGCCCGAGCAGCTTCAATAGTTGATAAGTAATTAATGAAAAACCTAATTATCAGTGGTTGTAATGGGGGATAACTCCTATAAGATGAAGTCGGATCCTTTCCCTCTAAATGTAAAAAAGTTGCGCCTTAATGAGACCAACATTTTATCCATTATAACTTATAGCTTATCTTTTACCGTTTCAATGCAATAGCGATGACAAGACAATGTCAAAATTTCAAACGTGACCTTGACCTTTGACCTTGTGTCCATTTTCAAGGTCAAGGTCAATGATGACTAATGATATAAGGTTTCATATAAATATTTGTTATAGTTACTGAGATATAGTGATATAATGTAATTCACAATATATTTTATTGGTTTAGGGGAGATAACTCTTATAAAAATGTCAAATAAAAAAGTGACGATTCAAGATCTTAATATGATACACATTTTGGTAAAGGTTTCAGTTCTCTATCTATTATAGTACAGGAGGAGATCTGCACACAACAAAAGGTCAAAAATTAGAACATGACCTTGACCTTTGACCTTGTGACCTTTTTCAAGGTCAAGGTCAATGATGACCAACTGTGAAATATCTAGTCTCTATCACCTCTGGTTCATGAGTTACAATGGTACAAAATGTACTTCCAATAAATAAGGGGAAATGACTCCTACAAGGAGTCGTCAAAATACTTTGTGCGATATGTAACAAATTGTCGCGATCAATAGCTGACCATTTTGCAACAACTTTCACTGCGAAATCTTTTACGGTGTCAAAGTTTATCTGCACACAAGCTTTTTATGACAGGGGAAATAACTCCGTAAAGAAATAGTGTTCAGTGTGACAGGGTTAACTGCAAAAGCATAATGTCTCATACATCCATAGTATAAAATGTCTTTACGACATGTCGCGAAACAAAATTTATAATGGGGTAAGAAAACTTGGCGGAAAAAAAATAAGAATAAATATAGGTTCAATCGTTCTAAAGAACGATTAATAGGCTTTCCACTTCAAAAGAAGACCTTAAATAAATGACCTTGAAACCAAAAAGCTAAGAAACATACGTAATTTGTCTATAGAAATTAATAAGAACAAAAATTATTACAAAACTATTTAGATATCTTTAACAATAAGAAAGGTCATTAAATAGGACGTAAGAAAACTTGAATGACCTTGAAAACTGATCTTTTAATCTATGTAAATATTACTTATAGGCAATAGCATTAAAAGAAGAAGCCATTCAAAATACATAGTACCATGAAAAACATTTATAAAGGACTTTGACCTTGACTTTTACAGCATGACCTTGACCATGCTGAAGGTCAACAGTGATCAACATTGAAGATTTTATGCCAATATCTCTTAAAGTCATTAAGATATGACTACTTATAATATATACAAAAAATTAGAAAATGACCTTGACCTTTGACCTTGTATTTGTTTTCAAGGTCAAGGGTCCTAATGATCCATAGTGAAGACCCCATGCCTCTACTATCAATAGTTGATAAGTAATTAATGAAAAACTAATTATCAATGGTTGTAATGGGGGATAACTCCTATAAGATGAAGCCGGATCCTTTCCCTCTAAATAGAAAAAAGTTGCGCCTTTATGAGACCAACATTTCATCCATTATAACTTATAGCCTATCTTTTACCGTTTCAAAGTAATAGCGATGACAAGACAATGCCAAAATTTCAAACGTGACCTTGACCTTTGACCTTATGTCCATTTTCAAGGTCAAGGTCAATGATGACCAATGATATAAGGTTTCATATATATATCTGTTATAGTTACTGAGATATAGTGATATAATGCAATTCACAATACATTTTATTGGTCTAGGGGAGATAACTCCTATAAAAATGTCAAATAAAAAAAGTGACGATTCAAGATCTCAATATGATACACATTTTGGTAAAGGTTTCAGTTCTCTATCTATTATAGTAAAGGAGGAGATCTGTACACAACCAAGTGTCAAAAATTAGAACATGACCTTGACCTTTGACCTTGTGACCTTTTTCAAGGTCAAGGTCAATGATGACCAACTGTGAAATATCTAGTCTATATCACCTCTGGTTCATGAGTTACAATGGTACAAATTGTACTTCCAATAAATAAGGGGAAATAACTCCTACAAGGAGTCGTCAAAATACTTTGCGCGATATGTAACAAATTGTCGCAATCCATAGCTGACCATTTTGCAACAACTTTTATTGCGAAACCTTTTACAGTTTCATAGTTTATCTGCACACAAGCTTTTCAGTAACAGGGGAGATAACTCCGTAAAGAACAAGTGTTCGGTGTGCCAGGGTCAACTGCGAAAGCGTAATGTCTAATACATCCATAGTACAAAATGTCTTTACGACATGTCGCGAAACAAAATTTATAATGGGAAAAAACAGTTGGAGGAAAAACAATAAGAATAATAATAATAATAATAATAATAAGAAACAGACTAATAACAATAAGTCTTTCCACTGGAAAGTGGAAAGCCTTAATAATTAAAACGCATTTGTTCCGAGAACAAATGTGAGGTCTTTCCCTGCATTTTGTTAGTGTTTTGTCTAGGTATATGGTAAACAGCTAGTTGCACTGTTTTGGACCCTATATATCAAATGTAGATCTCAATGAGAGGAACATTTTTCTCATATATTGTCTGCTTCAATTTTGTATGGTTTTTGAGTTATATTGAAAACAAAATTTAGCCGAAACCTGTCAAGGGCCATAACCTCGAAAACGGTTTGTCGCACAGTTTTCAGTCAATTATATCAAATGTAGATCTCAATGAGAGAAACATTTTTCTAATATATTGTCAGCTTCAATTTTGTATGGTTTTTGAGTTATATTGAAAACAAAATTTAGCCGAAGCCTGTCAAGGGCCATAACCTCGAAAACGGTTTGTCGCACAGTTTTCAGCCAATTATATCAAATGTAGATCTCAACGAGAGCAACATTTTTCTGTTATATTGTCTGCTTCAATTTTTTTTGGTTTTTGAGTTATATTGAAAAGAAAATTTAGCCGAAACCTGTCAAGGGCCATAACCTCGAAAACGGTTTGTCGCACAGTTCTCGACCAGTTATATCAAATGTAGATCTCAACGAGAGGAACATTTTTCTAATATATTGTCTGCTTCAATTTTTTACGGTTTTTGAGTTATATTGAAAACAAAATTTAGCGAAACCTGTCAAGGGCCATAACCTCGAAAACGGTTTGTCGAACAGTTTTTGACCAGTTACATCAAATGTAGATCTCAACGAGAGGAACATTTTTCTAGTATATTGTCTGCTTCAATTTTTTACGATTTTTGAGTTATATTGAAAACAAAATTTAGCCGAAACCTGTCAAGGGCCATAACCTCGAAAACGGTTTGTCGCACAGTTTTGGACACTATATATCAAATGTAGATCTCAATGAGAGGAACATTTTTCTCATATATTGTCTGCTTCAATTTTGTATGGTTTTTGAGTTATATTGAAAACAAAATTTAGCCGAAACCTGTCAAGGGCCATAACCTCGAAAACGGTTTCTCGCACAGTTTTCGACACTGTATATCAAATGTAGATCTCAACGAGAGGAACATTTTCCTCATATATTGTCTGCTTCCATTTTGTATTTTTTTTTAGTTATATTGAAAACAAAATTTCAATGGCGGCCATTTTGAAAATGGTGGACCGAAAAAAAATTTGGATCCGATAGATGTAATTAGGACCCTCATATTTACTTGGAAACCAATTTTTATGGAAATCGATCAACTTTGACATTTTCGACAAACTTCGCGTGAAAATCGCGTAAACAGGAAGTTGATTGGAAAAAAAAATTTTGCGTGATTAATCATTGTCAGGAGTCAGGTGACAATTTCCACACCTAAGAATTTTGATATCTGTTACGGTTTAAAAGTTGAATTGAAAACAAGGGTAAACAGTGTTTGGGGAGATAACTCCGTTTCTAAAAATAGCTCGGTTTCGCAGGGTGACTCAGGTCGAGCCCAGCTAGTGTCGGTTAAGTGTGCCAAGTTTCATAGCGATATGTCAAGACACTTTTTTGACATCTGTGGCAGAAGAAAAAAAATAATAATAATCATACGAAATACAGTAAGGTCTTTCCCTTGGAAAGGGGAAAGACCTTAATAAACAGACAAATAACAGGAAGGCTTTCCACTCGGAAAGTGGAAAGCCTTAATAATAATAATAATAATAAGAAACAGACTAATAACAATAAGTCTTTCCACTGGAAAGTGGAAAGCCTTAAATATAGGTTCAATCGTTCTAAAGAACGATTAATAGGCTTTCCACTTCAAAAGAAGACCTTAAATAAATGACCTTGAAACCAAAAAGCTAAGAAACATACGTAATTTGTCTATAGCAATTAATAAGAACAAAAATTATTAAAAAACTATTTAGATATCTTTAAAAATAAGAAAGGTCATTAAATAGGACGTAAGAAAACTTGAATGACCTTGACAACTCATCTTTTAATCTACGTAAATATTACTTATAGGCAATAGCATTAAAAGAATAAGCCATTCAAAATACATAGTACCATGAAAAACATTTATAAAGGACTTTGACCTTGACTTTTACAGCATGACCTTGACCATGCTGAAGGTCAACAGTGATCAACATTGAAGATTTTATGCCAATATCTCTTAAAGTCATTAAGATATGACTACTTATAATATATACAAAAAATTAGAAAATGACCTTGACCTTTGACCTTGTATTTGTTTTCAAGGTCAAGGGTCCTAATGATCCATAGTGAAGACCCCATGCCTCTACTATCAATAGTTGATAAGTAATTAATGAAAAACTAATTATCAATGGTTGTAATGGGGGATAACTCCTATAAGATGAAGCCGGATCCTTTCCCTTTAAATAGAAAAAAGTTGCGCCTTTATGAGACCAATATTTTATCCATTATAACTTATAGCCTATCTTTTACCGTTTCAAAGTAATAGCGATGACAAGACAATGCCAAAATTTCAAACGTGACCTTGACCTTTGACCTTGTGTCCATTTTCAAGGTCAAGGTCAATGATGACCAATGATATAAGGTTTCATATATATATCTGTTATAGTTACTGAGATATAGTGATATAATGCAATTCACAATACATTTTATTGGTCTAGGGGAGATAACTCTTATAAAAATGTCAAATAAAAAAAGTGACGATTCAAGATCTCAATATGATACACATTTTGGTAAAGGTTTCAGTTCTCTATCTATTATAGTAAAGGAGGAGATCTGCACACAACCAAGGGTCAAAAATTAGAACATGACCTTGACCTTTGACCTTGTGACCTTTTTCAAGGTCAAGGTCAATGATGACCAACTGTGAAATATCTAGTCTATATCACCTCTGGTTCATGAGTTACAATGGTACAAATTGTACTTCCAATAAATAAGGGGAAATAACTCCTACAAGGAGTCGTCAAAATACTTTGCGCGATATGTAACAAATTGTCGCAATCCATAGCTGACCATTTTGCAACAACTTTTATTGCGAAATCTTTTACGGTTTCATAGTTTATCTGCACACAAGCTTTTCTGTAACAGGGGAGATAACTCCGTAAAGAACAAGTGTTCGGTGAGCCAGGGTTAACTGCGAAAGCGTAATGTCTCATACATCCATAGTACAAAATGTCTTTACGACATGTCGCGAAACAAAATTTATAATGGGAAAAGAAAACTTGGCGGAAAAAAAAGAATAATAATAATAATAAACAGACAAATAACAGGAAGGCTTTCCACTCGGAAAGTGGAAAGCCTTAATTAAAGTTCATTTGTTCTACCGAACAAATGAGAGGCTTTCCACTTATCGCAAAAATGACCTTGACATGGACTTTGGTTGATGGACATTGACTATTCTTTTCAAAATAAACAATCGAAAGAAAAAACCATTCGGCTATCTTTCTAAATATAAAAGGTATAAAAAATAGGACGTTAATTGACATAAATGCCCTTGACCAGCAAGTTTTTGATATTTGCATACTTAATGCTTTAAAAACAAAGCATTTATTAAGATTTACCATTTTATTTACACGAAAAAGCAGAATTTCCGAAAAATATGTTTTGACCTTGATTTCTGTCAATATTACCTTGACCATGCTGAGGGTCAATAAAGGACAAACAAACAGTGAAGATCCTATGTTAATATGTCGTATTATTATGAAGAAATGACTATTTATCATAAATACCAAAATTTATAAGATGACCTTGACCTTTGACCTTGTTTCTATTTTCAAGGTCAAGGGTCATACTGGTCTATAGTGAAGACCCCATGCCTCTACTATCAATAGTTGATGAGTAATTAATGAAAACCTAATTATCAATGGTTGTAATGGGGGATAACTCCTATAAGATGAAGTCGGATCCTTTACCTTTAAATGTAAAAATGATGCGCCTTTATGAGACCAACATTTTATCCATTATAACTTATAGCCTATCTTTTACCGTTTCAATGAAATAGCGATGACAAGACAATGTCAAAATTTCAAACGTGACCTTGACCTTTGACCTTCTGTCCATTTTCAAGGTCAAGGTCAATGATGACTAATGATATCAGGTTTCATATAAATATTTGTTATAGTAACTGAGATATAGTGATATAATGTAATTCACAATATATTTTATTGGTTTAGGGGAGATAACTCTTATAAAAATGTCAAATAAAAAAGTGACGATTCAAGATCTTAATATGATACACATTTTGGTAAAGGTTTCAGTTCTCTATCTATTATAGTAAAGGAGGAGATCTGCACACAACAAAAGGTCAAAAATTAAAACATGACCTTGACCTTTGACCTTGTGACCCTTTTCAAGGTCAAGGTCAATGATGACCAACTGTGAAATATCTAGTCTCTATCACCTCTGGTTCATGAGTTACAATGGTACAAAATGTACTTCCAATAAATAAGGGGAAATAACTCCAACAAGGAGTCGTCAAAATACTTTGCGCGATATGTAACAAATTGTCGCAATCCATAGCTGACCATTTTGCAACAACTTTCATTGCAAAATCTTTTATGGTTTCAAAGTTTATCTGAACACAAGTTTTTTTATTTCAAGGGAAATAACTCTGTAAATAAAAAGTGTTCAGTGTGACAGGGTTAACTGCGAAAGCGTAATGTCTCGTACATCCATAGTACAAAATATCTAAACGACATGTCGCGAAACAAAATTTATAATGGGAAAAGAAACTTGGCGGAAAAAAAGAATAATAATAATAATTAAAAGTCATTTGTTCAAAGAACAAATGTGAGGTCTTTCCCGGCATTTCTTAGTGTTATGTCTAGGTATATGGTTGCTAATTTGAAAATTGCTGCCCATAATCATTGGACTTTGGTCCTAAATCGAAGGGCTTGTTGAGACGGTCACAAAAAACCTATGTTCACTATATTATTTCTGACGGTTTAAAAGTTATTAGCCATAAACTGATTAGCCGAAAAATGTCAAAGGCCATAACTTGAAAACGATTTGTCGCACAGTTTTCAATAATTTAAATCAAATGTAGATCTCAATGAGAGGAACATTTTTCTGATATATTGTCTGCTTAATATTTTTATGGTTTTTGAGTTATTTCGAAAACAAAATTTAGCCGAAACCAGTCAAGGGCCATAACCTCTAAAACGGTTTGTCGCACAGTTTTTGAACCTGTATATCAAATTTTTCTGATATATAGTCTGCTTCAATTTTTTATGGTTTTTTAGTTATTTCGAAACAAAATTTAGCCGAAACCTGTCAAGGGCCATAACCTCTAAAACGGTTCGTAGCACAGTTTTCGAACCGTTATATCAAATGTAGATCTCAATGAGAGGAACATTTTTCTGATATAATGTCTGCTTAATATTTTTATGGTTTCTGAGTTATTTCGAAAACAAAATTTAGCCAAAACCTGTCAAGGGCCATAACCTCTAAAACGGTTTGTCGCACAGTTTTTGAACCTGTGTGTCAAATGTAGATCTCAATGAGAGGAACGTTTTTCTGATATATTGTCTGCTTCAATTTTTTATGGTTTTTGAGTTATTTCGAAAACAAAATTTAACCGAAACCTGTCAAGGGCCATAACCTCTAAAACGGTTTGTCGCACAGTTTTCGAACCGTTATATCAAATGTAGATCTCAAAGATAGGAACATTTTTCTGATATATTGTCTGCTTCAATTTTTTACGGTTTTTGAGTTATTTCATAAAATAATTTAGCGGAAACCTGTCAAGGGCCATAACCTCTAAAACGGTTTGTCGCACAGTTTCTGAACTGTTATATTAAATGTCGATCTCAATAAGAGGAACATTTTTCTGATATATTGTCTGCTTCAATTTTTTATGGTTTTTGAGTTATTTCGAAAACAATATTTAGCCGAAACCTGTCAAGGGCCATAACCTCTAAAACGGTTTGTCGCACAGTTTTCGAACAGTTATATCAAATGTAGAACTCAATGAGAGGAACATTTTTCTAATATATTGTCTGCTTCAATTTTGTATGGTTTTTGAGTTATTTCGAAAACAAAATTTAGCCGAAACCTGTCAAGGGCCATAACCTCTAAAACGGTTTGTCGCACAGTTTTCAAACCTATATATCAAATGTAGATCTCAATGAGAGGAACATTTTTCTCATATATTGTCTGCTTCAATTTTTTATGGTGTTTGAGTTATATTGAAAACAAAATTTCAATGGCGGCCATTTTGAAAATGGTGGACCAAAAAAATTTTTTGATCCGATACATGTAGTTAGGACCCTCATATCTACTTGGAAACCAAGTTTTGTGTAAATCCGACAACTTTGACGTTTTCGACAAACTTCGCGTCAAAATCCCGTAAACAGGAAGTGGATCGAAGAATGTTTTTTTGCATGACAAATCATGGCCATAAGTCAGGCAACATTTTCCTCACTTTAGATTTTTAATATCTGTCATGGTTTCTGAGTGTATCTGAACACAAGGGTAAACAGTGTTTGGGGAGATAACTCTGTTTCTAAAAATAGATCGGTGTCGCAGGGTGACTCAGGTCGAGCCCAGGTAGTGTCGGTTAAGTGTGCCAAGTTTCAAAGCGATACGTCAAGACACTTTTTTGACATCTGTGGCAGAAGAAAAAAAAAATAATAATAATAATAATAATGAAAAGTCATTTGTTCAAAGAACAAATGTGAGGTCTTTCCCGGCATTTTCTTAGTGTTATGTCTAGGTATATGGTTGCTAATTTTGAAAATTGATGCCCATAACCATTGGACTTTGGTCCTAAAACGAAGGGCTTGTTGAGACGGTCACAAAAAACCTATGTTCACTATATTATCTCTGACGGTTTAAAAGTTATAAGCCATAAACTGATGAGCCGAAACAACAAAGGCCATAACTTGAAAACGATTTGTCGCGCAGTTTTCAATAATTTAAATCAAATGTAGATCTCAATGAGAGGAACATTTTTCTAATATAATGTCTGCTTAATATTTTTATGGTTTTTGAGTTATTTCGAAAACAAAATTTAGCCGAAACCTGTCAAGGGCCATAACCGCTAAAACGGTTTGTCGCACAGTTTTTGAACCTGTGTATCAAATGTAGATCTCAATGAGAGGAACATTTTTCTGATATATTGTCTGCTTCAATTTTTTATGGTTTTTGCGTTATTTCGAAAACAAAATTTAACCGTAACCTGTCAAGGGCCATAACCTCTAAAACGGTTTGTCTCACAGTTTTCGAACTGTTATATCAAATGTAGATCTCAATGAGAGGAATATTTTTCTGATATATTGTCTGCTTCAATTTTTTACGGTTTTTGAGTTATTTCGTAAAATAATTTAGCCGAAACCTGTCAAGGGCCATAACCTCTAAAACGGTTTGTCGCACAGTTTTTGAACCTGTATATCAAATATAGATCTCAATAAGAGGAACATTTTTCTGATATAATATCTGCTTCAATTTTTTATGGTTTTTGAGTTATTTCGAAAACAAAATTTAACCGAAACCTGTCAAGGGCCATAACCTCTAAAACGGTTTGTTGCACAGTTTTCGATCCGTTATATCAAATGTAGATCTCAATGAGAGGAACATTTTTCTAATATATTGTCTGCTTCAATTTTTAATGGTTTTTGAGTTATTTTGAAAATAATATTTAGCCGATACCTGTCAAGGGCCATAACCTCTAAAACGGTTTGTCGCACAGTTTTTGAACTGTTATATCAAATGTAGATCTCAATAAGAGGAACATTTTTCTAATATATTGTCTGCTTCAATTTTTAATGGTTTTTGAGTTATTTCGAAAACAATATTTAGCCGATACCTGTCAAGGGCCATAACCTCTAAAACGGTTTGTCGCACAGTTTTTGAACCTGTATATCAAATGTAGATCTCAATGAGAGGAACATTTTTCTCATATATTGTCTGCTTCAATTTTGTATGGTTTTTGAGTTATTTCGAAAACAATATTTAGCCGAAACCTGTCAAGGGCCTTAACCTCAAAAACGGTTTGTCGCACAGTTTTCAATTATTTATATCAAATGTAGATCTCAATGAGAGGAACATTTTTTTCATATATTGTCTGCTTCAATTTTTTATGGTTTTTGAGTTATATTGAAAACAAAATTTCAATGGCGGCCATTTTGAAAATGGTGGACCAAAAAATTTTTTTGATCCGATACATGTAATTAGGACCCTCATATCTACTCGGAAACCAAGTTTTGTGTAAATCCGACAACTTTGACATTTTGGACAAACTTATCGTCAGAATCGCGTAAACAGGAAGTGGATCGAAGAATGTTTTGTTGCATGACAAATCATGGCCATAAGGCAGACAACATTTTCCCCACTTTAGATTTTTGATATCTGTCATGGTTTCTGAGTTTATCTGAACACAAGGGTAAACAGTGTTTGGGGAGATAACTCTGTTACTAAAAATAGATCGGTCTCGCAGGGTGACTCAGGTCGAGCCCAGGTAGTGTCGGTTAAGTGTGCCAAGTTTCAAAGCGATACGTCAAGACACTTTTTTGACATCTGTGGCAGAAAAAAAAAATAATAATAATCATAAGAAATACAGTAAGGTCTTTCCCTTGGAAAGGGGAAAGACCTTAATAATCATAAGAAATACAGTAAGGTCTTTCCCTCGGAAAGGGGAAAGACCTTAATAATCATAAGAAATACAGTAAGGTCTTTCCCTTGGAAAGGGGAAAGACCTTAATAATAAACAGACAAATAACAGGAAGGCTTTCCACTCGGAAAGTGGAAAGCCTTAATAATAAGAAACACACTAACAACAGTAAGTCTTTCCACTCGGAAAGTGGAAAGCCTTAATAATAATAATAATCAGAAGAAATACAGTAAGATCTTTCCCTTGGAAAGGGGAAAGACCTTAAATATAGATTCAATCGTTCTAAAGAACGATTAATAGCCTTTCCACTTTCAAAGAAGACCTTAAATAAATGACCTTGAAAGTGAAAAGCTAAGAAACATACGTAATTTGTCTATAGCAATTAATAAGAACACAAATTATTAAAAAAACTATTTAGATAGCTTTAAAAATAAGAAAGGTCATTAAATAGGACGTAAGAAAACTTGAATGACCTTGACAACTGATCTTTTAATCTACGTAAATATTACTTATAGACAATAGCATTAAAAGAATAAGCCATTCAAAATACAAAGTACCAAGAAAAACATTTAAAAAGGACTTTGACCTTGACTCTTACAGGATGACCTTGACCATGCTGAAGGTCAACGGTGATCAACATTGAAGATTTTATGTCAATATCTCATGTAGTCATTGAGATATGACTACTTATAATATATATAAAAAATTAGAAAATGACCTTGACCTTAGACCTTGTATTTGTTTTCAAGGTCAAGGGTCCTTATGATCTATAGTGAAGACCCCATGCCTCTACTATCAATAGTTCATAAGTAATTAATGAAAAACTAATTATCAATGGTTGTTATGGGGGATAACTCCTATAAAATGAAGCCAGATCCTTTCCCTTGAAATAGAAAAAAGTTGCGCCTGAGACCAACATTTTATCCATTATAACTTATTGCCTATCTTTTACCGTTTCAAAGGAATAGCGATGACAAGACAATGTCAAAATTTCAAACGTGACCTTGACCTTTGACCTTGTGTCCATTTTCAAGGTCAAGGTAAATGATGACTAATGATATGAGGTTTCATATAAATATCTGTTATAGTTACTGAGATATAGTGATATAATGCAATACACAATATATTTTAGTGGTCTAGGGGAGATAACTCTTATAAAAATGTCAAATAAAAAAAGTGACGATTCAAGATCTTAATATGATACACATTTTGGTAAAGGTTTCAGTTCTCTATCTATTATAGTAAAGGAGGAGATCTGTACACAACGCAATGTCAAAAATTAGAATGTGACCTTGACCTTTGACCTTGTGACCTTTTTCAAGGTCAAGGTCAATGATGACCAACTGTGAAATACCTAGTCTCTATCACCTCTGGTTCATGAGTTACAATGGTACAAAATTTACTTCCAACAAATAAGGGGAAATAACTCCTATAAGAAGGTGAAAATTTCTTTAATGCGATATGCTATAAAGTTTTGCAATCCTTCGCTGAACATTTTGTAACAACTTTTACTGCGATATCTTTTACAGTTTCAAAGTTAATCTGCACACAAGATATTTGATGACAGGGGAAATAACTCCTTAAATAAAAAGTGTTTGGTCTGCCAGGGTAAACTGCAAAAGCGCAATGTCTCATACATCCATAGTACAAAATGTCTTTACGACATGTCACGAACCAAAATTTACATTGGGAAAAGAAAACTTGGCGGAAAAAAAAGAATAATAATAAACAGACAAATAACAAGAAGGCTTTCCACTGGAAAGTGGAAAGCCTTAATAAACAGACAAATAACAGGAAGGCTTTCCACTCTGAAAGTGGAAAGCCTTAAATATAGGTTCAATCGTTCTAAAGAACGATTAATAGGCTTTCCACTTTCAAAGAAGAACTTAAATAAATGACCTTGAAAGTGAAAAGCTAAGAAAGATACTTAATTGGTCTATAGCTATTGATAAGAACAAAAATTATAAAAAAAAATTTAGACAGCTTTAAAAATAAGAAAGGTCATTAAATAGGACGTAACAAAATTTGAATGACCTTGACAACTGATCTTTTAATCCACGTAAATATAACTTATAGACAATAGCATTAAAAGAATAAGACATTCAAAATACATATTACCATGAAAAACATTTAAGAAGAACTTTGACCTTGACTCTTACAGATTGACCTTGACCATGCTGAAGGTCAACAGTGATCAACATTGAAGATTTTATGCCAATATCTCTTATATTCATTGAGATATGACTACTTATAATATATACACAAAGAATAGAAAATGACCTTGACATTTGACCTTGTAGTTGTGTTCAAGGTCAAGTGTCCTAATGGTCTATAGTGACGACCCCATGCCTCTAATATCAATAGCTGATAAGCAATTAATGAAAAACTAATTATCAATGGTTTTAATGGGGGATAACTCCTATATGATGAAGCCGGATCCTTTCCTTCCAAACAGAAAAAAGTTGCGCCTTTATGAGACTAACATTTTTGCCATTATAACTTATTGCCTATCTTTTACCGTTTTAAAGGAATAGCGATAATAAGGCAATGCCAAAATTTCAAACGTGACCTTGACCTTTGACCTGGAGTCCATTTTCAAGGTCAAGGTAAATGATGACTAATGATATTAGGTTTCATATAAATATCTTATAGTTACTGAGATAAAGTGATATAATGCAATTCACAATATATTTTAGTGGTCTAGGGGAGATAACTCTTATAAAAATGTCAAATAAAAAAAGTGACGATTCAAGATCTTAATATGATACACATTTTGGTAAAGGTTTCAGCTCTCTATCTGTTATAGTCCAGGAGGAGATCTGTACACAAAACAATGTCAAAAATTAGAATGTGTGACCTTGACCTTTGACCTTGTTACCTTTTTCAAGGTCAAGGTCAATGATGACCAACTGTGAAATATCTAGTCTCTATCATCTCTGGTACATGAGTTACTATGGTACAAAATGTACTACCAATAAATAAGGGGAAATAACTCCAACAAGGAGTCATCAAAATACTTTGCACGATATGTAACAAATTGTCGCAATCAATAGCTGACCATTTTGCAACAGCTTTTATTGCAAAATCTTTTACGGTTTCAAAGTTTATCTGTACACAAGCTTTTTTATTTCAAGGGAAATAACTCTGTAAAGAAAAAGTGTTCAGTGTGACAGGGTCAACTGCAAAAGCATAATGTCTAATACATCCATAGTACAAAATATCTTTATGACATGTCGCGAAACAAAATTTATAATGGGAAAAGAAATTTGGCAGAAAAAAAAGAATAAGTTCATTAGTTGTACCGAACAAATGATAGGCTTTCCACTTATCGCAAAAATGACCTTGACATTGACTCTGGTTTACGGAAATTGACTTTTCTTATCAAAATAAACAAACGAAAGAAAAAACCATTCGGCTATCTTTCGAAATAAAAAAGGTTAAAAAATAGGACGTTAATTGACATAAATGCCCTTGACCAGCAAGTTTTTAATATTTGCATACTTTATGCTTTAAAAACAAAGCATTTATTAAGATTTACCATTTTATTTACACGAAAAAGCAGAATTTCCGAAAAATATGTTTTGACCTTGACTTCTCTAAATATGACCTTGACCATGCTTAGGGTCAATAAAGGACAAACAGTGAAGATCCTATGTGAATATGTCGTATAATTATGAAGAAATGACTATTTGTCATAAATACAAAAATTTATAAGATGACCTTGAGCTTTGACCTTGTTTCTATTTTCAAGGTCAAGGGTCATACTGGTCTATAGTGAAGACCCAATGCCTCTACTATCAATAGTTGATAAGTAATTAATGAAAACCTAATTATCAGTGGTTGTAATGGGGGATAACTCCTATAAGATGAAGTCGGATCCTTTCCCATCAAATGTCAAAAAGTTGCACCTTTATGAGACCAACATTTTATCAATTTTAACTTATAGCCTATCTTTTACCGTTTCAATGAAATAGCGATGAAATGACAATGTCAAAATTTCAAACGTGACCTTCACCTTTGACCTTGTGTTCATTTTCAAGGTCAAGGTCAATGATGACTAATGATATAAGGTTTCATATAAATATCTGTTATAGTAACTGATATATAGTGATATAATGTAATTCACAATATATTTTATTGGTCTAGGGGAGATAACTCTTATAAAAATGTCAAATAAAAATTGTGACGATTCAAGATCTTAAAATGATACACATTTTGGTAAAGGTTTCAGTTCTCTATCTATTATAGTAAAGGAGGAGATCTGCACACAAAAAAGGGTCAAAAATTAGAACATGACCTTGACCTTTGACCTTGTGACCTTTTTCAAGGTCAAGGTCAATGATGACCAACTGTGAAATATCTAGTCTCTATCACCTCTGGTTCATGAGTTACAATGGTACAAAATGTACTTCCAATAAATAAGGGGAAATAACTCCAACAAGGAGTCGTCAAAATACTTTGCGCGATATGTAACAAATTGTCGCAATCAATAACTGACCATTTTGCAAAAAGTTTTATTGCGAAATCTTTTACGGTTTCATAGTTTATCTGCACACAAGCTTTTTTGTAACACGGGAGATAACTCCGTAAAGAACAAGTGTTCGTTGAGCCAGGGTTAACTGCGAACGCATAATGTCTCATACATCCATAGTACAAAATGTCTTTACGACATGTCGCGAAACAAAATTTATAATGGGATAACAAAACTTGGCGGAAGAATAATAAGAATAAATATAAGTTCATTGGTTCTACCGAACAAATGAGAGGCTTTCCACTTATTGCATAAATGGCCTTGACATTGACTTTGGCTATATGGAAATTGAATCTTCTTTTCAAAATAAACAAAAGAAAGAAAAACCATTCGTATATCTTTTGAAATAAAAAAGGTAAAAAAATAGGACGTTAATTGAGATAAATGACCTTGACTACCAAGTGTTTGATTTTTGCATATTCAATGCTTTAAAAACAAATAATTTATTTGTATTTACCATTTTATATACACGAAAAAGCAGAATTTCCAAAAAATATTATTTGACCTTGACTGCTGTCAATATGACCTTGACCATGCTGAGGATCAATAAAGGACCAACAGTGAAGATCCTTTGTCAATATGTCTTATAATTATGAAGAAATGCCTATTTATCATAAATACCTAAATTTATAAGATGACCCTGACTTTTTACCTTGTTTCTATTTTCAAGGTCAAGGGTCATAATGGTCATTGGTGAAGTCCCCATGCCTCTACTATCAATAGTTTATAAGTTATCAATGAAAAAGTAAATATCAATGGTTTTAATGAGAGATAACTCCTATAAGATGAAGTCAAATCCTTTTCCTTTAAATAGAAAAAAGTTGCGCATTTATGAGGCCGACATTTTATCCGTTATAAGTTATAAGCTATCTTTTACCGTTTCAAAGAAATAGCGATGACAAGATAATGTCAAAATTTCAAACGTGACCTTGACCTTTGACCTTGTGTCCATTTTCAAGGTCAAGGTCAATGATGACTAATGATATAAGGTTTCATATAAATATCTGTCATAGTTACTGAGATAACGCTATATACACTATATTTAATTGATCCAGGGGAGATAACTCTTTCAAAAGTCAAATCATTTATAGTGACCTTTCAAGACCTTAATATGATACACATTTTGGTAAAAGATTTATTTCTGTATCTCTTATGGTTCAGGAGGAGAATCGCACACACCACAGTGTCAAAATTTAGAATGTGACCTTGACCTTTGACCTTGTGACCTTTTTCAAGGTCAAGGTCAATGATGACCAACTGTGAAATATCTAGTCACTGTCATCTCTGGTTCATGAGTTACTATGGTACAAAATGTACTTCCAATAAATAAGGGGAAATAACTCCTACAAGGAGTCGTCAAAATACTTTGCGCGATATGTAACAAATTGTCGCGATCAATAGCTGAGCATTTTGCAACAACTTTCATTGCGAAATCTTTTACGGTTTAAAAGTTTATCTGCACACAAGATTTTTATGACAGGGGAAATAACTCCGTAAAGAAAAAGTGTTCGGTGTGACAGGGTTAACTGCGAATGCGTAATGTCTCATACATTCATAGTACAAAATGTCTTTACGACATGTCGCGAAACAAAATTTATAATGGGATAACAAAACTTGGCGGAAGAATAATAAGAATAAATATAAGTTCATTGGTTCTACCGAACAAATGAGAGGCTTTCCACTTATTGCATAAATGACCTTGACATTGACTTTGGCTATATGGAAATTGAATCTTCTTTTCAAAATAAACAAAAGAAAGAAAAACCATTCGTATATCTTTTGAAATAAAAAAGGTAAAATAATAGGACGTTAATTGTGATAAATGACCTTGACTACCAAGTGTTTGATATTTGCATATTCAATGCTTTAAAAACAAATCATTTACTTGTATTTACCATTTTATATACACGAAAAAGCAGAATTTCCAAAAAATATTATTTGACCTTGACTGCTGTCAATATGACCTTGACCATGCTGAGGGTCAATAAAGGACCAACAGTGAAGATCCTTTGTCAATATGTCTTATAATTATGAAGAAATGCCTATTTATCATAAATACCCAAATTGATAAGATGACCTTGACCTTTTACCTTGTTTCTATTTTCAAGGTCAAGGGTCATAATGGTCTTTGGTGAAGTCCCCATGCCTCTACTATCAATAGTTAATAAGTTATCAATGAAAAAGTAAATATCAATGGTTGTAATGGGAGATAACTCCTATAAGATGAAGTCAAATCCTTTTCCTTTAAATAGAAAAAAGTTGCGCATTTATGAGGCCGACATTTTATCCGTTATAAGTTATAAGCTATCTTTTACCGTTTCAAAGAAATAGCGATGACAAGATAATGTCAAAATTTCAAACGTGACCTTGACCTTTGACCTTGTGTCCATTTTCAAGGTCAAGGTCAATGATGACTAATGATATAAGGTTTCATATAAATATCTGTCATAGTTACTGAGATAACGCTATATACACTATATTTAATTGATCCAGGGGAGATAACTCTTTCAAAAGTCAAATCATTTATAGTGACCTTTCAAGACCTTAATATGATACACATTTTGGTAAAAGATTTATTTCTGTATCTCTTATGGTTCAGGAGGAGAATCGCACACACCACAGTGTCAAAATTTAGAATGTGACCTTGACCTTTGACCTTGTGACCTTTTTCAAGGTCAAGGTCAATGATGACCAACTGTGAAATATCTAGTCTCTGTCATCTCTGGTTCATGAGTTACTATGGTACAAAATGTACTTCCAATAAATAAGGGGAAATAACTCCTACAAGGAGTCGTCAAAATACTTTGCGCGATATGTAACAAATTGTCGCAATCAATAGCTGAGCATTTTGCAACAACTTTCATTGCGAAATCTTTTACGGTTTCAAAGTTTATCTGCACACAAGATTTTTATGACAGGGGAAATAACTCCGTAAAGAAAAAGTGTTCGGTGTGACAGGGTTAACTGCGAAAGCGTAATGTCTCATACATTCATAGTACAAAATGTCTTTACGACATGTCGCGAAACAAAATTTATAATGGGAAAAGAAAAAACTTGGCGGAAGAATAATAAGAATAATAAGAAACAGACAAAATGCAATAAGTCTTTCCACTGGAAAGTGGAAAGCCTTAATAATAATAATAAGAAACAGACAAAATGCAATAAGTCTTTCCACTGGAAAGTGGAAAGCCTTAATTAAAGTTCATTGGTTCTACCGAACAAATGAGAGGCTTCCACTTATTGCAAAAATGACCTTGACATGGACTTTGGTTGATAGAAATTGACTATTCTTTTCAAAATAAACAATCGAAAGAAAAAACCATTCGGCTATCTTTCGAAATAAAAAAGGTATAAAAAATAGGACGTTAATTGACATAAATGCCATTGACCAGCAAGTTTTTGATATTTGCATACTTAATGCTTTAAAAACAAAGCATTTATTAAGATTTACAATTTTATTTACACGAAAAAGCAGAATTTCCGAAAAATATGTTTTGACCTTGACTTCTGTCAATATGACCTTGACCATGCTGAGGGTCAATAAAGGACAAACAAACAGTGAAGATCCTATGTTAATATGTCGTATTATTATGAAGAAATGACTATTTATCATAAATACCAAAATTTATAAGATGACCTTGACCTTTGACCTTGTTTCTATTTTCAAGGTCAAGGGTCATACTGGTCTATAGTGAAGACCCCATGCCTCTATTATCAATAGTTGATGAGTAATTAATGAAAACCTAATTATCAATGATTGTAATGGGAGATAACTCCTATAAGATGAAGTCGGATCCTTTCCCTTTTAATGTAAAAAAGTTGCGCCTTTATCAGACCAACATTTTATCCATTATAACTTATAGCCTATCTTTTACCGTTTCAATGAAATAGCGATGACAAGACAATGTCAAAATTTCAAACGTGACCTTGACCTTTGACCTTGTGTCCATTTTCAAGGTCAAGGTAAATGATGACTAATGATATAAGGTTTCATATAAATATCTGTTATAGTAACTGAGATATAGTGATATAATGTAATTCACAATATGTTTTATTGGTCTAGGGGAGATAACTCTTATAAAAATGACAAATAAAAAAAGTGACGATTCAAGATCTTATCATGATACACATTTTGGTAAAGGTTTCAGCTCTCTATCTATTATAGTAAAGGAGGAGATCTGCACACAACAAAGGGTCAAAAATTAGAACATGACCTTGACCTTTGACCTTGTGACCTTTTTCAAGGTCAAGGTCAATGATGACCAACTGTGAAATATCTAGTCTCTATCACCTCTGGTTCATGACTTACAATGGTACAAAATGTACTTCCAATGACTAAAGGGAAATAACTCAACAAGGAGTCGTCAAAATACTTTGCGCAATATGTAACAAATTGTCGCAATCAATAGCTGACCATTTTGCAAAAAGTTTTATTGCAAAATCTTTTACGGTTTCAAAGTTTATCTGTACACAAGCTTTTCTATGACAAAGGAAATAACTCCGTAAAGAAAAAGTGTGCGATGTGACAGGGTCAACTGCGAAAGCGTAATGTCTCATACATCCATAGTACAAAAGGTCTTTACGACATGTCGCGAAACAAAATTTACATTGGGAAAAGAAAACTTGGCATAAAAAAATAAGAATAATCAAAAGTCATTTGTTCAAAGAACAAATGCGAGGTCTTTCCCGGCATTTTCTTAGTGTTATGTCTAGGTATATGGTTGCAAATTTTGAAAATTGCTGCCCGTAACCATTGGACTTTGGTCTTAAATCGAAGGGCTTGTTGAGACGGTCACAAAAAACTTATGTTCACTATATTATCTTAAACGGTTTAAAAGTTATAAACCATAAACTGATAAGCCGAAAAATGTCAAAGGCCATAACTTGAAAACGATTTGTCGCACAGTTTTCCATAATTTATATCAAATGTAGATCTCAATGAGAGGAACATTTTTCTGTTATAGTGTCTGCTTCAAATTTTTATGGTTTTCGAGTTATATTGAAAACAAAAGTTAGCCGAAACATGTCAAGGGCCATAACATCGAAAACTGTTTGTCGGATAGTTTTCAACACTATATATCAAATGTAGATCTCAATGAGAGGAACATTTTTCTGATATATTGTCTGATTCAATTTTTTTATGGTTTTTGAGTTATTTCGAAAACAAAATTTAGCCGAAATCTGTCAAGGGCCATAACCTCTAAAACGGTTTGTCGCACAGTTTTCGATTCTTATATCAAATGTAGATGTCAATGAGAGGAACATTTTTCTGATATATTATCTGATTCAATTTTTTATGGTTTTTGAGTTATTTCGAAAACAAAATTTAGCCGAAACCTGTCAAGGGCCATAACCTCTAAAACGGTTTGTCGCACAGTTTTCAAAAATGTATATCAAATGTAGATCTCAATGAGAGGAACATTTTTCTGATATATTTTCTGCTTCAATTTTTTATGGTTTTTGTGTTATTTCGAAAACAAAATTTAGCCGAAACCTGTCAAGGGCCATAACCTCTAAAGCGGTTTGTCGCACATTTTTCGAACCTTTATATCAAATGTAGATCTCAATGAGAGCAACATTCTTCTGATATATTGTTTGCTTCAATTTTTTATGGTTTTTGAGTTATTTCGAAAACAATACTTCAATGGCGGCCATTTTGAAAGTGGTGGACCGAAAAAAAAATTAGATCCGATATATGTAATTAGGACCCTCATATCTACTTGGAAACCAAGTTTTCTGTAAATCCGACAACTTTGAGGTTTTCGATCAATTTCGCGTCAAAATCGCGTAACCAGGAAGTTGATAGAAACAAATTTTTTGCGTGACGAATCATGACCAGGAGTCTAGCAACATTTTCCCCACTTCAGATTTTTTATAACGGTTACGGTTTCTGAGTTTATCTGAACACAAGGTTTTTGGGTTTGGGGCAGATAACTCTGTTACTAAAAATAGATTTGTTTCGCAGGGTGACTCAGGTCGAGCCCAGGTATTGTCGGTTAAGTGTGCCAAGTTTCAAAGCGATACGTCAAGACACTTTTTTGACATCTGCGGCGGAAAATAAGAATAATAATAATAATTAAAAGTCATTTGTTCAAAGAACAAATGTGAGGTCTTTCCCGGCATTTTCTTAGTGTTATGTCTAGGTATATGGTTGCTAATTTTGAAAATTGCTGCCCATAACCATTGGACTTTGGTCCTAAATCGAAGGGCTTGTTGAGACGGTCACAAAAAACCTATGTTCACTATATTATTTCTGACGGTTTAAAAGTTATTAGCCATCAACTGATTAGCCGAAAAATGTCAAAGGCCATAACTTGAAAACGATTTGTCGCACAGTTTTCAATAATTTAAATCAAATGTAGATCTCAATGAGAGGAACATTTTTCTGATATATTGTCTGCTTAATATTTTTATGGTTTTTGAGTTATTTCGAAAACAAAATTTAGCCGAAACCAGTCAAGGGCCATAACCTCTAAAACGGTTTGTCGCACAGTTTTTGAACCTGTATATCAAATTTTTCTGATATATAGTCTGCTTCAATTTTTTATGGTTTTTTAGTTATTTCGAAACAAAATTTAGCCGAAACCTGTCAAGGGCCATAACCTCTAAAACGGTTCGTCGCACAGTTTTCGAACCATTATATCAAATGTAGATCTCAATGAGAGGAACATTTTTCTGATATAATGTCTGCTTAATATCTTTATGGTTTTTGAGTTATTTCGAAAACAAAATTTAACCGAAACCTGTCCAGGGCCATAACCTCTAAAACGGTTTGTCGCACAGTTTTCGAACTGTTATATCAAATGTAGATCTCAATGAGAGGAACATTTTTCTCATATATTGTCTGCTTCAATTTTGTATGGTTTTTGAGTTATTTCGGAAAAAAAATTTAGCCGAAACCTGTCAAGGGCCATAACCTCTAAAACGGTTTGTTGCACAGTTTTCAACCAATTATATCAAATGTAGATCTCAATGAGGGGAACATTTTTCTCATATATTGTCTGCTTCAATTTTTTATGGTTTTTGAGTTATATTGAACACAAAATTTCAATGGCGGCCATTTTGAAAATGGTGGATCAAAAAAAATTTGTTGATCCGATACGTGTAATTAGGACCCTCATATCTACTTGGAAACCAAGTTTTGTGTAAATCCGACAATATTGACTTTTTCGACAAACTTCGCGTCAAAATCGCGTAAACAGGAAGTGGATCAAAGAATGTTTTTTTGCATGACAAATCATGGCCATAAGACAGACAACATTTCCCTCACTTTAGATTTTTGATATCTGTCATGGTTTCTGAGTGTATCTGAACACAAGGGTAAACAGTGTTTGGGGAGATAACTCTGTTTCTAAAAATAGATCGGTGTCGCAGGGTGACTCAGGTCGAGCCCAGGTAGTGTCGGTTAAGTGTGCCAAGTTTCAAAGCGATACGTCAAGACACTTTTTTGACATCTGTGGCAGAAGAAAAAAAAAATAATAATAATAATTAAAAGTCATTTGTTCAAAGAACAAATGTGAGGTCTTTCCCGGCATTTTCTTAGTGTTATGTCTAGGTATATGGTTGCTAATTTTGAAAATTGCTGCCCATAACCATTGGACTTTGGTCCTAAATCGAAGGGCTTGTTGAGACGGTCACAAAAAACCTATGTTCACTATATTATTTCTGACGGTTTAAAAGTTATTAGCCATAAACTGATTAGCCGAAAAATGTCAAAGGCCATAACTTGAAAACGATTTGTCGCACAGTTTTCAATAATTTAAATCAAATGTAGATCTCAATGAGAGGAACATTTTTCTGATATAATGTCTGCTTAATATTTTTATGGTTTTTGAGTTATTTCGAAAACAAAATTTAGCCGAAACCAGTCAAGGGCCATAACCTCTAAAACGGTTTGTCGCACAGTTTTTGAACCTGTATATCAAATTTTTCTGATATATAGTCTGCTTCAATTTTTTATGGTTTTTTAGTTATTTCGAAACAAAATTTAGCCGAAACCTGTCAAGGGCCATAACCTCTAAAACGGTTCGTCGCACAGTTTTCGAACCGTTATATCAAATGTAGATCTCAATGAGAGGAACATTTTTCTGATATAATGTCTGCTTAATATCTTTATGGTTTTTGAGTTATTTCGAAAACAAAATTTAACCGAAACCAGTCAAGGGCCATAACCTCTAAAACGGTTTGTCGCACAGTTTTCGAACCTATATATCAAATGTAGATCTCAATGAGAGGAACACTTTTCTGATATATTGTCTGCTTCAATTTTTTATGGTTTTTGAGTTATTTTGTAAAATAATCTAGCCGAAACCTGTCAAGGGCCATAACCTCTAAAACGGTTTGTCGCACAGTTTTTGAACATGTACATCAAATGTAGATCTCAATATGAGGAACATTTTTCTGATATATTGTCTGCTTTAATTTTTTATGGTTTTTGAGATATTTCGAAAACAATATTTAGCCGAAACCTGTCAAGGGCCATAACCTCTAAAACAGTTTGTCGCACAGTTTTTGAACAGTTATATCAAATGTAGATCTCAATAAGAGGAACATTTTTCTCATATATTGTCTGCTTCAATTTTGTATGGTTTTTGAGTTATTTCGGAAAAAAAATTTAGCCGAAACCTGTCAAGGGCCATAACCTCTAAAACGGTTTGTTGCACAGTTTTCAACCAATTATGTCAAATGTAGATCTCAATGAGGGGAACATTTTTCTCATATATTGTCTGCTTCAATTTTTTATGGTTTTTGAGTTATCTTGAACACAAAATTTCAATGGCGGCCATTTTGAAAATGGTGGACCAAAAAAATTTTTTGATCCGATACATGTAATTAGGACCCTCATATCTACTTGGAAACCAAGTTTTGTGTAAATCCGACAATTTTGACTTTTTCGACAAACTTCGCGTCAAAATCGCGTAAACAGGAAGTGGATCAAAGAATGTTTTTTTGCATGACAAATCATGGCCATAAGACAGACAACATTTCCCTCACTTTAGATTTTTGATATCTGTCATGGTTTCTGAGTGTATCTGAACACAAGGGTAAACAGTGTTTGGGGAGATAACTCTGTTTCTAAAAATAGATCGGTGTCGCAGGGTGACTCAGGTCGAGCCCAGGTAGTGTCGGTTAAGTGTGCCAAGTTTCAAAGCGATACGTCAAGACACTTTTTTGACATCTGTGGCAGAAGAAAAAAAAATTAATAATAATGAAAAGTCATTTGTTCAAAGAACAAATGGGAGGTCTTTCCCGGCATTTTCTTAGTGTTATGTCTAGGTATATGGTTGCTAATTTTGAAAATTGATGCCCATAACCATTGGACTTTGGTCCTAAAACGAAGGGCTTGTTGAGACGGTCACAAAAAACCTATGTTCACTATATTATCTCTGACGGTTTAAAAGTTATAAGCCATAAACTGATGAGCCGAAACAACAAAGGCCATAACTTGAAAACGATTTGTCGCACAGTTTTCAATAATTTAAATCAAATGTAGATCTCAATGAGAGGAACATTTTTCTGATATAATGTCTGCTTAATATTTTTATGGTTTTTGAGTTATTTCGAAAACAAAATTTAGCCAAAACCTGTCAAGGGCCATAACCTCTAAAACGGTTTGTAGCACAGTTTTTGAACCTGTGTATCAAATGTAGATCTCAATGAGAGGAACATTTTTCTGATATATTGTCTGCTTCAATTTTTTATGGTTTTTGAGTTATTTCGAAAACAAAATTTAACCGAAACCTGTCAAGGGCCATAACCTCTAAAACGGTTTGTCGCACAGTTTTCGAACTGTTATATCAAATGTAGATCTCAATGAGAGGAACATTTTTCTCATTTTTTGTCTGCTTCAATTTTGTATGGTTTTTGAGTTATTTCGAAAACAAAATTTAACCGAAACCTGTCAAGGGCCATAACCTCTAAAACGGTTCGTCGCACATTTTTCGAACTGTTATATCAAATGTAGATCTCAATGAGAGGAACATTTTTTTTATATATTATCTTCTTCAATTTTGTATGGTTTTTGAGTTATTTCGAAAACAAAATTTAGCCGAAACCTGTCAAGGGCCATAACCTCTAAAACGGTTTGTCGCACAGTTTTCGAACTGTTATATCAAATGTAGATCTCCATAAGAGGAACATTTTTCTCATATATTGTCTGCTTCAATTTTTTATGGTTTTTGAGTTATTTTGTAAAATAATCTAGCCGAAACCTGTCAAGGGCCATAACCTCTAAAACGGTTTGTCGCACAGTTTTTGAACATGTACATCAAATGTAGATCTCAATATGAGGAACATTTTTCTGATATATTGTCTGCTTTAATTTTTTATGGTTTTTGAGATATTTCGAAAACAATATTTAGCCGAAACCTGTCAAGGGCCATAACCTCTAAAACAGTTTGTCGCACAGTTTTTGAACAGTTATATCAAATGTAGATCTCAATAAGAGGAACATTTTTCTCATATATTGTCTGCTTCAATTTTGTATGGTTTTTGAGTTATTTCGGAAAAAAAATTTAGCCGAAACCTGTCAAGGGCCATAACCTCTAAAACGGTTTGTTGCACAGTTTTCAACCAATTATGTCAAATGTAGATCTCACTGAGGGGAACATTTTTCTCATATATTGTCTGCTTCAATTTTTTATGGTTTTTGAGTTATCTTGAACACAAAATTTCAATGGCGGCCATTTTGAAAATGGTGGACCAAAAAAATTTTTTGATCCGATACATGTAATTAGGACCCTCATATCTACTTGGAAACCAAGTTTTGTGTAAATCCGACAATTTTGACTTTTTCGACAAACTTCGCGTCAAAATCGCGTAAACAGGAAGTGGATCAAAGAATGTTTTTTTGCATGACAAATCATGGCCATAAGACAGACAACATTTCCCTCACTTTAGATTTTTGATATCTGTCATGGTTTTTGAGTGTATCTGAACACAAGGGTAAACAGTGTTTGGGGAGATAACTCTGTTTCTAAAAATAGATCGGTGTCGCAGGGTGACTCAGGTCGAGCCCAGGTAGTGTCGGTTAAGTGTGCCAAGTTTCAAAGCGATACGTCAAGACACTTTTTTGACATCTGTGGCAGAAGAAAAAAAAAATAATAATAATGAAAAGTCATTTGTTCAAAGAACAAATGGGAGGTCTTTCCCGGCATTTTCTTAGTGTTATGTCTAGGTATATGGTTGCTAATTTTGAAAATTGATGCCCATAACCATTGGACTTTGGTCCTAAAACGAAGGGCTTGTTGAGACGGTCACAAAAAACCTATGTTCACTATATTATCTCTGACGGTTTAAAAGTTATAAGCCATAAACTGATGAGCCGAAACAACAAAGGCCATAACTTGAAAACGATTTGTCGCACAGTTTTCAATAATTTAAATCAAATGTAGATCTCAATGAGAGGAACATTTTTCTGATATAATGTCTGCTTAATATTTTTATGGTTTTTGAGTTATTTCGAAAACAAAATTTAGCCAAAACCTGTCAAGGGCCATAACCTCTAAAACGGTTTGTAGCACAGTTTTTGAACCTGTGTATCAAATGTAGATCTCAATGAGAGGAACATTTTTCTGATATATTGTCTGCTTCAATTTTTTATGGTTTTTGAGTTATTTCGAAAACAAAATTTAACCGAAACCTGTCAAGGGCCATAACCTCTAAAACGGTTTGTCGCACAGTTTTCGAACTGTTATATCAAATGTAGATCTCAATGAGAGGAACATTTTTCTCATTTATTGTCTGCTTCAATTTTGTATGGTTTTTGAGTTATTTCGAAAACAAAATTTAACCGAAACCTGTCAAGGGCCATAACCTCTAAAACGGTTCGTCGCACATTTTTCGAACTGTTATATCAAATGTAGATCTCAATGAGAGGAACATTTTTTTTATATATTATCTTCTTCAATTTTGTATGGTTTTTGAGTTATTTCGAAAACAAAATTTAGCCGAAACCTGTCAAGGGCCATAACCTCTAAAACGGTTTGTCGCACAGTTTTCGAACTGTTATATCAAATGTAGATCTCAATGAGAGGAACATTTTTCTCATATATTGTCTGCTTCAATTTTGTATGGTTTTTGAGTTATTTTGAAAACAAAATTTAACTGAAACCTGTCAAGGGCCATAACCTCTAAAACGGTTCGTCGCACATTTTTCGAACTGTTATATGAAATGTAGATCTCAATGAGAGGAACATTTTTCTCATATATTGTCTGCTTCAATTTTGTATGGTTTTTGAGTTATTTCGAAAACAAAATTTAACTGAAACCTGTCAAGGGCCATAACCTCTAAAACGGTTCGTCGCACATTTTTCGAACTGTTATATCAAATGTAGATCTCAATGAGAGGAACATTTTTCTCATATATTGTCTGCTTCAATTTTGTATGGTTTTTGAGTTATTTCGAAAACAAAATTTAACTGAAACCTGTCAAGGGCCATAACCTCTAAAACGGTTCGTCGCACATTTTTCGAACTGTTATATCAAATGTAGACCTCAATGAGAGGAACATTTTTCTCATATATTGTCTGCTTCAATTTTGTATGGTTTTTGAGTTATTTCGAAAACAAAATTTAGCCGAAACCTGTCAAGGGCCATAACCTCTAAAACAGTTTGTCGCACAATTTTCGAACCTGTATATAAAATGTAGATCTCAATGAGAGGAACATTTTTCTCATATATTGTCTGCTTCAATTTTGTATGGTTTTTGAGTTATTTCGAAAACAAAATTTAGCCGAAACCTGTCAAGGGCCATAACCTCTAAAACGGTTTGTCGCACAGTTTTCGAATCTTTAAATCAAATGTAGATCTCAATAAGAGGAACATTTTTCTCATATATTGTCTGCTTCAATTGTTTATGGTTTTTGAGTTATATTGAAAACAAAATTTCAATGGCGGCCATTTTGAAAATTGTGGACCAAAAAAATTTTTTGATCCGATACATGTAATTAGGACCCTCATATCTACTTGGAAACCAAGTTTTATGTAAATCCGACAACTTTGACGTTTTCGACAAACTTCGCGTCAAAATCGCGTAAACAGGAAGTGGATCGAAGAATGTTTTTTTGCATGACAAATCATGGCCATAAGTCAGGCAACATTTTCCTCACTTTAGATTTTTTATATCTGTCATTGTTTCTGAGTGTATCTGCACACAAGGGTAAACAGTGTTTGGGGAGATAACTCTGTTACTAAAAATAGATCGGTGTCGCAGGGTGACTCAGGTCGAGCCCAGGTAGTGTCGGTTAAGTGTGCCAAGTTTCAAAGTGATACGTCAAGACACTTTTTTGACATCTGTGGCAGAAGAAAAAAAAAATAATAATAATAATCATAAGAAATACAGTAAGGTCTTTCCCTCGGAAAGGGGAAAGACCTTAATAATCATAAGAAATACAGTAAGGTCTTTCCCTCGGAAAGGGGAAAGACCTTAATAATAATAATAATGAAAAGTCATTTGTTCAGAGAACAAATGTGAGGTCTTTCCCTGCATTTTATTAGTCTTATGTCTAGGTATATAGTTTCTAATGACTTTACGGTCAGTAACCATGGTTTTAGTGTACAAAGCAAGTGGTTCTTAGTCAGAAAATGTATGTTTGCTAAGGACATTAAGTGGTTGCTATGGACAAAATGTCGCTTCCGGTCATACAATATGATATTTAAATTCAGTTAGTGATCCCGATTCCGTTTCCCATGTATTGTCCGCTTCAATTTTGTACAGTTAAAGTGTTATTTTACAAAAACTGTTTACTGTGTCACCCATTTTGAAAATGGCTGCCTATAACCATTCGACTTCGGTCTTAAATCGAAGGGCTTGTTATGATCGTTACAAAAAAAACCATATGTTTACTATATTATCCCTGACGGTTTTAAAGTTAAAAGCCAAAAACTGATTAGCCGAAACCTGTCAAGGGCCATAACCTCGAAAACGGTTTGTCACACAGTTTTCGACAATTATATTAAATGTAGATCTCAATGAGAGGAACATTTTTCTCAAATATTGTCTGCTTCAATTTTTTATGGTTTTTGAGTTATATTGAAAACAAAATTTGGCCGAAACCTGTCAAGGGCCATAACCTATAAAACGGTTTGTCGCACAGTTTTCAAACCTATTTATCAAATGTAGATCTCAACGAGAGGAACATTTTCCTGATATATTGTCTGCTTCAATTTTTTTATGGTTTTTGAGTTATTTCAAAAACAATATTTAGCCGAAACCTGTCAAGGGCCATAACCTCTAAAACGGTTTGTCGCACAGTTTTTGAACCTATATATCAAATGTAGATCTCAACGAGAGGAACATTTTTCTGATATATTGTCTGCTTCAATATTTTATGGTTTTTGAGTTATATTGAAAACAAAATTTCAATGGCGGCCATTTTGAAAATGGTGAACCGAAAACAAATTTTGATCCGACATATGTAATTAGGCCCCTCATATCGACTGGGAAACCAATGTTTGTGTAAATCGAACAACTTTGACGTTTTCGACAAACTTCGCGCCGAAATCACGTAACAGGAAGTGGATCGAAGAAATTTTTTTTGCATGACAAATCATGGCCATGAGTCAGACAACATTTTCCCCACTTTAGATTTTTGATATTTGTCATGGTTTCTGAATTTATCTGAACACAAGGGTTTTGGGTTCGGGGCAGATAACTCTGTTACAAAAAATAGATCGGTTTCGCAAGGTGACTCAGGTCGAGCCAAGGTAATGTTGGTGTGCCAAGTTTCAAAGCGATACGTCAAGACACTTTTTCGGCATTGACCGTCTTTCCCGTGTTGTCTCTATTTCCATAGAAAAAACTGACGTTAAACGTCAAACAATAAACCCCAGAGGGTAAAAATCTATTATTTTATATTGTAAAATATCCGTAGGTCTACTCCTCCCCCGGTTTCTTTTCTAATGTTTCTATAACATTCTAATTATTTAAAAAAGGGCCCGGTCCCCCAACCAGGGCAGCATGTAAACTTATTTTGTTATTCATCTTGGTATTTTTTATTGATTGTCTCACATTGATTCAAATAGCTTTGTACTAATTTTGAGAAAAAACGGGAAAATGGGACTGTGCAGATTTAAAAATTGTGACAAAAATTTGTTAAACTTGTTTTAAAAATTCATATACATTATTTTGGTGTAAAATAAATACTTCTTTGTCATTTCGCTCTATTTATAGTATACATTAAATGAACACTTTACATTTCGCTGAGGTGTCTTCGTCGAAGCTCGCGTTCATAGCATTTTGTCAGCGTCTTCTGTCTCTCGTTCTGTGTGGAAGAATACTACATGAAGCACGTTCTTAAGTTTAATATCAGTGATTATTTATATATTTCAGGACGACACGGGTTATTACAAAAGGAGCTACCGACGACCATTTAAAGACGTTTTCATTCATAGGAATTTTACGCTGGAATGTGGAAAATAAGGACACGAGTCACGTAGCAGACGACCGAAAACACAAAAATTCACGTCGGAAATTGTTTCAATTTGATTAAAATGTGAGGTAAAATGCAGTTCGGATAGTTAGAACAACTTATTGAGAAACGATTTCACTATGATTCACTGACGATAACTGAAATGGACATCACAGCTGACGAAATTTACAAATAAGGGGGAGGTGTGGTCACGTGCTTCAGTCCTGGATTCTAAGGATTTATTGACTCGTATACTTTGAGGAAATACGATTTTAGACTGAAATCCACATTCTAAACGGAAAGTATCTTCTATTTAGCTAATAAAGTAAGTTGATTAAATTTAGTGCTTTGGTCATGTATAATATATTGAAAAACTGTACACTATGAAAGTAGACCAAACTTCATAACATTTTATGCAAACTTATTTTGTCACACATCTTGGTATTTTTAATTGATTGTCTCCATACAATATCATTATTATGATTCAGAAATAGCTTTGTACCCATTTTTAATGGAGAAACACACTAAAATAGGACACAACAGCTTTAAATATTTTAAATTTAATAATTAAGCAATAAGGAAAAGAGGGAAACTTGTAGAAATCACAAGGTTTTGTTTAACATTGGTTTAAAATGTGTCGATTTAGGCTATTGTCACAGTGTTGAATATTTTTTCATGAAAATTTAGGAATATAGTGTACCATTTTTAAAGTAATTGCACTTAAATTGCTTATTTCTGTATAAATGTGCAAGTTAACATAATTTCAATCATTTTAATAATTACCACATTTGGTTTAATACAGCAAATTTTGTAACAAATTAAAGTGCATGTTTTCTTCACTGGACACATAATTGCACACTGTTGGAACTCACTCAATGTTCATTATTTGCCAAAAGTTAGTTTTTTATGTTACAAAAAGTACATCTAATATGTACTAAAAATTTAAAATTAGTGTTTAAGCCATTTTGAATTGTCCATCATTGAAAAATTTTAAGTCTCATATGATTACCCCTTTCTATAAGCCAAAAAGTACTAATATCTTGATACATATTAATTCTTAGTTGTTTTTTTTTTCGCTCGACAAGGCTTATCAGGTCCATATCAAATGAGCTCGAAGATATAAGATACTCTCTAGATACTGGTTATGTGTTACGTTTTATATATTGTAACACTTCTTAGTGTCTGGACAGGTCTGATTAATTGCAGCAAAGATGTGTATTTTTTTATATTTTTTATCGTGATGTATGTTTTCCTTATTATTCATGAGCTTTGGTCAGTGATGTACGATTGGTCAAAAAGCTAGGCAGATTCTTCGCGCACGACATACAAATGTATGACTGTGTTGACTATATTATCTCTAACCGTTTTCAAGTTATAAGTCAAAAACCGAATAACAGAAATGCGTCAAGGCCGATAACTCGAATACGATTCATATAACAGTTTCGGATACAATATACTAAATGAAGGTCTTGATGAGAGACTTTAAATATACATGTTTACTATATTATCTCTAACCGTTTTCAAGTTATAAGTCAAAAACTGATTAGTCGAAACGTGTCAAGGGCCATAACCTCGAAAACGGTTTGTCGCACAGTTTTCAACTATTTATATCAAATGTAGATCTCAATGAGAGGAACATTTTTCTGATATATTGTCTGCTTCAATTTTTTATGGTTTTTCAGTTATATTGAAAACAAAATTTAGCCGAAACATGTCAAGGCCATAACCTCGAAAACAGTTTGTCGCACAGTTTTCAACCAATTATATCAAATGTAGATCTTAATGAGAGAAACATTTTTCTGATATATTGTCTGCTTCAATTTTTTATGGTTTTTCAGTTATATTGAAAACAAAATTTAGCCGAAACCTGTCAAGGGCCATAACCTCGAAAACTGTTTGTCGCACAGTTTTCAACCAATTATATCAAATGTAGATCTTAATGAGAGAAACATTTTTCTGATATATTGTCTGCTTCAATTTTTTATGGTTTTTGAGTTATATTGAAAAACAAAATTTCAATGGCGGCCATTTTGAAAATGGTGGACCAAAAAAAATTTTTGATCCGATATATGTGATAAGGAACCTCATATCTACTTGGATACCAAGTTTCGTGTAAATCCGACAACTTTGACGTTTTCGACAAATTTCGCGTCAAAATCGCGTAACCAGGAAGTTGATGGAAACAAAATTTTTTGCTTAACGAATCATGACCAGGAGTCTAGCAACATTTTCTCCACTTCAGATTTTTGATAACGGTTACGGTTTCTGAGTTTATCTGAACACAAGGTTTTTGTGTTTGGGGCAGATAACTCTGTTACTAAAAATAGATTTTTTTCGCAGGGTGACTCAGGTCGAGCCCAGGTAGTGTCGGTCAAGTGTGCCAAGTTTCAAAGCGATACGTCAAGACACTTTTTCGACATCTGCGGCGGAAAAGAAGAAGAATAATAAAAAAAATAATAATCAGAAGAAATACAGTAAGGTCTTTCCCTTGGAAAGGGGAAAGACCTTAATAATTAAAAGTCATTTGTTCAGAGAACAAATGTGAGGTCTTTCCCTGCATTTTATTAGTCTTATGTCTAGGTATATAGTTGCTAATGACTTTACGGTCAGTTACCATGGTTTTAGTGTACAAAACAAGTGGTTCTAAGTCAAAAAATATATGGTTGCTAAGGGCATTTAGTGGTTGCTATGGACAAAATGTCGCTTCCGGTCATACAATATGATATTTAAATTCAGTTAGTGATCCTGATTCCGTTTCCCATGTATTATCCACTTCAATTTTGTACAGTTAAAGTGTTATTTTACAAAAACTGTTTACGGTGTCAGCCATTTTGAAAATGGCTGCCTATAACCATTCGACTTCGGTCTTAATACGAAGGGCTTGTTATGATCGTTACAAAAAAACCACATGTTTACTATATTATCCCTGACGGTTTTAAAGTTATAAGTCAAAAACTGATTAGCCGAAACCTGTCAAGGGCCATAACCTCGAAAACGGTTTGTCGCACAGTTTTCGACAATTAAATTAAATGTAGATTTCAAGGAGAGGAACATTTTCCTGATATATTGTCTGCTTCAATTTTTTAATGGTTTTTGAGTTATTTCAAAAACAATATTTAGTCGAAACCTGTCAAGGGCCATAACCTCTAAAACGGTTTGTCACACAGTTTTTGAACCTATATATCAAATGTAGATCTCAACGAGAGGAACATTTTTCTGATATATTGTCTGCTTCAATATTTTATGGTTTTTGAGTTATATTGAAAACAAAATTTTAATGGTGGCCATTTTGAAAATGGTGAACCGAAAACAAATTTTGATCCGACATATGTAATTAGGACCCTCATATCGACTTGGAAACCAATGTTTGTGTAAATCGAACAACTTTGACGTTTTCGACAAACTTCGCGCCGAAATCACGTAAACAGGAAGTGGATCGAAGAAATTTTTTTTGCAGGACAAATTATGGCCATGAGTCAGACAACATTTTCCCCACTTCAGATTTTTGATATTTGTCATGGTTTCTGAATTTATCTGAACACAAGGGTTTTGGGTTTGGGGCAGATAACTCTGTTACTAAAAATAGATCGGTTTCGCAAGGTGACTCGTGTCGAGCCCAGATAATGTGGGTTAAGTGTGCCAAGTTTCAAAGCGATACGTCAAGACACTTTTTCGACATTGACCGTCTTTCCCGTGTTGTCCCTATTTCCATAGAAAAAACTGGTGACGTTAAACGTCAAACAATAAACCCCAGAGGGTAAAAATCTATTATTTTATATTGTAAAATATCCGTAGGCCTCCTCCTCCCCCGGTTTCTTTTCTATTGTTTCTATAACATTCTAATTATTTAAAAAAGGGCCCGGCCCCCAACCAGGGCAGCATGTAAACTTATTTTGTTATTCATCATGGTATTTTTAATTGATTGTCTCACATTGATTCAAATAGCTTTGTACTAATTTTGAGAAAAAACGGGAAAATGGGACTCTGCAGATTTAAATATTGTGACAAAAATTTGTTAAACTAGTTTTAAAAATTCATATACATTATTTTGGTGTAAAATAAATACTTCTTTGTCATTTCGCTCTATTAATAGTATACAGTAAATGAACACTTTACATTTCACTGAGGTGTCTTCGTCGAAGCTCGCGTTCATAGCATTTCGTCAGCGTCTTCTGTCTCTCGTTCTGTGTGGACGAATACTACATGAAGCACGATCTTAAGTTTAATATCAGTGATTATTTATATATTTCAGGACGACACGGGTTATTACAAAAGGAGCTACCGACGACCATTTAAAGACGTTTTCATTCATAGGAATTTTACGCTGGAATGTGGAAAATAAGGACACGAGTCACGTAGCAGACGACCGAATACACAAAAATTCACGTCGGAAATTGTTTCAATTTGATTCAAATGTGAGGTAAAATGCAGTTCGGATGGTTAGAACAACTTGTTGAGAAACGATTTACACTATGATTCACTGACGATAACTGAAATGGACATCACAGCAGACGAAATTTACAAATAAGGGGGAGGAGTGGTCACGTGCTTCAGTCTGGGATTTTAAGGATTTATTGACTCGTATACTTTGAGGAAATACGTTTTTAGACTGAAATCCACATTCTAAACGGAAAGTATCTTCTATTTAGCTAACAAAGTAAGTTGATTAAATTTAGTGTTTTGGTCATGTATATTGAAAAAATGTACACTATGAAAGTAGACCAAACTTCATAACATTTTATGCAAACTTATTTTGTCATACATCTTGGTATTTTTAATTGATTGTCTCCATACAATATTATTATTATGATTCAGAAATAGCTTTGTACTCATTTTTAATGGAGGAACACACTAAAATAAGACACAACAGCTTTAAATATTTTAAATTTAATAATTAAACAATAAGGAAAAGAGGGAAACTTGTAGAAATCACAAGGTTTTGTTTTAATATTGGTTTAGAATGTGTCGATTTAGGCTATTGTCACAGTGTTGAATATTTTTTCATGAAAATTTAGGAATATAGTGTACCATTTTTAAAGTAATTGCAGTTAAATTGCTAATTTCTGTATAAATGTTTAAGTTAACATCATTTCAATCATTTTAATAATTATCACATTTGGGTTTAATACAGCAAATTTTGTAACAAAGTGCATGTTTTCTTCACTCGACACATAATTACACACTGTCGGAACTCACTCAATGTTCATTATTTTATCAATTTTTGCCAAAAGTTAGTTTTTTATGTTACAAAAAGTACATTTAATATTTAATATTTACTAAAAATTTGAAATTAGTGTTTAAGCCATTTTGAATTGTCCATCATTGAAAAATTTTAAGTCTAATATGATTACCCCTTTCTAAGCCAAAAAGTACTAATATCTTGATACATATTAATTCTTGGTTGTTTTTTTTTCGCTCGACAAGGCTTATCAGGTCCATATCAGATGAGCTCGAAGATACAAGATACTCTCTAGATACTGGTTATGTGTTATGTTTTATATATTGTAACACTTCTTAGTGTCTGGACAGGTCTGATTAATTGCAGCAAAGATGAATTTTTTTTATCGTGATGTATGTTTGTCCTTAATATTCATGAGCTTTGGTCAGTGATGTACGATTGGTCAAAAAGCTAAGCAGATTCTTCACGCACGACTTATGACCATGTTGACTATATTATCTCTAACCGTTTTCAAGTTATAAGTCAAAAACCGAATAACAGAAATGTGTCAAGGCTGATAACTGGAATACGGTTCATATAACAGTTTCGGATACAATATACTAAATGAAGGTCTTGATGAGAGGATCACTTTCAATAGACATGTTTACTATATTATCTTTAACTGTTTTCAAGTTATAAGTCAAAAACTGATTAGTCGAAACCTGTCAAGGGCCATAACCTCGAAAACGGTTTGTCGTACAGTTTTCAACCCCATATATCAAATGTAGATCTCAATGAGAGGAACATTTTACTAGAATATTGTCTGGTTCAATTTTTTATGGTTTTTTAGTTATATTGAAAACAAAATTCAGTCGAAACCTGTCAAGGGCCATAACCTCGAAAACAGTTCGTCACACAGTTTTCAACCAATTATATCAAATGTAGATCTCAATGAGAGAAACATTATTCTGATATATTGTCTGCTTCAATTTTTTATGGTTTTTCAGTTATATTGAAAACAAAATTTAGCGGAAACCTGTCAAGGGCCATAACCTCGAAAACGGTTTGTCGCACAGTTTTCAACCAATTATATCAAATGTAGATCTCAATGACAGAAACATTTTTCTGATATATTGTCTGCTTCAATTTTTTATGGTTTTTCAGTTATATTGAAAACAAAATTTAGCCGAAACCTGTCAAGGGCCATAACCTCGATAACGGTTTGTCGCACAGTTTTCAACTATTTGTATCAAATGTAAATCTCAATGAGAGGAACATTTTTCTGATATGTTGTCTGCTTCAATTTTTTATGGTTTTCGTGTAATATTGAAAACAAAATTTAGCCGAAACCTGTCAAGGGCCATAACCTCGAAAACGGTTTGTCGCACAGTTTTTAACCAATTATATCAAATGTAGATCTTAATGACAGAAACATTTTTCTGATATATTGTCTGCTTCAATTTTTTATGGTTTTTCAGTTATATTGAAAACAAAATTTAGCCGAAACCTGTCAAGGGCCATAACCTCGAAAACGGTTTGTCGCACAGTTTTCAACCAATTATATCAAATGTAGATCTTAATGACAGAAACATTTTTCTGATATATTGTCTGCTTCAATTTTTTATGGTTTTTCAGTTATATTGAAAACAAAATTTAGCCGAAACCTGTCAAGGGCCATAACCTCGAAAACGGTTTGTCGCACAGTTTTCAACCAATTATATCAAATGTAGATCTCAATGACAGAAACATTTTTCTGATATATTGTCTGCTTCAATTTTTTATGGTTTTTCAGTTATATTGAAAACAAAATTTAGCCGAAACCTGTCAAGGGCCATAACCTCGATAACGGTTTGTCGCACAGTTTTCAACTATTTGTATCAAATGTAAATCTCAATGAGAGGAACATTTTTCTGATATGTTGTCTGCTTCAATTTTTTATGGTTTTCGTGTAATATTGAAAACAAAATTTAGCCGAAACCTGTCAAGGGCCATAACCTCGAAAACGGTTTGTCGCACAGTTTTCAACCAATTATATCAAATGTAGATCTTAATGACAGAAACATTTTTCTGATATATTGTCTGCTTCAATTTTTTAAGGTTTTTCAGTTATATTGAAAACAAAATTTAGCCGAAACCTGTCAAGGGCCATAACCTCGAAAACGGTTTGTCGCACAGTTTTCAACCAATTATATCAAATGTAGATCTTAATGACAGAAACATTTTTCTGATATATTGTCTGCTTCAATTTTTTATGGTTTTTCAGTTATATTGAAAACAAAATTTAGCCGAAACCTGTCAAGGGCCATAACCTCGAAAACGGTTTGTCGCACAGTTTTCAACTATTTATATCTAATGTAGATCTCAATGAGAGGAACATTTTTCTGATATATTGTCTGCTTCAATTTTTTATGGTTTTTGAGTTATATTGAACACAAAATTTCAATGGCGGCCATTTTGAAAATGGTGGACTAAAAAAAAATTTTGATCCGATATATGTAATAAGGACCCTCATATCTACTTGGAAACTAAGTTTTGTGTAAATCCGACAACTTTGACGTTTTCGACAAATTTCGCTTCAAAATCGCGTAACCAGGAAGTTGATAGAAACAAAAATTTTTGCGTAACGAATCATGACCAGGAGTCTAGCAACATTTTGCCCACTTCAGATTTTTGATAACGGTTACAGTTTCTGAGTTTATCTGAACACAAGGTTTTTGGGTTTGGGGCAGATAACTCTGTTACTAAAAATAGATTTGTTTCGCAGGGTGACTCAGGTCGAGCCCAGGTAGTGTCGGTTAAGTGTGCCAAGTTTTAAAGCGATTCGTCAAGACACTTTTTTGACATCTGCGGCGGAAAAGAAGAATAATAAAAAAAATAATAATAATTAAAGTTCATTGGTTCTACCGAACAAATGAGAGGCTTTCCACTTATCGCAAAAATGACCTTGACTTTGACTTTGGTTGATGGAAATTGACTATTTATTTCAAAATAAACAATCAAAAGAAAAAACCATTCGGCTATCTTTCGAAATAAAAAAGGTATAAAAAATAGGACGTTAATTGACATAAATGCCCTTGACCAGAAAGTTTTTGATATTTGCATACTTAATGCTTTAAAAACAAAGCATTTATTAAGATTTACCATTTTATTTACACGAAAAAGCAGAATTTCCGAAAAATATGTTTTGACCTTGACTTCTGTCAATATGACCTTGACCATGCTGAGGGTCAATAAAGGACAAGCACACAGTGAAGATCCTATGTTTATATGTCGTATAATTATGAAGAAATGACTATTTATCATAAATACCAAAATTTATAAGAGGACCTTGACCTTTGACCTTGTTTCTATTTTCAAGGTCAAGGGTCATACTGGTCTATAGTGAAGACCCCATGCCTCTACTATTAATAGTTGATGAGTAATTAATGAAAACCTAATTATCAGTGGTTGTAATGGGGGATAACTCCTATAAGATGAAGTCGGATCCTTTCCCTTTAAATATAAAAAAGTTGCGCCTTTATGAGACCAACATTTTATCCTTTAAAAATTATAGCCTATCTTTTACTGTTTCAATGCAATAGCGATGACAAGACAATGTCAAAATTTCAAACGTGACCTTGACCTTTGACCTTGTGTCAATTTTCAAGGTCAAGGTCAATGATGACTAATGATATAAGGTTTCATATAAATATCTGTTATAGTAACTGAGATATAGTGATATAATGTAATTCACAATATATTTTATTGGTCTAGGGGAGATAACTCTTATAAAAATGTCAAATAAAAAAGTGACGATTCAAGATCTTAATATGATACACATTTTGGTAAAGGTTTCAGTTCTCTATCTATTATAGTAAAGGAGGAGATCTGCACACAACCAAGGGTCAAAAATTAGAACATGGCCTTGACCTTTGACCTTGTGACCTTTTTCAAGGTCAAGGTCAATGATGACCAACTGTGAAATATCTAGTCTCTATCACCTCTGGTTCATGAGTTATTATGGTACAAAATGTACTTCCAATAAATAAGGGGAAATAACTCCTACTAGGAGTCGTCAAAATACTTTGCGGATATGTAACAAATTGTCGCGATCAACAGCTGAGCATTTTGCAACAACTTTTATTGCGAAATATTTTACGGTTTCAAAGTTTATCTGCACACAAGATTTTTATGACAGGGGAAATAACTCCGTAAAGAAAAAGTGTTCGGTGTGACAGGGTTAACTGCGAATGCGTAATGTCTCATACATTCATAGTACAAAATGTCTTTATGACATGTCGCGAAACAAAATTTATAATGGGATAACAAAACTTGGCGGAAGAATAATAAGAATAAATATAGGTTCAATCGTTCTAAAGAACGATTAATAGGCTTTCCACTTCAAAAGAAGACCTTAAATAAATGACCTTGAAACCAAAAAGCTAAGAAAGATACGTAATTTGTCTATAGCAATTAATAAGAACAAAAATTATTAAAAAAACTATTTAGATATCTTTAAAAATAAGAAAGGTCATTAAATAGGACGTAAGAAAACTTGAATGGCCTTGACAACTGATCTTTTAATCTACGTAAATATTACTTATAGGCAATAGCATTAAAAGAAGAAGCCATTCAAAATACATAGTACCATGAAAAACATTATAAAAGACTTTGACCTTGACTTTTACAGCATGACCTTGACGATGCTGAAGGTCAACAGTGATCAACATTGAAGATTTTATGCCAATATCTCTTAAAGTCATTAAGATATGACTACTTATAATATATACAAAAAATTAGAAAATGACCTTGACCTTTGACCTTGTATTTGTTTTCAAGGTCAAGGGTCCTAATGATCCATAGTGAAGACCCCATGCCTCTACTATCAATAGTTGATAAATAATTAATGAAAAACTAATTATCAATGGTTGTAATGGGGAATAACTCCTATAAGATGAAGCCGGATACTTTCCCTCTAATAGAAAAAAGTTGCGCCTTTATGAGACCAACATTTTATCCATTATAACTTATAGCCTATCTTTTACCGTTTCAAAGTAATAGCGATGACAAGACAATGCCAAAATTTCAAACGTGACCTTGACCTTTGACCTTGTGTCCATTTTCAAGGTCAAGGTCAATGATGACCAATGATATAAGGTTTCATATATATATCTGTTATAGTTACTGAGATATAGTGATATAATGCAATTCACAATACATTTTATTGGTCTAGGGGAGATAACTCTTATAAAAATGTCAAATAAAAAAAGTGACGATTCAAGATCTCAATATGATACACATTTTGGTAAAGATTTCAGTTCTCTATCTATTATAGTAAAGGAGGAGATCTGCACACAACCAAGGGTCAAAAATTAGAACATGACCTTGACCTTTGACCTTGTGACCTTTTTCAAGGTCAAGGTCAATGATGACCAACTGTGAAATATCTAGTCTATATCACCTCTGGTTCATGAGTTACAATGGTACAAATTTTACTTCCAATAAATAAGGGGAAATAACTCCTATAAGAAGGTGAAAAATTCTTTAATGCGATATGTTATAAAGTGTCGCAATCCTTAGCTGAACATTTTGGAACAACTTTCATTGCGAAATCTTTTACAGTTTCATAGTTTATCTGCACACAAGCTTTTTATGACAGGGGAAATAACTCCATAAAGAAAAAGGGTTCGGTGTCACAGGGTTAACTGCGCAAGCGTAATGTCTCATACATCCATAGTACAAAATATCTTTACGACATGTCGCGAAACAAAATTTATAATGGGATAACAAAACTTGGCGGAAAAAAAATAAGAATAATAAGAAAAAGACTAATAACAGTAAGTCTTTCCACTGGAAAGTGGAAAGCCTTAATAATCAGAAGAAATACAGTAAGGTCTTTCCCTTGGAAAGGGGAAAGACCTTAATAATCATAAGAAATACAGTAAGGTCTTTCCCTTGGAAAGGGGAAAGACCTTAATAATAATCATAAGAAATACAGTAAGGTCTTTCCCTTGGAAAGGGGAAAGACCTTAATGAAAAGTCATTTGTTCAAAGAACAAATGTGAGGTCTTTCCCGGCATTTTCTTAGTGTTATGTCTAGGTATATGGTTGCTAATTTTGAAAATTGCTGCCCGTAACCATTGGACTTTGGCCTTGATATATGGTCAGTTACTATGGTTTTAATGTACAAAGCAAGTGGTCAAAAGTCAGAAAATGTACGATTGCTAAGGACATGTAGTTAGTTCCTATGGACAAAATGCCACTTCCGGTCGTGAAATGACACATTTTAGTAAATAACATCATTCTGATTCTAAAAATATATGGTTGCTAAGGACTTTTTATAACATTTATCTTGTTGCTAGGGTATGACCTTTGACCTTTGGCTCAAATTGAAGCTCTTTTGATACTGATCACTTTAAACCTATATGTTTACTATATTATCTCTAACCGTTTTCAAGTTTTAACAAAAAAGCAGATTAGAAACACGTCAAGGGCAGTAACTTGAAAATGATTCATCGCACAGCTTCGGGTCAAATGTACCAAAATCCGCTACTGATTTTTCAAAATCAGTGGTGGATCCAATGAGGGTAACAACCAGCGCCAAAGCCAAAAATGTAATCCCCGCTCGTCCTCGCCATAAATTAATGCATTTGCGGTATTAATTCGTTTATTATGATATCTCTGTTGTATATACTGTACCACATAAAGGTTTCTGGACTTGTTCGTGGCCTTCCTTTTCCGATATCCCCTTTTTACGCCCCCTCCCTTCGAAAATCCTGGATCCGCCACTGATTGATTTTGAAAAATATTTACTCTAATTCATAGAAGATAACTATATTACATTTATTTTAAAGGTTAGTCATGATTGTTAACTAAATACAATACATAAATAATATCTGCTAATCATGCTAAAATCGATATCCTGTATTTAATGTAACACAATTAAGATAATAAGGCCGAATTGACTATGGCCGATTTGATCTATGGACGAAGTGTATTATGGAATTATGGACGAAACGATTATGGCCGAGACGTCCAGATATCCTTTGATCCTTGCGCATGCGGGTTTATCATATCCGAGTATATCAAGAATACAAGAATACAAGAATACAAGTTTATTGACCAATTATGGACCCTCAAGGGGCAGTGACAATACAAACAATAATGATTCAGAAACATTATACAAGTTATAAATAAAGAAATTAACTTTGTTAATACAAATTATATATCAAGTATATACGTACTAATAAGATCTATGTTAACTTAGATCTATATCGATCAGCCATTTGCTTTTGTGAAATACTGCGCCGTAATACTCTTGTGCTTTTTTGTCATCAGCTAACGTTTCACGGAATTGATTATTGCATACTGATTTAATATCAGGTCCATAGATTCCGTAGCTGGTTCTGTATTGACAGTTTACTGTATTGTTATCTAGACTGACAGTGTTGAAGTTGTCTGTTTGCCTGGCCAGCACGTTGTTTGAGTTATTTTGGTAAGTTGATCATAACCAAACATTCTGTCCAAGAAATCAAACTACTAAGTAGTTATAACAGTTTCATATAGCATGTCCCGTAAAAGCGGACATTAAAAGGGAAACCAACTCTTCTCTCCAAAACGGCAAAAGAAAAAAATTCTTTTGTTTAAAGCCTGAGACGACTCGTATCTGGGAAGAAGAATCCAGACATTCTCGCCGCCCCCCCCCCCAAAAAAAATATAAAATATTGATTGCACAATTATTAATTCCCGCTTCATACCAGGTTTCTTTGCACAGAAATTTTCTATGAATAAGTCTTAACAGATGCATGAAATTGCATAATTGGAACAAAACTATTAATTCGGGGTTCACCACAGGCTATTCAAGGGTGGTGCTCCTCCACTCTTGAATTTGTTTCCTCCACCCTTGAATTTTGAGCTCCATACTAAAGTTTGAGTTTACTCCTAAAACAATGAAGTTTTTAAGTACAAAAATACATGTATATTGTGACTGGTAGCAAAAACACAAGTGGGAAAACAAAAACAAAGACTGATAACACTTTTATGAATAAACAAATGTCACTCTAACATTTTTATGAGTAAGGAAATGGATCATCGTCCGACTTGCACTACCCTTGGATTTTGAGCTGTGGTGATCCCTGTAATTGATGACATATCATGTACAGATCTGTAACTGGTGAACTGGTGGTGCCAAAAATGTGTAACCTGTATTCTAAATGTTGACATATTTTGGTGATTGTTTTGCGTGACAAATGAAACGGCTTACCTTGTATGGTCCAGCTTACCCTCCTTTTGTAGATCTAAAAAGTTTCAAATTGAATTCAACAATTATTTTCTACAGTTATTAAGCGTTTTGAAATGTGGCAGATTTTTCATTTTGATAGAGCAATTTTGTATAGTTAAGTTTGACCTAAATTACAATGAAAGTGTATGTTTGGAGTCGTGGGTAATATCATCTGCAGTTAATGTGTGAAAAGTCTAGCGGTTTGTCCGAATACTACTGAAAGTTACGAAAGCAGACCATGTTTTTGAAAACGACACTAGGTCCCTTAAGAAACTCAAATGGCTGACTTCCTATGTAAAATTCAGGTGGGAAATGTCAAGGACAATTTGGGATTTGTAAACAACAAAGGCATACTATAAAATATGGACATGTTATCGTGTAGTATTGTTTTAAATTGGATTTTAACACTACAAAGGTACTATATGAAATAATAAAACAATGCAAGCAAAACACTTGGCACAAGAGGGTGTAACTTATAGTATAGTATACCTGTACCATTTTTCAGCTCATTTTACAATACCTGTATCAGCATCAGTTTTGATTTTGGCTAGATATTTGTGAAAACGCAATAAACCTTTCAATATTACACAGGAGGATTCTTTATAGGAAACGACGAACTTCTATTTGTATGCCCTTCAGGCCACCATTAAAAATATTTCAGTTTGCCCAAACCCTACCCATGAGGCTTAGGAGTGGGTAGGTAGGTAGGCAAATTCTTTTTTTTTGGAATACCAAATTTGGGTTATTACTATATTTAAACATGCAAAATATGGACATCTTGCATGCTCACTTGGCGTGTGTCGTAAATATTATTATTCTCACTGTCGTCGCTGTCATCTGTGGAATACATGTTTATAGTGAACGTTACATATTTCAATATTTTGTCAAATTCCTGAACAACTTGGATTGGCTCAGTCATATCAGGCTTAAAAGATTCAACTCCTACACTTGTACAGAAACCTAGTCCGTTTTTTTCATGTCTAGTTCTTCAGGATCAAGAACATCATCAAAAACTTCCTGCCATGTTTTTTTTGTTAAATCTATAGAGTCGATTTGAAGCTATAGGCTTAACCTTCCTGTTATTACAGGGGTGACCCCTGTAAAAACTCTAAAAAGGTAGGGAGAAGTGACTTCTTCCTTGCAGCTAAACAGGGAGAAGTGAGGCCCTGATAGGGAGACTTCAGGGAGACATTAGAGAGAAATCAGGGGAACAGTACAAATAATTAATTTTCGCAGTAGTTACATACAATTTTCATTATAATTTTTTTTTATAATTGTGGATTTCCAGGATTATTTCTCTTGTGTTTTTAAACCATAACACACTGAGATTCACTTTTTTTTTCTTTCTTTTTTTATTATTATTCATAGTATGGAATATCAAATAGCACAGTACAGTACTTGTAGCCATACAAGGTTTTCACAAATAAAAATATAAAAATATTTGTATAGGTGTAAACATAAACATCATTCATGAAGTTCTTGTATACATCATAATTTTTCTTACAGTTTGTTATTAACATGTCATGTTTATCTGAGCAAAATTTTCAAAGAAGATAGATAAAATAACATAACATTACACCCAGAAATAATTCTTCTGTTCAGCACACTTCCACTTTCACAAAGTTGTGCTGATCAAAATTGCTTCATGGGACACCCATCTACAGAACTTGTAATGATGTCAATAATTACTATACATCTTTATTCTTTTAAGTGCAGCACATATATTTATCAAAGAAAATAGTTAAAATACAAAACAATTTGAAAGAACTGAAGTTTGAAACCAATTGAAAAGGTTTGTTTATAAAAAAAATTACGATTTTTTTAATATGGGCCGTTGTACTTTACTTATCTTCATTGTTCACTTTCGGTAATTAGTCACATCCGGTAAATAAACAAATGGCGCGTAATCCAGTTGAAAGACGTAAATCATTGAACAAAATGTTAAATACGCATATTGTTTGCCGTTTTTTATTGGAATGACACATTTACTAATCAATTGGTATTCTGGGTGAATTAGTTGGACAAGTATCTTCTGTCATGTCTGTGAACCATCGGGCGACTTGAGGGAAATAACCGGGCGACTTCGACTTCGCTTTCGCGGCGCAATAGGGCGACTTCAGGTTCCACTTCGCACCGTGTTGTGAGCCCTGATTGTTAATCTTTAAAACAACAGAAGATGACAGCGTAAAAAAGCTGTCTGCAATCTATCACATGTTGTACATATCATCAACACAACGTCAAACCCCATGAATTATTTTTTAAAACTGCGTCATTTTTACGCTCCACAGAACAGTTTTGCCTCGTTGCTTCAAGCGCAAGAACGAACAAATTATAAACTACATAAGATAACCGTGTGGCCACGCAGAAAATCCGAAAAAAAAATTCTCGTAAAAAACGGCAATAAAAGAATTCGAGTCGGCGGGTATTTTTCGGTCGGTCGCGTTTGGGTAAACAAACAATATTTTAATTTTGGCCTCACGGTCCTTTAATTTGGAAATATTCTCTTTGAATCTTTGTATTTTAAATCTGTATTCGCACTTTGAACAATTAATGTTTTATTTTTTAAATCGGGTGCCTACATGTAAAATGTAGAACCAGAGGTTTACATGTAACTGTACCCAGGTAAATGTGCCAAAGAAATGATTTTTATCTATCTTGATCATTATTCTTTGTTTGTTTTTTTTAATTATTATTTGATGTTAGTTACATCTATATGGTTTCAAACAACTATTCGATTCATTTCAAGCAACCTTTATAACTTTGTTATGACCAGATCTATCCGATTAAAATTTATCAATTTTATGGCACAGATTTTCTTTGGGTACAGGTATTTTGTTAATATTGGATTAAATTGTGACACAGGTCACTTAGAATAGAGTTAGCTTGTGAATAGTATTGTGATTGATGTAAATAAAGCTTGTATAAAACTTACCTGTTTCTTATATATTTTTGTAAGTGACACATATAACTTATTTTTTAATGAAAAAGCCAATTATGTCATTGGGTACGGCTAAATTTTTTATGTCGTTGTCACTCAGTGACTAATGAAAACTAACAAGATATTGAAATGTCAATGTTTTGATTTGAATGTTTGTTATTTGTTAATCTCAGTACAGGTACAGGTCACATATTTTAGGCTTTACCAACATACATGTAAGTACTTATTATACCCCCCGCACTTGTTTCTATAGCTTTTAAATATGGCTATTTATTTGTTGTCTAATAAAAGTTACCCACAGCTGTTTTCATAAAACTTTTGAGACACAAAACTCATTGTAAGTAAGTTGAATTTGAAAAGAAATTATTTAAAGAAAATTGAAAACTGGGACAGAAACTTTTGTGATGTGTATGAAAAGTTTAAATTGAGGTTTTCATAAAATTCCTGATTTTTATGTGGCCTGCAAACGTGTTACAAAGTGACATACATGTATACAACTCACTTCAGGACTACATGTACACGTCATACAAATTTCCATCCCAGTTTTCCATGCGACTACATACATGTCACAGCAGAATGATATTTGGATTGTATCTTCATCCAATAGTACTAATATAGTGTAACGTGATTTTATGCCCACAACTCATGTACTTCCTGCAGTGTTCTCCCCAGGCCCTTTAAGCACCCCTGTACCACAGTGCTTTATTCTTTTGACACGGTGCTATCTTATCTACCCCGGTGGTTTAATTTCATGCCACGGTGCTATCCAAAACATTGACTCATGTCACTATTTCTTGTATTGTTTATTCAACAGATTAAAGCTATGGACAATACCTTCCTTTAATTAATTCCTGGACTCGTGTAAGGTTTACCTGAACAGGTATAAACATCGGGGCTCGGTAGACCCAGTTACCAGTTACCGTTAGATTCATTCATAAATAAATAACCACTTATTTCTTAGCTCTTCACTTTTTGTACAAAAATTTTAATAAAATTAGACAAAGTAAGCTTAATTTTGAATGATTTCATTCATTTCAAGTGGATATTGTAATTGAAGTTAACACTTAATTTCCTTAAGTTCCCCCACAAATAATTTGCATATGGTGGTCACGGCGATTTGTGACTTTCAGTATAAATTTTGCACAAATCTTCTTGAATCCCATTTTAAATTGAATTCAGTTACTTTAGCAGAAATTAGCACAACTATTAAACAATGTGTAATTAAATTGTGGTTGATATGCATAAATCTCTTCTTATTCTGCATTAAAATGTACGCTGATATATTTTGACTAAAAACACCAGGCACATGCACTAGTCCAGAGTTGCTTACCCTGCATTAGTGCTTATTATGCATCATACATGTATTTTGTGTTCTTGGTATAGTATTTCGACCAAAAACTGCTATCAAAACAATATTAATATATTTTTTAACAAAATAAAGAATTAATATATAAATCTCTACACTCTTAAATGTAAATTTTGAAGAAAGTAATGAAAATTATTACTCTGTTAAATGAGAAACCAAATTTATTCACACCCATTTTTTGTGAAAGATTGATTATGGAACTTTTAAATGTGTAGGACTGTGTCTAGAAGTAAAATATGTATTACATGTTGAATTATATACTAAACTATAACCAAGTGTTGACTAACACAGTTAAGTAAATTAAAAAAAATGTAATTATTTAAACAAAAAAGTGAGTTATACAAAAAAGGAAAGAAGACAGGTGTCAAGATAATGCAAAATGTTTGTACATGGCACATAGTTGGTGTAGCTTTATTGCTATAAGTGCCAATGTTAATAGTAGTTTTGTATTTATATCTGTTATCATCTGTTGTGTTCCAATAATTGAACATAAACAAATTAAGAAAAATATTAATACTATCTCATTTATTACATGTGTTAAATTCAACAAAGTTACCCACTGTAAGAGATAACACACACACACACACACCCACCCTCACACACAAATGCATGTGATGCACGAAATGTACGAAGTGACGTGCAAAATTGGACCCTTTTACAACGAGACACCATAGTGCTTTCCAAAATTCCTAGGGAGAACCCTGTCCTGTCAACGAATTTGAGAGACACATGTGACATACGTCTTGGATGGAAGACCCCCATTTCATCTGATTTATTTTGTTTTGTGTTACAGTGAACATAAGAAAAATCTGAAGTTTCACTTTTAAACTAATGCATGTTTTTATGCCATCCCTGTTTTGAGCTCACCTGACCCAAAGGGTCATGTGAGCTATTGCCTTCAATTGGTGTCCGTCGTCTTGAACTTTTCTTAAAAAATCTTCTCCTCCAAAATCACTGAAGGGATTGCTTTGAAACTTTGCACACATCATCAGTAAAATGTCCTCTATCAAGATAGCACAAATCATAGCCTAGCTCAAACCCAACATGGCCGCCATGGCTAAAAAAAGAACAGAGGGGTCTAAATTCAGCTTTTGGATTGTATTTCAAAAAGTAAAACAGATACAGGAAAACTGAAGTGACATTCCTTCTTCAACATCAAATGCTCTACAAAACACTCCATTGGGTCAAAGTTGTATGATGACTCCTTGTAGGAGTTATTGCCATTTAAATGTCCAAATTGATGATTTGTGCCTCAAAATCTTGAAAATCATTAGAACTAGAGAAAAAGTTAGCATTGCTTAATTGTTCTGCTCTATGAGAGCTACAAAAATGCTTTAGAGTCAAGATTGTTTGAGTAACCGTTTAAAGAGTTATTTTTCTTGAACTGTTTTTTTTCAATCGGTTTTAATCGATTTTAAAAAAATCTTCTCATCGGTAACCACTGAAAGTACTGCTTTGAATCTGTACACATCATCTGCCAAATGTCCTCAACAATGTTTGCACAAACCATGACCGCAGATTAACCAACATCGCCATTGCTAAAAATAGAACGGGGGGGTGGGGGTCAAAATACAGTTTTTGGCTTATAGTTCAAAAAGTATAACAGATACAGGAAAACAGAAGAGACATGCCTTCATCAGCATTGTAAGATGTACGAAACACTCCCGAGTCCAAGTGGTATGATGACTCCTAAAAGGAGTTATTGCCCTTTAATTGTCGAAATTGATTATTTTTGACATTTTTGCCTCAATTCTTGAAAATCATTAGAACTAGAGAAAAAGTTAGCATTCCTTAACAGTTCTGCTCTATGTCTGATGAACGTTTATGAATTATTCTCCTTGAACATTATTTTAATCAATCATAAATCTTCTCTTTGAAAGGACTGATTTTAAACATTGCACACGTCATCTTTAGGCAGTAATCTACCAAAATTGTGCAAATCATGACAGCTGACTACCTACATAGCTACTTTGGCTTAAAATAAAAAAAGGAGGGGGGTCAAGAAAGTTTTCGGCTGATAGTTAAAAAAGAATAACAGGTACAGCAAATTTGAAGTGAACATCCCTTCTCCCTTTTAGCATCAAAAGCTCCTCCTTATAAGTGTTTGGCAATTCCTTATAGGACATAAAAGCTGGATAAAAAAGGTTGTTTGGTTTCAGGTTCAATTGAGCGAAACAGGATCCTGGGAGCCTCTAGTTAATTAATATAATGTCCCGTAAAAGCGGACAAGATCTCTGCCAGTATTCATCATGTTCATAACTTCATAACTTTGAATAAATTGCTTTTTGCTTTAAAATTGTCCTATAGTCATGTAAAAGCGGACATGCTTCAATTCTCTTGATTATATACGAAATGAAATTATTCATGTCGTCGCTTATTATACCCCGAAACTATAGGAGTCGCCCTGTCTGTCTGTCCGTTAGTCCTGGCATCTCGTAAGTTGAAATCCCAAGACCTTCTAAACTGCTTAATGGATTTTGACACAACATTACATGAAGGAAGTATTTAAATCATATGGAGATGTGCATGCAAAAAATTTGTTGCTTGGATATCATTCAGGGGAGAGAATTGGAATTAAGTTTTTCTAGTCAGGTGAGCTATTGTCATCATTAAGCGTCCGTCGTCCATCCATTGTTTGTAACTTTTCTTCAAAGATCTTTTCTGAAACCATTTAAGGGATTGCTTTCAAACTTTGCACACTTAATATTTAGCATGTCCTCAACCAAGTTTGTGAAATTTGTGCACGTTGACCAACCAGCATGAACGCTGTTGCTAGAACAAAAAGCTATAGGTTTTAGCTTATAGCTCGAAAATTATAAGAGATAGAGAAAACCCTCCTTCAGCATCAAAAACTCATTTTTAAAACATTGTGTGTAATGTGAGAAATCTTAAACGTGACTCCTACTAAACTGCTAAATGAATTTTGATGAAACTTTGCATGATGGAAGTGCTCACAGTATTCCTTGTATTTAGTCAGTTAAAAATAGTTTTAATCTTATCTACCTGTATGTCTGCACAGAAATATGATGGCACCATGAAACTTTATACAAATATGCATGAGGATTTGTGCATATAAAATCATAATAAAATATACCCCTGACATCAGCATACACACAGAAAAGAACGTGTTGAAAGTTGAGTTTCATTTGTTAATTGACATTTAATGCACAAGATATAAAATACAAGATATAAAATGTTAAAAAAGAACAAATTAATATTTATGGTATACAGATTTTGTTTATAATCATTAAATATTGGACCTTGGAAAATAACAGGCTGTTAATTATTCATTAATGGTATTCTTAGTGAGATAACCAGCAGTTCTAGATAAATACATTCTTATAAAATAATTTCTTTGAAAACCGTCCATACCCGTACTTCATTTGGGGTTTGTTATCTTATCTTTTATACCCCGTCATTCAAAGTTTAGTTTAATGAGATTGATATGTAGGAATCAATCTGTCTGTCTGTCTATCTATCTAACTAGTTTCTTTAATGTAACTTACTAGGTTCATGTAGACCATGACCAAGTTATCTTACAAATGTGTTGTTTTCTATTTTCAGAAATGACTCGCAAAGGTAAAAGTAAAGCTGTGAGGAGCAGAGAAAATAAGGAAAGAATGAGGGAGAGACGCCAGGCAGTAGATGATGCCTCTATGGGGTTGGCACCTAACCATAAGGAAAAACCCCTAGCCAGGACAATGGCTTCTCCTAGTGTAACTAGCGAGGAAAATTGTTCAGCCTACATGGGGATGGCAACTCGGGATGAGGAAAAACCCCTAGCCAGGACAATGGCTTCTCCTAGCTCTGCTAGCGAGAAAAATTGTCCTAATGCCCTGAGTTCTGCATCATCTCAGGGAAGTCTGTGTATCCAAAAGGATATGCCACCGAGCTCTGACTCCCCGCCGTGGGTTTGTACATCACCGAATGTACCCTCGCCAAAGCTAGGCGTTGCAGATCAGACAAAACTGGTGGAACACCCTAGGAATGAGGGCACCAGTATAATGGATCACAAAAGCAAAATGATGTGCGAATCTAAAACTGAATATAGAACTGATATAGAAACTAACAATGAACACAAATCTATGCTTGAAAACAAATCTGATACTATACTTGAAACTCAACCTGAACCTAAGCCAGACTCAGAAAATGAATTAGATTCTGCTCTATGTAGTACTGGTTTGAAGCTTGACACCATTCACAACCAGCTAGATTCATTTATAACATCAGAAAATTTAGAGATTAGTGCAACTCTTCTCAATTGTGCAGTAAATCAGGTATGTGATATTTTATCATGTTCTTTGTCTCAACAAATTATTGCAAAAGGTAGTTTTCATCAAGGAAGCTTAAGGTTTGGATTTAATGCAGGAAAACAATGTGTTGCTAATTGTTTAGTTGCATTGGTTCAAAGTAAATTGTCAACAGTTAGAACCTGGAATTTTTCTATGTTAGATACCATTCTTTCACAAGGTAATGATTTGTACACATGGATTCATGGAAACAATGATTTGCTTTTAGTTTCTGACTTGCCTTCAGAAATAGAGATAAACAATATGCTAGTTAATATTGATATGAAAGAATCTTATGCTGCACTGATCAATATGGATGAAAACATTGATATCCCTGGTGCTTTGCCCCTAGATCAGGCTATTCAAGAATCTTTAATTGAAACAGATGGTTGCTTCATATGTGTTCAAGGCTCAACATCTTTAGTCATAAAGCAGGAAAACAGATTATATTTATTTGATTCACATGCACGAAATGATTTTTGTCTCCCTGAAAGTAATGGTACAAGTATAGTCATGAGTCTCCAGAGTGTTGATCATTTATATCATCATCTTGTTACATTTGTAAAAAATAACTCTCAAGTACAGTTTGAAATTACTGGTGTTGTTCTCCATATTGCACATGTAAATGTTGTTACTGCTACTGCTGTCAATAATAATGAAGGGTCTCATGATAGGTTGCAAAATCAGTATTCCAACCGGAACGATGAAAGTTTTAGTTTGCCAGAACCTGCAAAATGTACCCAGAATGATTTAGAAACAATTCCTACATGTGACTCCTTTGTATCAGGCAAGGAAAACACATCAAGCACTGACACTGAGGTAAGCAAAAGCTATAAACCTGATGTACAGTTCGTTAGTTCTATGTTGAATGCCAAATTTGATTTTAAACCAACTGATGCACCACTAAGGAGAAAATTATGTTCCAACTTAAAAATACCACTCAAATACATTTCAAAATCAGGTAACTTTAAGCCTGTAATGAGCATGGGAAATCCTGAAAACACAAAGAGTATTGTTGGTGATGGAAATTGTTTGTTTAGAGCTTTGTCTTTTGCAGTTTCACAAAGACAGGAATTTTATTCAATCATGAGAGAAACCATTGTGAATTATAGCTTGCAGAATGCTGACAGGTTAAATGCATTTGTTGACAGTACATCTGTAGAAGAACATGTGATGACAAACAAAATGCTAGAGAATAACAGTTGGGGAACTGCTATTGAAATATTAGCTGCTGCTGATTTAATGAGGACTGACATTTATACCTTTACAGAAGGTAAATGGTTAAGATATTCTGCAAAACGGATTGAAAAAGATGTTGTTATTAATGAAAAAGCTATATATCTTAAACTTCAAAATAACCACTATGAAGTTGTTACAAGTGTCATGAAAGATTTGAACATATATGAAATTACAAAAAGAAATGTAAATAAAGTGAAAATGACTAAAAGTAATTTGAAAGATGTATTGACAAATGAGAACTTTGAAAGTATTGGCTTAACACCTCCTAAAAAACAGAAAACAGACATAGAAAAAGAAAAGTATCAGTCAACACCTGGAATAAGAGAAAGAAAATTGAAATCAGCTAAAGAAAGATATGCTACAGATGCTGCATTTAGAGATGATGTGAAGAGCCGATATCAGTCCAACAAAGAGTCTATCAAAAGAAAACTTGTTAATAAGTATGCACATGATTCAGAGTATACTGAAGAGAAGAAACGAAGGTGGATAGCAATGTATGATACTGATGAAGTGTATAGGAATGATAAGATGGATGCGAGTATTGATAAGTATGCCACTGATAAAACTTTTCAACAAAATGTAAAGGATGCAAGCATTACCAAGTATGCAACTGATAAAACTTTTCAACAAAATGTAAAGGATGCAAGCATTACCAAGTATGCCACTGATAAAACTTTTCAACAAAATGTTAAGGATGCAAGCATTGCCAAGTATGCCACTGATAAAACTTATCAACAAAATGTAAAGAATGCAAGCATTACCAAGTATGCCACTGATATAACTTTTCAACAAAAAGTGAAGGATGCAGGAATTAACAAGTATGCCACTGATGAAACGTATCGCAAAAATTTAAAGGATGTAGGAAGAAACAAGTATGCCACTGATGAAACGTATAGCAAAAATTTAAAGGATGCAAGTAGCAAAAAATATTTTGTTGATGAAGAGCACAGAAATAAAATAGCACGACAAACAAATGAAAGAAGAAAAGCAGAAAAGGACAAACTACGAAATATTGAAAATTTTATTCAAAAGTTCAAATTAGAATCAAAAAATGGACCAGAGTTTGTTTGTGGTTGTTGTTTTAGATTGTTTTTCAGAAAACAAGTGATTGAGTGCGATGACAAAACATATGAAAAGAAAGGTTCAGAAGTAGCAAATTTATCAAAGAAATGCATTTCAAATAAGTATGTGCATGAATGCAATGGCGATTGTGAGACAGCTTGTAAATATGCAAATTCTAGTAGAACCTCTCTTTGGGTTTGTTTTACATGCCATAGAAAGTTGTTAGTAGGTACTGTACCAGCTGAAAGTATAATCTAGAATTGGAGGAAGTACCTGCAGAGCTAAATTCACTCAACAGTCTTGAACAACATCTTGTAGCTTTAAATATTCCATTTATGAAAATACTTGGATTGCCTAAAGGCGGACAAAAAGGAGTTCATGGTCCTGTTGTCTGTGTCACTTCAAATATACACCAATTAACAGAACAATGTTTGGTATTCAGATGTTCAACTGGCAGAAAGTTGGCTAAACCCTATTCCAAAGGAGGATAATTCAAATGAACAAAATAGTAATCAAAATATGGAAAAGACAGATGTAGTTAGTCCAATTGTAAATGAAGAAAAAATTGATAGTGACAAATCGTTTAGTGAAGACTCATTGGCTGAAAAAGACTTGCAAAATAATGACCACGAAAGTAGTAATGAAGAATCATATTTGTATGATAAACTTAGAGGTGTTCAACTCAATACCTCTCTCCAACCAGCTGATATTGGACAAGAAATGCTAGACCAATGTTTTGATGAAGTGTTTGATATTTCCCCAGCAGCTGGCAATAAGCCGGCTAGTGTTTTGCAAGAGGAAGGCATTGAAGCAAAGTCATTCCCAACACATTTTCCTAGCGGAAATAACACTTTCAAAGAAGAAAGAGAAGAAAGGTCATCACTTCTTAGATATTTTAATATGACATTAATGTGTGTAGACAACAGATTTCCCAAAGATACCTCATATATATTTTTTGCTCAGTATTTATCAGAGCTTGATCAAGTTATGTCAAATGTCCAGATTTCATTAAGAAAACAATCACCAATAGCACCAGATGGGAAAAAAGTGACAAGTAGCATGCTTCTTAACAAAGAGTGTCTGAGGGATTTGATAAAAAAAGATGAAGCCATAAAGTACTTGAAACCAATAAGAGGAACACCACCTTATTGGCAGGCCACACAGAAAGATATGTTTGCTATGATAAGACAGTTGGCAAAACCTACATTCTTTTGTTCATTCTCTTCTGCCGATTTTAGATGGTCAGAAATGCTGGAGACTGTGATGAAACAACAGGGTGATACTAGAAATATAGAAGATCTAGACTGGAATGAGAAATGCAAAATCTTATACAGTAATCCAGTGACATTAGCAAGGATGTTTGATCATAGATTTCAAACCTTCTTGAAGGAAGTAATTTTGTCTGATGCAAGTCCTATTGGAAAAGTAGTTGATAACTTCAATAGGATAGAATTTCAGCAGAGAGGTTCTCCGCATGCACATTGTGTATTCTGGATTGAGGGTGCTCCAATAGTTGGTATAGATAGTAATGCTGATGTTGTTAACTTTATTAACAAGTATATTACATGTAAAATACCAGATAAAGTGGTTGACTTTGAATTAAATGAAATGGTTACTTCTCAGCACCAACACAGCAAAAATCATTCAAAGTCATGTAAGAAGAAAGGTACAACCTGTCGGTTCAACTTCCCAAAACCACCATCTAATGAGACATTTATAGCAGAAGTATTAGATACAACTGAAGAGACAGAAAATCAGGCAAAGCTGAAAATTAACCAGCTATGGGAGTGTATTCTTGATAAAGAAAATGATGGATTGTCTGTTGATCAAATGTTTAATAAAGTCGGAATGACACAAGAAGATTTTGAAAACATTTGTGCTGTTGTAGCAAAGAGAAATATGGTTATTCTTAAAAGAAACACTGATGAAATCTATATCAATCAGTACAACGAACATCTTCTCCGAGCTTGGAATGCCGACATGGACATTCAATATGTATTAGATGAATATTCCTGTGTGGTTTATATCATAAGCTACATCAGCAAAGCTGAACGAGAGTTAGGACTGTTGTTACAACAGATTAAAAATGAAGCTGCTGAAGGTAACCTTAATGCCCAACAGACTATGAAAAAGGTTGGCACAGCGTACCTGCATCATAGAGAAATCAGTGCGCAAGAAGCAATGTATAGGGTTACAGGACTGAATTTAAAAGGATGTTCTAGGAAAGTAGAGTTTGTTCCACTAGGGTCAAATCCAAGTAGAATGAGTGTTCCTTTGAAAGAAATTGAAAGAGCAAGAAATGCTGCTAAGATTCGGAACAATGATGAAACAGATGATGAAGCAATGTGGATGACAAACATTGTAGACCGATACAAAGAAAGACCAAATGCTGCAATGTTTGAAGATATGTGCTTAGCTGAATTTTGCTCAGATTACAGTGTTCTTGCTAAGTCACAAGTACCCCAAAAAATAAATGAAGAAACCACATTCAAGCTTATGAAAAATCTTGGATACATACGAAAACGAACTCGAACTAATCCTGCTGTTATAAGATATCCTAGATTTTGTATGGAAACAGCACCAGACAAGTACTACCAAAGTATGCTTCAATTGTTTCTACCTTACAGAGTAGACCAACAGCTAAAACCTGCACAGTTTGAGACATTTGAACAGTTCTTCACTAATGGGTCTGCTAAATTAACCAATAGTAAGCAAATTACTGATGTCCAAAGTATTGTTGCAAGCAACAAAGCTAAATATATCAAAATTGACCAATCTCTAGATAGGGCTGAAAAAGATTTAGAATTGAGAGGGTATGAAGAAGATGCATGGGCTCAGCTGTGTCCTGAAACTGAAGCAGCAAGACTTGAATGTAACATAGAAGGTGTGATATCTACTGTTGAGGATGAGGTATCAGATGAAACAATACCTGATCTCAATCAGCACAACACAGTTGAAGGTTCAAATTTTTTGACAACCATTCTGTTTCGTAAGAATGAAATTATCCCTTTATTACAAAATTTGAATAGTAAGCAGAGAAAAATCTTGTATAAGATAAGAGATTGGTGTTTACAGAAAGCAAATGGAGAAACTATTGAACCTTTTCATGTATTTGTCACTGGAGGAGGTGGAACTGGAAAAAGCCATTTGATAAAATGTTTATATTATGAAATGACCAGAATACTTTCAAGGACATTAGAACACCCTGACGATGTTTGTGTACTGCTAACAGCTCCTACAGGTACTGCAGCTTTCAACATTTCTGGAATGACAATAAATAGTGCATTAGGCATTTATAAAAACCTCTCAATTGACCATGCACTTTTAAGTGAAGACAAAATTAACACATTGCGTTCAAAATTAGAATCTCTACAGGTCATCATCATTGATGAAGTCGCCATGGTCAATAAAAGACTACTATTTTTCATCCATCAACGTTTGAGACAGATAAAAAAATGCCAGAGGACAGTTTGTTTGGAGGTGTATCAGTGATTGCAGTTGGAGATTTCTATCAATTACCACCAGTAAAAACTAAGAAGTCTGACAAATTGTACATAAACGATCCTTCAAATCCTATGAACCTATTATGGAATGAGCTGTTCGAGATAGTTGAATTGGATGAGATTATGCGTCAGAAAAACGACAGTCTATTTGCAGAAATTCTCAACAGGATAAGGGTAAGAACAAAGAACAATCAGATTGATCAAAATGACTTGTCAGTATTGAAAAGCAGAATTAAAGAAGGGCCAGACAGTGCTTTGCATATCTTTGCAACAAATGATGAAGTCAAAGCTCACAACAATGAAATGGTCATGAAACTTGGATCAGAAGTTAATCTACTTGACGCTGAAGACTATCATAAAATAATAGCAAGTGGTCAACTTGTAAGAAAAGCCTCTCATTTTACAGAAAAAGACCTACAATTATCATCATCATTGCTGCTAGGAGTAGGTGCCAGAATTATGTTGATTAAGAACTTTGATACCAAGGATGGTCTAGTAAATGGCGTTATAGGAACAGTCATGGAAATTGTACAAAATGCATTAAATAAATTGCCTCAAATAATCTATGTTTACTTTGATAATGAAAATGTTGGGAAAATTGCAACTGTACAGAAGACTATCAGTGGGAAAAGATGCATTGGTATTGAACCGTCAACAGAAGATGTTCCTAAATGCAATGGAAGTAGAAAACAATATCCTCTTCAGCTTGCTTGGGGCTGCACAGTCCATAAAGTTCAAGGTTTAACTGTAAAGGAATGTGATATTGACTTAAACAAATGCTTCTCATGTGGTCAAGCATATGTAGCACTTAGTCGAGTGACCTCTCTTGATGGTTTGTACATTAAGGATATAGATGAAAAGGTATTGAAAGCAAAGATTTATTGTGATCCAGATGTTGAAAAGGGCTTTTGAATATGAAAAAGTTTGTAGATGAAGATGAAGAATCACCTGATATTAATTGTATTACCTTTCTGTACCACAACATTGAAGGGTTAATAAATCATATTGAAGACTTGAGAAAAAACCCAATTGCCAGGAATGTGGACTTTATTTGCTTGACGGAAACCTGGTTACAAAAGGAAATGAGCTGTTATCTTGAGGAATTTACATTCGAACATATTTCAAGATCAGATGCATTTAATGATAACTCTGAGTTACACACATCTTTAAAACAAATGCATCATGGAGGCGTTGGCGTCTTTTTTAAAGAAGGGTTTCTATTTGAAAATGTTAAACTGCAATATCAAAAAAGGGGAATCAGGCCTTTAGAAATTTCAGTGTTGCCAACGTACTACAGTTACCATGAGGCAATCTTGGTGAAGATCAAATCTTTAGTCTAATATGTATTTTTACTGTTGTGCAAAATCAGGATGAATAAAGTGGAAAAACGAATCCAAGAAATGGTATAAAATATATTTAAAAAATTGGTGCCTCCCAAAAATCCAACCCTACGTCCTCGTCGTGGGAGGTGGGTACTTATGCAAAGTATAGGTTATACTTTGCACAAGTAGCTAACAGGGCTTTGGTAATGTTTTCTTTTATCTTTTGCAGGTAATCTTTTTGATTTTTCAGTGGAGGCTTGGTAAAATTGATATATATGTTGTGATAGGTTTATCAAAAGTAAGTACAGGTGTATCAATAAGTTATTTTCTAGCATATATGGCTGCTCTTGCTCAATGGTTGGAACTTTTGCTTATGACCTCTGATTTAAGGTGTTTAAATTGAAGGTCTATTCTTATTGATCACAAAAGTATGCATGTTTACTATATTATCTGTAATGGTTAACCATGTAAGTTATCAACAAAAGCTTATTTTACTAAACTGGTCAGTGTTTTTGAAACTTTTCAAATCTGAGGGTCATGATGACCCTCTGCAGCTGAGTTTAGGGAGTCAAATACAGTTTTCAAGGGTCATATTTATTATTCAGTTTTGATGATAAAAAACTTTTATCAAACAATGTTGCAAACAAGAGTAAACAATATATACAGCAGCCTAAAATTACATTTAGAGAGATTGTAATATAATTTCTGAATTAATTATACCTCTGAAATAATACACATATCTGGATGAAAAAAAATGTTTTGCTTCATGTCAATATCTTAATAAAATTGATTTCAATAGTTGTTTATGAGAAAAGAATTTGATAGTATCATACATGTGCATCTAACCAGAATTTAAAGAAGGCAATTATTTAGTGTGACTTCTATGGAAACACAGCAAAGATAAGATGAAAGCTTATTAATTTTTATCTGTTTAGTTTCTTTAAGAAAACTAGACAAGGTCTGTAGTGTAGAGAGTAGAGGTATTGAACAGCTAAAAATGTGACAAAAATTTGTTAAACTAGTTTTAAAAATTCATATACATTATTTTGGTGTGAAATAAATACTTCTTTGTCATTTCGCTCTATTTATAGTAACACATTAAATGAACACTGAGGTGTCTTCGTCGAAGCTCGCGTTCATAGCATTTTGTCAGCGTCTTCGGTGTGTGTTGACGTATACTACATGAAGCACGATCTTTAATCTCAGTGATTATTTATTTCAGGAAGACATGGTTTATTATAAACACCGACGATCATTTAAAGACGTTTTCACATTATTTCATAGGAATTTCAAGCTGGAAAATAAGGACACGAGTCACGTAGCAGACGACCGAATACCCAAAAATTCACGTCGGAAATTGTTTCAATTTGATTAAAATGTGAGGTAAAATGCAGTTCGGATAGCTAGAACAACTTGTTGAGAAACGATTTACACTATGATTCACTGACGATAACTGAAATGGACATCACAGCAGACGAAATTTACAAATAAGGGGGAGGAGTGGTCACTTGCTTCAGTCTGGGATTTTAAGGATTTATTGACTCGTATACTTTGAGGAAATACGTTTTTAGACTGAAATCCACATTCTAAACGGAAATTATCTTCTATTTAGCTAGCAAAAAAAGTTGATTAAATTAAGTGTTTTGGTCATGTATATTGAAAAAATGTACACTATGAAAGTAGACTAAACTTCATAAAATTTTATGCAAACTTATTTTGTCATACATCTTGGTATTTTTAATTGATTGTCTCCATACAATATTATTATTATGATTCAGAAATAGCTTTGTACTCATTTTTAATGGAGAAACACACTAAAATAAGACCCAACAGCTTTAAATATTTTAAATTTAATAATTAAACTATACGGAAAAGAGGGAAACTTGTAGAAATCACAAGGTTTTGTTTTAATAGTGGTTTAAAATGTGTCGATTTATGCTATCGTCACAGTGTTGAATATTTTTTCATGAAAATTTAGGAATATAGTGTACCATTTTTAAAGTAATTGCACTTAAATTGCTAATTTCTGTATAAATGTGCAAGTTAACATCATTTCAATTTTTAATAATTTTCACATTTGGTTTAATACAGCAAATTGTGTAACAAAGTGCATGTTTTCTTCACTCGACACATAACTACACACTGTCGGAACTCACTCACTGTTCATTATTTTATCAATTTTTGCCAAAAGTTTGTTTTTTATGTTACAAAAAGTACATATAAAATGTACTTAAAATTTGAAATTAGTGTTTAAGCCATTTTGAATTGTCCATCATCGAAAAATTTTAAGTCTCATATGATTACCCCTTTCTAAGCCAAAAAGTACTAATATTTTATTACATATTAATTCTTAGTTGTTTTTTTTCGCTCGACAAGGCTTATCAGGTCCATATCAGATGAGCTCGAAGATATAAGATACTCTCTAGATACTTATTATGTGTTACGTCTTATATATTGTAACACTTCTTAGTGTCTGGACAGGTCTGATTAATTGCAGCAAAGATGTGTATTTTTTTTATCGTGATGTATGTTTTCCTTAATATTCATGAGCTTTGGTCAGTGATGTACAATTGGTCACAAAGCTAGGCAGATTCTTCGCGCACGAAATATGACCATGTTAACTATATTATCTCTAAACGTTTTCAAGTTATAAGTCAAAAACCGAATAACAGAAATGCGTCAAGGCCGATAACTTGAATACGGTTCATATAACAGTTTCGGATACAATATACTAAATGAAGGTCTTGATGAGAGGATCACTTTAAATATACATGCTTACTATATTATCTCTAACCGTTTTCAAGTTATAAGTCAAAAACTGATTAGTCCAAACATGTCAAGGGCCATAACCTCGAAAACAGTTTGTCTCAGAGTTTTCAACAATTTATATCAAATGTAGATCTCAATGAGAGGAACATTTTTCTGATATATTGTCTGCTTCAATATTTTATGGTTTTTGAGTTATATTGAAAACAAAATTTAATCGAAACCTGTCAAGGGCCATAACTTTGAAAACGGTATGTCGTACAGTTTACAACACTTTATATCAAATGTAGATCTCAATAAGAGGAACATTTTTCTAGTATATTGTTTGGTTCAATTTTTATGGTTTTTGAGTTTTATTGAAAACAAAATTTAGCCGAAACCTGTCAAGGGCCATAACCTCGAAAACGGTTTGTGGCACAGTTTTCAACCAATTGTATCAAATGTAGGTCTCAATGAGAGAAACATTTTTCTGATATATTGTCTGCTTCAATTTTTTATGGTTTTTCAGTTATATTGAAAACAAAATTTAGCCGAAACCTGTCAAGGGCCATAACCTCGAAAACGGTTTGTCGCACAATTTTCAACTGTTATATCAAATGTAGATCTCAATGAGAGGAACATTTTTCTAATATATTGTCTGCTTCAATTTTTTACGTTTTTGAGTTATTTCGAAAACAAAATTTCAATGGCAGCCATTTTGAAAATGGTGGACCGAAAAAAAATTTGATCCGATATATGTAATTAGGACCCTCATATCTACTCGGAAACCAAGTTTTGTGTAAATCCGACAACTTTGACGTTTTCGACAAATTTCCCGTCCAGGAAGTTGATCGAAACAAAATTTTTTGCGTGATGAATCATGACCAGGAGTCTAGCAACATTTTCCCCACTTCAGATTTTTGATTACGGTTACAGTTTCTGAGTTTATCTGAACACAAGGTTTTTGGGTTTGGGGCAGATAACTATGTTACTAAAAATAGATTTGTTTCGCAGGGTGACTCAGGTCGAGCCCAGGTAGTGTCGGTTAAGTGTGCCAAGTTTCAAAGCGATACGTCAAGACACTTTTTTGACATCTGCGGCGGAAAAGAAGAAGAATAATAATAATAATGAAAAGTCATTTGTTCAAAGAACAAATGTGAGGTCTTTCCCGGCATTTTCTTAGTGTTATGTCTAGGTATATGGTTGCTAATTTTGAAAATTGCTGCCCATAACCATTGGACTTTGGTCATAAAACGAAGGGCTTGTTGAGACGGTCACAAAAAACCTATGTTCACTATATTATCTCTTACGGTTTAAAAGTTATAAGCCATAAACTGATGAGCCGAACCCCCAAAGGCCATAACTTGAAAACGATTTGTCGCACAGTTTTCAATAATTTAAATCAAATGTAGATCTCAATGAGAGGAACATTTTTCTGATATAATGTCTGCTTAATATTTTTATGGTTTTTGAGTTATTTCGAAAATAAATTTAACCGAAACCTGTCAAGGGCCATAACCTCTAAAACCTCCCAACATTTTGCACTCTTTAGTTTCCCTCTATCATTAATAGTTAATGAGTACCATGTGAAAAACCAATCAGTTACATATATAATGGGAGATAACTCCTATAAAATGAAGTCAAATCCTTTCCCTACAAATGTAACAAAGTTGCTACTTTAAGAGACAAACATTTTGCACTCTTTCGTTTCCCTTTATCATTATTAGTTAATGAGTAACATGTAAAAAACCAATAAGTTACATATATAATGGGAGATAACTCATCTAAAATGAAGTCGAATCCTTTACCTATTAATGTAACAAAGTTGCTCCTTTCAGAGATCAACATTTTGCACTCTTTACTTTCCCTCTATCATTAATAGTTAATGAGTACCATGTGAAGAACCAATCAGTTACATATATAATGGGAAATAACTCCTATTAAATGAAGTGAAATTACTTCGCTGCAAATGTGACAAAGTTGCGTCTTAATAAGACGAACATTTTACTCACAATAAGTGTTTATCTATCTTTTACCGTTTCAGAGGAGTAGCGCAAACAAGCAAATGTCAAAATTTAGAATGTGACCTTGACCTTTGACCATGTGTCCATTTTCAAGGTCAAACGTCAAGATGATCTATGGTGAAGACCCCAGGCCTCTATCTCTTTTAGTTGTTGAGATTTGTTTGAATATCACTTACTACTTTTATATAAAGGGAGATAACTCCTATAAGATGTCGTCAGAACCCTTCAATCAATCCGTCCCAAAGTTGCGCAAGGATATAGGACACATTTTGGTAAAGATTTAATATAGTTATCTTTTTTGGTCAAGGAGGAGTAGCATGAACAAGCTTTTTAGTAAAAGGGGAGATAACTCCTAAAAGGAAAAGGTTGCGGTCAGTCAGGGTGAACTGCGAAAGCGCAATGGTTAACCGATATCAGATATAAAATATCAAAGCGAAAAGAATAATAATAATAATCAGAACAATAACTATAGGTCTTTCCACCGAAAGGTGGAAAGACCTAATAATAATAATAATAATCAGAACAATAACTATAGGTCTTTCCACAGAAAGGTGGAAAGACCTAATAAGAAACCGAAGAATAACAAGAACGCTTTCCACTCGGAAAGTGGAAAGCCTTAATAATAATAATAAGAAACAGAAGAATAACAATAAGGCATTCCACTCGGAAGTGGAAAGCCTTAATAATAAGAAACAGACTAATAACAGAAAGGCTTTCCACTCGGAAAGCGGAAAGCCTTAAATATATCTAGTAAACAGTTAAATTTTTTACCCACATAATAGCTGAAAAATGGTTGAAAGTGGCGTTAAAACAACATTCAAACAAAAAATATTACCCACATATAACTTGACAAAGATATAAATAAGTTAAATTGTGCTTTAATAAGTAAAAGTTTCAATTCATGTGTCCATCTACAAAAACCATAAAGCTAGAACATAAGTTAAATTTCACATACAAGTTTGAATGTTTTTATTGTTTTTAACAGATACACACACTTCCATTTTACAAGTTTTTACAAAACAACCAATTGGAATTATTTGAAATACAAATCTGTCAATAAATTAAGACACCACATTCTATTCTATCTGAACACATTTTTAAAAGGTATACACATCCAAAAATAAATAACAGGCTTACTTATCATATATTAAAATTTTTTAATGATTTATTATATTTGCAGTGGGACAAACAACGGGTCAATACCATATAAATATGTTTTCACTTAACATTCTAGCTCATTTCTAATTTTAAACGAATATATAATTACTTATTTCATTTCAATTTTAGTCTTTCTGAGAAAATAATAGTATTGTTTTTTATATTTCATTATAGAGATTTAGGTTTCAGGTAATATGGTCCCAATATAAAATATAATACACAAGGAACCCAAATAACTATCATCAACAATAAACATAGATCCCTCCTTTAATAAAATATATATGTAATATTTTTAAACAATAACCTTAGGTTGAAATATTTGATCTTGAGCCAGTAGCAGCCTTTTTAACCCATTCAAAAATATTAAAATTTAGTTTCAATATTCCAAGTTTTAATTCAGTAATTTACCAGAGTATCAAATAATTACATTTATTACTGTAAAATAATTGGAGATATTTTGAATCTTGTCCAGAAAAATTCTAATAGTAAATCAATCATTTTCTATGTTATTTCAAAAATCCACAACATAATCTAATTTGCAAGATAAATAAAAATATCCCTGTAAAGAATCCATCAAAGCTTTATTTTAAAAATCCACAACTTAATCAATTTGCAACATATAAAAATTTTAAAGATTCTATACACAGGCAAACATTAATTGTGGAAATGTATTTTCCTTTATTAAATAAATGACATATTATTTCTAAATCAGTACCCAAGCAAAAAATAAATATTAATAACAAAAAAATATAATTGATGTCAACATGTAAAAAAAGACAAATGATGTCATTTGTGTTCAATAAATGTATTTAATTCAACACCAAAAGTGAAAGTGAATGTTTAAGGAAATCTCTGACATCTGGTGGTAAGATTTCTCATCTTTAAAGTGATTTTGTCAAAAGCAGAGATGATAGACAAAGTTTCTTTCACTGGTGTATTGCATTAGTGTTTCATTTTAGTTATATGACAAGGATTGCCAGTTTTCCTACCGCAGGTCGGGGGTTCTCTCCGGGTACTCCGGCTTCCTCCCCCATTAAAAACTGGACGCCATGAAATAGCTGAAAAATTGCTGAAAGTGGCGTTAAAACAAACAAACAAACAAACAAACAAACAAACAAACATTTTAGTTATACCCATAATGCATGCAATATCACAGACACCGGTGTTATTATATAAATAACAACATTGATGGAGTGTATATGGAGTTATTTCAGTTTTCCTTTCACATTCTTATGCATGGTTGTGCATTCTTCATGAAAACTTTAATGATATTAGCTATTTTCATAACGATTGATAATGATTATTTCATTAAACAGATTGCTTTCATACTTTCATGGATTTTTCAGACAAAATCTGTCTTGAGCAGGAACATGTTGTGGTATAAATTCAGCAGAATGATCACTATGGTGAAATATGATCTTTGGTATGATAACACTCACACAATGTAAAGTCCTCATATCAATTCTACAACTAGGCCATTATATGGCTAAAAACCTGCATCATGTAACAAAAATCAAACAATTTCATTATAAAAATTAAAGAAATTCAGACAAGACTCTTTTGCAACTTTTGAACATTCTTCATAAAAAAATACATTGTCTCTTCTAACAAAAATATAAATATTGCGAAATTTGATTGGCTGGAAAATAGTAACTATCATGCAACATGTAATTTATTAGCTAGATATGCTTTAAAAAATAAGAATATGTGTAACAAATTAATAAATTGTGATAAAGTAATATGTTATAAAACAAATTTGTTTCAACAATCTTCAAAGAAAACTCCGATGGAATAAAAAATAGAAAGTTTGGTACAACTTTAACAAGCCATTTTTAATTTGGCAAGCCTTCAAGAAAGTACAATATCATATGTCATGGCAAATAAAGAAGCGACAATTCAGATTAGTGATCACATGGTTTTTAAATGCTCCAAAAAATAAAAGAAAATATTCAGATTGCGTTCTTACTAACAATTGTGTAGAATTTATAGAGGAAGCATAAATACATAAATATATAAAACAAGGTATGGGTCACATGATAATCTGAGGTTCTGGGACTGATTCAGCTGTAGATGTATGAGGTAAAATTCTACCATCATTGATATACAGTTCATCTTTGACTGTCACATCTTCTCCTAATACGGACACATTCTCCATTCTCACCTACAATTAAACAAATAAGCTATTAATGACAATATTGATGGATATAAGAATATAAAGAATTTGCCTACAACAATCTCAACAAAACTATAGAATTTTTATTTATTTAAACTTTGTTAGTATGTAATTGATAATTGTTAATTGACATTTTGAAATGAAACATACAAGAAAACCAGTGATGCATGGTTGCTACAATTCAAAACAGTTTATTATAAATAAAACTATTACATATAGTAAACATATCTAAGCAAATATATACAGTAAAACCTGTATAAACCGGCTACCTATGGGACCAAACAATATGGCCAGTTTGGACAGTGTGCAGGTTTCTTCAGATTTGAAAAATTACCGAAGTGACGATAAAAAGGGGGGTGTATAGACTACGGACACCTGTGATGCACACTCCTTTTACATGCACGGAATACATGAAAGAAATGTAATAAAATGTACTATATTTAATAAAAGTTATAATACACGCCTGATAGTGTGCTCTGTTAGTGATTGCATAAGCAAAAGAAACTCCAGGTAACGCTAATCTTTACTGTTTTCAAAGTTTATAATGTATGCTATGAAAACCTATGCTATGTCGTGGCATATACTCAGACTTAACTCTTTACGAGATCGTTTTGGCGATGGAGTGTTACAATTCAAATCGTAAAATTTTCGCTGTTTTGGTGTGGTCTCCATTTTACTTTTGAAATTACTGGTTTTGAAAATGATTCACATGTATCTAATGCATTGGATCATTAGTAGAATTCACTTTTGAAATTAATGCAAATTATGAAAATTAAATAAATTGTTTTGAAAACAATTCACCTTTATTGTAGGCTTTGGTTCATTAATTAAATACGCCTGAATTAGACCTCACATGTCATGTAAATCACCTTGTTTGGATAGCTATCAATTGATAAAATAAATACATCTGCTCATGTTAATAATTCGGTTTAAGCAGGAAAATTTTAATAGAGAAATGTGTATTGGGACGTATATACAGGTTAAATTAACGAAGGACTTTAAGGGGGAAATGGGACCTAAATTTTCGGCTGGAATCGACAGGAAACCGGTTTATTCAAGGACCGGTTTTAAAAACTTTTACTGTAGATGATATTTTACAATTATAGTCTTTAAATTAGGTCGATATGAAAAAGTATCGACATGAGAACATATCGACCGACAACCAAGTTGGAGGACAATATGTTATCTCATTTCGATATTTCTTATATCGACCATATTTAAAGGCTACAATTGTTATATTATTAATTGATATTTTTATGCACATTTGTATATACTGGTATTGTAAAGGAATTTAGTTCAATGTTTCTTTTGATTAGTTTAATCTTTTGATGGTTTGTTGTCTTATGTATGAAAATTTCACATTTTATTTCATTATCAGCATAAATTATGAAAACTTTCAATTCAAAAGATATATTATTGCAATAAACAAGCAACATATTAAAATGTTTGAAAATTTTCAAAATGTACATACTTTCCTAACTTTCAAACCGGAAATGTTTAAAGGGGAATTCCAAATTAGTTAAAAATGCAGGGCAATATCATGTTTTCTAAATATAACCATGCAACATCACTTTTCTATCAGCCGTTTTCAAAGAATCTTTCCAAATACAGCATGTCATGTGACAGAGTTTACACAAATCAAATTTGTCCAGAAAATATCTAATCATAATATTATACAATTAACAGAACACCTAAAATAAATGACCTTGAAGCTAAAAATCTAAGCAACATACGTAATTTGTCTATATCAATTAATAAGTACAAAAATATATAAAAAATAAGAAAGGTCATTAAATAGGACGTAAGAAAACTTGAATGACATTGACAACTGATCTTTTAATCTTAGTAAATATTACTTATAGACAATAGCATTTATAAAAATAAGCCATTTAAAATACATAGTACCATGAAAAACATTTAAAATGGACTTTGACCTTAACTCTTACAGCATGACCTTGACCATTTTGAAGGTCAACGGTGATCAACATTGAAGATTTTATGCCAATATCTCTTATAGTAGTTGAGATACGAATACTTTTAATAAATACCAAAAGTTAGAAGATGACCTTGACCTTTGACCCTGTATTTGTTTTCAAGGTCAAGGGTCCTTATGGTCTATAGTGAAGACCCCATGCCTCTACTATCAATAGTTGATAAGAAATTAATAAAAAACTACTTATCAATGTGCTTAATGGGGGATAACTCCTATAAGATGAAGTCGGATCCTTGACCCCAAAATATAAAAAAGTTGCGCCTTGATGATAGGTCAAGGTCATACCATAGCAACAAGGTGACCGTTATAAAAAGTCCTTAGCAATCATAAATTTTTAGAATCAGAATGATGTACTTTACTGAAATATGTCATTTCATGACCGGAAGTGGCCTTTTGTCAATAGCAACCTAATGAAAATCCTTAACAACCATGTATTTTTTGGCTCAGGACCACTTTCTTTACTCAAATAATGCATTTTTATGACTGGAAGTGACATTTTGTGCTATAGCAAGACAAAAAATCCCATAGCATCACCTAACTTATCTTACATTAGAGGAACAGTGGGAAAGACCTTCTCATTTGTTCTCAGAACAAATGGCAGTTTAATTATTATTATTATTCTTATTTTTTTCCGCCAAGTTTTCTTTTCCCATTATAAATTTTGTTTCGCGACATGTCGTAAAGACATTTTGTACTATGGATGTATGAGACATTACGCTTTTGCAGTTGACCCTGTCACACCGAACACTTGTTCTTAACGGAGTTATCTCCCCTGTTACAGAAAAGCTTGTGTGCAGATAAACTATGAAACCGTAAAAGATTTCGCAATAAAAGTTGTTGCAAAATGGTCAGCTCTGGATTGCGTCAATTTGTTACAAATTGCGCAAAGTATCTTGACGACTCCTTGTAGGAGTTATTTCCCCTTATTTATAGGAAGTAAATTTTGTACCATTGTAACACATGAACCAGAGGTGATAGAGACTAGATATTTCACAGTTGGTCATCATTGACCTTGACCTTGAAAAAGGTCACAAGGTCAAAGGTCAAGGTCAAGTTCTAATTTTTGACATTGTGTTGTGTGCAGATCTCCTCCTTTACTATAATAGATAGAGAACTGAAACCTTTACCAAAATGTGTATCATATTAAGATCTTGAATCGTCACTTTTTTTATTTGACATTTTTATAAGAGTTATCTCCCCTAGACCAATGAAATATATTGTGAATTACATTATATCACTATATCTCAGTTACTATAACAGATATTTATATGAAACCTTATATCATTAGTCATCATTGACCTTGAAAATGGACTCAAGGTCAAAGGTCAAGGTCACGTTTGAAATTTTGGCATTGTCTTGTCATCGCTATTTCTTTGAAACGGTAAAAGATAGGCTATAAGTTATAATGGATAAAATGTTGGTCTCATAAAGGCGCAACTTTTTCCTATTTGAAGGGAAAGGATCCGGCTTCAACTTATAGGAGTTATCCCCCATTACAACCATTGATAATTAGTTGTTCATTAATTTCTTATCAACTGTTGATAGTAGAGGCATTGGGTCTTCACTATGGATCATTAGGACCCTTGGCCTTGAAAACAGATACAAGGTCAAAGGTCAAGGTCATTTTCTAATTTTTTGTATATATTATAAGTAGTCATATCTCAATGACTATAAGAGATATTGGCATAAAATCTTCAATGTTGATCACTGTTGGCCTTCAGCATTGTCAAGGTCATGCTGTAAAAGTCAAGGTCAAAGTCCTTTTTAAATGTTTTTCATGGTACTATGTATTTTGAATGGCTTATTCTTTTAATGCTATTGTCTATAAGTAATATTTACGTAGATTAAAAGATCAGTTGTCAAGATCATTTAAGTTTTCTTACGTCCTATTTAATGACCTTACCTATTTTTAAAGATATCTAAATAGTTTTTAAATAATTTTTGTTCTTATTAATTGCTATAGAAAAATTACGTATGTTTCTTAGCTTTTTGGTTTCAAGGTCATTCATTTATGGTCTTCTTTTGAAGTGGAAAGCCTATTTATCGTTCTTTAGAACGATTGGACCTATATTTATTAAGGCTTTCCACTTTCCGAGTGGAAAGCTTTCCTGTTATTTGTCTGTTTATTATTATTATTATTCTTTTTTTTCCGCCATGTTTTCTTTTCCCATTATAAATTTTGTTTCGCGACATGTCGTAAAGACCTTTTGTACTATTGGTGTATGAGACATTATGCTTTCGCAGTTGACCCTGTCACACCAAACACTTTTTATTTATGGAGTAATATAAGTTCATTGGTTCTACCGAACAAATGTAGGCTTTCCACTTATTTCAGAAATGACCTTGAACTTGACTTTACTTACAAGGAAATTGAATCTTCTTTTCAAAGTCAACAAACAAAAAAAAACATTCAAATATCTTTCGAAATTAAAAGGGTCATAAAATAGGACGTTAATTGACATAAATGACCTTGACCACTGAGTTTTTGATATTTGCATATTTTATGCTTTAAAAACAAACATTTATTAGAATTACCATTTTATATGCACGAAAAAGCAGAATTTCCAAGAAATTAGAATTTGACCTTGACTTCTTACAATGTGACCTTGACCTTGCTGAAGGTCAAAAAAGGATACAGTGAATATCCTATGTCAATTTATCATATAGTTATGAAGATATGACTATTTACCATAAATACGAAAATTTATGAGATGACCTTGACCTTTGACCTTGTGTCTGTTTTCAAGGTCAAGGGTCATAATGGTCTATACTGAAGACCCCCTGCCTCTACTATCAATAATTAAAAAGTTATCAATGAAAAACTAAATATCAATCGCTTTAATGGAAGATAACTCCTATAAGATGTAGCCAGATCCTTTCCATCCAAATAGCAAAAAGTTGCACCTTTATGAGACCAACATTTTATCAATTATAACTTATTGCCTATCTTTTACCGTTTCAAAGGAATAGCGATGACAGGACAATGCCGTCAAATTGGAGCACAGGATCCTCAAGTTTTATTACAATAAAACGTTACCATCATACCTTATTGTTGCAGCCTGGGCCGCATTTGCAGTTGGGTGCACAGTCAGCTCCTATTCTTCTGCACCCACACAGCTTATTTCTGCAATGTGTTTTGCACTGGCATGTTTTGTTTCTTTCTTTTTTTTCCTGCCAATTTAATAATGTACTTTCATATATGCATTAAACAGTCTGACAAAAAAGCAGTTAATAATGCAAATAACAATAACTAGAGGCTCCCAGGAGCCTGTTATCACTCACCTGGAACCCAAATGACTTCAATTATATTTAAATTTTTGCAACTTACAGATTTACTTTAGTTGTAAAAGCTGTTAAGTTGCTCTGCAAAAACTAAACATTTCTTCAAAAATTTCGGTTAAGTACTATAACTCACATAAGGTGCCATCAGATAATTTCTGAAAATTAAATAATTTGTAGACCTTATCCTTTAGTGTAATTTACAAATTTACAGTTTTACTCTAGGTGTGTAATAGACTAATTTATAATTCAAAAACTGATTATTTGTCCAAATTCGTAATTATTAGTAACACCTATAAAGAGTCCTCTAGAAATTGTGGACTAAGCACTGATTTGTAGGCCTTGCTTTGCTGATCATTTGTGCAATTTACAGTTTCAAGCTAGCTATTCTAGTTTCAAGGTACAGGACAAAAATGGAAAATTTCATAAAAAATGTAATTTAAGGGCAATAACTCATATAAGGAGTCACCTGATGATTTCAGAATAATTAAGTGAATTGTAGGGCTTTTATTGCTGATCATTTTTTCTATTAACAGTTTTACTCTACCTCTTATAGTTTTCAAGTTGTACTGAAAATACCAAACAATTTGTCAAAAATCGTCATTAAAGGGCAATAACTCCTACAAGAAGCCAATACACAATTTCACACTAATAGCAACTATTGTGGACCTCAATGTGCTGATCAATTTGAAGTACGGTTTTTTTCTATAGCTGTTATAATTTTCGAGATAATGATCAAAAACGTGTGTTGACACCCATGATCTATTTTTAGTAACAGCGGCCATCTTTGTCTGTTGATCAACACCTTGGGTAAAAATTTGAAACTAAGAACCCTAAGGATGATTGTTGCCAAGTTTTAAAACAATTGGCCCAGTAGTTTCAGAGGAGAAGATTTTGAAAATGTTTACGACAGACGACGGAAGATGTACGCCAAGTGATAGCAAAAGCTTACCTGGACCTTCGGTCCAGGTGTTCTTAAAATGGTAGATTGGAATTGAGCGTTCGTGTTTACAGTGTCAAGCATTTGTTTTTATCACAAAATTTTACAACAAAGACTTTTGAGAATAAAACTGGCAATATTCACTTATTCATTGATTTTGGTTTATGTTTTTTGCCAACTTCGGCATTTCAGGGCATCTATAAAAGCTTGGAATTCGTGGTTTCATCAACAGCATATTGTGTCTTAACAATTATGTAAATCTATGCCTCTTAAACCACTGGGGGAATTGAATTATGTTGGTGGTCGGTATAATGAATAATAAGGAAATTATGATGGAGAGGTATTATCTTGCTTTTATTTCTATAAGGAATTCCATTATGATATGTTTTATATTTTATTTTGTTTGTTTTCCTTTAGCGTTTAGATATTATTAGATTCCAGTTGAGTAGTCTCCCTTCCCACAGTTTCGGAGAAACGTATTAACACGTGGAAAATAAAACGAAACAAAATTATCAATTCATTCAATGAGCCAACTGTTATAAAAGCAAACAATTTAAAACAAGAATAGATAAGATTTTCATAAAAACAAATATGAATTATTTGCGTTTAAGTTCATTGAATTGTTAAGTTCATTTCTCCTAAAAAATCTTAATGGAAAGGGAGACCACTCAACCGGAAACTAATAATGTCTAAAGGTGTAGGACCACCAAATACCGGAAACCAGTCCAGAGGTTGTACGTAAAAGTAGCACTATTCAACAGACCGGTTCACTGTTGCCTAATATAGAATTTGAACCTTACATGATACTAGAATAAATTTGATATTTTTGAAGGCTGAATATTTTAGGCAACTTGAGGATAAAGTTTTATTGGTTTTAAATGAAAATAAAAATGTTGAGAGTAAATTGAGGACATGCACTATTTTTTGGACTGAAATAGAAAGTGAAAGTAGATTTTAAACCACATGAACTTCCAGTTGAACGTTTGTTCTTATATGCAATGAAAATTTGTGAAATTTTGACAGAATATTGACCCGGTGCATATTTATATGGAACAGAAGTGTCACTTTATTTCAAATAAAGGTAAATTTTCTAGGATAAGTCAAAATCATCAAATTTAATACAGCCGAAGAGTCTAAAAACAATGAGGGTTATACACCTAAACGCTAAAACAACACTTATTAATTCTGTAGAACTGAGTTGTCCTGTGAATAGCCAGGTTTTAAGTTCAACTGATCGTGATTACATGGAGGATGTTATGCCCTTTATTTAGGAGGGATTTGTTTCTGTTGATGATAATTCTACTCTATAGCCTATTCTTATTTTACGAGACACTGGTGCTTCTCAGACTGTTGTTTGAAGGTGTTTTGCCCTTGTCCGAGAGCTCTTCTACTGGTCTCTCCATCGTATTTATTTCAAATCAGATTTTTTTTACTGGACCTGTTGTCGTGGGTGTTCGTCCTGAGTTATCTTTAGTAGGTATTTCATTGTTATTAGGTAATGACTTAGCTGGGGAGAAGGTAATTGCTGACCTGATTGTAACTTGTAATCCAGCAGTAGTTGCGACATCAGGTGAAGATGATAATGACCTGTATCCAGCTTGTGTGGTTACCAGTGATATGTCCAAAAATCAAGATGATAATGCTATTGTGGACCTTTCGGATACTTTCATTGCAAATTTGGAAAGTATTTTCACAGCTGTCGAAAGTTTAGATGAAGACCTATATCATCAGAATAAAGAACAGCCTACCATAAAGCAGATAAATGAACCGGAAATTGGACTGAGTACAGAAAGTGTATACCAGCCAGAATCTCATAGAGCTTTGGAGAGATTACATTAGGACTTAAAAAATATGAGAATATTTTGTTTAAGTTTTGAGAGATACTGGGATGAAGGTTTATATTTCCGTCTGTTTACCGCCAGACAGGCTGATAAGGAATCTCTTGGTTATAGTTGGTTCGAGTTGGTGTTTGGTCACATTGTTAACATTCCTTTAAAATTAGTATAAGAAATATGGCTTAAAGAACACACCGACTTGAACCTTCTTGACTATGTGTCTAATTTTAAAGACAAACGTTATTCTACAGTGGAAATTGCACAATCAAATTTGAAAAATGCAGAGCCTAAAATGAAAATATGCTATGACAATGCCAGGAACAGTGTTTTGCCGTGTAATAAGGTGGTTGTATTTTTGCCTGTTCTTGGTTCTCCATTACATGATACATATTGTGTCCTAAATGAGATAGAGATTCAAAATACTGATTTAAATTATTTAGTTAGAACTCCAGGTCAGCGAAAACAAAACAGAACATGTCATGTATATGTGTACAAACCTTGTGTTAAACGCAGTAATGATTGTGATAGTTGACCAGTTTATGTTCGTCCAACTCATGCAAATCCTTGGAACTATTGGCTATTACAAAAAGTTTTGTACAAATTTTGCAACTGTTGTAGCTCAGTTGTTATATATGTATATTTATAATTTTGTTTCATTAGTAGTCGATGTATATTTTTTAAAAGTTTTATTGTATTCAAACTTTTCCTGGACGATAATTTTTCTTGTTTGTATATAATGTATTTATATTTTAATTTATGTACATGTATTTGAAAAGTTTTTATTGCATTCAAACTTTTTCTTAAGAGGGTAGGTGTTGGTTTGGCCTTAAATGTGTATTTAATATTTGTTCGGCCTTATATTTGTTTACAAAAAAACGTTATAAAATTAAAGATCAACTGTTCGGTTGAACATTTTTGGGTCTTTCCACATTACTTTTAATTTTGTATTACATGATGACATTTAAAATAATCATCTTTTTGCAAAATGTTATAACTTTGCTATAAATATTTAAAAAGGAAATTATTTTGTATTATTTGCTACAGATTGGCATTCTAAGAGAGATAACTCTTATAGAAGTTTGATACAACTTTTCACGCCATGTCTCAATTTACTCGTAATTATTAATAGAACATTTTAGGACGAAAATAAGTTTAATATCTTTAAAAATAGCAGAGGTCAAAACTAGTGCGTGACCTTGACCATTACAAGTTTTCAAGGTAAAAGGGCATGAGGGTCTCTGGTGAATGCCCCATGCCTCTATCATTAATAGTTAATGAGTTATATGTGAAAAACCAATAATTTACTTATATAATGGGAGATAGCTCCTATAAGATGACTTCAAATCCTTTTTCTGTAAATGTGACAAGGTTGCTACTTTTAGAGATTAACATTTTGCACTCTTTGCTTTCATTCTATCATTAATAGTTAAAGAGTTACACGTGAAAAACCAATCAGTTACATATATATTGGGAGATAACTGCTATCAAATGAAGTCAAATCCGTTTACTGCATGTGAAAAAGTTGCTCCTTTAAAAGACCAACATTTTGCACTCTTTAGTTTCCTTTTATCATTAATAGTTCATGAGTAACGAGTGAAAAACCAATAAGTTACATATATAATAGGAGATAACTCCTATAAAATGAAGTCAAATCCTTTCCCTGTAAATGTAACAAAGTTGTTCCTTTTAGAGATCAACATTTTGCACTCTTTAGTTTCCATCTGTCATTAATAGTTAATGAGTTACATGCGAAAAACCAATAAATTACATAAATAATGGGAGATAACTCCTGTAAGATGACTTCAAATCCTTTTCCTGTAAATGTGACAAAGTTGCTCCTTTAAAAGATTAACATTTTGCACTCTTTAGTTTCACTTTATCATTAATAGTTAATGAGGTACTTGTGAAAAACCAATAAGGTACATATATTATGGGATATAACTCCTATAAAAGGAAGTCAAATCCTTTTCCTGTAAATGTAACAAAGTTGCTCCTTTAAGAGATTAACATTTTGCACTCTGTAGTTTTACTCTATCATTAATAGTTAATGAGTACCAAGTGAAAAACCAATAAGTTACATATATAATGGGAGATAACTCCTATAAAATGAAGTCAAATCCGTTTACTGCAAATGTAAAAAAGTTGCTCCTTTAAACGGCCAACATTTTGCACTCTTTAGTTTCCCTTTATCATTAATAGTTAATGAGTAACATGTAAAAACCAATAAGTTACATATATAATGGGAGATTGGGAGATAACTCCTATAAAATGAAGTCAAATCCTTTCCTTGTAAATGTAACAAAGTTGCTCCTTTAAGAGATCAACATTTTGCACTCTTTACTTTCCCTCTATCATTTATAGTTAATGAGTATCATGTGAAAAACCAATCAGTTTGATATATAATGGGAGATAACTCCTATAAAATGAATTGAAATCCTTATACTGTAAATGTGACAAAGTTGCTCCTTTAAGGGCTCAACATTTTGCACTCTTTCGTTTCCCTGTGTTATTAATAGTTAATGAGTTACATGCGAAAAACCAATAAATTACATAAATAATGGGAGATAACTCCTGTAAGATGACTTCAAATCCTTTTCCAGTAAATGTGACAAAGTTGCTCCTTTAACAGATTAACATTTTGCACTCTTTAGTTTCACTTTATCATTAATAGTTAATGAGGTACTTGTGAAAAACCAATAAGGTACATATATTATGGGATATAACTCCTATAAAAGGAAGTCAAATCCTTTTCCTGTAAATGTAACAAAGTTGCTCCTTTAAGAGATTAACATTTTGCACTCTGTAGTTTTACTCTATCATTAATAGTTAATGAGTACCAAGTGAAAAACCAATAAGTTACATATATAATGGGAGATAACTCCTATAAAATGAAGTCAAATCCGTTTACTGCAAATGTAAAAAAGTTGCTCCTTTAAACGGCCAACATTTTGCACTCTTTAGTTTCCCTTTATCATTAATAGTTAATGAGTAACATGTAAAAACCAATAAGTTACATATATAATGGGAGATTTGGAGATAACTCCTATAAAATGAAGTCAAATCCTTTCCTTGTAAATGTAACAAAGTTGCTCCTTTAAGAGATCAACATTTTGCACTCTTTACTTTCCCTCTATCATTTATAGTTAATGAGTATCATGTGAAAAACCAATCAGTTTGATATATAATGGGAGATAACTCCTATAAAATGAATTGAAATCCTTATACTGTAAATGTGACAAAGTTGCTCCTTTAAGGGCTCAACATTTTGCACTCTTTCGTTTCCCTGTGTTATTAATAGTTAATGAGTTACATGTGAAAAACCAATAAATTACATATATAATGGGAGAAAACTCCTATAAAATGAAGTCAAATCCTTTCCCTGTAAATGTAACAAAGTTGCTCCTTCAGGAGATCAACATTTTGCACTCTTTAGTTTCCCTCTATAATTAAATTTAATGAGTACCATGTGAAAAACCAAGCAGTTACATATATAATGGGAGATAACTCCTATAAAATGAAGTCAAATACGTTTACTGCAAATGTAAAGAAGTTGCTCCTTTAAAAGGCCAACATTTTGCACTCTTTATTTTCCCTTTATCATTAATAGTTAATGAGTAACATGTGACAAACCAATAAGTTAAATATATAATGGGAGATAACTCCTATAAAATGAAGTCAAATCATTTCCCTGTAAATGTAGCAAAGTTGCTCCTTTAAGACATCAACATTTTGCACTCTTTACTTTCCCTCTATCATTAATAGTTAATGAGTACCATGTGAAAAACCAATCAATTACATATATAATGGGAGATAACTCCTATAAAATGAAGTCAAATTACTTCGCTCCAAATGTGACAAAGTTGCGTCTTAATAAGACGAACATTTTACTCTCAATAAGTGTTTATTTATCTTTTACCGTTTCTGAGGAGTAGCGCACACAAGCAAATGTCAAAATTTAGAACGTGACCTTGACCTTTGACCTTGTGTCCATTTTCTAAGTCAAAGGTCAAGATGATCTATGGTGAAGACCCCAGGCCTCTATCTCTTTTAGTTGTTGAGATTTGTTTGAATATCACTTACGTCTTTTATTTAAAGGGAGATAACTCCTATAAGATGTCGTCAGAACCCTTCAATCAATCTGTCCCAAAGTTGCGCAAAGATATATGACACATTTTGATAAAGGTTTGGTATTGCTATCTTTTTTGGTTTAGGAGGAGTAGCATGAACAAGCTTTTTAGTAAAAGGGGAGATAACTCCTTAAAGGAAAAGGGTGCGGTCAGTCAGGGTGAACTGCAAAAGCGCAATGGGTCACCGATATCAGATATAAAGTATCAAAGAGACATGTCGCGAAATTAAAAAACCACACATAAGTTTGCGCAAGAAGTGGAAAAATAATAATAATAATTAAAGATCAACTGTTCGGTTGAACATTTGAGGGTCTTTCCATTTAATTTTAATTTTGTATTACATGATGACATTTAAAATAATCATCTTTTTGCAAAATGTTATAACTTTGCTATAAATATTTAAAATAGAAATTATTTTATATTATTTGCTACAGATTGGCATTCTAAGAGAGATAACTCTTATAAAAGTTTTATACAACTTTTAACGCCATGTCTTTATTTACTCGTAATTATTAATAGAACATTTTAAGACGAAAATAATTTCAATATCTTTAAAAATAACAAAGGTCAAAAACTAGTACGTGACCTTGACCCATACAAGTTTTCAAGATCAAAGGGCATGAGGGTCTATGGTGAAGACCCCATGCCTCTATCATTAATAGTTAATGAGTTACAAGTAAAAAACCAATAAGTTACATATATAATGGGAGATAACTCCTATAAAACGAAGTCAAATCCTTTACCTGTAAATGTAACAAAGTTGCTCCTTTAAGAGATCAACATTTTGCAGTCTTTAGTTTACCTTTATCATTAATAGTTAATGAGTACCATGCGAAAACCCAATAAGTTACATATATAATGGGAGATAACTCCTATAAAATGAAGTCAAATCCTTGCCCTATAATGTAACAAAGTTGCTCCTTTAAAAGACCAACATTTTGCACTCTTTTGTTTCCCTTTATCATTAATAGTTAATGAGTAACATGTAAAAAACCAATAAGTTGCATATATAATGGGAGATAACTCCTATAAAATGAAGTCAAATCCTTTCCCTATAAATTTAACAAAGCTGCTACTTTAAGAGACCAACATTTTGCACTCTTTCGTTTCCCTTTATCATTAAAAGTTAATGAGTAACATGTAAAAAACCAATCAGTTACATATATAATGGGAGATAACTCCTATAAAATGAAGTCAAATCCTTTACCTGTAAATGTAACAAAGTTGCTCGTGTAAGAGGTCAACATTTTGCAGTCTTTAGTTTCCCTCTATCATTAATAGTTAATGAGTATCACGCGAAAACCCACTCAGTTACTTATATAATGGGAGATAACTCCTATAAAATGAAGTCAAATCCTTTCCCTATAAATGTAACAAAGTTGCTCCTTTAAGAGACCAACATTTTGCACTCTTTCGTTTCCCTTTATCATTGATAGTTAATGAGTAACATGTAAAAAACCAATAAGTTACATATATAATGGGAGATAACTCCCATAAAATGAAGTCAAATCCTTTACCTGTAAATGAAACAAAGTTGCTCCTTTAAGAGATCAACATTTTGCAGTCTTTAGTTTCCCTTTATCATTAATAGTTAATGAGTAACATGTAAAAAACCAATCAGTTACATATATAATGGGAGATAACTCCTATAAAATGAAGTCAAATCCTTGCCCTATAAATGTAACAAAGTTGCTCCTTTAAGAGACCAATATTTTGCACTCTTTCGTTTCCCTTTATCATTAATAGTTATTGAGTCACATGTAAAAAACCAATAAGTTGAATATATAATGGGAGATAACTCCTATAAAATGAAGTCAAATCCTTTCCCTTTAAATGTAACAAAGTTGCTACTTTAAGAGACCAACATTCTGCACTCTTTCGTTTCCCTTTATCATTAATAGTGAATGAGTAACATGTAAAAAACCAATCAGTTACATATATAATGGGAGATAACTTCTATAAAATGAAGTCAAATCCTTTACCTGTAAATGTAACAAAGTTGCTCCTTTAAGAGATCAACATTTTGCAGTCTTTAGTTTCCCTTTATCATTAATAGTTAATGAGTACCATGCAAAAAACCAATCAGTTACATATATAATGGGAGATAACTCCTATAAAATGAAGTCAAATCCTTGCCCAATAAATGTAACAAAGTTGCTCCTTTAAGAGACCAACATTTTGCACTCTTTCGTTTCCCTTTATCATTAATAGTTAATGAGTAACATGTAAAAAACCAATAAGTTGAATATATAATGGGAGATAACTCCTATAAAATGAAGTCAAACCCTTTCCCTATAAATGTAACAAAGTTGCTCCTTTAAGAGACCAACATTTTGCACTCTTTCGTTTCCCTTTATCTTTAATAGTTAATGAGTAACATGTAAAAAACCAATAAGTTACATATATAATGGGAGATAACTCCTAAAAAATGAAGTCGAATCCTTTACCTGTAAATGTAACAAAGTTGCTCCTATAAAAGACCAACATTTTGCACTCTTTCGTTTCCCTTTATCATTAATAGTTAATGAGTTGCATGTGAAAAACTAATAAATTACATATATAATGGGAGATAACTCCCATAAAATGAAGTCAAATCCTTTACCTGTAAACGTAACAAAGTTGCTTCTTTAAGAGATCAACATTTTGCACTCTTTACTTTCCCTCTATCATTAATAGTTAATGAGTACCATGTGAAAAACCAATCAGTTACATATATAATGGGAGATAACTCCTATAAAATGAAGTCAAACCCTTTCCCTATAAATGTAACAAAGTTGCTCCTTTAAGAGACCAACATTTTGCACTCTTTCGTTTCCCTTTATCATTAATAGTTAATGAGTAACATGTAAAAAACCAATAAGTTACATATATAATGGGAGATAACTCCTAAAAAATGAAGTCGAATCCTTTACCTGTAAATGTAACAAAGTTGCTCCTATAAAAGACCAACATTTTGCACTCTTTCGTTTCCCTTTATCATTAATAGTTAATGAGTTGCATGTGAAAAACTAATAAATTACATATATAATGGGAGATAACTCCCATAAAATGAAGTCAAATCCTTTACCTGTAAACGTAACAAAGTTGCTTCTTTAAGAGATCAACATTTTGCACTCTTTACTTTCCCTCTATCATTAATAGTTAATGAGTACCATGTGAAAAACCAATCAGTTACATATATAATGGGAGATAACTCCTATAAAATGAAGTCAAATCCTTTCCTTATAAATGTAACAAAGTTGCTCCTTTAAGAGACCAACATTTTGCACTCTTTCGTTTCCTTTTATCATTAATAGTTAATGAGTAACATGTAAAAAACCAATAAGTTACATATATAATGGGAGATAACTCCTATAAAATGAAGTCAAATCCTTTCCCTATAAATGTATAAAAGTTGCTCCTTTAAGAGACCAACATTTTGCACTCTTTCGTTTCCCTTTATCTTTAATAGTTAAAGAGTAACATGTAAAAAACCAATAAGTTACATATATAATGGGAGATAACTCCTAAAAAATGAAGTCAAATCCTTTCCCTATAAATGTATAAAAGTTGCTCCTTTAAGAGACCAACATTTTGCACTCTTTCGTTTCCCTTTATCTTTAATAGTTAAAGAGTAACATGTAAAAAACCAATAAGTTACATATATAATGGGAGATAACTCCTAAAAAATGAAGTCGAATCCTTTATCTGTAAACGTAACAAACTTGCTCCTGTAAAAGACCAACATTTTGCACTCTTTCGTTTCCCTTTATCATTAATAGTTTATGAGTTGCATGTGAAAAACTAATAAATTACATATATAATGGGAGATAACTCCTATAAAATGAAGTCAAATCCTTGACCTGTAAACGTAACAAAGTTGCTCCTTTAAGAGATCAACATTTTGCACTCTTCACTTTCCCTCTATCATTAATAGTTAATGAGTACCATGTGAAAAACCAATAAGTTACATATATAATGGGAGATAACTCCTATAAAATGAAGTCAAATCCTTTCCCTATAAATGTAACAAAGTTGCTCCTTTAAGAGACCAACATTTTGCACTCTTTCGTTTCCTTTTATCATTAATAGTTAATGAGTAACATGTAAAAAACCAATAAGTTACATATATAATGGGAGATAACTCCTATAAAATGAAGTCAAATCCTTTCCCTATAAATGTATAAAAGTTGCTCCTTTAAGAGACCAACATTTTGCACTCTTTCGTTTCCCTTTATCAATAATAGTTAATGAGTAACATGTAAAAAACCAATAAGTTACATATATAATGGGAGATAACTCCTAAAAAATGAAGTCAAATCCTTTACCTGTAAATGTAACAAAGTTGCTCCTTTAAGAGACCAACATTATGCACTCTTTCGTTTCCTTTTATCATTAATAGTTAATGAGTAACATGTAAAAAACCAATAAGTTACATATATAATGGGAGATAACTCCTATAAAATGAAGTCAAATCCTTTACCTGTAAATGTAACAAAGTTGCTCCTTAAAGAGATCAACATTTTGCACTCTTTACTTTTCCTCTGTCATTAATAGTTAATGAGTACCATGTGAAAAACCAATCAGTTACATATATAATGGGAGATAACTCCGATAAAATGAAGTCAAATTACTTCGCTACAAATGTGACAAAGTTGCGTCTTAATAAGACAAACATTTTACTCTCAATAAGTGTTTATCTATCTTTTACCGTTTCAGAGGAGTAGCGCACACAAGCAAATGTCAAAATTTAGAACGTGACCTTGACATTTGACCTTGTGTCCATTTTCAAGGTCAAAGGTCAAGATGATCTATGGTGAAGACCCCAGGCCTCTATCTCTTTTAGTTGTTGAGATTTGTTTGAATATCACTTACTACTTTTATTTAAAGGGAGATAACTCCTATAAGATGTCGTCAGAACCCTTCAATCAATCTGTCCCAAAGTTGCGCAAGGATATAGGACACATTTTGGTAAAGGTTTGGTATTGCTATCTTTTTTGGTTTAGGAGGAGTAGCATGAACAAGCTTTTTAGTAAAAGGGGAGATAACTCCTGAAAGGAAAAGGGTGCGGTCAGTCAGGGTGAACTGCGAAAGCGTAATGGGTCACCGATATCAGATATAAAATATCAAAGCGACATGTCGCGAAATGAAAAAACCGCACATCAGTTTGCGCAGGAAGTGGGAGAAGAATAATAATAATAATTAAAGATCAACTGTTCGGCTGAACATTTGAGGGTCTTTCCATACTAATATTCATTTTGTATTACGTGATGACATTCAAAATAATCAACTTTTTGCGAAATGTTATAATTTTGCTATAAATATTTAAAAAGAAATTATTTTGTATTATTTGCTACAGATTGGCATTCTAAGAGAGATAACTCTTATAAAATTGTGATACAACTTTTCACGGCATGTCTTAATTTACTCGTAATTATTAATAGAACATTTTAGGAAGAAAATAATTTCAATATTTTTAAAAATAGCAAAGGTCAAAAACTAGTACGTGACCTTGACCCATACAAGTTTTCAAGGTCAAAGGACATGAGGGTTTATGGTGAAGACCCCATGCCTCTATCATTAATAGTTAATGAGTAACATGTGAAAAACCAGTAAGTTACATATATAATGGGAGATAACTCCTATAAAATGAAGTCAAATCCTTTCCTTGTAAATGTAACAAAGTTGCTCCATTAAAAGACCAACATTTTGCACTCTTTAGTTTCCCTTTATCATTAATAGTTAATGAGAAACATGTGAAAAACCAATAAGTTACATATATAATGGTAGATAACTCCTATAAAATGAAGTCAAATACTTTCCCTGAAAATGTAACAAAGTTGCTCCTTTAAGAGATCAACATTTTGCACTCTTTAGTTTCCCTTTATCATCAAATGTTAATGAGTAACATGTGAAAAAACAATAAGTTACATATATAATGGTAGATAACTCCTATAAAATGAAGTCAAATCCTTTCCTTGTAAATGTAACAAAGTTGCTCCATTAAAATACCAACATTTTGCACTCTTTAGTTTCCCTTTATCATTAATAGTTAATGATTAACATGTGAAAAACCAATAAGTTACATATTTAATGGGAGATACTCCTATAAAATGAAGTCAAATCATTTCCTTGTAAATGTAACAAAGTTGCTCCATTAAAAGTCCAGCATTTTGCACTCTTAAGTTACCCTTTATCATTAATATTTAATGAGTAACATGTGAAAAACCAATAAGTTACATATATAATGGGAGATAACTCCTATAAAATGAAGTCAAATCCTTTTCTTGTAAATGTAACAAAGTTGCTCCATTAAAAGACCAACATTTTGCACTCTTTAGTTTCCCTTTATCATTAATAGTTAATGAGAAACATGTGAAAAACCAATAAGTTACATATATAATGGGAGATAACTCCTATAAAATGAAGTCAAATCCTTTCCTTGTAAATGTAACAAAGTTGCTCCATTAAAATACCAACATTTTGCACTCTTTAGTTTCCCTTTATCATTAATAGTTAATGAGTAACATGTGAAAAACCAATAAGTTACATATTTAATGGGAGATAACTCCTATAAAATGAAGTCAAATCATTTCCTTGTAAATGTAACAAAGTTGCTCCATTAAAAGTCCAACATTTTGCACTCTTAAGTTTCCCTTTATCATTAATAGTTAATGAGTAACATGTGAAAAACCAATAAGTTACATATATAATGGGAAATAACTCCTATAAAATGAAGTCAAATCCTTTCATTGTAAATGTAACAAAGTTGCTCCATTAAAAGACCAACATTTTGCACTCTTTAGTTTCCCTTTATCATTAATAGTTAATGAGAAACATATGAAAAACACATAAGTTACATATATAATGGTAGATAACTCCTATAAAATGAAGTCAAATCCTTTCCCTGAAAATGTAACAAAGTTGCTCCTTTAAGAGATCAACATTTTGCACTCTTTAGTTTCCCTGTATCTTTAATAGCTAATGAGTAACGTGTAAAAAACCAATAAGTTACATATATAATGGGAGATAACTCCTATAAAATGAAGTCAAATCCTTTCCCTGTAAATGTAACAAAGTTGCTCCTTTAGGAGATCAACATTTCGCACTCTTTCCTTTCCCTCTATCATTTATAGTTTATGAGTACGATGTGAAAAACCAATCAGTTACATATATAATGGGAGATAACTCCTATAAAATGAAGTCAAATCACTTCGCTCCAAATGTGACAAAGTTGCTCCTTTAGGAGATCAACATTTTGCACTCTTTCCTTTCCATCTATCATTTATAGTTTATGAGTACGATGTGAAAAACCAATCAGTTACATATATAATGGGAGATAACTCCTATAAAATGAAGTCAAATCACTTCGCTCCAAATGTGACAAAGTTGCGCCTTAATAAGAAGAACATTTTACTCTCAATAAGTGTTTATCTATCTTTTACCGTTTCAGAGGAGTAGCGGACACAAGCAAATGTCAAAATTTAGAACGTGACCTTGACCTTTGACCTTGTGTCCATTTTCAAGGTCAAAGGTCAAGATGATCTATGGTGAAGAACCCAGGCCTCTATCTCTTTTAGTTGTTGAGATTTGTTTGAATATCACTTACTACTTTTTATTTAAAGGGAGATAACTCCTATAAGATGTCGTCAGAACCCTTCAATCAATCTGTCCCAAAGTTGCGCATGGATATAGGACACATTTTGGTAAAGGTTTGGTATTGATATCTTTTTTGGTTTAGGAGGAGTAGCAGGAACAAGCTTTTTAGTAAAAGGGGAGATAACTCCATAAAGAAAAAGTGTGCGGTCAGTCAGGGTGAACTGCGAAAGCGCAATGGGTCACAGATATCAGATATAAAATATCAAAGCGACATGTCGCAAAATGAAAAAACCCCAATAAGTTTGCGCAAGAAGTGGGAGAAGAATAATAATAATAATAATCAGAACAATAACTATAGGTCTTTCCACAGAAAGGTGGAAAGACCTAATTAAAGATCAACTGTTCGGTTGAACATTTGAGGGTCTTTCCATATTAATTTTAATTTTGTATTACATGATGACATTTAAAATAATCATCTTTTTGCAAAATGTTATAACTTTGCTATAAATATTTAAAATAGAAATTATTTTATATTATTTGCTACAGATTGGCATTCTAAGAGAGATAACTCTTATAAAAGTTTTATACAACTTTTAACGCCATGTCTTTATTTACTCGTAATTATTAATAGAACATTTTAAGACGAAAATAATTTTAATATCTTTTAAAATAGCAAAGGTAAAAAACTAGTACGTGACCTTGACCCATACAAGTTTTCAAGGTCAAAGGGGGTCTATTGTGAAGACTCCATGCCTCTATCATTAATAGTTATTGAGTAACATGTAAAAAACCAATAAGTTACATATATAATGGGAGATAACTCCTATGAAATGAAGTTAAATCCTTTACCTGTAAATGTAACAAAGTTGCTCCTTTAAGAGACCAACATTTTGCACTCTTTAGTTTCCATCTATCATTAATAGTTAATGAGTGCCATGCGAAAAACCAATCAGTTACATATATAATGGGAGATAACTCCTATAAAATGAAGTCAAATCCTTTCTTTTTAAATGTAACAAAGTTGCTCCTGTTAAAGACCAACATTTTGCACTCTTTCGTTTCACTTTATCATTAATAGTTAATGAGTAATATGTAAAAAAACCAATAAGTTACATATATAATGGGAGATAACTCATATAAGATGAAGTCAAATCCTTTACCTGTAAACGTAACAAAGTTGCTCCTTTAAGAGATCAACATTTTGCACTCTTTAGTTTCCCTCTATCATTAATAGTTAATGAGTGCCATGCGAAAAACCAATCAGTTACATATATAATGGGAGATAACTCCTATAAAATGAAGTCAAATCCTTTCCCTGTAAATGTAACAAAGTTGCTCCTGTAAAAGACCAACATTTTGCATTCTTTCGTTTCCCTTTATCATTAATAGTTAATCAGTAACATGTAAAAAACCAATAAGTTACATATATAATGGGAGATAACTCCTATAAGATGAAGTCAAATCCTTTACCTGTAAACGTACTAAAGTTGCTCCTTTAAGAGATCAACATTTTGCACTCTTTAGTTTCCCTCTATCATTAATAGTAAATGAGTACCATGTGAAAAAACAATCAGTTACATATATAATGGGAGATAACTCCTATAAAATGAAGTCAAATCCTTTACCTGTAAATGTAACAAAGTTGCTGCCTTAAGAGATCAACATTTTTCACTCTTTACTTTCCCTCTATCATTAATAGTAAATGAGTACCATGTGAAAAAACAATCAGTTACATATATAATGGGAGATAACTCCTATAAAATGAAGTCAAATCCTTTCCCAATAAATGTAACAAAGTTGCTCCTTTAAGAGACCAACATTTTGCACTCTTTAGTTTCCCTTTATCATTAATAGTTAATGAGTAACATGTAAAAAACCAATAAGTTACATATATAATGGGAGATAACTCCTATGAAATGAAGTTAAATCCTTTACCTGTAAATGTAACAAAGTTGCACCTTTAAGAGACCAACATTTTGCACTCTTTAGTTTCCCTCTATCATTAATAGTTAATGAGTAACATGTGAAAAACCAATAAGTTACATATATAATGGGAGATAACTCCTATAAAATGAAGTCAAATCCTTTCCCTGCAAATGTAACAAAGTTGCTCCTTTAAAAGACCAACATTTTGCACTCTTTAGTTTCCCTGTATCATTAATAGTTAATGAGTAAAGTGTAAATAACCAATAAGTTACATATATAATGGGAGATAACTTCTATAAAATGAAGTCAAATCCTTTCCCTGTAAATGTAACAAAGTTGTTCCTTTAGGAGATCAACATTTGGCACTCTTTCTGTTCCCTCTATCATTTATAGTTTATGAGTACGATGTGAAAAACCAATCAGTTACATATATAATGGGAGATAACTCCTATAAAATGAAGTCAAATCACTTCGCTCCAAATGTGGCAAAGTTGCGCCTTAATAAGAAGAACATTTTACTCTCAATAAGTGTTTATCTATCTTCTATCGTTTCAGAGGAGTAGCGGACACAAGCAAATGTCAAAATTTAGGACGTGACCTTGACCTTTGACCTTGTGTCCATTTTCAAGGTCAAAGGTCAAGATGATCTATGGTGAAGACCCCAGGCCTCTATCTCTTTTAGTTGTTGAGATTTGTTTGAATATCACTTACTACTTTTTATTTAAAGGGAGATAACTCCTATAAGATGTCGTCAGAACCCTTCAATCAATCTGTCCCAAAGTTGCGCAAGGATATAGGAGACATTTTGGTAAAGGTTTGGTATTGATATCTTTTTTGGTTTAGGAGGAGTAGCAGGAACAAGCTTTTTAGTAAAAGGGGAGATAACTCCGTAAAGAAAAAGGGTGCGGTCTGTCAGGGTGAACTGCGAAAGCGCAATGGGTCACCGATATCAGATATAAAATATCAAAGCGACATGTCGCGAAATGAAAAAACCCCACATAAGTTTGCGCAAGAAGTGGGAGAAGAATAATAATAATAATAATAATAGGCTTTCCACTTCAAAAGAAGACCTTAAATAAATGACCTTGAAACCAAAAAGCTAAGAAACATACGTAATTTGTCTATACCAATTAATAAGAACAAAAATTATTAAAAAAACTATTTAGATATCTTTAAAAATAAGAAAGGTCATTAAATAGGACGTAAGAAAACTTGAATGACCTTGACAACTGATCTTTTAATCTACGTAAATATTACTTATAGGCAATAGCATTAAAAGAATAGGCCATTCAAAATACATAGTACCATGAAAAACATTTATAAAGGACTTTGACCTTGACTTTCACAGCATGACCTTGACCATGCTGAAGGTCAACAGTGATCAACATTGAAGATTTTATGCCAATATCTCTTAAAGTCATTAAGATATGACTACTTATAATATATACAAAAAATTAGAAAATGACCTTGACCTTTGACCTTGTATTTGTTTTCAAGGTCAAGGGTCCTAATGATCCATAGTGAAGACCCCATGCCTCTACTATCAATAGTTGATAAGTAATTAATGAAAAACTAATTATCAATGGTTGTAATGGGGGATAACTCCTATAAGATGAAGCCGGATCCTTCCCCTTTAAATAGAAAAAAGTTGCGCCTTTATGAGACCAACATTTTATCCATTATAACTTATAGCCTATCTTTTACCGTTTCAAAGTAATAGCGATGACAAGACAATGCTAAATTTTCAAACGTGACCTTGACCTTTGACCTTGTGTCCATTTTCAAGGTCAAGGTCAATGATGACCAATGATATAAGGTTTCATATATATATCTGTTATAGTTACTGAGATATAGTGATATAATGCAATTCACAATACATTTTATTGGTCTAGGGGAGATAACTCTTATAAAAATGTCAAATAAAAAAAGTGACGATTCAAGATCTCAATATGATACACATTTTGGTAAAGGTTTCAGCTCTCTATCTATTATAGTAAAGGAGGAGATCTGCACACAACCAAGTGTCAAAAATTAGAACATGACCTTGACCTTTGACCTTGTGACCTTTTTCAAGGTCAAGGTCAATGATGACCAACTGTGAAATATCTAGTCTATATCACCTCTGGTTCATGAGTTACAATGGTACAAATTGTACTTCCAATAAATAAGGGGAAATAACTCCTACAAGGAGTCATCAAAATACTTTGCGCGATATGTAACAAATTGTCGCAATCCATAGCTGACCATTTTGCAACAACTTTTATTGCGAAATCTTTTACGGTTTCATAGTTTATCTTCACACTAGCTTTTCTGTAACAGGGGAGATAACTCCGTAAAGAACAAGTGTTCGGTGTGACAGGGTCAACTGCGAAAGCGTAATGTCTTATACATCCATAGTACAAAATGTCTTTACGACATGTCGCGAAACAAAATTTATAATGGGAAAAGAAAACTTGGCGGAAAAAAATAAGAAATATAGGTTCAATCGTTCTAAAGAACGATTAATAGGCTTTCCACTTCAAAAGAAGACCTTAAATAAATGACCTTGAAACCAAAAAGCTAAGAAACATACGTAATTTGTCTATAGCAATTAATAAGAACAAAAATTATTAAAAAACTATTTAGATATCTTTAAAAATAAGAAAGGTCATTAAATAGGACGTAAGAAAACTTGAATGACCTTGACAACTCATCTTTTAATCTACGTAAATATTACTTATAGGCAATAGCATTAAAAGAATAAGCCATTCAAAATACATAGTACCATGAAAAACATTTATAAAGGACTTTGACCTTGACTTTTACAGCATGACCTTGACCATGCTGAAGGTCAACAGTGATCAACATTGAAGATTTTATGCCAATATCTCTTAAAGTCATTAAGATATGACTACTTATAATATATACAAAAAATTAGAAAATGACCTTGACCTTTGACCTTGTATTTGTTTTCAAGGTCAAGGGTCCTAATGATCCATAGTGAAGACCCCATGCCTCTACTATCAATAGTTGATAAGTAATTAATGAAAAACTAATTATCAATGGTTGTAATGGGGGATAACTCCTATAAGATGAAGCCGGATCCTTTCCCTTTAAATAGAAAAAAGTTGCGCCTTTATGAGACCAATATTTTATCCATTATAACTTATAGCCTATCTTTTACCGTTTCAAAGTAATAGCGATGACAAGACAATGCCAAAATTTCAAACGTGACCTTGACCTTTGACCTTGTGTCCATTTTCAAGGTCAAGGTCAATGATGACCAATGATATAAGGTTTCATATATATATCTGTTATAGTTACTGAGATATAGTGATGTAATGCAATTCACAATACATTTTATTGGTCTAGGGGAGATAACTCTTATAAAAATGTCAAATAAAAAAAGTGACGATTCAAGATCTCAATATGATACACATTTTGGTAAAGGTTTCAGTTCTCTATCTATTATAGTAAAGGAGGAGATCTGCACACAACCAAGGGTCAAAAATTAGAACATGACCTTGACCTTTGACCTTGTGACCTTTTTCAAGGTCAAGGTCAATGATGACCAACTGTGAAATATCTAGTCTATATCACCTCTGGTTCATGAGTTACAATGCTACCAAATGTACTTCCAATAAATAAGGGGAAATAACTCCTGCAAGGAGTCGTCAAAATACTTTGCGCGATATGTAACAAATTGTCGCGATCAATAGCTGACCATTTTGCAAAAAGTTTTATTGGGAAATCTTTTACGGTTTCATAGTTTATCTGCACACAAGCTTTTCTGTAACAGGGGAGATAACTCCGTAAAGAACAAGTGTTCGGTGAGCCAGGGTTAACTGCGAAAGCGTAATGTCTCATACATCCATAGTACAAAATGTCTTTACGACATGTCGCGAAACAAAATTTATAATGGGAAAAGAAAACTTGGCGGAAAAAAAAGAATAATAATAATAATAAACAGACAAATAACAGGAAGGCTTTCCACTCGGAAAGTGGAAAGCCTTAATAATAATAAGAAACAGAAGAATAACAAGAAGGCTTTCCACTCGGAAAGTGGAAAGCCTTAATCAGAACAATAACTATAGGTCTTTCCACAGAAAGGTGGAAAGACCTAATAATAATAATAATAATAATAATAATCAGAACAATAACTATAGGTCTTTCCACAGAAAGGTGGAAAGACCTAATTAAAGATCAACTGTTCGGTTGAACATTTGAGGGTCTTTCCATATTAATTTTAATTTTGTATTGCATGATGACATTCAAAATAATAAACTTTTTGCTAAATGTTATAATTTTGCTATAAATATTTAAAAAGAAATTATTTTGTATTATTTGCTACAGATTGACATTCTAAGAGAGATAACTCTTTAAAATTGTGATACAACTTTTACCGGCATGTCTTAATTTACTCGTAATTATTAATAGAACATTTTAGAAAGAAAATAATTTCAATATCGTTAAAAATAGCAAAGGTCAAAAACTAGCACGTGACCTTGACCCATACAAGTTTTCAAGGTCAAAGGACATGAGGGTCTATGGTGAAGACCCCATGCCTCTATCATTAATAGTTAATGAGTTACAAGTGAAAAACCAATAAGTTACATATATAATGGGAGATAACTCCTATAAAATGAAGTCAAATCCTTGTCCTGTAAATGTAACAAAGTTGCTCCTTTAAGATATCAACATTTTGCACTCTTAAGTTTCCCTCTATCATTAATAGTTAATGAGTACCATGTGAAAAACCAATCATTTACATATATAATGGGAGATAACTCCTATAAGATGACTTCAAATCCTTATCTTGTAAATGTAACAAAGTTGCTCCTTTAAGAGATCAACATTTTGCACTCTTTAGTTTTCCTCTATCATTAACAGTTAATGAGTACCATGTGAAAAACCAATCAGTTACATATATAATGGGAGATAACTCCTATAAAATGAAGTCATATCCGTTTACTGCAAATGTAAAAAAGTTGCTACTTTAAAAGGACAACATTTTGCACTCTTTAGTTTCCCTCTATCATTAATAGTTAATGAGTAACATGTAATAAACCAATAAGTTACATATATAATGGGAGATAACTCCTATAAAATGAAGTCAAATCCTTTCCCTGTGAATGTAACAAAGTTGCTCCTTTAAGAGATCAACATTTTGCACTCTTTACTTTCCCTCTGTCATTAATAGTTAATGAGTACCATGTGAAAAACCAATCAGTTACATATATAATGGGAGATAACTCCTATAAAATGAAGTCAAATTACTTCGCTCCAAATGTGACAAAGTTGCGTCTTAATAAGATGAACATTTTACTCTCAATAAGTGTTTATCTATCTTTTACCGTTTCAGAGGAGTAGCGCACACAAGCAAATGTCAAAATTTAGAACGTGACCTTGACCTTTGACCTTGTGTCCATTTTCAAGGTCAAAGGTCATGATGGTCTAAAGTGAAGACCCCAGGCCTCTATCTCTTTTAGTTGTTGAGATTTGTTTGAATGTCACTTACTACTTTTATTTAAAGGGAGATAACTCCTATAAGATGTCGTCAAAACCCTTCAATCAATCTGTCCCAAAGTTGCGCAAGGATATAAGACACATTTTTGTAAAGATTTGGTATTGCTATCTTTTTTGGTTTAGGAGGAGTAGCAGGAACAAGCTTTTTAGTAAAAGGGGAGATAACTCCGTAAAGAAAAAGGGTGCGGTCAGTCAGGGTGAACTGCGAAAGCGTAAGGGGTCACCGATATCAGATATAAAATATCAAAGCGACATGTCGCGAAATGAAAAAACCGCACATCAGTTTGCGCAAGAAGTGGGAGAATAATAATAATAATAATAATAATAATAATAATAATCAGAACAATAACTATAGGTCTTTCCACAGAAAGGTGGAAAGACCTAATAATTAAAGATCAACTGTTCGGTTGAACATTTGATGCTCTTTCCACATTAATTTTAATTTGTATTACATGATGACATTTAAAATAATAATCTTTTTGCAAAATGTTATAACTTTGCTATAAATATTTACAAAAAATTATTTTATCTTATTTGCGACAGATTGGCATTCTAAGAGAGATAACTCTTATAAAAGTATTATACAGCTTTTCACGCCATGTCTTAATTTCCTCGAAATTATTAATAGAACATTTTAGGACGAAAATAATTTCAATATCTTTAAGAATAGCAAGGTCAAAAACTAGTACGTGACCTTGACCCATACAAGTTTTCAAGGTGAAAGGGCATGAGTGTCTATGGTGAAGACCCCAAGCCTCTATCATTACTAGTTAATGAGTAACATGTAAAAAACCAATAAGTTACATATATAATGGGAGATAACTCCTATAAAATGAAGTCAAATCCTTTCCCTGTAAATGTAACAAAGTTGCTCCTTTAAGAGACCAACATTTTGCACTCTTTAGTTTCCCTTTATCATTAATAGTTATTGAGAACCATGCGAAAAACCAATCAGTTACATATATAATGGGAGATAACTCCTATAAAATGAAGTCAAATCCTTTCCTTGTAAATGTAACAAAGTTGCTCCTTTAAGAGACCAACATTTTGCACTCTTTAGTTTCCCTTTATCATTAATAGTTATTGAGTACCATGCGAAAAACCAATCAGTGACATATATAATGGGAGATAACTCCTATAAAATGAAGTCCAATCCTTTCCCTGTAAATATAACAAAGTTGCTCCTTTAAGAGACCAACATTTCGCGCTCTTATGTTTCCCTCTATCATTTATAGTTATTTAGTAACATGTGAAAAACCAATCAGTTACATATATAATGGGAGATAACTCCTATAAAATGACGTCAAATCCTTTCCCTGTAAAAGTAACAAAGTTGCTCCTTTAAGAGACCAACATTTTGCACTCTTTAGTTTTCCTTTATCATTAATAGTGAATGTGTAACCTGTAAAAAAACATTCAGTGATAAATATATAATGGGAGATAACTCCTACAAAATGAAATCAAATCCTTTCCCTGTAAATGTAACAAAGTTGCTCCTTTAAGAGACCAACATTTTGCACTCTTTAGTTTCCCTTTATCAATAATAGTTAATGAGTACCATGTGAAAAACCAATCAGTTACATATATAATGGGATATAACTCCTATAAAATGAAGTCAAATCCTTTCCATGGAAATGTTTTAAAGTTGCTCCTTTAAAAGACCAACATTTTGCACTCTTCAGTTTTCCTTTATCATTAATAGGTAATGAGTAACATGTAAAAAACCAATAAGTTACATATATAATGGGAGATAACTCCTATTAAATGAAGTCAAATCCTTTTACTGTAAATGTTACAAAGTTGCTCCTTTAAAAGACCAACATTTTGAACTCTTTAGTTTCCCACTATCATTTATAGTTTATGAGTACCATGTGAAAAACCAATCAGTTACATATATTATGGGAGATAACTCCTATAAAATGAAGTCAAATTACTTCGCTCCAAATGTGACAAAGTTGCGTCGTAATAAGACGAACATAATGACTCTCAATAACTGTTCATCTATCTTTTATCGTTTGAGAGGACACAAGCAAATGTCAAAATTTAGAACGTGACCTTGACCTTTGACCTTGTGTCCATTTTCAAGGTCAAAGGTCAAGATGATCTATGGTGGAGACCCCAGGCCTCTATCTCTTTTAGTTGTTGAGATTTGTTTGAATATCACTTACTACTTTTTATTTAAAGGGAGATAACTCCTATAAGATGTCGTCAGAACCCTTCAATCAATCTTTCCAAAAGTTGCGCAAGGATATAGGACACATTTTGGTAAAGGTTTGGTATTGATATCTCTTTTGGTTTAGGAGGAGTAGCATGAACAAGCTTTTAAGTAAAAAGGGAGATAACTCCTTAAAGGAAAAGGGTGTGATCATTAAGGGTTAACTGCGAAAGCGCAATGGGTCACCGATATCAGATATAAAATATCAAAGCGACATGTCGCGAAATGAAAAAACCCCACATAAGTTTGCGCAAGAAGTGGGAGAAGAATAATAATAACAGTTAAAGATCAACTGTTCGGTTGAAAATTTGAGGGTCTTTCCACATTAATTTTATTTTGTATTACATGATGACATTTAAAATAATCATCTTTTTGCAAAATGTTATAACTTTGCTATAAATATTTAAAATAGAAATCATTTTATATTATTTGCTACAGATTGGCATTCTAAGAGAGATAACTCTGATAAAAGTTTTATACAACTTTTAACGCCATGTCTTTATTTACTCTTAATTATTAATAGAACATTTTAGGACGAAAATAATTTCAATATCCTTAAAAATAGCAAAGGCCAAAAACTAGTACGTGACCTTGACCCATACAAGTTTTCAAGGTCAAAGGGCATGAGGGTCTATGGTGAAGACCCCATGCCTCTATCATTAATAGTTAATGAGTAACAAGTGAAAAACCAATAAGTTACATATATAATGGGAGATAACTCCTATAAAATGAAGTCAAATCCTTGCCCTGTAAATGTAACAAAGTTGCTCCTTTAAGAGATCACAGTTTTGCACTCTTTAGTTTCCCACTATCATTAATAGTTAATGATTACCATGTGAAAAACCAATCAGTTACATATATAATGGGAGATAACTCCTGTAAAATGAAGTCAAATCCGTTTAATGCAAATGAAAAAAAGTTGCTCCTTTAAAAGGACAACATTTTGCACTCTTTATTTTCCCTTTATCATTAATAGTTAATGAGTAACATGTAAAAAACCGATAAGTTACATATATAATGGAGATAACTCCTATAAAATGAAGTCAAATCCTTTCCCTGTAAATGTAACAAAGTTGCTCCTTTAAGAGATCAACATTTTGCACTCTGAAGTTTCCCTCTATCATTAATAGTTAATGAGTAGGATGTAAAAAACCAATAAAATACATATATAGCGGGAGATAACTCCTATAAAATGAAGTCAAATCCTTTCCCTGCAAATGTAACAAAGTTGCTCCTTTAAAAGATCACCATTTTGCACTCTTTAGTTTCCCACTATCATTAATAGTTAATGAGTAACATGTGAAAAACCAATCAGTTAAACATATAATGGGAGATAACTCCTATAAAATGAAGTCAAATCCTTTCCCTTTAAATGTAACAAAGTTGCTCCTTTAAGAGATCAACATTTTGCACTCTTTAGTTTCCCTCTATCATTAATAGTTAATGAGTACCATGTGAAAAACCAATCAGTTGCATATATAATGGGAGATAACTCCTATAAAATGAAGTCAAATCCTTTCCCTATAAATGTAACAAAGTTTTTCCTATAAACGGCCAACATTTTGCACTCTTTACTTTCCCTCAATCATTAATAGATAATGAGTACCATGTGAAAAACCAATCAGTTACATATATAATGGGAGATAACTCCTATAAAATGAAGTCAAATCTTTTCCCAATAATGTAACAAAGTTGCTTTACTTTAAGAGACCAAAATTTTGCACTCTTTCGTTTCCCTTTATCATTAATAGTTAATGAGTAACATGTAAAAAACCAAAAAGTTACATATATAATGGGAGATAACTCCTATAAAATGAAGTCAAATCCTTTTCCTGTAAAAGTAACAAAGTTGCTCCTTTAAGAGATCAATATTTTGCACTCTTTACTTTCCCTCTATCATTAATAGTTAATAAGTACCATGTGAAAAACCATTCAGTTAAATATATAATGGGAGATAACTCCTATAAAATGAAGTCAAATCCTTTCCCCGTAAAAGTAACAAAAGTGCTCCTTTACGAGACCAACATTTTGCACTCTTTCGTTTCCCTTTCTCATTAACAGTTAATAAGTAACATGTAAAAAACCAATAAGTTACATATATAATGGGAGATAACTCCTATAAAATGAAGTCAAATTACTTCGCTCCAAATGTGACAAAGTTGCGTCTTACTAAGACGAACATTTTACTCTAAATAAGTGTTTATCTATCTTTTATCGTTTTAGAGGAGTAGCGCAAACAAGCAAATGTCAAAATTTAGAACGTGACCTTGACCTTTGACCTTGTGTCCATTTTCAAGGTCAAAGGTCAAGATGATCTAAAGTGAAGACCCCAGGCCTCTATCTCTTTTAGTTGTTGAGATTTGTGTGAATATCACTTACTACTTTTATTTAAAGGGAGATAACTCCTATAAGGTGTCGTCAGGACCCTGCAATCAATCCGTCCCAAAGTTGCGCAAGGATATAGGACACATTTTGGTAAAGGTTTTGTATTGCTCTTTTTTGGTTTAGGAGGAGTAGCATGAACAAGCTTTTTAGTAAAAGGGGAGATAACTCCTTAAAGAAAAAGTGTGCGGTCAGTCAGGGTGAACTGCGAAAGCGCAATGGGTAACCGATATCAGATATAAAATATCAAAGCGACATGTCGCGAAGTAAAAAAAACAGACACCGAAATAAGATGGCAGAAGAAAAGAGAAAAGAATAATAATAATAATAATAATAATTATCAGAACAATAACTATAGGTCTTTCCACAGAAAGGTGGAAAGACCTAATAATAATAATAATAATAATAATAATCAGAACAATAACTAATAGGTCTTTCCACAGAAAGGTGGAAAGACCTAATAATCAGAACAATAACTTTAGGTCTTTCCACAGAAAGGTGGAAAGACCTAAAAATTACATTGTAATCTTTTACGTAGATTGTTATTTGTTTACTTAAGAAAATGAATATCATAGAACTGCTATAGAACTTAATTATGCATTAGTAATAAACAAGTTGGATACAAAAACAACATTCCGTGACCTTCTAAATTCTGGAACATTCATTTTGGAGATATATATAAAGGACTTGGGTGCAGATTTTGGATTAACTTTCATTTGTGCTATTGGAGACGGACCTTGTTTGAACTTTCATTCGTGTTATTGGAGGACAGATTTTGTTTTGGACTTTCATTCGTACTGGAGAATTAATAACATTTTGCTGGAATTCATATTGGATACTTCATCTGTATATTGGACTTAATAATTCGTACCAGTGGACTTGTATTTTCCGGACTTTTGGAAATTTAACTTATTTTAGATACAGCATTTGGAAGTACGATTATCATGATTTTTGATTGCACAATTTACTTTGGACACCGATTGGAACTTTGGAATTAGTTAATTAATTGTAATTATAATTAATAAATACTTAAATTGTAATTTGTATTTGTCTTTTGTTGGCTAAATTTAAAGGTTATTAATGAAACAATATTATTTCCTTTATTTTAATTATAGCAAGAAGAGAAAGTGGATGAAGATGATGATCCGGTATCCTCACCTTTCCTCACTCCAAAACCCAGGAACATTGGAAGCAGTATAATTATGATGGAAACTTTGTGTGTAAAATCCTAATTATTACCATGGGAACTAAAAATTAAGGTTTTGCTTCTCAAAGGTTATTATCTTCATTGAAGAAATGTTTTGGAAGATATATTATTTTTAATACATGATATCTGTCAATCAAATGAGTACAGACTTTACCCTAGATTGACAACCAGTGGCATGACTGGTGTATTACAACAGGCAGGAATTGCTTCCTCTTCCACTGTCATGTCCTTGAGAGTTCATGTTACAGGCCATTACTAGTGTGTTATTTGTTTGTTTGTCCAATGGCATTATATTAGTGTTTTGGACTTCGAAATTTGATTGCCACTTCGGTATTTCTTCACTTAGTAGACATCATGAAAATGCAGTAAAATGTTGGTTTTCAGAATTGTGTGTTAATCTTGGATGACTTGTCATTGACAGTTATAGGTTGTGATAGTGCTCCTAGTTCAATGAAGAGTGATTATTGAATAGCATGTAGCTTAAACATTAATCATCCATAAAGTGGCAATCAAATTTCAATAATCATGATAATCGTACTTCCAAATGCTGTATCTAAAATAGGTTAAATTTCCAAAAGTCCGGAAAATACAAGTCCACTGGTACGAATTATTAAGTCCAATATACAGATGAAGTATCCAGTATGAATTCCAGCAAAATGTTATTAATTCTCCAGTACGAATGAAAGTCCAAAACAAAATCTGTCCTCCAATAACACGAATGAAAGTTCAAACAAGGTCCGTCTTTAATTGCACAAATGAAAGTTAATCCAAAATCTGCACCCAAGTCCTTTATATATATCTCCAAAATGAATGTTCCAGAATTTAGAAGGTCACGGAATGTTGTTTTTGTATCCAACTTGTTTATTACTAATGCATAATTAAGTTCTATAACAGTTCTATAATATTCCTTTTCTTAAGTAAACAAATAACAATCTACGTAAAAGTTTACAATGTAATTATTTTATAACGTTTTTTTGTAAACAACTATAAGGCCAAACAAATATTAAATACACATTTAAGGCCAAACCAACACCTACCCTCTTAAGAAAAAGTTTGAATGCAATGAAAACTGTTCAAATACATGTACATAAATTAAAATATAAATACAATATATACAAACAAGAAAAATTATCGTCCAGGAAAAGTTTGAATACAATAAAACTTTTTAAAAATATGCATCGACTACTAATGAAACAAAATTATAAATATACATATATAACAACTGAGCTACAACAGTTGCAAATTTGTACAAAACTTTTTGTAATAGCCAATAGTTCCAAGGATTTGCATGAGTTGGACGAGCATAAACTGGTCAACTATCACAATCATTACTGCGTTTAACACAAGGTTTGTACACATATACATGACATGTTCTGTTTTGTTTTCGCTGACCTGGAGTTCTAACTAAATAATTTAAATCAGTATTTTGACTCTCTATCTCATTTAGGAAACAATATGTATCATGTAATGGAGAACCAAGAACAGGCAAAAATACAAACACCTTACTACACGGCAAAACACTGTTCCTGGCATTGTCATAGCATATTTTCATTTTAGGCTCTGCATTTTTCAAATTTGATTGTGCAATTTGCACTGTAGAATAACGTTTGTCTTTAAAATTAGACACATAGTCAAGAAGGTTCAAGTCGGTGTGTTCTTTAAGCCATATTTCTTATACTAATTTTAAAGGAATGTTAACAATGTGACCAAACACCAACTCGAACCAACTATAACCAAGAGATTCCTTAACAGCCTCTCTGGCAGTAAACAGACGGAAATATAAACCTTCATCCCAGTATCTCTCAAAACTTAAACAAAATATCCTCATATTTTTTAAGTCCTAATGTAATCTTTCCAAAGCTCTATGAGATTCTGGCTGATATACACTTTCTTTACTCAGTCCAATTTCCGGTTCATTTATCTGCTTTATGGTAGGCTGTTCTTTATTCTGAGGATATAGGTCTCCATCTAAACTTTCGACAGCTGTGAAAATACTTTCAAAATTTGCAATGAAAGTATCCGAAAGGTCCACAATAGCATTATCATCTTGATTTTTGGACATATCACTGGTAACCACACAAGCTGGATACAGGTCATTATCATCTTCACCTGATGTCGCAACTACTGCTGGATTACAAGTTACAATCAGGTCAGCAATTACCTTCTCCCCAGCTAAGTCATTACCTAATAACAATGAAATACCTTCTAAAGGTAACTCAGGACGAACACCCACGACAACAGGTCCAGTAAAAAAAATCTCATTTGAAATAAATACGATGGAGGCACCAGTAGAAGAGCTCTCGGACAAGGGCAAAACACCTTCAAACAACAGTCTGAGAAGCACCAGTGTCTCGTAAAATAAGAATAGGCTATAGAGTAGAATTATCATTAACAGAAACAAATCCCTCCTAAATAAAGGGCATAACATCCTCCATGTAATCACGATCAGTTGAACTTAAAACATGGCTATTCACAGGACAACTCAGTTCTACAGAATTAATGAGTGTTGTTTTAGCGTTTAGGTGTAGGACCCTCATTGTTTTTAGACTCTTCGGCTGTATTAAATTTGATGATTTTGACTTATCCTAGAAAATTTACCTTTATTTGAAATAAAGTGACACTTCTGTTCCATATAAATATGCACCGGGTCAATATTCTGTCAAACTTTCACAATGTTTCATTGCATATAAGAACAAACGTTCAACTGGAAGTTCATGTGGTCTAAAATCTACTTTTACTTTCTATTTCAGTCCAAAAAATAGTGCATGTCCTCAATTTACTCTCAACATTTTTATTTTCATTTAAAACCAATAAAACTTTATCATCAAGTTGCCTAAAATATTCAGCCTTCAAAAATATCAAATTTATTCTGGTATCATGTCAGGTTCAAATTCTATATTAGGCAACAGTGAACCGGTATGTTGAATAGTGCTACTTTTACGTACAACCTCTGGACTTGTTCCCGGTATTTGGTGGTCCTACACCTTTAGACATTATTAGTTTCCGGTTGAGTGGTCTCCCTTTCCATTAAGATTTTTTAGGAGAAATGAACTTAACAATTCAATGAACTTAAACGCAAATAATTCATATTTGTTTTTATGAAAATCTTATCTATTCTTGTTTTAAATTGTTTGCTTTTATAACAGTTGGCTCAAAACCGTAAATTAGAATACCGAAAAATCGATCATTGAATAAATTGATATTTTTGTTTCGTTTTATTTTCCACGTGTTAATACGTTTCTCCGAAACTGTGGGAAGCGAGACTACTCAACTGGAAACTAATAATATCTAAACGCTAAAGGAAAACAAACAAAATAAAATATAAAACATATCATAATGGAATTCCTTATAGAAATAAAAGCAAGATAATACCTCTCCATCATAATTTCCTTATTATTCATTATACCGACCACCAACATAATTCAATTCCCTGCTGACAAGAAATTCAAGTAATCCCTGCTGAGTAGAAATTTCTATCAAGCATAATCTAATATAAGCAATAAGTTTACTCTACTGGAAAGTTAATACTTTTATAATTAACTTAACACAGGTATGTATATTAACAAGAACAACTTCGTTGATATAACTGCTACATGTATTTTATTTTTAAGAAAAACATCAAATATTCCACAGGAAATCTACAATAAACAAGAAAATGTGACTCAGAGACTTTGATGTCTCACTTGGTACATACTTTTACCTCAGTATTGAAGTATTGAGCACAGCCCTACAGAATTCAGCCGTGAGAATATCTCGTCATCATCTGACAGGGTACCACGTTTCATGAAGATACGAAGTCATTTTCACGAAAAAAGGCTTTAACTCAAAGGTTAACCTGAGCAGGGACAGACCAGTGAATGTTCAACTGAATGAACAGTCCAAAAATCTATATGTTCACCAACTTTCATTGGGGGGACATAGAAAGAAAACCATGAAAGCTTAACCTGACTTTTAATTTGTAGTCAGCACAGCTCGGAGCGAATCTGACCTGCGAAGAGAGGTGAGCTCTACGGCAATTATGATAACAAGTGTGGACACAGAAAAACGTCTCGCCTGGATTCCGCATCAGTAACGAAAATAAATTTCGTCCTAAGCAGTACGTAAATAGCATTAGTTATCAGCAGAGGTCTGTATACTAAATATTGTCACCATACCATGCATAGTTACAGAGGAACTGTCCTAATACAAAAACAACGTAGTCGCTGGACGTGAAATTGAGGTCAAGGTCAGGTGACACCTACCAGACATTCATGTACTATTCATCAGCAACCTATTTACCAAATATTGTCATCCTACCATGCATAGTTACAGAGAAACTGCCATAACCCAAAAACTTTAACGTAGTCATTAGACCGTGAATTGAGGTCAAGGTCAGGTGACACCTACCGGACAGTCATGTACTAGTCATCAGCAACCTATATACAAAATATTGTCATCCTACCATGCGTGGTTACAGAGGAACTGTCGTAACCCAAAAACTTTAACGTAGTCGCTGGACCGTGAAATTGAGGTCAAAGTCAGGTGACAGCTACCAGACAGTCATGTACTAGTCATCTGCAACCTATATACCAAATATTGTCATCCTACCATGCATAGTTACAGAGAAACTGTCGTAACCCAAAAACTTTAACCTAGTCGCTAGACCGTGAAATTGAGGTCAAGGTCATGTGACACCTACCGGACAGTCATGTACTAGTCATCAGCAAACTATATACGAAATATTGTCATCCTAACATGCGTGGTTTCAGAGGAACTGTCGTAACCCAAAAACTTTTAACGTAGTCGCTGGACCGTGAAATTGATGTCAAGGTCAGGTGACACCTACAGGACAGTCATGTACTAGTCATCAGCAACCTATTAACCAAATATCGTTATCCTACCATGCATGGTTACAGAGGAACTGTCATAAGCCAAAAACTTTAACGTAGTCGTTGGACAGTGCAATTGAGGTCATGGTCAGGTGACACCTACCAGACAGTCATGTACTAAACATCAGCAACCTATATACCAAATATTGTCATCCTACCATGCGTAGTTACAAAGGAACTGCTGTAACCCAAACACTTTAACGTAGTCGCTGGACCGTGAAATTGACGTCGAGGTCAGGTGGCATGTGACTGACTGGCAAATACTCATCATAAGCTACCTCTGGACCAAATTTGATGGACCTAGGGCTTGGGCTTACAAATATATGAAGCACGATGTCCAAGTGTTTACGCCGCTACGCCGTCGGATTCCCATCTATATGTCTCGCCTCCAGCGGCTTTCGTCGCAGTCGAGACAAAAATCAAATCATGTAATCAAAATCTCCTTTATGCTGATATTGATTTTTTTTATCCGAAAGTTGATATGGTCCAAACACTATCACAAAGTGAATGAAGAAGGGCACTAAAAATAATTTTAAAGTTAGACCTAAAAATAAAGTTGACATCGATACAAAATAAATGTTCTATTTAAATATAACAAAAAAAATTTCATAAATTTTTTTCGTAATGTCTAAATCAGTCTATTTAAAAACTGACAATCATATGACATTCATCTGATGTTACCATTACATAGAAAGACATCACGTGACCACTGGAATTTAGAGGTAATGTTAGTGTGTTCGGAAGTAACGTCAATTGTGACATGCACGTTATATATAACAAGTGTGGACTGTGAGCAACCTCACAAAGGGATACCCCCTGCTTTCCAATTATCTCCCTTTAATAATATCCGAGGTCAATAAAAATTCTTCATGCACATTTACATATAATGTACTTCCTTTATGCTAAGTTTCATTAAATTTCATCAAGGGATTAAGGAGGAGTTCCGCTTACAAGGGATATGGACAGACGGACAGACAGACAGGGTGATTCCTATATACCACCCAAACAAGTTTGCAGGGGTATAAAAATAAGGACTATACAGTCTGTGCTCGCATAATATTTAATACTGACATGTATAAATGGTTTACCGCCTAGCAAGCAACCCAGGTGAAAACAAGTTAACAAACAATACATCAATTGTAGAGATGGGATGGACAGGAAATGTAGCAGCCACTAGAAATGGGAGTTGATAGGAACATATTTGGTCTTTTGTTAAAGCTACACTGAGTATATTTTCACCAGAAAAAAAAACAAATGGATTCTTTAATGAGTAAATAGCATAGCATTCTTCAAATATGTAACATACTACAGTCCAGAGCTTAAATTATAATCTCACAACCCACCAACATAAGGGTATGTCCTATTTGTCCCTTGAGGGACATGTAGGTCGTGTGCTGGGAACTTCAAGCACCCTGCAGAGTAAGGATTAATAGTTATTGAAAAGAACTGGTAAATGAGGATGATTTCATAAACAATCAAGAACTACTGTACAACTCCAGAAAGACAATAGTGGAAATAAAAAACTTTTTTATATGTAGTAATAATGCAGATTTCTAATTTTGTAAACATATATGAGAAATATTAAAACACAAGGATGAACAAGGGTTATACCCTTTACCCCTTCATCCCGATAAATACTGAAATTACACCTACTTTATCTTGATCTTTCTTTTCGCTTTTGGTAATATTTTCTTCCTGCTTTTTCTTTAAATCTTCAATTTCTTTTTCCAACCTAAGAATTTCTTCTTTCTTCTTCTGTAGTTCCCTTTGCGCTTTGCTGCTATCTGCTTTTGAGGAAACTGCCTGCAAAACAGAACAAATAAGGATATTTATAGGATTGTTTGACAACAGAATATAAAGATGTCTTTCCAATCCTGGTTGAGGTGCAGAAAATTCCATCTGCTGTCTCCACTCTTAAAACAAAGACAATTTTAACTTTACTGATTAGCTGTGTATTGATGTTATAGTCAAGTTCTTTCAGCAATTTTTTAGCTATATCGTGGCATCCATTTTTTATTGGGGAAAAAGCACTAGTACCAGAAGAAAAGCCCCGACCTTCGGTAATCACAGGAAACCTGGCAATCCTTTTAAATTAGAATGAAGTTGATTGCACCTTGTCAGTAGTGAGACTCGAACCAGCAATCTCAGTGTTGACAGACACATGTTCAATAGTAAATGAACTAACTTAACCACTCGGCCCAGAAAAATAATTCTATAAAATTGAGTAAAACAACATTGTTATCTTCTTCAAAGCAGAAAACAATATTTATACATAATATTAAAAAAGGTAACCTGTAAATTTTTTTACACTGAAATCGGCCTACCTATAAAATCGATTACAAACTTAAGACATGAAAAAACGTCGTTAACAAGTAACACAATTTGTCCACTACTCACCTGTTCCATTAGGTATATTGAGGCATTTTTAGCCTCATCCAAGCTCCTTAGGTTCTTCCATATTGAGTCTCCCTTACATTCTGAAAAATGTTCAAATGTAACTTAATAAATGCTTTTCCCATCTGAGTTAAATGTTCTTACTTATAAAGGAACAAATTTCCTGCTAAGATTTATGCTTTTGATTCAACTAGTAGAATTTACTGAAAAATGAAACGACTGTATGTACATTAAGTGGCCATCGTAGTTGGAGCACATGTCTAAAAACATTTCAATTTGGAACGTTCTGATGATGATCCAGATAAAACAAGTGTGGACTTTGAGCATGCTCACAAAGGGATAACCCCGCTTCGCTTTCAAGTCCAATTATCTTCCCTTAATGATATCGGAGGTAAAAAAATCATTCATGCACATCTACATATAATGTACATCCTTTATGCCAAGTTTTATTAAATTTCATCTAGCGGTTTAGGAGGAGTTACGCTTACGATTCCTATATACCCCTAAACAAGTTTGCGGGGATATAAAAATGGCCCAGTGGTTATTTTTTTCTCTGTAAAATATGCCAACTTTGATTATTATTAAAAATATTTCTCCTCTTCAAGAGACTACATGCTTAAATTTTTAGCTGTTTTGCTGAAAAATTCCACCGAGTTAACCAATTAAAGAATTTTCTATGAGTAAACAAAAACAGATTTTAGATACAGCAATAACTGACTAACCATCTGACAATTTATAATGCATTTACGCATTTTAATAATGAATGTCAAAAACCAAAATGGATACATGCATTTGTAAACACTATGCTATATGGAAGTAAAAATATTGAATAAAACTAACCTTGGTCTGTATCTACTATTTTTTGTTGTAAGTCTGTAATTTGGTCATTCCTAAATAGAAATGCAAGTTTTGACATAATTTGTGAGGCTGAATAATGCTTAAGTTTTTATTCAATCTTCCTCATCACTTTAATGAGAAACATGGATAAAGCCACAATATATATTCTGTAGTTTTCAATGACTTCAATTTAAGTATTGGAAAAATAATAGAACGAATAATCGTACCCTCGCTTTTATTTGTTTTTAGTCCCATTACTCGTTATTTGGCAGAATCACTCCCAGCACTTTGATGTCCAAAAGAAGATCAATATATAATCCGACATGGTCGATCTTGACATCTTTCGACAGTGTCACCTTTTTTTATCGGTTTTGTGTTTAAAATCGATCATTATTGATACATGATGATAGTAATTTGCCGTTTTTAATAAACCGCTGTGCGTTGTGGTTTAATTGACATTCGTGTCTCTTTTTAATTACGTTTACTACATGAAAAACATCGATGCTTAAAGTAATCGGCGATTGCATCATTTACCATCATACGTCTGCTTCTATGGTCGTAAATACACGTGTATTGTGTAATTATCAGTGACATGTGTGTTATTTGGAGTTATTAAACGGAAATCTGCAATAAATGAATCAACAAAGTAGTCTGATGAAAAGCGGCTTAACCTGCATCAGAGTGTACTAGACATGTAATAAAGTTAATTGATGTGTTGAAATAACAAAACAAACTTATTTTTGTAGTAATATTTTCGTTATAATGTAATAAATTACAGGTATGAAAACTGACGTTGTTGTTTTTGAGCGATTTCCACATTGTATGTCCGTCTTAATTTCGTAATTAGAAAACTCTCACAAAAACCCAAAACTTAATGGCATGTTGCATCTTGGGAAGGAATATGTAAATTACTGGATTCTTACTACGGAATGGCAGTATGCAAATTAGCACGTTCATAATAAAATTGGGTCACATTATCCATATACTAAAAAATGATCAATATAGCATTTTCCACGTGCATCTTCAAAGACGAAAAAAGAAATTTCTTCAATAAAGACCGTTTCATGTTAGTTTCGCAATGTCTAAAGCTTTAATAACGTAAAGAAGGTGAATATTATGTTTAAATTAAGTATAAATAGACCAAAGTTAGAATTTTTTATTTGCTACATTACGAGCAGTATGACTGAATTCTGCCGTTAATCATAACTTCGGATTATAACGGCAGAAAAATTCGGCCTAGAAAAATATAACTGTTTCAATAATTAATATCAGACTATTATACACAAGTTAAAGAAAATAATTTAAGGCAACTCTTCATATTTTCAACATAAATAAATTTTTCACCTTTCATCAATTTGTTTTTGTAATTGATTTTCTTCCTCGTTAATCCTTGCTAACTTCTGAAAAACAAATAATCTAAGCATAAACTATATATTTGTATTAAAAATAGGTGCAGCGCTGAGCTTAGCCAATTGCGATTTTTTTTTTTTTGTGCCTAGGTTTATAGTGTTAAACGATGCATGCGCGTGTTAATTTACCGGTAATCGGCGATTGCATCATTTACGATCATACGTCTGCTTCTATGGTCGTAAATACACGTGTATTGTGTAATTATCAGTGACATGTGTGTTATTTGGAGTTATTAAACGGAAATCTGCAATAAATGAATCAACAAAGTAGTCTGATGAAAAGCGGCTTAACCTGCATCAGAGTGTACTAGACATGTAATAAAGTTAATTGATGTGTTGAAATAACAAAACAAACTTATTTTTGTAGTAATATTTTCGTTATAATGTAATAAATTACAGGTATGAAAACTGACGTTGTTGTTTTTGAGCGATTTCCACATTGTATGTCCGTCTTAATTTCGTAATTAGAAAACTCTCACACATGCATAGTTCGATTTTCAGTATTTCCGGTTTATGGTTAAATCACAAGGATAGATGTCTCCAATAAATTACTGTACAATTTTGGTTTTCTGCTAACAAGAAATCAATCACACATCTTTTCATGATTACAATAAAATTATTGTACAGAATGCTGGAGACCAAACTTTTGAAAAATATCTGGCAAATTCGGATTTCGTCCGACGCGACAGAATGTCTGAGCAAATGTCACACATAATGTTAAACAATTTCGCCAGGTCATATACTGATCTAGTGATTTCTAATCTGGCGACACTTTTACAAAACTGGTGGCGGAAAAATGCAGTTAGCGATTTTTTTGGCGCCAGCTTTAAGAAGCAAGAGCAGCTTCTGATTAAAAACCATGCAATCATTTTAAGCATCGAATTGTAAATTAACATGTACCATAAAAAGTAAATTATACACAAGGGCTTTACTTCAAACACACATGACAAACTCTTAAGGCACTTAAGATTGCATTCATTGCATTTGCTCTTTCGTTTTAGTTTAGGATTTAGTGCCATTTTCAGCAATTTTTCAGCTATATTAGACAGTGTTGACAGGCATGTGATCATTCACCACATGTGCATGTCTCGTCGTAAGCGTCATCAATGATTGTTTTTTTTTGTTTATTTGATTCGTGTTAAATTCATTAATGTTTTATAGCAATATTCAGGTATATCTATTTTGACAGGATGATGTATTATCCAATGAGAACCCCTAACCTTCAACAAGAAATGTGGCAATCCTTGTCAATTGAGGTTAGAGTTGAGTACACCTTGCATTATGTGAGGCCCAAACTCACAACCCTAGTGAAGAAATAGTGGAAGGTAAATTAACTGCATCACAAGGCCACCAATGCCCACCATGACTGATTTTAAATACACGAAAGTTAAATTGCTGCTATGCTTAGTTTATGGTACAACACGTGTGTTTAGTTGAGAACCACAGAAACAAAAGCTGCATTTTGATTACCCTTATTACATGTAGTGTGCACTTTTGCGTCATAATTTGTCAAAATTAAAACACCAATACAGTCTCCAAATTATAGCTTATAAAGGAATGCATATTTGCTTTACAACTGATAGAAAAAAATTAATATATTCCAGTCTGACTACGTTTGTTTTGAGTGGTGTTTAACGCCACTCATGGCATCCAGTTTTTGGGGGAGGAAGCCGGATTACCCAACGAAATCACCTGACCTTCGGTAGGAAAACTGGCAATCCTTGTCAAGTAAGATTGGACTCTAGTGGACCCTGCCCGCAGTGAGAATCAAACCCACAACCTCAGAGTTGACAAGCTGACTAACGTAGAAACAACTATCATTTCTTTGAACATCATGACAAACAGATTTAACCTTGGCAGGTGGGGCATCGTCATCAATGGTATCTTTCTTACGAGCAACCATTTCATTCCTCCCCGACACTAGTTCATCCAGGCGGTACTTGGCCTCTCTATTCCTTACTCTGCTCTCTAATTCAGGTCTCAACCATGACTTTAAAGAAATAAAAAGTATGTTTAAGTATAGAATATAATTTGATTTGATATGATCGTACCAACAATTTTTGCTGGTAAACTAAACAAACAAGTTCTTTATAAATACAGTTGAACCTCGTTGTCTCGAACTTGGTTGACTCGATACCTCGGTTATGTCGATATAATTTTTAGGTCACGGAATTTTTCCCATATCAACAATGAATTTCTTCCTCGACTGTATCGATCTCGGTTGCTTCGATATTTGGCTTAACTCGATGGATTTTTGTAGTCCGGACAATATTTATTAGTGTAATTTTAACCTCATTGTCTCGAAGTTAATTTTGCTCTCGATATCGATGTCAAAACTAACAATTTCAATTGTATTGTTACTTAATTCGCGTCTGTTTATTTTAAACACCTGTCATAGAGTAAACACTATGTTTGATTGGCTATTACAATTTTAATTGGCAATTTAATAATGCGAATTGGTAATCTAAGCGGAGTACCTGCATTATTAAGGTTAATTGATGATCCTCTAATTACTGTCCGAATTATTTTGTCATGTTTAATTAAAAATAATTATTGACAATTTATTTTGATCTGATCAATGATGTATGTGGTCGAGTTTCGTTTCTTTAAAGACATTCCGTTATTGTTGTTGACTTGTGTGTTGTAAATTTATATTGTTTCATTAGTTTTTTCGAACTGTAAGTTGATAAGTGTTTTCTTGAAATGTATTTCCATGATTTCGTAATAAAGTTTATAAAATGTGATTACACTATTTATTAATTATTGTCGATTTATTTGAAAGGATACAATACTTCATATATCGCACGCTACAAATACCGAGACAAAACAAGCGATGCCGAAGTTCGAAGCCAATAGACAAGAAATAAATTCCCTTAGTTTTTAAAAAAAATCACATAATGAAAATCACGTCACACCCTAAACTCGGTTGAATCGAACTTCGGATAACTCGATATATATTTATTTATGGTCCCGCAAACTTCGACTTATCGAGGTTTGACTGTACTGTAATAAAATAATCACTTATATCTAATAACAGTAATTTTGTGTATATAATAAAATAAAATGTGGACAGCTGTTATTTTCTAGTGGACCACATAATATTCAAGGTAGCTCAATGCCTCCACCAAGTCTTAATCACTATAAAATGTATGTCACTTCCTCTGAATGGCAACACAACCTCTGGATGATAACAGGCTCTTAATCTATGCTTCCTAATAAAGCTACTTCACAAGTTCCATTAAATTCCTTTCAGTTGTTTAATAGAAATTGTGAATAGAATGAAAGTAAATGCATTTAATATGCTGCCTGCACCCCTTACTTTCTTGTTTTAATAAAGTAATAAAGCCTTATTCTGAAAAATCAATTTAAAAAACTGAATACATTAAACTGATGAAATCTATGCTTCATAATAAAAGAGTACTGTGGAAGTTTGGTTAAATTCCGTAAAAATGTTTTAAAGAAATGTGTGATGTCAACACAGACAGAGATCACTATGTGTAGAACATAATAACAATAATAGTTAGCTGTTTCCTAATCAGATTGTTGAAATGTTTAGAAAATAGAAGTAAACAAAGCATTTCTTTTGCAAGGTAAAATGTAGAGTTGGTAAGTTTAAACTGAAAACAAATATTTATTTGGCCTGACTTGAGCTGATTGTGTTTTGATCAAAATAACAAGTGATTCAAGAGGGGAGCATATGGAAGGATTGAGTTTTATTGATCACAGGGTTAAGGACATTCATACTTACCATGACCATATATTGTTTATTAGTATCGTCGTCATTGCATGACTTCTGGAAAGATATATTATAAATATATATATGTATAGATATATATAGATAGATAGATAGATAGATAGATAGATAGATAGATAGATATTTGTTTTATATTGTAGAAATGAACATAAATAAGACCATAATTTTGAATAATATATCATTGAGTGGACAATTTCGAGTAGTGTGACGATGTTTACATAGGATGTAATGGCCTACAGTGGAGAGAGGTACGCAAGAAACATAAATAATGGTTTATTTTTCTTGAATAAATGTATCCATAAAATTAGTGCTTACACAATTTATTATGTTAAATAACTTTTACATGTTTAACGAACTTAGATCTATAATAACCGACTTTATTTCATCCAAATTTGTTATATGTAAAGTCAATATGGCGATTGACAAAACTGAACAGTAAATTCCGGGTTGTTTTGGGGGTGGATCTGTGTAAAGTACGACATGACATAGTTTCTGATATATTTTGTTATATTGTTTTATATTGCATAAAATATTTTAAAAATTGAATCAAACATAAGATTATATTATTAAAAAAAATTGCAAATGTAAGATTACGTTCGATGAGGTTTCGTATTCCATTTCCACTTCTTTTTAATCGCAGTGCGCTTCTTCTCCTAGTCAGTAAAGAAATAAATATCAAAGAAAATACTTTAAAATTGACTACCGAAAGAAATTTTGAGCTTTTAACAGTAGTCTAAACAATATATGGAAGATTTCTTTAATCTTGTCATTTAAACTATTAAACTAACAATTTATTTTTGACGACCCCATTAAGTATAATTGATCATTGCACGTTATTTTTTTTTAATCAGGGAAAGTGGTGTTAATTGGATTGTGATGTTTTAATGAAGATCAAGCATATGACAACAACAATATTATTCAAATTAATTAACCAATTACGAGGGGATCAAACGACCATTGCGTTTATACAAAACAACATGTCAAGATGTTTGAGTAGAACTCAAAACTAATTTATTTTCTCAAAATTACAGTTCAGCTTGGTCAGTTCATCATAAATATTGTGACAATTTTTTTTAAAATTTCACCCGACATTTTGGCTTTCATTGTGGTTTTATAACGGTTTTATAGAAATTATTTAATCACTTGATAATTTCTGCTTTCAAATTGTTTTTTACTGTAAATAATTATAGTGGTACATTTTTTGTGTACCTATTTTGTTTTAGTTTTGTTTTAGTGCTTTATTATTTTTTCTGTAAATATTTAGTGCTTAACCTTTTAATGTTTATTTTAAGTATTGTTTTTTAATTTAAATTTTTTTATTTGACATTCACCATACGGTCTTTGTAAAACCGACTGCTCTTGTGACAGAACCATTGCATGTGATACATGCAATAAGTGTTTCACTATTTATGTGAAAACTAATATCATCAGGAATTTTTGTTCTTAAATAAGACAACCCTGTCTTACATTTGTCACCATTGTCTTTATTGCAGTGTAGCTATTTACAACTTTGACAACGCCTTACAGCGTTTGTCAACAGATAGTCGAGATGCATTTGACAATGCTTTTCGGCTCGAACGTATCTTTTTAAGATCCGATCCGAAAGTTGTGATTTCAATTTCTTGTACTTACACTGGTTTAGTACAAGATTTGACATGCACAAAGTTGCTTGGTCAACAGTGGACTGGTTTAACTCCTATGTTAGTTACGGTAATGGTAATTGTTTATTCAATGCCATTTCTTTGGTATTATGTGGCAATGAGAATGCTTCATCTGAAATCAGATTATTACAGAATTCTTTTGAATTATTTGACCATGCTGTGTTTTATGAACGCATGTATGCCAAATCAAGCATACTGGACATCAGTCCTTCAATAGCTGATGCCATTCATCATTGTGTTTGGACTATGCATGCTGCCAGTACTGTTATTGGCAAGCCCATAAAGTCTGTTTATCCAGTTGCTAATGGCCCCTGTGACTACAACATTAAGATCATAATACTATTTTTAAACCCAGGGGATCCAGGTCTAGACATGATATTACTGTCATGTGGTCTGGGGCTCACACCATAGGTTTTTTTGGAAGCCATGTCATTTTGTCCCTCTAATCTTGCATACAGTGGAATGTTCAGTCATCAACATTGATGACCATGAACAATTTCCACCACTTGGCAAGGAGGAAACCACATCCAAACCTGTTATAATTATAAACAATAAATTATGAAAACACAAATTTATGGGCCCACCTCTACATAGTTCATAGCCATGACTTGGCGTGGGTGCTCTTCCATTATATATTTTATTCATTGTATATAATGGTTGTCCAATAATAACCGACAATCCAGAATTAAACCGGTAATCGTTGTGTAATTATATACACATTTGCTTACATAATGTACGAGAGTGTACACCTGCATTACTTTCTAGGATATCACTCTTTTTTATTGTCTTAATAACAATTTTTCACCCAAAAGTGTTCTTTGTGATGAAATTGTTCATAATAATGCATAATTAAATAATTAACATCAATTGTGATACATTATACAGTTATTTCTCTCTACTGTCATCCATTACAACCTTGGTAAACATCGTCGAACTGTTCGAAATCGTCCATTCACAGACGAAATATATTGAAATAAGGTCGTATTTTAGTCAATTTATACAATTTATAACACATGCATCTATACGAAACCTTTATTTAATCAAATAAACCATTGTTTAATTACTTCTCTTCACTTCTCTGCGTTTAGTAGGACCCGTATTTTACGCATAGCAGGATTAAACATCCTCTATGTTCGTATCCGTTTCAATTTTTATTCCTCGTATATAATTAAATTCATATTACAAAAATAATTTAAGTAAAATTAATATATTACAAAGTATACATATAAAGTTTATAAAAGAATCATGTTAGAATAGTACGAAAATACCGCATATAACACAACAACAAAATGGCGACAGCCAGTGACAACAATCAGCAGGTCTAAAAAACTCTACCGAGTTTGTATTTACATATAATCTGCACCATGCCTTTCCAACTTAGATTAAAAGAAAAAAACCACGGACAATACGACCCTTTTTACGTTAATACAAAGTTGGCAACATTTTACTTTATAGATATAAAGAAAACCACATACCCAATTTATAATGCTTCATATGCTCACAAATAGATCACCAACTTATAAATATATTATGCTAAGAGCAATTCAAGTTACTGTTTTTGGAAACCCCACTATAGTATGTATACCCGTTACAAAATTACAGAATCGGTTGTCTAATTAAGAAATAATTCAAGGAGGCTGTGGTTTATCATTGTTTTACCACGGGGTGATCATTTATGTCGTATTATTTTATCCCGAGCGATAGCGAGGGATAAAATAACAACATAAATGGTCATCCCGTGGTAAAACAATGATAAATCACAGCCTCCGTGAATTATTTCTATTCTAATAAGACAATTGGAGTACATTTATAATATTTTCGAACCTATAGAAAACATCATTTCCGCCATAAACTGGATGTTCCGTCAATGTAACACACAATATATTGCAACGGATAATAATTGCGCGTGTCGCTATATATAAGATTTATACGTCATATGCAATAGCTTTCCGGTGGGAGTTACAGTTTTGTAATTGGAACAGCCATTTAAAACACGCCCTTTTCAGCGCGTGTTGCTCATAGATAAATCATTTTTTACCACAGTTGTGGTCTCCAAGCCTTTAAAGCACGTCATATTAGAATAAATGACACTTTACCAGAAGTATTTGAATGCGATCATAGATATTGGGTTCTTCTACTTCTTACGATTAACAAAGTTTTATGTGTCATTTGTTATTTAAAAATTAATGCAGCTGAAATTATACTAACTTATCTTATTATTTTATTGAAAAATTATGTTGTGATAGATATCTTAAATAAGCATAAAATTAGTGGAAAACTGCATTCATCCTTATTTTAACTAAAATACCGCACAGAATAGTAGTATGTTTTTAGTATAGATATTCGTCTAATATCCACTAAATTTTACTGAAATTGTAGTATATTGTTAGGATATATGTAGTATAGTTTTAGTTTTAAATATTTTGACCAAGTAAAACCAGCACAAATTAAGCAGACTTGCAGTATCTACCAAATATGCTACATTTTTACAGTGCAAAATGAGCAGGATATTAGTACATAATTAGTAACGCTGTCTTAAATTATCGCTGCTACATTTTGGTCTGGATAGGAAGTTTTACTCATTTATTTTATGTGCTACACACATAGTTCTGACCTCACTGATTAATTCATGTGTCTCTGAACCCACCTCAAATTATTTCTGGAATGCCCAGTTTATCAGAAAAAAAGCTTTAGCTTGTCAGAAAGACCTTGTTTACAAATATATATTATTATTGCCATACATCTCTTTAAAACGATCGCCTGTTCATAAACATAGATGATTATCTCTGTAAACAGTTTGATTTCTTAGTTAATGAATATACACATAAGTCAACCAATACTTTTAACCCCCAATCCTGGAGATGATGACAGCTCAGAGGATAAGAAAAGTGATGTTGATGCAAAATAAGTTTTCTGTTTACTCTTCTCAAAAGAGATACATACACCGATATCAAAATAAACGTATACATTGAAGCGGGAATAAACTAATTAAATTTTTAAATCGGTAGTGACAAACATTTAATAACACAGTAAAATTAATCAGCCCAGACTTTTAGTCGTGGGGGTAAAACCACACAAACTTAAAAACTAAACCAAATGATAAAAACCATGATACGCTGCTCTAACAAAAAGTATTAAGTAAACAGGAAGTAGATGACCAAGGAGCATAAAATCCTATACACCATATGGTACTACAGGATAAAGCAATATGCAAAATGTCAGGCTTCTACATCCTATAGTTGCTTAGAAACCTGCGACAGAAATTTTTGTTCTGGACAAATGGACAGACAAGGGTTAAACAGTATACCTCCTCTTTTTCAAAGCAAGGATATAAAAAGATTTGGATAATAGACTCTCTGTAATTTAGCTATCTCACAATCTCTTTTTCTCCCCTATCAAGACAAAACCTTAATTATTTGCTAATCACTTTTCATAGAAGAAGTTGGGATAATTCTAATATGGCGTGTTTATTGCTTTGAGTCTACACCTGTGGTAATACGAGTATATACTAATAATCAAAGTCATGAAGGATCAACACGCTATAGCAAGAATGTTTACATATTTTAACATTGTCACACAAAAAAGTTTGTCACAAATGGCCACCATGTCCTGCAACCATCATTTAAAAAAACACAAAAACAAGTTCATCTACATCATTGTTAGACACCTCCAGTTTGAAACCAACAGTCATTTTAGCACAAGAATTTATGACAAACAAGACGATTTTATATCAAACTTATAAATTTGTCTCACTTATGCAGCAATGTTCCAGCTTCTCCTGCATATAGTGTCTATATTTATAAATGGGGAGGTTTGGCATACTAAAACACCTGGTTTAACCCACCATTTCTTTTGAAATATCTGTACTTAGTCAGGACCATTGCTGTAGTTGCTATATTTTTGTTTGTTGGGTCTAAAGTTTGCCAGTTTCTTGGACTGATTTGTGGATTGTCTTTTTTGACAGCTCCCTTGGGGTTCGGTATTTTGTTATTACCTTCATTTATTTCTTAAATAAATTTTAATAGTCATGCAAACATGGATGCAAAGATGAATACAGCATCTGTTTATGCTGTTTAAAATCGTACACTATTAAAAGGTTTAATTTTTTACAATAGGGAGTTAACTAATATATAACTAAAGTATCCTACATAGATCTTAGGGCAATAAAAACATGCATGGCACACATGAAAGAAACTTCATAATAACTTCTGTGGGTAGACATACTTAACTGTCAATGTAGCAAAGATTGCGACTACATGCATTGTTGGTCACATTCTGTTGGTGTCATTTATCTTAAATGGGACTGTTGTAAGATGTATATACCATCATAAGAATCTATTTTGATACCAGATAGAGGTGCCATGTAAGATTACTAAATTAAACTAGATATCAGTGAGATTGCACCCATCTGTGGGCCCGGCCAACCTTGAGGTCAAGGTCAAAGGTCATCAACCATGGTATGTGACACAGAGCCTTGATATTATCTACCCACATATCAAATATCAAAACGCTACCTCAAAAAATTTTAAAAAGTACAGCCCGGACATGAATTTGTCATTCACAAAGCAATGATGTGACCTTAAGGTCAAAGTTCAAGGTCAATAACCATGATATGTGACACATCCCCTTGATATTGTCTTACCACATTCCAAATATCAAAAGCCTACCTCAAAAGATTAAAAAGTTACAGCCCGGACATGAATTTGTCATTCAGAAAACCATAATGTGACCTTAAGGTGAAAATTCAAGGTCAAAGACCATAATATGCGACACATCGCCTTGCTATTATCTACCCACATTCCAAAAAGCAACAGCCAGCCTCAAAAGATAAAAAAGTTACAGCCCGGACATGAATTTGTCATTCAGAAAGCAATAGTGTGACCTTAAGGTAAAAGTTCAAGGTCAAAGGTGATCAATCACGGTATGTGACACATCCCCTTGATATTATTTACCCACATTCCAAATATCCAAATCCTACCTCAAAAGATAAAAAAGCTACAGCTCGGACACGATTAATTTTTGATGGACGCACGGACGGATGGACGTACAGACTTATCACAAAGTGGCGGGACCCTAAAACACTAAAAAAAACCTTCTGCTGGAGCTGCATTACTTCTGTTCCCTTTACTTTCCAATTAGCTTCTTCTTTCATATACTTCATTACATTAACTCCATTTCGTTTCATACTCTGTAAAGAAATATTGAGCTATGAAAATGTGTACATATTATGTGTACGAAGGTCAGGGAATTCTCATCGGACTCCTGTTTCCACTACCAATAAAAACTGAATGCCGCGAAAAACCTGAAATGCTAAAAATGGATTAGACAATCATATAACAAAACAAAATATAAATAATATAATACATTTTTTCCAGTGTATCATTTCTGTTTGTTAAAATGAAACCTTAAATACTCTTTGTGGGTTCTTTTCTTATAGGATTCAATGGATAATCTTTTATTATATGTTTGTGAGTGAGTTGGTCTTGTTGATATACCGATAAATCCAATAAAACCGGTGTTTAATCCTTATAATTCTTTAAAATTGCATTTAAGAAATTAATTTTCTTATTAAGGTATTCTCAATTCCATGTTTCTTGTGTATTTGGGTAGCAGGGATCGTCAACCTAACGTATGAATATTTTGTTGATTTTTACGTACTAAATGCTATTAATAAACCATCTTTTAATTTTAATAAATACAACTTAAATCTGTGACTTTATTTTCTTTATCGAACACAAGAAATAGTTTTAAATTTAACAAATCATTAACGTCAATTTATCATACAAATAATTTGTAATCGCCATCGATATTTAATGCCGCCATCTTTGTTAACATTTGTTAAGCTAAAAATAGTTCGGTCAACGTCATTTATCCACAAATAAAATTGATTCAACTTCATTTATCAAAAAATAGATATCGTTAAAAACCTCAACCGGAAGTAATCTCGCCCAATCAAATAAACATATTTCTAAATATGCAAATCATATTAGAATTATAATTAAATCAACTTGAACTGTTTACATAAAGTGACTGATATGTAAATAATATGGTATACAGTATATGGATATATGCACCTCTTCTTGTTCTGTTATAAGTTCTTCAGATTCCACCTACAAACATAAAAATGAAACAATACAAAAAGATCAAGAACGCTATTTTGGTACAGTTAAACTATAAGAACATACATATACTTAAAAAAAGGATTTAAAAAATTTAATTCTAATAACTGGTTAATTCTAGTGATTAAGGTTCCGAATTGCAATGTTCACAAGAAATAGACAAGTTTCTGCAATTTTAAAGGAAATAATTAAACATAACAAATTGACGAATAATATGAAATTTATGACTGGTTATTTAAAAATATATATATTTTTGAAAGCACATATGTTTTGTGGATTTTAGAGATACAACAGGTATATTTATAAAAATCATTGAATAATTTGATAGTTTCATTTTGTTTAATTTTCCACGTGTTTAATGCGTTTCTCTGAAACCGTGGAAAGGGAGACTACTCAACAAAAAACTAATAATATCTAAACGCTAAAGGAAAACGAACACAATAAAATATACGATATTATATTTTCCTTTTTATTCTCATACCGACCACCAACATAAATCAAATCTAGGTTTGGTGGACCACCACTGTCAATAAGATTCAGTCACATACTACCCCTATGTAAAAAATATAAACTGCCGTCCACCGTTTCTGAGAAAAGCTTGACGAAAATTCGTACGTATGGATAGACGGACGGACGTGAGTAAAACATAATGCCCCCCGACATGTCATCACGGGGGCATAAAAAATTTGAATTGGCCCAAGTCAAAAACTACAAATTGGATTGTGCTGAAAATTTAACTTGATCTTCATTTTATAGTACTTAACCTAATCACTTGTGCAAAATTTAAACAAATCTTTTGATGCGTTTTCAAGTTGTCATCAATAAAACAACGAGGCATGCACAGAAGGACAGAAACTCATATATATACGGAGAGTGTAAAAAGAAAGTAGAAGTAAAGCCATATATACTGCAATTTACCATAAAAAAGTTCTTTGTATACTAAACAATACAAGTGCGGACACAGAAAAATATCTCTCCTGCATTCTGCATCAGTAACGATGGTTACAGAGAAATGGACCAAATAAAAAAATTTAACATAGTCACTGGACCATGAAATTTAGGTCATGGTCAAGTGACACCTACCAGATACTCATGTACTATTCATCAGCAACATATATACCAAATATTGTCATCTTTCCATGCATGGTTACAGAGGAACTGACCTAATCCAAAAACTTTAACGTAATTGCTGCAACGTGAAATTGAGGTCAAGGCCAAGTGACACATACCAAACAGTCACGTACTATTCATCAGCAACTTATATACCAAATATTGTCCAGCGACTTTCGGGCTGTAGAAACCAAAACTGCAAATCATCATCGAAAGTCAAGATGAGACCAAAGGTGAAATAAAATATTTTTTTTATTTAAAATACAAGTAAAATTCCACTGTTTCGAATGCACTGTCACATGATGAATTTGATTAGGTATAAAGTCCATTGTAACCGTAACCACTGATTTATGTATTATGCAATATTTCAGTTATATTCAGGATATTTCTAAATTGAAAACCTGCACTTGTGCCAAGAATTTTTAAACTGTCCTTTTTACCATTTTCTTCATTTTGTTTTCTTGTGTTGACTCTAGATATATGTAAAAAAATTGGAAGTCAATCCCAGATATCTCTGAAAGTTAAAAAAATCAACGGCTTTTTAACAATATATGTTTGTTTGTTTGTTTGATGGTGTTTAACGCCAATTTCAGCAATTTTTCAGCTATATCATGGCGTCCAGTTTTTATTGAGGGAGGAAGCCGGAGTACCCGGAGAAAACTCCCGACCTGCGGTAGTTTAACAATATGAGTTAATTGCAATTATTTCCGTAGCATAATGTCAGTTAGCATACCTCTTTTAGCCTGTTTTTTTCTGTCAACTCCTTTGAATTATCCAGAACAGAATCATTTTCACTGAAAAAAATATGAATAAATCAAGAATACAGTTGATTCATGTGATACTATATATTTATTTCCCTTTCTAAAGATACAAAAATTTGTTCACCCTAGAAAAGTCCTAGGGAAATACAATTTCTGAAGGTGAACAAAGGAGTTGGTTCATTTTCTATTATTTTTAGCCTCATATTTGGTGAAATATAAATAATCTTCTGTATCATCTATTTTCACTTTTTATCATTCTAATATAACATATCTTCATAAAAATATATCTGGATGTTTTGTATGGGTCGCAAGCTAGCGAAAATCTACTTCGTGTATCTCAATTTGACGAAATTCTTGCATTGTAAGTAATTTATGCACACTTCTCATAAACAAGTGTGGACACAGAAAGATGTCTCGCCTGAATTCCGCATCAGTAACGAAAAAAAATTACGTCATAAGCATTACGTAAATAGCAATAAATTGTTATCATTTTTGTCACTGGACAATAAAATTGAGGTCATGGTCAGGGGACAACTACGAGACAGTCATGTACTAATCATTAGCAATCTATATACCAAATACTTTCATCCTACCATGCATGGTTACAGAGGAAGTGCCCTAATCCAAAAACTTTAACATAGTCGCTGGACCATGAAATTGAGGTCAAGGTCAGGTGACACCTACCAAACAGTCATGAACAATTCATCAGCAACCTATATACCTAATATTGTCATCCTACCATGCATGGTTACAGAGGAACAGCCGTAACCCAAAACCTTTAACGTAGTTGCTGGACCATGAAATTGAGGTCAAGGTCAGGTGACACCTACCAGACAGTCATGTACATTTCATCAGCAACCTACATACAAAATATTGTCACCCTAACATGCGTGGTTACAGAGGAACAGCCGTAACCCAAAAACTTTAACGTAGTCGCTGGACCATGAAATTGAGGTCAAGGTCAGGTGGCACCTACCAGACAGTCATGTAGTAGTCATCAGCAACCTATATACCAAATATTGTTATCCTACCATGCGTGGTTACAGAGGAACTGCCGTAACCCTAAAACTTTAACGTAGTCGCTGGACCGTGAAATTGAGGTCAAGGTCAGGTGAAACCTACCAGACAGTCATGTACTAGTCATCAGCAACCTATATACCAAATATTGTCATCCTACCATGCGTGGTTACAGAGGAACTGCCGTAACCCAAAAACTTTAACGTAGTCGCTGGACCATGAAATTGAGGTCAAGGTCAGCCTACCAGACAGTCATGTACTATTCATCAGCAGCCTATATACCAAATATTGTCATCCTACCATGCGTGGTTACAGAGGAACTGCCGTAACCCAAAAACTTTTACGTAGTCGCTGGACCGTGAAATTGAGGTCTAGGTCAGGTGACATCTACCAGACAGTCATTTACTAGTCATCAGCAACCTACATACCAAATATTGTCATCCTACCATGCGTGGTTACAGAGGAACTGCCGTAACCCAAAAACTTTAACGCAGTCGCTGGACCTTGAAATTGAGGTCAAGGTCAGGTGATAGGTGACTGTCTGGCAAGTACTCATCATAAGCTACCTCTGGACCAAATTTGATGGACCTAGGGCTTGGGCTTACAAATGTATGAAGCAAGATGTCCAAGTGTTTAAGCCGCCGCCGGATTCCCATACATGGTAGAAGTATCCTAAGACTATGAGACTATAGAGTTGTAAAAAATTCTTGCAACCGGAAGTTTTCAAGTTAATCTCCAAGGTCTACGCAACATCGCAAAAATCTCCGTTGTAGCAGAAAACAAAACTGCTTCTAGGTATCAAGAATGTAAATTTCGTTAACGAAAATAACTGAAAACAACTTCAAATGTTTTTCCTTTAATAATGTATTTTTTTCTGTTTGGAGGATATTTTCTTTCCTCCATTTTGACTCGACTTCTCGGAAGTTATCGCAACTACAAAACTCAACACAAGAAGAAAATACAGACGAAATGTGTTTTTTTCAATGTTATATTTATAAAACATTTAGTTTTAACCAAAGTATTTTAATTTTTGATGTTATTCAAAAAACGTGCAACGATAGTTGACTTGAATTATTTTTTGTCTGCTTCTGACAGGCGATACTTGACGTGAACTGATATTTGCTGCCATGACTTGTGATCGTCTGCCGTGGACATTCGTCTGTTGATCCTGGTTCATAAAAACAAACCCAATCTTGTTGATTGGTAAGTGTCAATTTCTTACTTTATGATTGCACAATTTGTACATGTTTCCAACTGAATTTTAAACAGACATGTGACGTTGTTCATTCAGCCTCTGCCGCAGGCAGAAGAATTTTCTGCCGTTCTTGCTGCTCGTATCTAGGTAATGGGAAAATAATGCTTTGCATGTCTCTATCCCGATCTTACCATTTAACTGAATTTAAACAGCCAAAATAAAAAAGTGACAATTTACTTAAAAGGTAATCTTTCACCTGCTCACCCTTTCTGTTATTGGTCGATGCGTTAGCGACCAATAACAAAAGGGGGTAGCAAGTGTAAGATTTAATTTTAATTATAGATTGAAAAATTGAATCATAAGTCTAATAACCAGTCTACTATAGTTAGCAAGTACTTCCTGCCATTTAGCTATCATGCAGACAACCAATATTTTTACCTTAAGTACCCGTCCCTGTTTACACTAGTAAAGAGGCTGGTAATACTGAACTATACCTTGATAATTTTCACACATTATTTCGTTCTAATTGTATTTTAATATAATTCTACTTATGTCTTACGTGTTTTATAGATTACACTGCATTGTTGATTAATGTGCTTTTTTCAAATAAACTGATTGATTGATTGATAATTCAAATGAAAAATTGTGTTTTTGAAGAAATAGCTCTTGTTCAGCTTGTACATTTTATTAATAATGTTATGATTTTATTGTTAAATCTTAATTGTATGTTTTTCAGAAGCAAGACACAGAATTATCAATCCTGGAATTATAGTCACTTGTTTGCAGAACCTACACATACATAAAGTTGGGAATACAAATACTGAAACTGATTGTTGGACTAGACAATTGGCCACAGTTTGACGGCATCAACATAAATGAGACAAATGAACAATGTGTCAAATTGGCCCTTTTAAGGGCCACCAAAGTTATTCAAAAAGAACCTAAATTGAGTGATGCAATTTTGTAAACAAAATTATTATAAAGCAGTATTTTTTAACAACTTCATAAAATTGCTATCACATTAAACAATACCATTCTAAAATTTTGCCAAAATGTTTAAAAAAAAAATGCACTACTGTAATCAAGGCAACTGAATAAGTGAGCACTGAAAGACAAAAATCCATGAAATGAATTAGAAGCCATGACAAAGCTTTATTTTGTGGTTTCTATTTTTATTAAGGCCAATGCCCTATAGTCATCAGTCGGTCTGTCCGTCTGTCTGCAACTAATCGTGTCTGAGCTATAAATTGTTTATCTTTTGAGGTAGGCTTTTGATATTTGGTATGTGGGTAAATGTAGATTATATCAAGGCGATGTGTCGCATACCATGGTTGATAACCTTTCACCTTGACCTCAAGGTCAGCTGGACCTACAAAGATGGATTCCATCTCTGAGACTGATCTAGTTTTTACTGTTCTAAACCAAGTGCAATGTACAGAGATAGTTTAACCAGGCTCACAGTTAATAACTGATTATTAATCAGCTGTTGTTGCTATGTTATGCTTAAAAACATTAATCTACAAGAAAATTTACAAGACACTTTCTCCTAAAACTTTCAGAAAGTTACCAGATCACTGGGATATATATCAGTTGTGGTCCATCAGTGCAGTGCTAATTTTAACCACTGAATTTAAACCGTTTTTATTTTTCTGTTCTAAATGGCTCACAAATGCAAAGTGTAATTTTTTTATTTCAAAATTTTTGTCTTTCTTTGGATTGTAAGTCCATGGGTGAAAAATAAGTTTCTCATGGCGTACAGTTTTTATTGGAGGATGATGCTGGAGTACCTGACCTTTAGCAGGAAAACTTTCAATCTTTGTCAACTAAAATAGCAGTTGAGCACTGCCTACATTGAAAGTCTACTCTTCAAACTCTGTGTTCCAGAAAATTTACAGGTGTGACATTAGTACCATCCCCAATAGTGACAGGAGTCTCTTGCTTGCTTCTCCCTTTATGGCATTAATGAAATAAAATGAGATATAGTATAATTGTATACAATTACAAGGATGGTTGGTTGGTTTGTTTGAATGTTTATAGCCACTCAGCAATTTTTCAGCTATATCGTGGCATCCAGTTAAAATTGGGGAGGAAGCTGTAGTACCTGGAGAAAAACCAGACCTTTAGTAGGAAAACTAGCAATCAATGTCATATAAGATAATAAATGCAGTCAAGTGCACCCTACCAGCAGTGAGACTTGAACCCATCACATCATGGTTGACAGACCATGTGATCAATAGTAGACTAACCATGTTAACCACTCGGCCACACTGAGGCCCCCAAGGATGGTTGGAATTTTACTATGCAAAATTTATTTTGGAGGAAATTATGGATTTTTATGCCCCTGCGACGATAAGTCGGAAGGGGGGGTGGTATTAAGTTACCATTGTTTTCAAATATTTTAACACATTACCTGAGCTAGTTATATCCCTTGGATGTACACATTACTTTTCAAGTTAATAATTAGATATTATTATCTCATTTGGGGGGGGGGGGGGGTTTGCACATAACATAAACATTGCAGATGAATTATTTAGCAATCGTGGTTCAAATTAAGGTAAAAACGTATTATACTATAGAAAACTTAAAAACAGGGACAGTCTATATACTAAGACTACGTTCTATAGACTGTCACTGCCTAGGATCAATATTGAAGGAATATCGCTCGCCTGATAGGTCACACCTATTTAAATATGAGCCCAGCTGTGAAAAGCGAAAGATGTCTAGGCCTGTGCTCTATCTAAAAAGATTATCATTATTTAAAAACTATGCAATCCATACGAAATTGCGTATTCTCGTTCGTACGGCGATTTTGTTATTTACATTTGTCATGGCAATGAAAGTGACAATGTCGTCCCAAATAACGACCTCGGCATACAGATGTTTTTGCTGGATGTATTATTTATTCCTATTTGAGTAAGTATGAAAATTATCATTGTTCAAGGCTTACTAAGTATCAAGAAAGCTACCCTGGTGGCGTTTTAAATGTGACAGTCAGTGAGCATATGATTTCCGGTAAGATCAGCGAGATCAATTGATGAATGAAAACAAACAGCTCACATATTTTGAAAAAAAAACAATCTTCAACCATATTTCAGGTAAGATTGTCGGTTGAACAATTAAAATTTATTCTGATTTTCTTTTTTTTCTGCACATACTAGGCGATCGTAATATTGGTGTAAAAATGTGTGCCAGTATTGACATTTTTTTATACAATATTTGTTCCATTATTGTAAGTAATGAACAAGTCTTTTTGAAATAAATATCTATCAATACTCAAAGGCAATTAATGCAGTTTATTATTTTATGGGCAATAACAGAAACACGACAATCAAGATTGATTAAATTGAATTAATTTTAATAACCAAGAACATCAAACATGTAATATGACCATAAATAAGAAACTTTCTTATTAAGAAATTAGGAAGTCTATTGTAATCGGTTATTCATGTTACTTAGAGTTAGAGAATTAGAAACTAACAAGAAAAGCACATAAAAAGCACTAGACCAGCACCTGAAAGCATGTTAAACCATGAGCTTTGAAAGCGCATACCACCAGACCTGCAGTCCATTTCACAAAAAGTCGTAAGTGTAAAATCAATCGTAAGTGTTGGAAGATCAAAGGGAAATCAATTGTGATGTCAGCACTTACGATGTTTATTACACTTACGACTTTTTGTGAAAAGCACCTTAAAGTATGTTAAAGCAAACTTACATGTGGTATCATAGCTGGTAATATCGTCTTTATTCCCCGACCTCCCTAAGTATATGTCTATTATAGATAGAATAAAGATTATCATACACCGACACAAAAACAACAACTTTAAAAACTGGTCTACTCGGGGGGAACTAGATAATGTTGAGATATATGACAACTCCAGTCCTTTACAAAATATAACAGATATTTTAATTGTTACACTGTTTTAGACATACAGTTAAAGCTGTATAAACCGGCTATCTATGGGTCCAAACAATATGGTCGGTTTGGACAGTGGGTTTATTCGGATTTTTGAAAATCACAAGAAGTGAAAATAAAAAAGAAAGGAGTGAAAGACGACAGACACCTGTGATGCACACTCGTTTTATATTTACTGACTACATGAAAGAAATGTAATAAATATATATTTAATAACAGTTACAATACACACTGCTGTTTTATTTCTATATACGAGAGTAATAATTTCTCAATAGTTTAGCGAAAAACATGTCAAGGGTTCCTTGTTTTTTTTCTTCGCACCATAGTGTCAGTGATGCATTTAGGCAAAAGAAACTATAGGTAACAATTATCTTTACTGCTTGCAAAATTTATCATGTGTGTTATGTGTCGTAGCATATCCTCATGTGAAAATTCAGATCCTGCGTTGTCTATTTCTGTCTTTTTTACATCATCACTTTCTGTTTAACTGACGCTTTTAGGTGTGCTCTGCATTTTTTACTTTTGAAAATTATTGGTTTTCAAACCTTTATTTTATTTTGGTTCATTCGTTAAATTCGCATACAGGGAGACCTCACAAGTCAGGTAAATTACCTTGTTTGGATAGCGATCGATTGATTAATATATACATCTGATCATTTAAAAATCCCTTTAAACAGGTAAATTGTAATTGAGAAATGTGTATTGGAACTGGACATAAGGGTCATAATTCGGAAAACACGATGTCCGGTTTAAAGAAGTTAAATTAACGAAGGACTTTAAGGGGAGAAAATCGGACCTAAATTTTCGGTCGGAATCGACAAGGAACTGGTTTATTAAGGGGTCAGTGTTAAAAGGTTTTACTTTATAAATTAAATAACGCTTTTTGTTTGCAATGTTTCATTTTATTTCCATGTCATTAACTAGATTTAAAAACTGACAGTATTGATAACAATAATAAGAATTGAAAAAAACAAGTGGTGGGCGGTATTACCGGTATACCGATATATTGCGATTCTAGTCTCGATCACCCAGACGCATATATAATAGCGTCTGGGATCACCTTGTTGTAATTCGCTACCAATAGGTGGAGACAAAACAATGATTCTATTTTTAAAGCCCTATTTTTAAACCAGGAAAACCATGCATACTTATAATATGACGTCACATTCAGATTCACTCTTGATTGTGCACAACAATAATATTTGTATAATTAATTGATAAAGTTATATTTTATAAAAATATTCAAATGTAAGCTTTGGCACAATTTGTTATACACTTCTCGATATGAACGAAGTAGTTTTTTAGATAATAAAAATATCATCTAATCAAAAATTACGCCCAGTTTTCTGCGTAATGGTAACGAGTTCAATATAGAGATGAATCCAGACGCACAAATGTAATTAAGCGTCTGGATGATCGAGACTATTGCGATTCGGGTCATTGGCGATAAGCCGTATTGGTACGGCCTAAGAATACCGGTATGTTCCGGAAAATTCGTAAGACTCTGTAAATTGTAGTCAAACTCTTAAAAAATGTTGATCGTTACTTTATTTACGTAAATTACCCTTTTTTAAGTTGTTTTCTTGCTTTTTAATACGTTTAAATGCCAGTTATCAGCACTTTCCCTAAGCACGTTTGTGTAGATATTTTACGCATAAAAAACATTTTGACTCCCAAAAATATTGTTCAGAGCGTCATCATACACTAATTTTTTTAATAGGCGTAAAACCCATCAGCGTGTGTAGTTTACCGTAGACAACGATTTTAGATAAATACAAACATCTGGTATCCTTTGTCTAACGAAAAAAATTATTTGCAACGGTAACCAGTTCGTTACTTCCAAAAATCCTCGGACTTGATGTTCAACTCTGATGACAAAGTTTTGTATACGAATGGAACAATACGTTTTTTAACTTACTTGATTACGGCAACACTTTTAACTTATAAACAGTCAATTGGCGATGATAAAATGGATAAGATTGTTCCAAATGAGCATGACTAGAACAATTTGATGCAGGATCGAAGTTAAAAGTAATTTCAGCGCACCATCATGATAAAATACTACGAAATGCAAACTTTTTCAAAGATCGGCTTTGGAATTACTTAAGAGTACTTGCCAAAATATATTATACTATTTGGATTTCAATATGTATTAAAGTTTCAACAGTTGCTGCTATTTTCAGCTGGTCAATAGCTCTACAGACCTTTCGTAGTTTTGTTAAAGAAAAAACATATAACAAAAAAGTCAGCTGTGTTTCCAGAGTAGTCACACCAAAAACGTGCATTCTTTTTTTTTAAATTCTGGTTTTTATTTAATTAAAAGAATAATATACACGTTATGATACTGTCAAACTTTTTTTGCATAAACAATAATTGAATCATTTTTATTAGGACATTTTAAAACAAAACAATTCTTTTTTAATACACAAGATATGCATGCATTATTTCAGAGGAATACATTTATGCAAACATTATATTACAATATTAAATGTAATTTAAGGTAGAAGTATTTTTTGTTTACTCTCATTTACAACATTGTTTGATAACAGTTTTTTGTTATCAAAACTGAATCATACAAATGACCCTTGAAAGTAAATTGTATTTGACTCCGCCAACACAGATGCAGAGGGTCATTTACCCTAGATATTAGAAATCGATCAAAAACTCTGAGCTATTATAACTTTAATGCATGCACAATTGCACAGGGAATGTACCCAATCCCAGAATAGTTTGTTAATACTAGTAATATCACTCTTCCAAAAGCACTATACCAACGCAAAATGGGGGACACCTACTTCAAATAAATGTATAAGATCCTTACGATATATCGCGATACGTATCGTAATACGGCAGGTATGTATCGCGATATATCGTGATATGCTTTGCTCGGCGATACTCCTCTCTAAAAAACTCACAATACTGGAATACATTTTTATTCAGCTGGTTTTATCATCTACTGTACATGCAGTATATCTTTTCTGGGGCCATTGACAAAACAAAAAGCTGTGGACTTTGGTCCTATTATGTTGGAAATTGCTGGGTGTTCTCTTATATGAGGTAATTAATTTTCTCATTAACACTTAACATCTCATAACAAAGAAGGGATATGGTAATAAACTCTAAACAGTACTTTCTCTCTTTTTGTCCCCTATTCCCAAGTATATTTATGATATAATGTATTGTCTCACTGGTGAACTTAACCTTATAAAAATAGGTACATTTACTGGCACTGGCTTGCCTAAAATGTGGGAATGTCTTGACTTGCCTAACATATGAATTTTCAAACAAAAGTGTGAACTTCCCTCAAACTAATTTGTTAATGTAAACATTAAGCTTATGTATAACTTATACTAAGCAAATGCCTTCCAAACATGCTGGGGACTCTGTGGCCTATAGCAAGTGGTTAAGGTAGTAAGTCAACTACTATTGACACTATTGCTTTTTAACACTGAGGTTGTAGGTTGGAGTCTCACTGCAGGCTGGGTGTACTCGACTCCAATCTTAGGGTCCGGGGTTTTCACAGGGTACTCTGGCTTCCTCCCCAAATATGATACTATTTTGAGGATCACTAAATATGCCTTTGTATTTTACATTTGCAGATAAATAACTTTCAAGATATATGTGCAAGAAAAAAACTTAGAATAAAGATCTGCAAAATGGGTAGCCAAAGAGGACTTAGATCTTCAATTCGCTGAACTTAATGAAGACCACTTATAGAACTTTGACACTTGGTGTTTATCAACTGAAACTTCAAGAATAAATAGATGGTGATTCTACCATCTTTCTTTATAAGGATGAACAGAATTTGTTGTGTTTCAAAATTCAGAGCAGACACGTTACTTCAAAGCAATACTTTATCTGGATCAAATATTCAGATACAAATGTCGGACTGGCCAGATCTTGTGTAGTAGGTGTATGTGCTCACGTGGCTGCCATAATTTGTTATTTATGTGGTGCATGGGAAATAGGGCATTCTAATCATGATTTAGTGTTTTTATGTCATATGCCAATGACCTTCCTCTGACTAACGACATAAAGTTTTAAGTTTTGCTAGAATGATAGAAGAGTAAACATTTTATTATGTCCTGCAATAGCTCATAGTTAATCTTGATTTGTTTACAACCAATTTCAACCCTCAAAAATCTGTAAAAGTATTGTAAATGGCTTTTGCAATCTAAATGTGCATTAATATGGAAATAAAACTTACAAGCCATGTCTTGCAATCATATGCAACGGTTTTCATGTTTAATACGTTAATTTCAGAAATCTTTGGTTTTTTCGGTTTACAAATCCCTTTTTAATAACGCCCAAAAATGTGTTATGTGTCATCATGGGCATTAAAATTCCTATTAATATGGAACTTTATCTAAAATAAAACTTATATGCCATTTCTTGCAATCATATATTGCTGTTTCAAAGTTTTATTGATTGTTTTTAGAAATCAATGAATTTTGTTTTTAAAAAAATAATCCCTTTTTATGTTTTTAACCCCAAAAAAATATGAAATGTGTTGTAATTGGCTTTAAAAACCTATAAATATGAAAACTAATCAAACCTAAAATAAAACCTTTAATACATATATATATTCTTACAATCAATTTGAAAGTTTTATTAATTTTTTCTAGAAATCCATGAATTTTGTTTAAAAAAACACTTTCTACCTAAAACAAAATATGTTTATGTGTTGTAATTGTATTAAAATACATTTTTGGTATGAAAACTTTACTTGAAATAAAAGTTATTTGCTTTTTCTTGCTTTCATATATTTTTGTTTTTAAATTTGATTCATTTTTATGCCCCCGCGACGACATGTCGGGGGCATTAAGTTTTACTCATGTCCGTACCAACTTCCGTACACATTTCCGTCAAGCTTTTCTCAAAAACAGTACATGATAATAATTTGAAATTTGGCAGGGGGTTCAGTATCACATGTTGTACGTTCTAAACTACTTCCTGTTTAGGACTATCATTTAACGGGGTCATCTGTGTCCCATGGACACATTCTTCGATTTTTTCCCCAAAATTTGTGATTTTGTCACCAGAAACAGCTGATTTGCCCCAAAAAATTAGGCAAATTGAGAAAAATGCAAATTTCTTTATTTCAAACATCATACAACATTATTCTACCAGAATATTACAAAAAAAGTTATTTTCGAAATGGGGCCAATAATTGGCCCTTATTGAACCTAGCCATTTCATATCCCTATTTAGAAAGGGAAATGAATGTTTTATTCCACTCTATATCATTAAAGTGCAGACTGCACTGATGGAAAGATTGCTTTGCAAGTATTGTATGAGATTCCTACCTCATGTTTAATGGAAAAAAATCGAAGAATGTGTCCATGGGACACAGATGCCCCCGCTAAATTATAGTGCCAAACAGGAAGTAGTTGTCTGATAGGTATAAAAGTCGCTTACGACGTACAACTTGTGATATTGAACCACCCTGCCAAATTGTTCTCATGTACGGTTTCTGAGAAAAGCTTGACGGAAATTCGTAAGGATGAACTGACGTACCTACGGACAGACGGACGGTCATTAATACAACTTAATTCCCCCTCCCCCGACATGTCGTCGCCGGGGCATAATAAAACAAACTAATGCAAAATAAATCTTTGCAATCCTCATGATTGAGAACCCCAGCTGCCATATGCCTTGAATAGCAATGTCCAGGTCTTTGCTGTTGGAAACTCCAAAAATAATTCTGGTCGAAATGTTAAATGTCAGGTGCACAATTCCACCATTTGACAAAGGGTTCTGCAAAAGTTTCATCAAATCCCATTCAATGGTGCAAGTAGTTGTGAATAAAAGATAGGCATACCCTACATCAAAGAGTGGGAAATCCTAAATATTATTCCATGGAAAATATAAAATAAAGTAAAAACCCTATAAAACTGTAAAGAAAGTGTATATCGTGCTATTTTAATGGTGCATGTGGTAGCCTGTGGTAACCTGTGGTGTCGTGTTGTAAAAAGTCACACCCCTCAAAAAGAAGTAGTTAATCCTAGCTTTAGACGAGTGGATCTTAGATGTATGCAGGGTTGGTGAATTGGTTGTACTTGCCGACTGACGGTCAGCCTGCAAGGAATGTGAACTTCCCCTTTCTCAGCAAAACTGTGTACTAAAATGTGGGTGTCGGGTCGTTTCGCCCCGATTACCTATTCGTCCTGGGTCAAGTTGCACGGATCGTTTCGCACCTATAAATAAATACAATGTGTATCTTTAAACAATAAAACTGATTAACTAAATAATAGTTCGCAAAATTATACAATTATAATGTCATTTGTTAATCACTTTCAAATATTAATTATCATTTTTTAATGTGATGAAAATTCGCAAGAATAATATATAAATATGTGCATCACCAGTGGCAATCATTTCAAACTCAACCTTCACGATGTCTATTCTTTGTATTCATTGTAATGATCCTGTACGACCAAAGCAGAACGCAATCACTTTGACACATGTGATCTTCAAATGGCAGCACCGTAAATGCCAGACGGGTATAACTGTAGAGCAGTACAGATTAGCCTTTAGAGACATAATAGAGCTAAACTTCACTTTATTTTGTTAAAATAACTGACTTCATTAAATAAATATATTTAACATTTGTTTGTTTTTTCTGTATTATGATAATAATTTAAAGATCAAAGAGTAAAAACATGTACCAACATACTTAATCCATTAAGGTAATGCTCTTCAACAAAAATAAATGGTAAATTATTAAAGAAACCATAACACAGCACACGTTATGAAAAAATATATCATATAAAGTAAGGGGCGAAACCGGGTTCGGGGCGAAATGACCCATAGGCGAAAGGGATTCGGGGCGAAACGACCCGGATTCTAAAATGTGTAACACTTTAGCTGCTACAATAAAGCCTACATTTACTTTGAAAATAATTTGTGTAAACAGCAAATGCCAACATGTCAGCATACCAACAGAGAAACAACATGATGATGGCCATGTCTGAGGTAAAAATTGAAATATATATTGATGTAATATCTATAACATTATAAATTTTGCTAAACCGTCTCCATGGTGTCATGGGGAAAGTGAGAAGTTTATATTATACAATGACTGTTCACAGTCTTGTTTTACTTGGATAAACATGATAAAGAATACTCAATGTATGTAGGAAAAAGACGGCAATGGTTCAAATAAAAGAAAAGCAAATTTGGAAATGCTCTATGTATAAAACAAAAAAACTATTTATTGTACATACTCATACAGTACTAATGTTAATTTAATACTAGTAACATTAAGTCACAATACATAATTTCTTTTTTTTTCTTTTACTGGTTTCATTGGTTTTATATACAAACAAAAAAAAAGATTTTATATACTTGTACTTGTATACTTGGATATACTAGTACTGGTAATATATTATCAATAAAAATAATTGTAAAATTTTTGCTTATTTTCATTATTAAGCATGTACATGTAACACTTTTTCAATGACATTGACACATGTTATATTATAATTGTGTAGGTACATTGTAAATACAAAGTTTGCATTATCTCATAATTTTTATACAGAGGTTGTTTCCTGAGAGATATGGCAGTCTGACACTACATGTAATCAAAAAAATTTTTGGAAATCATATCCCACATAAATGATTACCATAACTATAAAATATAACCATATGGCCATCAGAAATGTTGAATGGTCTCATCATTAAGTTCTTTTGGTGGCACTAATTTTATGAATTTTTTAAGTCTATATAATTTTTTTGACAAACTTTTAGATCAGGGTTATAAGAATTTTTTCTCAGCTTCTGGCCATTGTAAAATTGGTTCAGTGATGGTAACTTTAGTAATAGTTGACGGTTTTTTAGGAAATTCAAATATAATGTCCATTTAATGCTAGATTGTTGTTGGTTTTTTGTTTTAATGGTTTTTAACGTTACTTTCAGCAATTTTTCAGCTATGTCATACAAATAGTCTTGTTGACATGTTAACATCTTATACATTCAAGTTCAGATTTTAAATCTTGTAGCAACACAGATTTAAATTTAAACCCTAGGCAGTGATGCGTAAAAAGTAGGTCAAGCTAACCTGGAGGTCACTGTCCTACTTATTAACATTTATCTTGCTTCTGCATTTAAGTTCAGTGCAGATGATTCCATGTATTACAGTAAAGGCTTTTATAATACCGAATCTAACACTTCTAAATCTTTGACCACATTTAGTCAAGCATGGGAAAGGTAAAGGTGACCCAATTAGGCATTAATGCTAGTCTGACTGAGACGCATCAGGTTTAAGTTCAATAAATAACTGAAAATTGTAATCAACAATTTATAACTTACGAAACCTTAAACCTAATCATCAACTAGAAAGCTGTAACCTTTTTTGGCTAGATGCTGATTTACCTACTATAATGCAACTACAATGGGCTTAAAAAATCTATTGATTGATTGATTGATTAATGGTGTTTAACGCCGAGCAGCAATATTTAAGCTATATTCAGGCGATGAACATGAAATGGATGATAAAATGAACATGAAATGATGATGAATGAAAATGGGATGGGACACAAGGGAAAATAGTGGTAACGGATTTTAGATTGCCACTGGCAAATGGGAGGATGGATAGGGTCGGGCAATTTAGCCTCCTGTAGCGGGATCGAAATCCCCACTCATAGCGAATACTACAGCAGCGTTCTTTAACGTGCGAGGAAGGTGGCATTTTTCCCAACACGGTGCACTAATATGGTTTGCGGTCAGGTTTTCCGTATTATAGCCTGACAACCCTAGCTTGCAAGGGGTACCCCATTCAACCACCTGGGGCACACATCCCAGTCGGTCTTTAGGCAAACCGAACTGACACGCCGGTCAGGGTACTGGGCGCTATTTAGTCGCCTTTTACGACAAGCTAGCGCGACTGCGATCTATTCTTTTAGCCCCCCGGATCCCGCACGGGGCAAAAAATCTATTACTAAAGCCAATAGAGTACAAACGTGGACTGACTTTCACCTGTGCTGTACTCTCTACCAAGATGCATCTTTATGCAAATATAGATTATTCTATTATTTACCACAAGTACCTGAGATTTTGATGTAAAACCTAACCTTATTTTAACAATAGGTTCAACATTTCTCAGTCAAGTGAAAAATAGATTTTCTTTGACAAATTTTTAAAAAGTGCACATTTTCCAAAGAATGTATACAAATAAGAAACAATAAGTTGACCACTTTCTAGACATTTGTAAGGCTCTGTTACACATAGTTCACTAAGTGTGCTACACAAAATTAAATACATTTTTAACATAAGGAATGTTAACAATCATTTCAGTTGTCCTCAGTAGAAAACTAGAAGTGCTACAAATTTCATGTAGCTAACAAATAACTAAAACACTTTAATAATATTAACTAAAACTTAAAAGACTGAACTGGCTGGTATGAGCCTAATTCGCTCACCCTGCATTACACATTAAAGAAAAAATTAATTCTTAACTTAAATGTAATTTTCATTTTGCACAATGTTTACTTCCTAGTCAACATCCATTGAGAATATCCCAACCATCAAACCAATGGTACTTTCTCCAGATATCTTGACAAATATTTGCCTCACTGGAAAACCCTTAGTTTCTGCACCCAAAACCTGCAGTTACTCAGTGAGGCCAAATTTACAGATGGTCACAGATTCAAATTACCTTTGACACGATTAACCGCTTCCAAAAAATCGTATTCTGTCACCCATAGTGACAAGACCCAATTTATTAAGTTGTTTATCATCTAACATAGAACAAATTTCAATTGTATCGATACGTTGTTCTGCAAAATTGCTATATAGAGATGAGAGATTAGAATCTTCTATAACTTTCCATACGGAATCCGAATCCATTTCATTTTAAGAAACACGTGCGTGAACTAAATACCGGATTAAAATTTCCACATAACGTAAAGACAAAACCACCACACGTAAAGATAAAACCACCAAACGTAAATAAGAATCCACCAAACGTAAAGATAAAACCATCACACGTAAAGATAAAACTACCAAACGTAAAAAGAAACCACCAACCGTAAATAAGAAACCACCACACGTAAAGATAAAACAACCAAACGTAAATAAAAAACCACCACACGTAAATAAGAAACCACTACACGTAAAGATAAAATCATTAAACGTAATTAAAAAACCACCACACGTAAATAAGAAACCACCACACGTAAATAAGAAACCACCACACGTAAATAAGAATCCACCACACGTAAAGATAAAGATAAAGATAAAACCACTATACGTAAAGATAAAACCACTAAACGTAAATAAGAAACCACCACACGTAAAGATAAAACCACCAAACGTAAAGATAAAACCACCAAACGTAAAGATAAAACCACTTAACGTAAATAAAACACATCACATAAGACAGTTTTGGCTTTCCATGCTGAAATGTTATTTTTCTAATGAAAAGTTACTGCGATTAAAGGACGAACAAAAGCACGGACAGACGGACGCACTACTACTACTACTACTACAGCAGCAGCAGCAATCAACAACTACAAAAAACAGGACCAATTATAGCAACTACATGCATTCGCAATACTGTGATGAAGATAACGATGCTGCTACTCCTATTATAATATATAATATTAGTGTAGTGACTTGACATAAACACAATGTAAGAACGAGACTTAGAAACGCGGAAAAGGCAAGGAGCCGAGTCCTTATATTGTGTTTATGTCAAGTCACTACGCTAATATTGATGATGATGGGGGTTTTAACGTCCTGCACTGATAAATTAATACCCTCGGTCGGACGGTTGTTAGTGTTAGTAGTCCATAGACTCCCCCATGGTGGTTTTATCGAAGCCCGGCCTTCGGGAAACCTTGTCAAAAAACTCGGCAGCATATGTTCTACTAGCGGCCGGGCTGCTCCGATGTAACGCTGGCCTACTCCAGTACCCCACATGGGTAGGAGCGTTTCCGCACTCTGACCTATCGTCGAAGTCTAACATCTGCAGAGTGTACACTAATATTATTGCATATCAGTAATAAATTAGTACATTTGATTAGCTAACTACCGATCAGCTGACATAAAGAAATGCGAAAAAACCAGCGGTCCGATTTTCTCCTATGGCCTGATAGCTAACAGTCCATATAAGAAAATCGGACCGCTAGCTATGGATTAAATTTTACAGTTATTTCCCTTCCTTTTTCTTTTTTCAATGAATGGCTAGTAAAATATCAACACACTACACGGAAAAATACTTGATAAAGAAAAAACGGACCTTTAATCCAAAAAAAAAAAAAAGAAAAGAAAAACCGCAAAAATTACTTGCACAAATTGATCAATGTATTTATGATTCTTCAGTGCAATAATAACAGAATAGTTGATGTTGCTGATGGCAAAATTAAAAAATTTGGACAACCCTCGGGTCGTGACATGGACAGTCCAAATTTCTTATATGACCCTTGCATTCAGCTCGGACCATATATCAGTTTCTTGGTCCATATCGCGACCCCGTGGACAGTCAAAATTTCTGAATAAACAGAAATTGAAATTGGTATGGATGATTTCTTTGGAGTACGTAACCAAGTTTTACACGATATATAGCTCCGCCCTCAAAACAAGATGATCTTTGTTACCAAAAATAGAACATCTTTTAAAAGCAGTTTCAACTTTACTCTTTTTTCTTGTGTGTATATTCGAGTATTATATTTAATTAGAATCAAATAAATTGAGCGATGTAATTTTAAGTGACACATTTATGTTTTCCATCGAGGTAAACAAACTTGAATAACGGTCAATCATAATTTATAGTATAAAACATGTAAAATAATATTATTTTCATACAAAACATACCGATGTTTAATATTTTAATTTTAATATTTTGGATTTCGAGATGATTTTGAGTTTCGGACGGGTGAAATGTTCAACAGGTGCCATTATTATCTTATTGTGAATAATTGAGATACCAGTAAGAATTCACTGGAGAAAAAATATTTGTTAAAGGGATATCGCTGCAATAATACGATGGGCAATATCATTATAGTCAAAGCTAATTATTTTTCACGTAAAGCAATAAAAGCATAACAGTTTCCTTCTTTGTCGCTATATGTGTTGCAATTATTTTTATGCCATCTAAATTTATGCCAACCCGTCCACCTCTTATAATGAAAATTGAAAAGGAAAGACGATTCATTGGTTCATACTATTTAATTAGCATCCGCAGATTACAATATCCCATAATTATTATAGTAATAAAGTTGTTGTATAGGAATTTATTGGTGTATGAACGAGACGAAATTATTCACAACGAAGCAGATGTAGTGTTATAGTGCTCGGAGGTGGTGCCTATTTTCATATTAAGATATTAGGAGATGTTGATTTTTCTGCTGTTGGCAGAAATGCGCTTCCATAGGCAACGCTAATGGTACAGCTATTTTTAGCTATTTGGAAAGTTATCTATAGGATCGATAACCCTAGTAAAAGTCACCACCCTATTCAGTTTCTGCCAAAAATTTTATATACTTAGTAACTAATTAACTTGTGACTTTTAAGTATATTAGGGGTGGGCGGGGGGGGGGGGGGCTAGATATTAACAGTAAATTAAAAATAATAACAACATATAACAACAATTTACGTGAGAAAACTGAAAACAGTGAGTTCAAAAATCGAAAAGCAGATAACGGCAGAATCTTATCGAAGGGGATACAGCGAGAAAATGCATACATTAATCAGTGTTTCCGTAGTAACTAGTATTCGATCCTTATGTATTCATAGGAAGACTCAATTACATTTAAAAAGTGGTAAATAAAATGATACAAATCTGTAAAGCAGTTAACATTGTTTTGACTATTATCAGAAAACATGGTTTTTATTTTCATTATAACAGTAAAGAACAATGTCAATTTTAGGAAAACAGATAACAGCTAAAGGTTGGAAAACAGTTAACAGTTGCTTTATTTAAAAAAAAACAGTGTAAAAATTTCCAAAACACGTTAACAGAAAAGATCTTGCTTAACCCCCCTCCCCCCAAATATACTGTCTTTTGCTCAACTAAATAGGATTTCAACTAGTACATTGCAATTTATGACATATGTATAGACAATTAAGTGGTCAGTATTCAGTTCGCTGGTAAATTGATAAATGTTCGTCTATAAAACAATGAACACTTCCATTCTATTTTCTTGAATTTTGGTACATGTATCGGCTAAGTTATTTTACCGTTGCTGTAAAAATTGGCTGCATGAAAATAACAAATTTATGGCTTTCTCTTGATAAAGGGGTTTTCTTGCAATAAAGTTTTAGCTTACAAATATCTGCAGATTAAACCCATAACTAACATAAAGCCAGGGACAGTCTATACTTGTTAGTGTAATAGACTGTCCTGATAAAGCTGACAATATAAATATTTTTATGTGGGTGGGATGAAGACAAAACAAAGTGGGGTGAAAAACACATCTGTTACTTGGAACGATAGATAACTTATGATGTTTAATTATTTTTTCGAATAAAAAACAACAACTAGCAAATAAAATCTTAATAAGGGATTATACAAGTTAGATCAAAGGGAGGTAATTCAAGATCGCTTTACAATCATTGAAGAGTTATCTCTCACCACGTGTTGAGCACGTGTTTTTTATTCGACAATATTTGAGCGTAATTCGCTCTGGAAATAGGCAATTCGCTTTTACCTCAATGCGATATTCTGTTACTGATATGATTGCAGATATAGGGAAAATTATTCAATAGTCCAGGAAAATTCATTTAATCGAGAAAAATTAATTTGAACAGAACCGGAAGTCTTATATTTTAAGATGCGACGGAATCTTTATGAAAAATTACGAAAACATGTAATAATTCCCATTACAGGTTCGTGTAACTTTCTGGATTTTTACACTTTTTTTGTAAATTTACGAAAAACTGTAATTTTTGTAGAAAAGTTACAATTTTATGTAAATTACATTTGTGTAAGTTTACAATTTATCGTAAATTTACAATTTTCTGTAATGGTCCGGACTGTATTACACGCCGATTATATACGACAACGCTTGCAACCTTCATTAGTACTGTTCGAACGGTTTAGTCCTGGTTTGCCCACATTTAATTTACTGTATAATCAATTAAGTTAAATAAACAAAAAGTCGATATGCACAGGGGTTGTCTTCATTTTAAGATTTAACATAATTGGTTATTACAGCCATTACATGTAAACTGGAGACAAAGTGAGGAAGGGTTTCAGCAGGAAAAATGTAAGCTTTATCAACAAATTTTCAAAGTTGCATAAAATATGAATATGTGAATCCTCTAACAGAATTAAACCATTGTGTAAAATTTCAGATATGTACTTGATGTAGTTTTTAAGTTATGGTCCAGAAACCACTAATTCAAGAAATTTTCTAACATTTTTTCTGTCACTGTGACCTTGACCTTAACGGATTTACCCCAAAATCAATAAGGTTCCTCCTCTTATGGTGTGTAACAATATACCAAAGTTTCATTAAAATCGGTTCAGAACTTTTTGAGTTATGGTCCGGAAACCACTAATTCAAGAAATTTTCTAACATTTTTCTGTCGCTGTGACCTTGACCTTGAACGGATTTACCCCAAAATCAATAGGGTTCCTCCTCCTATGGTATGTAACAATATCCTAAAGTTCATAAAATCGGTTCACAACTTTCTAAGTTATGGTCCGGAAACCAATTGTTGACGCCCGCCCGCCCGCCCGCCCAGCCGCCCGGCCGCCATCATCATAACAATAGCCGAGTTCAACTTCGTTGCAACTCGGCTAAAAAGATAATAGGTTTAATGACCATGAAGATCTATAGTCTGTTCTATTTTAATAAGTATATTCTCTATACAGAAGGAAAAGTTATTACACTACAATACAATTTGTTTAAAATATGATGATTCCATTCTCTTACTCAGTCTCCACGCAAAGAATTCTGGGTATCCTACGTCAACCACAATCACCTCTGCCATACCATTGGTTGACATTGTGAGACATAAATCTCATGGCGGATAGGCTTCGCGTACAAACGAAGTTTTTTCAATGTAAAACTATATCAAAATTGTAAAAACAGACTATATAAAAATAAATAAGATCTCCTATATTATTTTACAAACAGTGTTCTTTGTTTTCAAACGTCGCGGGAAGATAACAAATTTAGTCCCGCTGTAAATGGAGGATGACGTGTGGCAGAGGTTATATCTGGGAACCAGTTATGTTCTCTGTGCCGGAGAGTGTCTCTTACTGTGACTGTATGACAAGTAGCTTTGTCATCCTATATAATATATACAAAAATGCTGAATTAGATTACTGTTAGATTAATACGTATTGGTTACGAAAATTCCATCGTCACAAGCTAGTACACATGTACTATGTCTATGTCTACGATTTACCCCGGTTAATGAAGCTATATTTTTATATAGCGGATTTGGCTGAGGGGTCTAGACCGCTGGACCTAGTGCAAGCGAATTGGTGCCACAGTGTCACAACGGTGTGAGTTCGAATCCCGCTGAGGGTAAGAAAAAATTTGACGTGTTAAAAATCTAATTCCAACAATGTTTCAGAAATCCGCTGGATAGATATATTATATGGTTGTCACAATACTTAGACGTTTGTTTATATTATGTATATATATATATATATATATATATATATATATAAAGAATAGATGAAACATTCAAAATTGTTAATACAAAATATATCATATATTTTAACATTGTTACAATAAAAATTATCCTAGATGAATTAGATGAGATACTGCGTCGGCGTAGTCAATCACACTGATGACTCCTTCTTGGTAGCGAATCTTGAGTTGATGTAGTCTGTAATCCATGGTTCTGTATCGTAGTCTTTTTGTTGGTGGTCGTGTTCCTCCTGCGCCGTACTGGATGATAGTACATTCATTGTGTGCCTGTGTATTCTGTAAAACCATGACGATCTCGTAGATGTTGGGATGGGAGTGCTGAACTTTCTTCTCCATCTTGTTGTGCCATTCTTCCAGGTGGTTGTCCTTCTACCCAGTGCTCGGTAACAAAGTCTGTAAATGATGCTGTGTTGGGTAAGATATAGAGCTCCAGCAGTGGTAAGACACCATTTATCTTCGAGTGTATAATGTCGAATACTGTATTTGGTAGTCAAGGAAAGTTTATGATATTTGGTAGTATAGTGAGGTCTTGGATGAGTAGTAAGTAGGTGGTTGTTCTACAATCTTTCTTGTGTCGTCGTTCCATTCTGGTGTCCTCAGTTTGACCAGTTCTTCTTCATATATAGTGGGTATTGAGTCACTTCTTTCCGGGCTCGATCTTTCATAGTCTGGATGATCTTTGCAACTTCTATCTTTGCTGGGTTAGCTGGGTGGTTGTGTGTTAGACTAAACGTAACTATGTGGCTTTCGTGTGTATTAACTGTTGCTCTTCCTGTAGGTACAATGCATCTCCAATATAGTGGTTGGTTGCAATTATTCTAACCACGGTAAAGATAGCCATCTAGAATCAAGCTGTCTCTCCCGAAATTGTTCTGGGCAAATTTATGAGGTTGAAGTTAAAATTGGAATAATTTACTATGAAAAATTAACATACAATTATCATCCTTTAAAATTAAATCTGTTCTTTCTTAAATTATAAAAAAAACTGTATTTTGTTATATAAAATACCAATGAATTCTATTGTATATGCCATACTTTAATCATTTTAATTGTATAAAATACAAGCGAAAAATTAGACTATTTTCCAGAAATGAACTATATTGCTAAAACAACAAAACACCTTATGTTTATATATACCAGTAATTAAAAGTTGGCAAACCAATTTTTTATTATGGTATAAATATTGTCTGCAAAAATTTTTAGTTGCTAAGCTATAGGATTTGCTGTCTTACAGGAAAACATACATTCATTGAGTATTGTCGCCAATCTCAATATGAAGAGTTTTCTTTTAATAGCCATATTCGAATTTATTCGAATTACAGTCATTTCGTACCATTGCCATTTCGTACCCAAAATTACCATTTCTTACAATCGAAATGCCATATCGTACCATTACTTATTGCCATTTCGTACCATATGTAAATTAATTCGTACTATGTGTAAACAATTTTATACCAAGCGTAAAATTAAAAAAAACTTTAATGTATAAAACTAAATGAATACGTTTTACAACTACACTGAGTAAAATTTAGTTAAAAATCGTTAAATTACTCTAAAGAAGATATTTAATATTATAAATAAAAAAATTAATTTGTGTATTATATAAATATTTTTTTTAAATGTGTGCGCAAGAAATTATTTTTTTTTCACATGTAAGAAAGTTCGTTTGTTCGTTTAAAGTTACCATTATTACAGCATTAGGAATAGAAATGAAATAATTGTTGTGTAAACAGAAATGGCTTTATTATTATTGAATCAGATATGAAAGGAATAATGACTTTCACAGTTTTCTTTAGAAGCCATCCTTTTACTCACCAACAATGACGCGGAGTGCTGGCACCACAGTTTGAACAGGAACACAAAAGCAGGTTCAGGCAACAAAGGTCTATAAATGCTAGCGCCACTTCTTAAAGAAAAAGCACCCCTGTTGCCGCTGAGTTCTCGACTTGTATCCGATAATAAATTGAACAAGCTGCAGAGAAAACGCTGCAAAACCACACAGAAAGTTTATTTGACAAATGGACCAAGTATGCAAATGACGAAATAGTCATGAGTAGACTGTTGTGTCTGTGTGCCAGACAAGTATTTGTGTCGGATTCAAAATACTCGAGTCAATCGTGATATTATAATAATGAAAATAGTAGCTAATGTTTAAATAGTCGCAAACCTTCACATATATTTTGATCTGTGTCATTATGTTGTTATATCATATATTATGTTGTGACGAAATGATGATGTTAACAAATTCTTACTTTTATTTACCACTTTGGTCAAAAGAGCAATATTATGCTGAAACTGCATACAGGTTTTCACCAATACATTTCCCCATATGGTACGAAATGGTTTTAATTATAGTACGATTTGGTTATGGTACGAAATGACAGGTAACCCCATATTCGGGTTTATTTTTTAAAAATTCAATATTCAAGTTCAATATGCACTGATATACATGTATAATTATAAGCTTGTATATATGTAAAAAATGTTGTTCATTAGTACATATATAGCCGCATTAATTTCAGGGCGTCTTGCAAGAAATAACTTAAGATTTAACGATGATCAAAGATGTAAATACGCAGGTTGCAAAGCAGAGGAATTCAACTTTGAAATAACTTAAATAATATTATTAATATATTATAAATTTATATTTATATAATAAATATAAAAGTATTTATATATTATATATATATATTAAGATTAACGCTGGTCAGATAAAGATGTTCGATAGTCAAATCAGTAGGTTTATAGTAACCTTTTTGTATTATTAAAACGATCTAAAGAATATCCTTGTAGAAATTAGGTTTAGGGTTAGAAAATGAGATCTAATAACATATTCAAACAGACATATTTATTATCATTTTTTCGGACCAATTTAACATTTTTATGCTGCCATATACATCGACAGTCAAATAAGAAAAGGTTTATAATAACCGTTTTCTTATTGAAACCATCTGAAAAATATCCTTGTAGAAATTAGGTAAAGGGATATTTTAGTGTAAGGTTAGATTTAGATGTATTTGGCTCATATCATTAGGACAACTTTCTTGTTAGAAAAGATTTTTACTGGCTAGTAAAAGATTAAGGCTGGGTTACATGAATCTGTATCTGTTTGGGTTACGTTTTAGTATCCAATACTGGCTTTTATACAACGGGTGATATCTTTGATAGCCAAATCAATAGATTTATAGTAATCATTTTCTAATTATTGAAACTATCTGAAGAATATCCTTGTAAGAATTAGGTTTAATGTTATTTTAGTGTAAGGTTAGATTTAGTTGTATTTGGTTTTATGTCATTACCATGAATGCTGGTCAGATAAGGAAACTTACTTGCTACAAAAGATTTCCACTGGCTAGTAAAATATCAATGCTGGGTCAGATAAAGATGTTTGATAGTCAAGTAAATAGTTGCTGCATGTTTAGTAAAGACATGACACCCAACCACACCTTTATCTAATCTACATGTTTAGTGGAGGCCTGACACCCAGCCACTCCTTGATCTAATCTACATGTTTAGTGGAGACCACATCCAACCACTCCTTGATCTAATCTACATGTTTAGTAGAGACGACACCCAGCCACTCCTTGATCTAATCTACATGTTTAGTGGAGACCTGATACCCAGCCACTCCTTGATCTAATCCCTTGATCTAATCTACATGTTTAGTGGAGACCTGATACCCAGCCACTCCTTGATCTAATCTACATGTTTAGTGGAGACGACACCCAGCTACTCCTTGATCTAATCTACATGTTTAATGGAGACCTGATACCCAGCCACTCCTTGATCTAATCTACATGTTTAGTGGAGACGACACCCAGCCACTCCTTGATCTAATCTACATGTTTAGTGGAGACCTGATACCCAGCCACTCCTTGATCTAATCTACATGTTTAAAGGAGACCACATCCAGCCACTCCTTGATCTAATCTACATGTTTAGTAGAGACGACACCCAGCCACTCCTTGATCTATTCTACATGTTTAGTGGAGACCTGATACCCAGCCACTCCTTGATCTAATCTACATGTTTAGTGGAGACCTGATACCCAGCCACTCCTGCGTCTAATCTACATGTTTAGTGGAGACGACACCCAGCCACTCCTTGATCTAATCTACATGTTTAGTGGAGACCTGATACCCAGCCACTCCTTGATCGAATCTACATGTTTAGTGGAGACGACACCCAGCCACTCCTTGATCTAATCCCTTGATCTAATCTACATGTTTAGTGGAGACCTGATACCCAGCCACTCCTTGATCTAATCTACATGTTTAGTGGAGACGACACCCAGCTACTTCTTGATCTAATCTACATGTTTAGTGGAGACCTGATACCCAGCCACTCCTTGATCTAATCTACATGTTTAGTGGAGACGACACCCAGCCACTCCTTGATCTAATCTACATGTTTAGTGGAGACCTGATACCCAGCCACTCCTTGATCTAATCTACATGTTTAAAGGAGATCACATCCAGCCACTCCTTGATCTAATCTTCATGTTTAGTAGAGACGACACCCAGCCACTCCTTGATCTAATCTACATGTTTAGTGGAGACATGATACCCAGCCACTCCTTGATCTAATCTACATGTTTAGTGGAGACCTGATACCCAGCCACTCCTTGATCTAATCCCTTGATCTAATCTACATGTTTAGTGGAGACCTGATACCCAGCCACTCCTTGATCTAATCTACATGTTTAGTGGAGACGACACCCAGCTACTCCTTGATCTAATCTACATGTTTAATGGAGACCTGATACCCAGCCACTCCTTGATCTAATCTACATGTTTAGTGGAGACGACACCCAGCCACTCCTTGATCTAATCTACATGTTTAGTGGAGACCTGATACCCAGCCACTCCTTGATCTAATCTACATGTTTAAAGGAGACCACATCCAGGCACTCCTTGATCTAATCTACATGTTTAGTAGAGACGACACCCAGCCACTCCTTGATCTATTCTACATGTTTAGTGGAGACATGATACCCAGCCACTCCTTGGTCTAATCTACATGTTTAGTGGAGACCTGATACCCAGCCACTCCTGGGTCTAATCTACATGTTTAGTGGAGACGACACCCAGCCACTCCTTGATCTAATCTACATGTTTAGTGGAGACCTGATACCCAGCCACTCCTTGATCGAATCTACATGTTTAGTGGAGACGACACCCAGCCACTCCTTGATCTAATCCCTTGATCTAATCTACATGTTTAGTGGAGACCTGATACCCAGCCACTCCTTGATCTAATCTACATGTTTAGTGGAGACGACACCCAGCTACTTCTTGATCTAATCTACATGTTTAGTGGAGACCTGATACCCAGCCACTCCTTGATCTAATCTACATGTTTAGTGGAGACGACACCCAGCCACTCCTTGATCTAATCTACATGTTTAGTGGAGACCTGATACCCAGCCACTCCTTGATCTAATCTACATGTTTAAAGGAGATCACATCCAGCCACTCCTTGATCTTATCTTCATGTTTAGTAGAGACGACACCCAGCCACTCCTTGATCTAATCTACATGTTTAGTGGAGACATGATACCCAGCCACTCCTTGATCTAATCTACATGTTTAGTGGAGACCTGATACCCAGCCACTCCTGGGTCTAATCTACATGTTTAGTGGAGACGACACCCAGCCACTCCTTAATCTAATCTACATGTTTAGTGGAGACCTGATACCCAGCCACTCCTTGATCTAATCTACATGTTTAGTGGAGACAACACCCAGCCACTCCTTGATCTAATCTACATGTTTAGTGGAGACCTGATACCCAGCCACTCCTTGATCTTATCTACATGTTTAGTGGAGACGACACCCAGCTACTCCTTGATCTAATCTACAAGTTTAGTGGAGACCTGATACCCAGCCACTCCTTGATCTAATCTACATGTTTAGTGGAGACGACACCCAGCTACTCCTTGATCTAATCTACATGTTTAGTGGAGACCTGATACCCAGCCACTCCTTGATCTAATCTACATGTTTAGTGGAGACCTGATACCCAGCCACTCCTTGATCTAATCTACATGTTTAGTGGAGACGACACCCAGCTACTCCTTGATCTAATCTACATGTTTAGTGGAGATGACACCCAACCATTCCTTGATCTAATCTACATGTTTAGTGGAGACCTGATACCCAGCCACTCCTTGATCTAATCTACATGTTTAGTGGAGACGACATCAAGCTACTCCTTGATCTAATCTACATGTTTAGTGGAGATGACACCCAGCTACTCCTTGATCTAATCTACATGTTTAGTGGAGACCTGATACCCAGCCACTCATTGATCTAATCTACATGTTTAGTGGAGACGACACCCAGCTACTCCTTGATCTAATCTACATTTTTAGTGGAAACCACACCCAGCTACTCCTTGCATTATCAAAAGATCAAAGAAATTTCCATTAAAAATATTTTAAATTGTTTCAAAAGTTTTGTACCTTGGTTTTCACCGGGTACTTAGGTTTCCTGCTTGAATAAAACTTTATGCCATGATATACATGGTAGCAGAAAAATGGTTTAAAGTGTCGATAAACCTAAAACTTATAAACAAACATAAAATCATTGCTCTGAACAGATACTGCACTGTGGGATGTATACAAAAAGATAGGTTTTTAAACATTATATTTTTAATATTCACAAGGACAATAGTAGTTTTACTTTTCATGCTTACACTTGAAAACATGATAGATTATTATTGAAATTTATGAAAGTTCAGCAAAATTATTGCACACTTTGGTCACTGATTAAACTCTCTGTCTGTTCTTTATCACCATCTCTGCAACTACAAAGAAAGAAATAAAGTACAATTGTTTAATTGAAATAGTCAACATGCTTATTCCTTTCCTTAACACCAAAAATCACAATAACAGTCTCATCAGGATACCTGGACAAACAACACCAGAAAAAAGTAGCACTACTTATAAGATAAATACAAACAACATAATTTATTAAAACTAGATATTCCTAATTGAAATTAAATTGATTGAAATTAAATTGATTGAAATTAAATGGGCAGCTGAAATAAAACCAACCAATAAAGATGGTCATGGATGCATGAGTGGGTCTGCAATGCTTTTCCAAAATGCTTCAAAATAATTAATTATAAGAAGTTAAAGTTATAAGTACCCCCCGTACATAAGTACGATTTTTGTGTCCACCATATAAAATAATCTTGTAATAGTAAAATATCTACTTCTGTTACACTGCAGATAGATAAAATTTCTATTTAAGATTAAGGGCTATGTACCATTTATACTCTAGTCAGGATACAATACCCCTAGTTCACTTCGACATCTACAACAGAGATTTATCTTGACAGGAACACATGTCACCCATTATAGTCCTTGGCCAAGCTTTGCATAATATAGCCCGACAAACTCCGACCCACACCAATCGAGAACGTATCCCATACTGATTATCCTGACATGGTACGTAGGCTCTTTGGGTCAGGCTGTGAAAAACATTCCACTACCCATGCAGGGCTTACTTGATCATACTCATTTAATCAATTCAATAAAGCATTTTTAAATTTCTGTATTATTCCAGTTTATGGTTTGGTTTGTTTTTATGTCATGTCATCATACAATATTAACGTCTCCACTGCAATTACGTTATTGTATATCTGACATCAAAAGTTCACACACAAATCACCTGTTACTTTTTGAGTTCATTTGAATAAAGTAGGGGTGATTAGTGGAATATGTTGTTATTAGTTTGATTGTTTGTTTGTTTGAATGGTGTTTTAATGCCACTTTCAGCAATTTTTCAGCTATTTCATGGCGTCCAGTTTTTATTGGGGGAGGAAGCCGGAGTACCCGGAGAGAACCTCCGACCTGCGGTAGGAATACTGGCAATCCTTGTCAATTAGGATTGGAGCCGAGTACACCCTGCCTGCAGTGAGAATCGAACCTGCAATCTCAGTGTTGACAGACCACGGGATCAATAGTAGACGAACTACCTTGACCACTCGGCCATCGAGGCCCCGTTATTTAGTTTGAATGTTGATGCTTAGGACTATGAAATGAAAAAACCTAAACTGAGAAAATCTAAAAGAAATGCTCCGCCATTCAATATATTGTGTAACGGTTTGTGTCTTTGAATGTAGTTTTATGCCATTGTAATGGTTTTGTAGTCATAACATCCAGTTTTTATTGGTAAAGAAAGTTGGGAAAACTTATAAGAAGTTGAGAACCCACATCCTTTGGCATGAAAACGACCAATATTTGTCAAATAAGTTTATAGTGGAGTACATCTTGAAGGACATCTGACTTGAACACACAACCTCAATGCCAACAAATACTTATTGGTAGATTGCACTACCGATTTATTTGTGTATACTGTAACTCGTTTCTCTGTCAATATTTTGCCACCTTCCAGTTTTCATTGGCAAATAGTGGTTTGTAGTTCTACATAATATAATATCATCTATAGTATTAAAGTACTTAGTAGCTTTCAAAATTTTTAGAAAAATTCTATAGTTGATTAATATTTATATAATAAATAGCTTTTGTAGAGTTAACTAAAAATACAATGCTGCACATCAATCAATACTAAAACAAGTGATTTTTAAATATACAACACTACGAAAATTACAGAAAAAGCAACATTCATTAAAAGTATTTTGAATGAACTTTAGCCTTTTAAAATGTGAATTCCGATCAATTTCCAAATCAAGTATATCTGCCTAACTCTCAATGCATCCATATAATTGGGTATAGAAAACTTTAAATTGAGCAATGTCTTGCAGAATTGTAAGTGTGTTCCTTCTAAAATGCCATGTTATCCAAAGCACCTAACCTCATGCCCATAAAGCAATATTGGTTTGATTAACTTCAAATAATTCCAGTTGGAGTTTTACAGATAGTTTATAGATTCTTCCTAGTTTTAGCACCTGAAAGATTGCTCAAAATCTGCTTGTTTCTTCTGAGTGGAATCAAAATTAAATGTTTTAGTAAAAACAATACCGAGATAAACAAGTGTGGACACAGAAAAATGTCTCGCCTGCATTCCGCATCAGTAACGACAATAAATTTTGTCATAAGCATTACATAAATAGCATTAAATATCAGCAGTGGCCTGTATACCAAATATTGTCAACATACCATGCATAGTTACAGAGGAACTGTCGTAACCCAAAAACTTTAACGTAGTCGCTGGACCGTGAAATTGAGGTCAAGGTCAGGTGACAGGTGACTGACTGGCAAGTACTCAACATAAGCTACCTCTGGACCAAATTTGATGGACCTAGGGCTTGGGCTTACAAATATATGAAGCAAGATGTCAAGTGTTTACGCCGCCGCCGCCGCTGCCGGATTCCCATACATATGTCTCGCCTCCAGCGACTTTCGTCGCAGGCGAGACAATAAAACCATTTACTAATTCAATTTTCAACTTTCGTTGTATTTATGATAACTTTTAGTTTTTAGGGCTCACAGTACTCTTGAAATGCATTTTGTCAGTAGGACAGTGACAGCATATGATAATATAAATAACTTTAAATAAATTTCCCTGTTTTGATAATAGAATTCTTCTAAATCTTTTTAAAACAATGAGAGTATATAGGAAAGGAGAGAGATTTTCACAATTAAAATAATATGAAACATAGTTAATAAGAGTAATGCCTGATTTACTATTAGAGTACATATTCAAAATTACATTATACATTTTAACATTTATATTATGCAATATAAGTGTATTATAAAGACCTTTAAAAAAATCTACAAAAACAAAACAACTTTCTCTTTTTTTGTTTATTTGGAAAGATTAAAAATATCCATGTATTATCAAACATGGAGAAGCCTTGTCTAAATCGATCCAATTTTCTTTGATAATGTGAAATTCTTCCAAAAAATTATTAAGTCCTGCATTTATGACTGCTGTTAAAAGCTTTCCTAAGCAACTAACAATAGCGATTGGTCTATAGTTTTTGGGATCAGTAATGTGTATAGAACTTTATTGGTTTTTAAATACTACATACAAACCTAATTTTAAAAATTATTTCATAAGTTTTTACCCATTAATTCTCTATTACTCTCTAATTAACTATTTGGACTTTTCAGTTTATTTTTTAATTATGCAATTATGCAATTAGGGCATAAACAATCTATATACAAGGTACTGTTTATGTCCATACAAAGCCCTTAAACTATCAAATACAGGCATACTGCATTGCACAAATTTCTATCTATTTACATTATGTTTATATTGTGGCCTTATAATTGTTGTATTACGATAGAGATAACTATCTTATTGAAACTGAAAAAATAAATATAACACATTATGTTATAAATAATTGAAAGTAACAAACCTTTGTAAAACTCTCCTTCTGCAGAAGAAATGTAGAACTTTTTTACAGCCAATTAATAGTGGATCCCAGTTCTCATTATGTGTAAGAAAACTAATAGCAAAAAAGGCAAAAAAGACTGGCAAAGTTCCTACATAAAACAACCATGAGTATTTAGTCTGAAAAAAAAGATTACATTATGAATTAAAGAACCTTGGTGAGCAAGTTCACAATATCCCATGTGTTCCCCTTACATTGAGTTGGTATTTGATATTTAAATTGGTATATTGAAGATTCATGAAAATCCATTTAGAAATAAAAGTGCTATCCAGTCGACAACATTGACTAAGTCCCCCTCCCAAAAATATGGTCCCCATGACAAATTTCCCTAAAAATTGATCCCATTCAAGCACATACTATAAGTAACAATTTTTCTAAGTTTCATGAAAATCCATGAGGAAATGAAAGCGCTTTCCAGGCCACAACATTGAATATACATATACATGAAAGTTGAATAAGTCCCCCTCCCAAAAATATGGTCCTCCTTGACAAATTTCCCTAAAAATAATTCCATCCAAGTACCTACTATAAGTAACAATTTCCCAAAGTTTCATTTAAATCCATTAAGAATGCACTATCCAGGCAACAACAGCATGACACACAGAATTTGTTGTGTGGGTATAAAAACTTCTACCCAACCTGCCACTTAAGTTAAGAAACTAATCCCTTTACCAAAGAAAAAACATCTCCCCAATCTGTCCCCAAGTTAAGAAACCAATCCTTTCACCAACCAGTGGACATAAAACAAATTACTCAACCAACACTATGTATCTCTGAATCGCTCACCTGGTTAATTGATGGTCATTAAACAAGAATAGTCTCTATGCATGCAATTGGCAAGAAAGATAAAATCCATGTCTTAAACCTACTTCATCACTGCTTTATACTTACAAATAGAGAATTAAGCTGTTGTTTAAAGTCTAATTCACATTTAACTAGGAAACCTTGTATTATTTTAATCCTGCCTTCGCAGCTTAAGAGGAAAGAACTTTGAAAATTGATGCAAATAAGAAAAAAGGTATATCACACTGAAGGCCAATCAATACAAATAAAACATTCTTGCAGGATTTACTTAACTTCAATCTTGCAAAACACAATTCATTAGACCTGGAGGTTTCAAAGAAATTGGTAAATTAGTACAGGATTTTCCATTCTTCAATCATGAAAATATCTAGGAATATAACTTTGTAAACTCTTGCCCTGTGCTAAATCCGATTTAATTTTAGTAACTATGTCTTGACGTTAGACAATGTGACCTTAAATGACCATGTATCCAAATAATGTTGCACTCCAATATAATGTTTGTGATACTAAGATGACAATCAAACAAACAGACTGACAGAAGGACAAATCAAATGCTGTATAAAGGCCTTGCTACTTTCTAGTGTGGGGTATACAAATACTAAAAGGAATTAAAAATGAAAATACAAAAAATTAAAACTTTCTGATAAGATCATGTATTCATGAAATGAAGAGCATACACAACCTCTTTTTCAGCACTAAAATAATGCCACTTGTTAAGGCCCTTAGCAGGAATATATCTGCCAGTTTTAATTATTCAGTAGTTCTTTTAATGTTTTTCAAAGTGCAGTCAATCAGTAACAAGACTTGGCCATGGCTGCATGTTTTAATGTTTTTCAAAGTGCAGTCAATCAGTAACAAGACTTGGCCATGGCTGCATGTTTTAATGTTTTTCAAAGTGCAGTCAATCAGTAACAAGACTTGGCCATGGCTGCATGTTTTAATGTTTTTCAAAGTGCAGTCAATCAGTAACAAGACTTGGCCATGGCTGCATGTTTTAATGTTTTTCAAAGTGCAGTAGATCAGTAACAAGACTTGGCCATGGCTGCAAGTTTGTTAACTATCAGCATTAAGTAACACTCAGAAAAGATCTTTTGAGGAACATTTCTGCTGCCAAGTTTCAGTAAAGTCAAGCTCTGTATAGTAGTTCACAAGAAGGTTATGGACAAAGAGGAACTCCAAGTGATAACAATAGCTAATCAGGTCTAGGTCAGCTAACTAGAGGCTCCCAGGAGCCTGTATCGCTCACCTGACCCTGAAACCAAACAACCCCTTTTTATCCAGCTTTTCTTTGGTATAAGGAATTGCCCAACACTTCTGCAAATATCATTAATTTTGACCTTTTAAGGGAATTAACTCCTATAACAAGGAGCTTTTGATGCTTAGAGGGAGAAGGGAGGTTCACTTCAAATTTGCTGTACCTATAATACTTTTTTAACTATCAGTCGAAAACTCTCTTGACCCCCCCCCCCCCTCCTTTTTTCATTTTTCCTAATTTAAGCCAACACAGCTATGTAGGTACTCAGGTGTCATGATTTGCAAAATTTTGGTAGAGGACGTCCTAAAGATGATGTGTGCAATGTTTCAAAGCAGTCCTTTCATTGGTTATAGAGGAGAAGATTTTTTTAAAATCAAGTAAAATTGATTAAAAAAATGTTCAAGGAGAATAATTCCTAAACGGTTCATCAGACAATCTTGACCCTTAAGTCATTTTTGTAGCCCTCATAGAGCAGAACAATTAAGCAATGCTAACTTTTTCTCTAGTTCTAATAATTTTTAAGATTTTGAGGCAAAAATGTCAAAAATAATAAATTTCGAAATTAAAGGGCAATAACTCCTATAAGGAGTCATCATACAACTTTAACACAATAGAGTGTTTCGTAGAGCTTTTGATGCAGATGAAGGCATGTCTCTTCAATTTTCCTGTATCTGTTACACTTTTTTAAGTATAAGCCAAAAACTGTATTTTACCCCCTCCCCTTTCCACCGTATTTTTAGCCATGGTGGACATGTTGGTTAATCTGCAGCCATGGTTGGTGCAAACTTGGTTTAGGACATTTGACAAATAATGTGTACAAAGTTTCAAAGCAGTACTTTCAGTTGTTTCAGAGGGGAAGATTTTAAAAAATCAATTAAAACCGAATAAAAAAAACAGTTCAAGGGGAATAACTCTTAAACGGTTAATCAGACAATCTTGACCCTAAGTCATTTTTGTAGCCCTCATAGAGAAGAACAATTAAGCAATGCTAACTTTTTCTCTAGTTCTAATAATTTTCAAGATTTTGAGGCAAAAATGGCAAAAAATCATCAATTTTGACAATTAAAGGGCAATAACTCCTACAAGGAGTCATCATACAACTTTGACCCAATGGGGTGTTTCGTAGAGCTTTAGATGCTGAAGAAGAAAGGTCTCTTCGGTTTTCCTGTATCTGTTATACTTTTTTCACTATAAGCAAAAAACTGTATTTTGACCCCCCTGTTCTATTTTTAGCCATTGTGGCCATGTTGGCTGGTCTGGGGCCATGATTTGTGCAAACTTAGTAGAGGACATTTTACTGATGATGTGTGCAAAGTTTCAAAGCAATCCGTTCAGTGGTTTTGGAGGAGAAGATTTTTGAAGAAAAGTTAACAACGACGACGGACGCCAAGTGATGGCAATAGCTAAAAAGGGAGATACCTAGCCCCTTTGCCCCCTACCCTGCAACACAAGCATGCATGCACACACACACCCACAAGGAGGTTGACTAATTTACTAGTTAATTAATTTAATCCAGGCTCTCCACCTTTCTATCTGTCATTAAATTAGTTTTCATTACAAAGAATCACTTCATTGATGCGATCAGCCAATCACTGTAAACTTACATCATTAAAAATAACATCTGCTAGCATAGTTAATGGTATAGTTAGACTAAGGGATAATGTGGCTATCAGTGAAGATGTCAGGAAACAGCCCCTACAAAGTAAAGTTATAACTATATTACTGTTTCTAATTTTATTTTATCATACAAACAGGAGATAACTGAAATGGTATTGTGCATTTGCAGTCAATAATTGTTCTTTTTTGATTGTCTTAAACACCTGCAATAGTTAAATACAGTACCTTTAATCTCTTTTCTAATGTAAGTGACAAATTATGTTTGTAAAATGTGGTACACCATTCAGACATGGCATAGTCAAAATATCGTTCACCATTCAGACATGTCATAGTCTAGGAATGGCAGACTTGGCATAGTCCAGGAAAGGCAGGCATGGCATAGTCTAACTAGAGGCTCCCAGGAGCCTGTATCGCTCACCTTAACCTGAAACCAAACAACCCTTTTTTATCTAGCTTTTCTTTGCTATAAGGAATTGCCCAATACTTCTGCAAAAATCATTAATTTTGACCTTTTAAGGGAAATAACTCCTATAAGGAGGATCTTTTGATGGTTAGAGGGAGAAGGGAGGTTCACTTCAAATTTGCTGTACCTGTTATACTTTTTTAACTATCAGTCGAAAACTCCCTCAACCCACCCCCCCTTTTTTCATTTTTTCTATTTTAATCCAATGTAGCTATGTAGGTAGCCAGGTGTCATGATTTGCACAATTTTGGTAGAGGACATCCTAAAGATGATGTGTGCAATGTTTCAAAGCAGTCCTTTCATTGGTTATAGAGGAGAAGATTTTTTAAAATCAAGTAAAATTGATTAAACAAGTGTGGACACAGAAAAACGTCTCGCCTGCATTCCGCATCAGTAACGAAAATAAATTTTGTCATAAGCATTACGTAAATAGCATTAAATATCAGCAGCGGCCTGTATACAAAATATTGTCACCATACCCTGCATAGTTACAGGGGAACAGCCGTAACCCAAAAACTTTAACGTAGTCGCTGGACCGTGAAATTGAGGTCAAGGTCAGGTGGAACCTACCAGACAGTCATGTACTATTCATCAGCAACCTATATACCAAATATTGTCATCCTACCATGCGTAGTAACAGAGGTACTATCGTAACCCAAAAACTTTAACGTAGTTGCTGGACCGTGAAATTGAGGTCAAGGTCAGGTGACACCTACCAGACAGTCATGTACTAGTCATCAGCAACCTATACACCAAATATTGTCATCCTACCATGCGTAGTTACAGAGGAACTGTCGTAACCCAAAAACTTTAACGTAGTAGCTGGACTGTGAAATTGAGGTCAAGGTCAGGTGACACCTACCAGACAGTCATGTACTAGTCATCAGCAACCTATACACCAAATATTGTCATCCTACCATGCGTAGTTACAGAGGAACTGTCGTAACCCAAAAACATTAACGTAGTCGCTGGACCGTGAAATTGAGATCAAGGTCAGGTGACACCTACCAGACAGTCATGTACTAGTCATCAGCAACCTATACCCCAAATATTGTCATCCTACCATGCGTAGTTACAGAGGAACTGTCGTAACCCAAAAACTTTAACGTAGTCGCTGGACCGTGAAATTGAGGTCAAGGTCAGGTGACACCTACCAGACAGTCATGTACTAGTCATCAGCAACCTATACACCAAATATTGTCATCCTACCATGCGTAGTTACAGAGGAACTGTCGTAACCCAAAAACTTTAACGTAGTCGCTGGACCGTGAAATTGAGGTCAAGGTCAGGTGACACCTACCAGACAGTCATGTACTAGTCATCAGCAACCTATACACCAAATATTGTCATCCTAACATGCGTAGTGACAGAGGAACTGTCGTAACCCAAAAACTTTAACGTAGTCGCTGGACCGTGAAATTGAGGTCAAGGTCAGGTGACAGGTGACTGACTGGCAAGTACTCATCATAAGCTACCTCTGGACCAAATTTGATGGACCTAGGGCTTGGGCTTACAAAGATATGAAGCAAGATGTCAAGTGTTTACGCCGCCGCCGCCGGATTCCCATACATATGTCTCGCCTCCAGCGACTTTCGTCGCAGGCGAGACAAAAAATGTTCAAGGAGAATAATTCCTATACGGTTCATCAGACAATCTTGACCCTAAAGTCATTTTTGTAGCCCTCATAGAGCAGAACAATTAAGCAATGCTAACTTTTTCTCTAGTTCTAATAATTTTTAAGATTTTGAGGCAAAAATGTCAAAAATAATCAATTTCGATAATTAAAGGGCAATAACTCCTATAAGGAGTCATCATACAACTTCAACCCAATGGAGTGTTTCGTAGAGCTTTTGATGCAGATGAAGGCATGTCTCTTCGGTTTTCCTGTATCTGTTACACTTTTTTAAATATAAGCCAAAAACTGTACTTTACCGCCCCCCCATCCTATTTTTAGCCATGGTAGCCAATTTGGTTAATCTGCAGCCATGGTAGGTGCAAACTTGGTTGAGGACATTTGACAGATGATGTGTACAAAGTTTCAAAGCAGTACTTTCAGTTGTTTCAGAGGAGAAGATTTTAAAAAATCAATTAAAACAGATTAAAAAAAACAGTTCAAGGGGAATAACTCTTAAACGGTTAATCAGACAATCTTGACCCTTAAGTCATTTTTGTAGCCCTCATAGAGCAGAACAATTAAGCAATGCTAACTTTTTCTCTAGTTCTAATAATTTTCAAGATTTTGAGGCAAAAATGGCAAAAATCATCAATTTTGAAAATTAAAGGGCAATAACTCCTACAAGGAGTCATCATACAACTTTGGAGTGTTTTGTAGAGCTTTAGATGCTGAAGAAGGAAGGTCTCTTCGGTTTTCCTGTATCTGTTATACTTTTTGAACTATAAGCAAAAATCTGTATTTTGACCCCTCTGTTCTATTTTTAGCCATGGCGGGCATGTTGGTTCGTCTGAGGCCATGATTTGTGCAAACTTAGTAGAGGACATTTTACTGATGATGTATGCAAAGTTTCAAAGCAATCCCTTCAGTGGTTTTGGAGGAGAAGATTTTTGAAGAAAAGTTAACGACGACGACGGTGGACGACGACGGATGCCAAGTGATGGCAATAGCTCCCATGACCCTTCGGCATAGTCTAGGAAAGACAGACATGGCATAGTCTAGGAAAGGCAGACATGGCATAGTCTAGGAAAGGTAGACATGACATAGTCTAGGAACGGCAGACATGGCAAAGTCTAGGAAAGGCAGACATGGCATAGTCTAGGAAAGGCAGATATGGGATAGTCAAGGAAACGCAGGCATGGCATAGTCTAGGAAAGGCAGATATGGAACAGTCTAGGAAAGGCAGATATGGCATAGTCAAGGAATGGCAGACTTGGCAAAGTCTAGGAAAGGCAGGCATGGCATAGTCTAGGAAAGGCAGATATGGTATAGTCTAGGAAAGGCAGGCATGGCATAGTCTAGGAAAGGCAGATATGGCATAGTCTAGGAACAGCAGACTGTGCATAGTCTAGGAAAGGCAGATTCGAACTCTAGGAAAGGCAGACATGGCATAGTCTAGGAAAGGTAGAAATGGCATAGTCTAAGAACAGCTGACTTGGCATAGTCTAGGAAAGGCAGGCATGGTTAGTTTAGGAAAGGCAGATATGGCATAGTCTAAGAAAGGCAGATATGGCATAGTCTAGGAACGGCAGACTGTGCATAGTCTAAGAAAGGCAGACATGGCACTATAGGAAAGGCAGACATTGCATAGTCAAGGAAAGGCAGACAAGGCAAAGTCTAAGAACGGCCGACTTGGCATAGTCTAGAAAAGGCAGGCATGGCTAGTTTAGGAAAGGCAGATATGGCATTGTCTAGGAAAGGCAGACATGGCGTAGTCTAGGAAAGGCAGACATGGCACTCTAGGAAAGGCAGACATGGCATAGTCTAAGAACAGCTGACTTAGCATAGTCTAGGAAAGGCAGACATGGCACTCTAGGAAAGGCAGACATGGCATAGTCTAGGAAAGGCAGATATGGCATAGTCTAGGAAAGGCAGACATGGCATAGTCTAGGAAAGGCAGACATGGCACTCTAGCAAAGGAAGACATGGCATAGTCTAAGAACGGCTGACTTAGCATAGTCTAGGAAAGGCAGACATGGCACTCTAGGAAAGGCAGACATGGCATAGTCTAGGAAAGGCAGATATGGCATAGTCTAGGAAAGGCAGACATGGCATATTCTAGGAAAGGCAGATATGGCATAGTCAAGGAAAGGCAGACATGGCACTCTAGGAAAGGCAGACATGGCATAGTCTAGGAAAGGCAGACATGGCATAGTCTAAGAACGGCTGACTTGGCATTGTCTAGGAAAGGCAGGCATGGCAAAGTCTAGGAAAGGCAGATATGACATAGTCTAGGAAAGGCAGACATGGCGTAGTCTAGGAAAGGCAGACATGGCATAGTCAAGGAAAGGCAGACATGGCACTGTCTAGGAAAGGCAGACATGGCAAAGTCTAGGAAAGGCAGACATGGCATAGTCTAGGAAAGGCAGACATGGCACAGTCTAGGAAAGGCAGATATGGCATAGTCTAGGAAAGGCAGACATGGCATAGTCTAGGAACCGCAGACTGTGCATAGTCTAGGAAAGGCAGATGTGGCATAGTCTAAGAACAGCAGACTTGGCACTGTCTACGAAAGGCAGGCACAGCAAAGTCTAGGAAAGGCAGAGTTGGCATAGTCTAGGAACGGCAGACTGGGCATAGTCAAGGAAAAGCAGACATGGCACTCTAGGAGAAACAGAGATGCATAGTGAAGGAAAGGCAGGCATGGCACTCTAGGAGAGGCAGATATGGCATAGTCTAGAAATGGCAGACTGGGCATAGTGAAGGAAAGGCAGGCATGGCACTCTATAAAAGGCAAACATAGGAAAGGCAGATATGGCATAGTCTAGGAAAGGCAGATATGGCATAGTCTAGGAACAGCAGACTGGGCATAGTCAAGGAAAGGCAGATATGGCACTCTAGGAGAGACAGAGATGGCATAGTGAAGGAAAGGCAGGCATGGCACTCTAGGAAAGGCAGACATGGCATAGTCTAGGAACGGCAGACTGTGCATAGTCTAGGAAAGGCAGACATGGCATATTCTAGGAAAGGCAGACATGGCATAGTCTAGGAACGGCGGACTGGGTATAGTCTAGGAAAGGCAGATATGGCATAGTCTAGGGAAGGCAGACATGGCATAGTCTAGGGAAGGCAGACATGGCAAATCTAGGAAAGGCAGACATGGCAGTCTAAGAACAGCAGACATGGCATAGTCTAGGAAAGGCAGACATGGCATAGTCTAGGAAAGGCAGGCATGGCATAGTCTAGGAAAGGCAGACATGGCATAATCTTGGAAAGGCAAGCATGGCATAGTCTCGGAAAGGCAGGCATTGCATGGTCTAGGAAAGGCACACATGGCATAGTCTAGGAAAGGCAGATATGGCATAGTCTAGGAAAGGCAGGCATGGCATAGTCTTGGAAAGACAGGCATGGCATAGTCTCGGAAAGGCAGGCATGGCATAGTCTAGGAAAGGCACACATGGCATAGTCTAGGAAAGGCAGGCATGGCATAGTCTAGGAAAGGCAGACATGGCAGTCCAGGAATGGCAGACATGGCAAAGTCTAGGAAAGGCTGGCATTGCATAGTCTAGGAAAGGAACACATGGAAGTCTAAGAACAGCAGACACGGCATAGTCTAGGAAAGGCACACATGGCATAGTCTAGGAAAGGCAGATATGGCATAGTCTAGGAAAGGCAGGCATGGCATAGTCTTGGAAAGACAGGCATGGCATAGTCTCGGAAAGGCAGGCATGGCATAGTCTAGGAAAGGCACACATGGTATAGTCTAGGAAAGGCAGGCATGGCATAGTCTAGGAATGGCACACATGGCAGTCTAGGATCGGCAGACATGGCATAGTCTAGGGAAGGCAGAAGACATTGCATTGTCCAGGAAAGGCAGACATGACATAGTCTAGGAAGGGCAGACTGTGTATAGTATAGGAAAGGGAGACATGGCACTCTAGGAGAGGCAGAGATGGCATAGTCAAGGAAAGCCAGACATAGCACTCTAGGAAAGGCAGACATGGCACTCTGGGAGAGGCAGAGATGGCATAGTGAAGAAAAGGCAAACATGGCACTCTAGGAAAGGCAGACATGGCATAGTCTAGGAAAGGCAGACATGGCATAATCTAGACAAGATTTTAAGAAATGTCTTATATTACACAATTCATAATTATACAAAAATCATCAAGGTATATTAAATATTGCTTTATCATTTACTCTGACAAAAAAGTTGGTCATATACCTCAAAATCATAAATTTAAAATCAATTGTTTTGAACCTTACAAAATATTTAAAAAACTATCTGAAAAAATGCTATTGCTAAGACATGTTTTAATTCAAGGGCCATCTAACATCATAATTTAACTCACAATTGTTGACTGTTATCATATTCTGGATGTTTGTAAACATTGTCACTTTCAGAACTCACATTTGATTGTTTGTTGTTTGATGCCACTTTCAGTTAGTTTTAACCAGAGAACCTAACCAACACATTTCTCAAGAAAACTTGTGTATGATTACATTTCCTTACTTCATAACTAATTGGCTTACTCAAACCAAAATTGTAAATTTCATGAATATTCAACAGATACATTTGGAAAATTAGGTCATTTTCTCATGTCACTCCACTTTTAGAGGTCAAAATTTAATCTGTGTGAAAGTCAACACAATCTAATAAGACTAAGTTTATAAGCAGCAGATAGAAATACAACTCTAATTGGATAAATTATGTGTTGCATCATGTATTTCAACCAAGGACAAATATTCATTATAAAGATTTTGGTATGAATAAACATAAATTATTTAAAGAAGCAAGGAATGTCATGGAATGGTGTTACCACCAATGGCTTAGGTAAGCCATTGATGGTTGATCTTACCATAGCCACAAAAATTCTGACAGCACTGTTCCTACCAACCCATTAATACATATAAATAGCAACTGGTTCCAATTTGGCCACTGAAAAGGTTCTTCTTTACTGTAGTGTAGAATGAAGAAGCCTGGCCATATAAATAACACACAGAACAACCCTACAAATCCTGTAAAATATATTTATAGTACTTTCACTATTTATTACAATATATGTTCTAATTGACTTTAAACACACATAGTAGATTAGGCACAAACATACATCAGATCATGAGAAGTTTGGTGAACTTACACAATAATTCTGGACAACAGGACCACCAACTAACTCTAACAAGGTGAGAAGTAACTGCACCACTTAGCAGGTAATGAGCACTATTGCACACAATTATTTTCAATGTAACAAGAAAATAATTTCCACCTTGGCACATATTAGTAAACACCCTCCTTTTTCACCTTGTCCACTCAAGCATAAAATATTTTGAAAAGTCTTACAGACGTTTGCCAGTGAAGAGATCTCATCATGTTGCAACTTTGTACCAAATTTCATGAAGATGTGAATCATCTTAATAAACAAAAAGCTTCCTTGCAAAGGTAAACCTGAGAAAAATTACCCCGTATTTTCTAAGTTTGAAGGATTAAGTGCAGTCCTACAGAATTTTCCCTTTGAGTAAACTTCACATGTAGCTGTGTACCAAGTTTCATGAAGTTGCAAAGTCGTCTTCATAAAATTAAGCTTCAATGCAAAGATTTAACTGAGATGGGACGAACAAACGAATGAACAGACCATAAAAACTTTGTACGTAAACTTTCCTTGGCAGAACATAAACAAAAAAAGTCTTATTTACAGTTAAAACGTATGGGATTACACTATTGATTTGTTGTACTTTTTATCCAAACATAAAATAATGTCCTTTATGTATTAAATCTAGTACTTACCAAAAAACATTGGAATATCTAATTGGTCTTCGTGATCAACATTTCTACGGAATGAGACTAAATAGAATGCATACAGCATAGAACCAAGAAGGGCCCAGAGGGCTCCTGCTGGAACCCCTTTCTCCAGACTTGCATCAGATAAACTGACCATCACTATACCACCTAAACTGAAAGTAACAATATCACATGATCAATTAATCTGTAACAACATGTTGCATACATGAATAAAAACATTTTGAAATTAAAAAATTTCTACATGCTAGTTTTGAATGATATTATTATATAGTCAGGGGGTATTTATTGGTCCTCATGTCCGTCCGTCCTAATTTGGTTTCCAGATAATAATTCAAAAAGTTTGCATCCGATTTGAATGAAACTTTGGGATATTGTTATATATTAGGTGAGTATTCTATCAAATCTGAGGGAAATCAGGAAAACCAAGGTCGCATGCAGTCCACAAAAAATTTTTTGACATAAAAGATGTTTCCGGACAATAACTTCAAAAGTTTGCATTATTTAGTGTATACTTTCATATTAGGTGGATCTGCAGCCATATTCTCAAAAAATCGTAGACGCAATTTTAAACGTAGCATAAGTTTACGTCTGTTTTAATATTCTCAAAGATTCGTAATAGTTGTAAGTTACGTGTAAAATTGATTGTAAACTTATGTCTGCTCCTGAGCGCTCATAAGTCCTAGATACCCTCATAATTTAGCAAAGAGAAATCGTTTTTCAAGCCATTCACTACTTAGCAGCATTGATTTTTTTGCATGTGACAAAGAACGACGAAAAAACACTCAAAATTTGCAAATATTTTGAAAAATGTATTAATCATGGGGAATCTATACGTTAGAAAATCAACAATAAATGCATTAAATATATATTAAACCTAAATCCTGCTGAAATTAAAAAACTATAGTTAATTTCTACACGGAAAAAAAACACAACTTTAAAAAAGGTCTTGTTCCATGTTATGGTAAATTGACAGATTACTTTTTAAAACACATATTCAAAATTATCCAACACACCAACTATTATCATGACTTTATTTTATTTAATTAATTTATTTATTTATTTATTGTTTTTAATATCACTTTAGCCAAATATAAATCCGTATTTCCTTCCACCAGTCAACTGCTTTGTTAGATTATGCAATTAAAAAACTAATAATTTAAGTACTTTGAGGTAATTATTTCCCTTTCAATACGTTTATTTCCAAAGTGAAAGAAGTAACTGAGCATGCGTGATAACGCTTCGTGCAAAACGTAAGATTTACGATTGCTATTTTACGTGCAAAACTGCAACTACTTTCGAGAATACGATCAATAGTAGACGTAAACTTAAAGTTACGACTATCTTATCCATACACGTAAGTGTAAATTTACAATTTTTTGAGAATATGGCTGCTGAAGCCTATCGATTGTGGGGGAAATCCATCAAATAGTTTACATTTGCCAAAAAATGTTAGAAATTTTTACCAAAATATTTCTGGACAAGAACTCAAAGAGTTTGCATTTAATTTCAATGAAACTTTGGGATATAGTTTCATATTAGGTTTATCAGAAGCCTACATGTATCGATTTAAATAGAAATCCATCAAATTTCAAGGTCACATTTGCCAAAAAATGTTAGAAATTTTTACAGGAAATACATTTCCTGACAATAACTCTAAAGTGAAACTTTAGGATACATAACACATATCAGGTGAGGTGGGAATTAAGCCTACTGATGCTGAAGGAATCCTGTAAATGGTCAAGATCACCAATCGACAAAAAAAAGTTTTTCCTAAAAAAGATCTGCAAAATTTAGCCTGTGTATCAGTGATTGCTAGATCGACGTTGTCTTATTTCTTCTGTATTTAATTTAAAGAGCAATTTTTTCTGTACAGATTTCTTTCATACCAAATTCTTGTTGATTAAATGTCATAACAGATATATACCCTTCTTTATAAAACATTCTGAACAAGGATGGATAATTATGTTATTCAGGTCTAAGGGAATATAATGTCACATTCACAGGCTTAGAAATGGAATTTAAGACCTAGCTGTGAATGTGACATTATATACCCTGTCTTAGACCGGAATAACTATTATATTATAGCTCACATCTTTAATTAGGAATATTTAACAGAAAAAACACATTTAAGAGATAGCTGTATTAAAAAAGCCTAATTTTTTTTTAGAAACATATCAAATTTATCTGTATTTCTTTGGAGTATACATTTTAACTGAATGCATAATTTTCTTAAATTGAATTTTCAATAAATAGTTTTTATAAAACAAATTACATCTTGAAAATTGTCAAATTTTTTTTTTATTGATAAAATTAAAATATATTCAAAAAATATTTACTCTTTTGGCACCCCATCTTTACTTTCATGATGATTCTAATGACAATCGAAGCTCATTTGGAATTTATAACCATTATTAACCAAAGTTCATTTAAAAACAATCAATATTTTTGGTTGAACATCAAATTCATAAAAAAAAGGAAAGCATTTAACAAATATAAATCGTCAACTGTTCAATAAATAAAGTATCCCTAAACTGCCAAGGAAGTGACAATGTTTATAAAAGTTTGCAAAGAACCAAATTCAATTTCTGTTGATAGTGATTGGTGGAAACATTGGAGCTTGTATTGGTCTTAATTAATGTGTGGAGATGGCCATAGATTTAAGTGAAATAAAATAGTAAACTATTAATTGATGGTAATATCAAATCAAATTGAATATTCAATGAATTGTGGATGATGTCTCAATTGAAGAATGCAAGTTCATGAATTATGGGGGGATGCAGCCAGTTAATGCAGGTACATTTTTGTAAACTTTAAATGTGCTCGATATCACTTTTCTCGTTTGTTGTTTTTGTGCATTGACACACGTTGCCAGAGGACACAACAAAATCATAAAGGATTTGTTTGTTTGTTTGTTTGAATGGTGTTTTAACGCCACTTTCAGCAATTTTTCAGCTATATCGTGGTGTCCAGTTTTTATTGGGGGAGGAAGCCGGGGTACCAGGAGAGAACACCCGACCTGCGGTAGGAAAAATGGCAATCCTTGTCAATTAAGATTGGTGTCGAGTACACCCTGCCTGCAGTGAGAATCGAACCTCCTATCTCAGTGTTGACAGACCACGTGATCAATAGAAAATGAACTACCTTAACCACTCGGCCACCGAGGCCCTTAAACGATTTGTGACGTGTGTCTGTGACTGACATAACTGAGCCAAAAAAATCCCCCAGTGCCATCTATCACAAAGATTTGAATAGTTTGGTTTCTTAATTTACTTCCTTTCTGTTATTTAAAAAAATATTTTACACATCATTTTATTTACGGGATAAATAAACGGGATAAAAATATGTTAACATAGCCTGATGTATGCGGCTTGCCAACCAATTATGATGCAAGGTTTTTATGTGAGCTATAATATTAATACTTATTACATTTTCCTTTGATCTGAGGTTGACCGATACTACTTAATATGTTTTCCTTTGTTCTGCAGTTGGGCAATATTACTTGTTATATTTTTCTTTGTTCTGAGGTTGGGAAATACTACTTATTCTTTTGCTCTTTAGCATAGGTTAAGATACATTTCTTCTTGTGCTAAGATTGGGAAATACTATATATTACATTTCCATTTGGCCTGTAATATATATTTAGGCAAAAAAATTCAACAATCAATATATATTAAGTTATTAAAAATTCTAAAAGTTAACAACCTACTAAATGATGAACCTGTGATACCAAGGATACTCATGAAAAGCAACTTAGCTTTGTTTGTTCCATTTGTTTTATACTTGTTCTTGGGTCATACCTGTTACTGAATGAACTCTTTTATATTATACAAACTGTTTTTTATAGCTTTGTTGGAGTGCCATACTTTAAATTAAATTCAACACTATTCAATTTGTTTGTATGGTGTTTAAAGCCACTTTCATGAAATTTTCAGCTATATCTTGGCATCCAATTCAACAACAGGAGTAAGTCGCAGTATCAGCAGAAAACTTAACCTTCAGTAGAAAAACTGGCAATCTTTGTAAATTAAGATTGGAATCGAGCATGCCCTACCTGCAGTAGGATTGGAACCTCAAACCTCAGTGTTGACAAGTACAGTAGAATTAACTACCGTAACCACTCTGCCACCTAGGCCCCTGAACACTACACTGTATCACATGTATTAAATGATGATTACATTTTAGATCTGACTCAATTTATTCTTTGACAAAAATAAATACATTATATTTTACCAAGGTGGAGAGAAAGCTTATCTTCACCAGTCTCTACATTATTAATTTGAGACCAATTCAGAAATTTGTAGAAATAAATTATATTCTTCTTATCTGCATACAGTAGAATTGTATAGCCTGGGCTTATGCTACCGAGGATCACTAACATTATTTAAATTGATAGGGTCCGAATAAAATTTGATATTTAACGTCACTGAATGTCTTTTTAAGATCTATCATAACCATGCCAAAGCATTTTACATAATCAAAGAGATGAATAAGTTGTGTACATGCAGGTACAATAAGTGCCTCTTCTGAATTTTATACAACAAATTGTTTTCAATGCTTCCAAACCAGTCAAGCAGTTTGAATATTACAGAAAAATTAAATTAAAATTTCAAGTTAGAGCAATACAGTTTGGTTCAGATTTTATTCATTGTTAGACCGAAGACAAACACATATTTTTATAAAATGACACGCATTTATTTTCATGGCAATTTTATATGTTGTGGGATATATCTCATTTAGTTTCAAAAATCAATATGGCCATTGAAAGCGTCCTCTTGGAGCATTTTCAAAATTTAAAAACATTTGTTATACATATTAGAATTTACAATTAAGCTCTACAGACTTTATATTTGTTTCCATTATATACCTTGCTATGGCTTAGTATAAAATATTGACAAATATAAGGTCTAACCATATTCTAATTCACTGCTAGCTAACTTGCAATAATCTATTTAATTACACAATTGTAATAAACAGGGCAGACAAAGTCCAAGTATACACAGTACTATTCAAAAGACCCAGAACAACAGGTATGTTCTGAGGCATTTATAATGTGAGCCATGAAAAACAACAAGAAGTATTTGTTGCAAAATTGTAACACCTCATAATACAGAACGTTAAAGAGGAGTGTCAAAACTGATAGAAGAGATATTTTGTTAATTATTACACTCAGATTAAAGGAAAATAGGATTGTATAGTTGCAAAACAAAAACACTGCAATTTCATCTACTCAATCATGCTTATAGAAGATGTGTTTAAAGAAAAAATGTTGCTGCCATCAGGTGTCCAGAATAGATAAATTGCTTGTCATGGTGAGAATAGTAAATGGACTGCATTGTGAAACAATTTTCAATGAAAACAAATTTATCATGGTTCCTGTTGAAAGAATGTATTTTTGGAGACAACAAGGTGAAGATTGGAATCTGTCAAAATTGGAAGTCATGTAGGGATGCATCACATGGAAAGGTTTTTAGACTCTCATGGATATTGATGGGAATATAAATGCAGAAAAGTACCAATATAGAACTGTTAACAACCTGGGCCTGTTATTGATTTTTCAGGATGACAATTAACTTAGGAATGTAATTGACAAACAGGATAAATACAAAACATATGCAAAAGCAATTTTTTTTGGTAATAGTAACTCTTCAAGCTAATTACCAGAGAAAACCTGTGTCAAAGAGTAAGAAATGTCATTTATAATAAAGGTATCAACTCTGGAGAAATTTTTAGATCTATCTATCAACATTGTAATATTTCTTCATCAATCATGAATAGTCTTGCCATTTTTCCAATACTTAAATTATTGCTTCTTCTTTTAAACCAATGTTGGCTAAAAATAATTATTATAATTCATGATACATACATGTATTTTCTAGATAAGACATTTGAACTATTTCATGAATGCAGATATTAACTAATCAGGTATTTGGGCTGACAGCCTGACACTTTTTACATCTTCAATGTTTTGGTTCAAATGATAAATTCTAGTATCCAGCCAAAATCATACAATAAAGAAAATAGTTACAAGCAAGACAAACTAATCTGATAGTGTGACCTTGTTTGATGAGTTTTACATGTATTTAAATACAATATGTCTTTACCTGACTAAAACTGTAACCAGTTTTGACAATGTAAACCTATCAGCTCCAGAGCTTGGGACAATAGCTGCACATATTAAAGTAAAAAGCCCTGAGGTTGATGACAAAACATTCACAACTGCAGCTTGGGTATCTTTTAAAGCTTGTTGGTAGGAAAAATTTGCTAAAAACCACTGAAAAATATAATGATAAGAATTTATTTTTAGAAGCATAAGATATAATATTTATATAATTACATTGATAGGGATAAAATACTGAGATTTCCAAGTAAAATAAATTTAGTTCTGTCACCCCTAGGAAGTGATGTCACAAAGTCGTAAATGACATCACTAGCAAACATTGATGCTGAAGGAAATTCAAAACAAAGTGGCTTTAAGTTTTTAGTGATATATTAAATATTCATCATTTTTTTAATAAGGATAATCAATTGAAGATCGTGAATGTTGAAAATATGATCATCATACTGTAACACATTCAGATTTAACTAATGCTGCACATGTGTTTTCTATGGCACTCTTTATCATATTTTTAATATTCACTCTGTGATTGATTATCCTGTAAGAATATCTATATATAATTGTTTCTTTTAAACAATATATGGTCATATTTTCAAAGTGCTGGCATACTACTGTTAAACTTGGGAAACTGTGACTCCTATTCTGCTATCATGATGTACATGTAGGTTACCATGACTCCTTCTAGAATATAGGTAGATAGAGGTAACTATGGCACCTATTTTTAATGCCAGCAAACAAGGTTAACCAGTGGTGGATCAAAAAAAGGGGGGGGGGGGGCATGTGATTGAGACCCCTCACAAAGCAGCAATATGATCTGTCTGTAAAGTGAGGCATTTTTAATCATTTATGTAAAAGTTTGTAAATGAGAATCTTTTAATTTACTCTTAATTATAATATGGGGTGTCAAATTTTGCAATTTTAATATTTTGCTCTTTGACAAACAGTATTAATATTTCAAATTTATGTTGCCAACGTTTCTGACCGATGTTCCAAATGAATTGTGTCAACGCATGTCAGTATCACTTTATTGTTTTCTATATTCTGTATTTTATATCGTTATCATTTCTGGTAATTGTTTGGTGCTGTGTTATTTTTAATTTTCAGTACTTTGCAGTGGTCAGGAGAGATACGATTTACACGTCATTCATTTACAAATTCCAATTATAATTTCAAAGCATTGATGTACAGTATGTGATAAGTTGTGTAAACTGAATTTTACTGCTGTAATTATCCTATTAGAGTTTTGTGATTTGTAAAATTTACCCCCAAAAATGGCGAGGTTAATTGCAAGTTCTTCAACTTCTTTTGGTAAATGAAGAGGAATTCAGATTTGTCACTTGCTGTTGAGGTTTGTGCGAAACGTAGCACTGATGGTCGCTGTAGGGGGTCCATAATACATATTATGTCGTATATAAATGCAAGTGATATGAGGGCGATCTGCTATATTTCGAGGAAAATGTGTAATATTTGCTCTTGTGTTCGTTTTCTTTTTTTTTTTTTTTTTTTTGGGGGGGGGGAGGTAGATTGTGTTTTATATATCTTGTTTAGCTCCTTTTTTTATGGACGGAGCTGCAAAGAGGTCCAATTGCACCTAATGGAGCAAAAAAACACTTGGCAATTAAACATATTTTCCGGTATTAAACAGCTATTTTTGTTTAATTTATATTTTTCCTTTCTCAGCCGTTCGGCTGACATTTCTACAATGTCTAATTAAATAATTTTAACACTTTTTTGTAATCATGGCATTGCTGACAAAATTGAAATTGTAGAATGTAGAATCATATCGGTAAAAATTTGATCCCAGCTAATGCAATAAATCAGGAAAAAACTTGATCTGGATGGTCATCTTACCAAATCGATTCAGAAATTATGGACTTCTGGAATTCAAATTTTGACAACAATGCCACGATTACGAATAAAGTTTAAAACTAACAAATTAAGTGGTGTAGAAATATCAGTTAAACTTCAAGAAATTAAAAAGTATGTAGCAATTTAGGTAACAGTTTAATAGCTTAATATATGCATAAAACCCCTGGGTGTGAATCACTCCTGCCTTGTTCCATTGCAAGTGATGGGACATCTTTGTAGCTCCGTCCATAAAAAAAAGGAGTTACTTTATTGTAGCTAGTTGGAACATTCTCTTAGTTACTGTGACATAATAATTGATAGATTCCTCCACATCATATTGACCTGATAATGCCAGTACGTTGTTACTTACTTTATCACCGGTACACATCAAAGGGAAAATGTACAAATAACTGTTTAAATTAAATGTAAGTTAGGAACTCAAAACCCAAATATCACTGCCATATTATTTACAAGGTTTTTTTACTTTTCTAAATATAAGAAATATACCAATATACAAAACAGTAGAGCTAGCTTCATCACTTGTTTTATAGGCAGTTTACTCAAAGCTCTGAGTCGTGCCTCCTCTGCAATTAAAGAGGCTGAATATGACAGTCTGGCTAATGAAGCATCTTCTGCATGTTGATCTGAAAGTAATGATAACGTTAGTTAACTTTCTTATATTTAGCAATATTTGTTTACTGCATAGAAAAGTGGTCTTGTAAAAAAAAAAACAACAAAATGTGTGTGCAGAATAATATTTAAGACAAGAGCAAAGTTGTTTTAAAGAATATTTATTTTAATGTGGCATATGATTATATATGATTGTCATATCATTTTATTTTATTATTTCCGGTTGGCAGCAAAGATTCATTACTTCTTTGTCTTTTTAATTCCTAAAAAAATCTAGTTATTATGTCATTTCTTTGTTTAAATGATGCATTTTAATGTGATTATCAAGAATGTTTTCAATAGGAGTTAACATTCAATGACCAAAATGAAACATTATAATGAATATAAGACTTGTGTGGTCAAAATGCTGGCCAACTTCATTTCCTCCGATAAATATAAAGTAATGTTTGTTTGTTTGTTTGAATGGTGTTTTAACGCCACTTTCAGCAATTTTTCAGCTATTTCATGGCGTCCAGTTTTTATTGGGGGAGGAAGCCGGAGTACCCGGAGAGAACCCCCGACCTGCGGTAGGAAAACTGGCAATCCTTGTCAATTAAGATTGGAGTCGAGTACACCCTGCCTGCAGTGAGAATCGAACCCGCAATCTCAGTGTTGACAGACCACGTGATCAATAGTAAACGAACTACCTTGACCACTCGGCCACCGAGGCCCCTATAAAGTAATGAAGTAAGCAGATCTCCACACCCTCCGCAATAAAATGTGAACACTGTGTTTATGTTTTCCATATTTCATTTAAATGAATGTTGAAATAAACAAATCTACAGACAAATGTTGGACAATATGAATTATCCAACAAGACACAGCTATTTATTTGAAACAGCTTTGGCAGTGTTCAGATAATTCAGCTTGTGTTTTTGTTTGTAAACTGTAGTTCAGGGTATAATATGATAAAAGGTGATTAACAGCATTATAATCGCTAATTGGAAGTAATCTTAGAGTATTAAGATTACACCAGTATTACCTGTGACATACAACTAAAATGGGAAGAGTCAGCGTGCTAATCAATTAGATATATTGCAATTAATTTTAATGGGAAAAAAACTTTAAATTTTCATTTTAAATACATTCTGTTTATAAACAGTCAAGCATATGACTTCTATTTTATTTAGATTTATTGACAAAAATGACACAATATGCAATGCTGTTTTGTTGGTGTTTGTTACTATTGAAAAAAAAATTAGATTTTGGAAACATTTTCTTAATACATGTATACAAGTGGTTCAGGCATGATTTTACGACAAATGTGTGATTGGTTATATTAAACAATTACACGATTTAAGACAATCACCACAAAAACACTGTGACTCCACCAAGAAGAGTACAGCAACAGTGGAAGGAAAACTCAAAATTTACCTGGCAGATGTCGAACTTCTGACACTCTACTGAACCTGACAGATTTTTCTGATGACACTGCAAAAATAATTACCGGTATTATCCATTACAAGTTACATAATGTACAGTTTCAACAATAAAATTAAGATTAAGGCTTTCAAGACATTAATTCCTCAAAAATGTTTTTTTATTTTATCAAAGAAAAACAAAAAAATTGTTTTATTATACAAACTGCAGTTGTGACACATTTTTACATGCAGATTTGTCCTTTGTGTATTATATTTTGTAAATGTTCTGCAAATATGATTACAAAATTTTAAGTCTTCTGTCCTTTATTTACTGTTACTTCTGGAGCAATACTCACAATTACTGTCATCTGACTCTGTACCACTCATCTTGTCCTCACATCGTTTGATAGGTACATATACTGGATCACCCTGAATAAATTGTTCAAGTGATATTGAGAAAGTGTTTTAAAAAAGTATAGGTGTTTTTCACATAACTTATGCAAAACAAATTTGAAATAAAATTGCTGGTGATGACACGATTCACTTTAATAAACATATGTAAAATGTATAAGAAGTTGACAAACACTGTAAATATAAATGAATGGCAGGTTGATCTTTACATTCTAAGTAGACAGGGTTTTATGCCACTTTAAGCAATTTTTCAGGTACATCATGGTGTCCGGTTTATACTGGTTAGTTTTAACTTGAGTACCTACTAAAGATTGCGCAGGAAAACTGGCAATCCTTGTCAATTAGCATTGTAGTTTAGCACACCCTGCTTGATCAAGTAACCTTAGTGTTGCCAGGCACTTTATCAATAGTAGATGACCAACTAATTCAATCGATCTGCCAGGTAGGTTACTTGAGCATTTCAGAAATATCCAAATACTTTTAAGTTCAGTAATCTCTTCAAATCAGATTATATTATTGTTTTGGAAAAACTGTAAAAACAAGTGTGGACTGTGAGCACGCTCACAAAGGGATACCCCCCGCTTCGCTTCAAGTCCAATTATTTCCCCTGAATAATATCAGACAGCGACAAAAATTCTTCATGCACATCTACATATGATGTACTTCCTTCATGTAAAGTTTCATCAAAATCTGTCAAACGGTTTAGGAGAAGTTGTGCTTACGAGGTCCTGCACTAAATACTATATTTTAAAAGTCTAAGTCCAATCATCTCCCCTGAATAATATCCGACAGCGACGAAAATTCTTCATGCACATCTACATATGATGTACTTCCTTCATGTAAAGTTTCATCAAAATCTGTCAAGCGGTTTAAGAGGAGAAGGGCTTACAAGGGATGTGGACAGACAGACAGACAGACAGACAGGGTAATTCCTATATACCCCCCAAACTAGTTTGCGGAGGGTATAATTATCAACGTTAAAGTTAGTCCTGGTTAACTGTAACTGTTTTATATGATCATTGTTATCACTCTTGCTTTATAGATTTTTATATTTTACATAAGACTTGGTAAAACATTACCTTCTTCGGGTGGTGAAAACATTATATAATTAAGGTAATGTTTTCACCAAGTCTTTATCAACCTTCTGTGTTATGGTGTTTATAATACTGTAAATTCAGAAATTATTGCGATGTTTTATGTGATCGCTCTGTGATCGCAATAATTAAACCTCGCAATTCTACTTTTGTTTATCCCTTGACCAAAATTACTCAACCTAGCGTGCATAAATAAACCATCTGTAAAGCTCTACCTTAGCCATTTAATTTGAATACGATAATTAATTGGACACAACATAATTGATTTTTCTTTGATTTAAACAAATAGTTTTAGTACCCACGCTGAACCTCAATATACACAAATCAGCTCATCCTTAAAGACACGAAACAACTTTTTAGGATCTTCAAAAGAGGTAAATCCCTTTAGAAAAGGAAACTTGTATTCCGTTTGGTGAAGCGATATTATTTACAGACGACAAATATTTAACGTAAAACGGACAATTGCTGAGTAATTATTTGTTGTCATTGCATATTTTGATACCTCAGCTGATCGCAAAATATGAACTCGCATCTTATTAGAACCTGAGAGAAATTGTATTTATAATAGGGTGGTATATACCCTGTACACTTAATGGAACTAACCATTTATGTAGTAGACCATTGTCTGTATTTCATACATGTGTACATGTCTAAAACTTATAGAAAATGAAATTTTACAAAAGATACTGACAATAACACAAATCTGCAGTTAAACAACTAAATTACACAAAAATTACACAAAAATACAATTATGAATAAGAGCCTCATAAATTCAAATAAGTTTATGGCCCTTTGGAATGTGAAAAACTTTTCTCATGATTTGTTTGCCATAAAAATACCACCCCCTATATCATATGGTAAATCTTAATGTCAAAGGAAGACACACAGACAAAACATTGCACATGGCTACTGGGAAGTGCAGACAACAAGTTTAAAGCAACTAAATCTAATAAACTGATGAAATTTGTAGCCACTTAATAAGGTGTACGAAAAATTGCTGAAAATGACATGAGATAAAAGAAAAATGTACTCACTTTTTTTAAGGCATTATTATTTAAAGTTGTTCCATTAACACACAACTTTGACATGTTTGTGTTTTGATGCTTTATAAAAACACTGAGGTAGTAATGCACATGACAGGCAGAACTAAAAGTTATTGAATGCACCCTGTTATCGAAAACACTTTACAAGACCATACTACATTTAACCATGGTGGCCATATTGGTCTGCCTGTGGTTACAAAACTCTCTAAATGAATAACATACACTCAAATTTAATTCAGGCCATTTTTGGTATAAATTTGCTTTGTGGTTTAAAGGAAGAAGAATTTTGTTTAAATTAGCTAAAAATTTATCAGTAAATATATTGAAATGTGTTGAGATTCTAATAAGTCACATATTGTGATAAATGAAGAAAATTTTTTAATTTTAAGGAAAAAAGGTAGTGCTAGAAGGTCTCCACAGAGGCTAAAGCAATTCTAAAGGGACTATAACTAGGTTACATGTAAATGTACTATATGTTGTCAAGACAAATTTACAGGACACAAATCTTAGGCTTACCAGTATATTAGTAGTTTCAGAACTGCTTTCAGTGGGTTCATCTGGCTTTACTGGTTTCTGCTGGTTATAAAAAATGAATTAAGTTGAAAATTTAACTACTGCATTTTTAGAAGGAGGATACTCCTATTAATTTAAAAGTTTAAGGGCTTGGTCATTTTTAATAGAATCCACAAAAAACTCATATTTTGTAATTAATCATCATCCCAGCTGAGCAGTGAGCAATCACCAAATTATCTGTCATTTTTCAGAAATTTTCCAACTTCAAGGGCTATAATTTTACCAAACAAGTGTGGACACAGAAAAACGTATCACCTGAATTCCGCATCAGTAACGAAAATAAATTTCGTCATAAGCATTACGTAAATAGCATTAATTATGAGCAGCGGCCTGTATACCAATTACTGTCACCATACTATGCATAGTTACAGAGGAACTGTCCTAATACAAAAACTGTAACGAAGTCGCTGAACCGTTAAATTGAGGTCAAGGTCAGGTGACACCTACCAGACAATCATTTACTATTCATCAGCAACCTATATACCAAATATTGTCATCCTACCATGCTTGGTTACAGGGGAACAGCAGTAACCTAAAAACTTTAACGTAGTCACTGGACCGTGAAATTGAGGTCAAGGTCAAATGGCACCTACCAGACAGTCATGTACTATTCATCAGCAACCTATATACCAAATATTGTCATCCTACCATGCGTAGTTACAGAGGAACTGTCGTAACCCAAAAACTTTAACGTAGTCGCTGGACCGTGAAATTGAGGTCAAGGTCAGGTGACACCTACCAGACAGTCATGTACTAGTCATCAGCAACCTATACACCAAATATTGTCATCCTACCATGTGTAGTTACAGAGGAACTGTCATAACCCAAAAACTTTAACGTAGTCGCTGGACCGTGAAATTGAGGTCAAGATCAGGTGACACCTACCAGACAGTCATGTACTGGTCATCAGCAACCTATACACCAAATATTGTCATCCTACCATGCGTAGTTACAGAGGAACTGTCGTAACCCCAAAACTTTAACATAGTCGCTGGACCGTGAAATTGAGGTCAAGGTCAGGTGACAGGTGACTGACTGGCAAGTACTCATCATAAGCTACCTCTGGACCAAATTTGATGGACCTAGGGCTTGGGCTTACAAAGATATGAAGCAAGATGTCAAGTGTTTACGCCGACGCCGCCGGATTCCCATACATATGTCTCGCCTCCAGCGACTTTCGTCGCAGGCGAGACAAAAATCATTTGACTGCAACTATATTCAAACTTGATCTGTAATTCATGATGATTGACTTGCATACCAAATATCAGCTCAACATTTGCAAGAATTTAGTAAAAAATTGAGAAAAACTGTAATTTTAAAGATATTTTCCAAAGAGACACAAGTTTGTCAACAAGTGTGTACACAGAAAAATGTCTTGTCTGCATTCCACATCAGTAATGAAAAATAATTACTTCATAAGCATTACATAAATAGCATTAAATTGTTATCATTTAAAATATATAATGCATGGTTACAGAGAAACGGACCTAATCCAAAAACTTTAACTTAGTCACTGGATCATAAAATTGAGGTCATGGTCAGCTGAAGCCTACAAGACACTCATGTACTAATCATTGGCAATCTATATACTAAATACTGTCATTCTACAATTCATGGTTACAGAGGAAGTGCCCTAACCAAAAAACTTTAACACAATTGCTGGACCGTGAAATTAAGGTCAGGTTACACCTGCCAGACAGTCATGTACTAAGTATTTATCAGCAACTTATATATCAAATATTGTCATCCTACCACTGGACCAAATTTGATGGACCTAGGGCTTGGGTTTACATAGATATGAAGCAAGATGTTCAAGTGTTTACGCTGCCTCAGCCTCCGCATTCCCATACATATGTCTCCCCTCCAGCGACTACTGTCGCAGGTGAGACAAATTAAAAATCATCAGACTGGAATGATATTCAAACCTGATCTGTAACTCATTATGGTTTACTCACATACCAAATATGTATCAGCTCAATGACTGAAAGTGTTTAGAAAAAAAATCTGGAAAACTTGTATGAAGGATAGGCAGACAGACTGTGAGACAAGACTGTTGGAGTGCAAACCTATAAACCACAGTAGATACTTAACCTAAAACGTTAGCAAAACAACAATTTTAGGCAGTTTTCTTTAATGAAATATGAATCAGTCTGAATGGCTTATCATACATGTACATGTATGGTAGTGTATAAATTTACATTCTTAAATACAAGTATCACCCAATAACCTTCTGGTCGCATTGTATTACAAAAATGTCTTTGCTTTATATTAGAAAATAAACACTTTTTATGTTTTCCATTTAGTAGCACATAAATTTATGGAAATAAAACACAAGGAAAACAAAAAGATACAGAGCATTTATACTTACTATTGGTGTGCTTCCATGTAAACACTGCCGTCGCCATGGTTCCCAGAATAAAAAGCCAAATAAGTACAATATAAACATGCTGGTTTTGGCATATGTTGTAAAAAATGGTTTATCAAACTTCTCTTTATTGAATATATACTAAAAAAGAATAAGAGGTTGTAAAGTTAGATATACATGCTAGTTAAAAAAAAAGATCGCCAGAAGCAGCAGTTTCATGTATGGAATGACAGAATGCCATAATAACAAACATCAACTGCAGTTTAGCTGCTTTTTATAGTACAGACTGCTTGAGTGAACAACATGTAGATGTACTGTAGTCAATGTTTGTTTGTTAATGTACAGTTTGTCTAGCTAGTACAAGCATAAATGCAATAAATACACAAGCCTTTTTCTTGTCATGAAAAACTTGCTCTTTACATACAATAGCAAGATGAAAACAATTGTGTTATTTATTTCAATTAGGTTTATCTTAGTATGAATGTCAAGTGTAACATTTTTTTATCATTTACAGCTTCCAAGAGGCCAACTGCTAGTTAGAAATAAGTTATGCTGCAATAGGTTAGGACATTATTTAGTTCACACATACCATATTGCTGTAAATTGTATACAAATGCATTTCTGAACATTGTTTTGTAATTACTAGCTAGTAGACATAAAATATTTTTTAAAATTTAATACGATAACAAAGTGAAGACAATAGCCACTTGTTAAATCAATACTTTTCAAGCAAATGTTGTTGCACTTGGTAATCTAATAAAACAAAAGGCTACCCAGAGGCTTTTACCTGAACTACACCTGATGAAACCATGTATTCTGCTTTTTTTAAATAAACATCAGAATATGTTAAACTGCTCTGTATAAACTACAGTTAGAATTATGATAGTTGAACAAATAAATACTAGTATAGCAGAATCAGTAAAGGTGGCCATCTTGGTTGTAGAGTTGGGCTAACTGGATAGGATCGGTAAAGGACAATGCAAGGTTTATCCATTCCAAGTACCAGGTATGTATGTAACATTGACATAGTAGTCTTGTAAAAAGAAAACATTGAAATATAAAAAGTAGGAGAAAGAATATTTAACAAGTGTGGACACAGAAAAATGTCTCGCCTGCATTCCGCATCAGTAACGAAAATAAATTTCGTCATAAGTATTATGTAAATAGCATTAAATATCAGCAGCGGCCTGTATACGAAATATTGTCACCATACCATGCATAGTTACAGGGGAAAAGACGTAACCCAAAAACTTTAACGTAGTCGCTGGACCCTGAAATTGAGGTCAAGGTCAGGTGGAACCTACCAGACAGTCATGTACTATTCATCAGCAACCAATATACCAAATATTGTCATCCTACCATGCATAGCTACAGAGAAACTGCCATAACCCAAAAGCTTTCATGCAGTCGCTGGACCATGAAATTGAGGTCAAGGTCAGGTGACACCTACCAGACAGTCATGTACTCGTCATCAGCAACCCTTATACCAAATATTGTCATCCTTCCATGTGTGGTTATAGCGAAACTGTCGTAACCCAAAAACTTTAACGTAGTCGCTGGACCATGAACTTGAGGTCAAGGTCAGGTGGAACCTACCAGACAGTCGTGTACTAGTCATCAGCAACCTATATATCAAATATTGTCATCCTACCATGCGTGGTAACAGAGTAACTGGCGTAACCCAAAAACTTTAACGTTGTCACTGGACTGTGAAATTGAGGTCAAGGTCAGGTGACACCTACCAGACAGTCATGTACTAGTCATCAGCAACCTATATACCAAATATTGTCATCCTACCATGTGTGGTTATAGCGAACTGTCGTAACCCAAAAACTTTAACGTAGTCGCTGGACCATGAAATTGAGGTCAAGGTCAGGTGGAACCTACCAGACAGTCATGTACTAGTGATCAGCAACCTATATACCAAATACTGTCATCTTACGTACCATGCGTGGTAACAGAATAACTGATGTAACCCAAAAACTTTAACGTAGTCACTGGACCCTGAAATTGAGGTCAAGGTCAGGTGACACCTACCAGACAGTCATGTACTAGTCATCAGCAACCTATAAACCAAATATTGTCATCCTACCATGTGTGGTTACAGAGGAACTGTCATAACCCAAAAACTTTAACGTAGTCGCTGGACCGTGAAATTGAGGTCAAGGTCAGGTGACACCTACCAGACAGTCATGTACAAGTCATCAGCAACCTATACACCAAATATTGTCATCCTACCATGCGTAGTTACAGAGGAACTGTCGTAACCCAAAAACTTTAACGTAGTCGCTGGACCGTGAAATTGAGGTCAAGATCAGGTGACACCTACCAGACAGTCATGTACTTGTCATCAGCAACCTATACACCAAATATTATCATCCTACCATGCGTAGTTACAGAGGAACTGTCGTAACCCAAAAACTTTAACATAGTTGCTGGACCATGAAATTGAGGTCAAGGTCAGGTGACACCTACCAGACAGTCATGTACTAGTCATCAGCAACCTATACACCAAATATTGTCATCCTACCATGCTTAGTTACAGAGGAACTGTCGTAACCCAAAACTTTAACGTAGTCGCTGGACCATGAAATTGAGGTCAAGGTCAGGTGACAGGTGACTGACTGGCAAGTACTCATCATAAGCTGCCTATGGACCAAATTTGATGGACCTAGGGCTTGGGATTACAAATATATGAAGCAAGATGTCAAGTGTTTACGTTGCCGCCGCCGGATTCCCATACGTATGTCTCGCCTCCAGCGACTATCGTGGCAGGCGAGACAAAAAGTGATTGCAATAAGTCTCCCTGACTTTCAGTAACTTTTTTTATCTACATGTACTACTATATCAAAATTTCTGATTTCTTAAAATGCTTAAGCTCACACTAACAAGAACTGAGGCGATTATTATCTTATTGCAGACATTAAATAAAAAGATTTCCAATCTTAAAGAACATTATTAGTGAAACATGTTCATATCCATTGATATGGAGATTTAAACACATGAAGTGCCCAAATATTCAATGAAGGTAAGCCAAAGGTTGTACAGGGTGCTAAAGGTGTATGAACATGTATACTGAATTTTTCACCAGTTTATGCTGACATATTTTTAGAAATGGATGATGTTAAATTCTAATGCAAGTCTAGATGTAATGTCAATACTAATTGGACAAAATCATTAATGTCATGGCATCAATTCCACAATTGATGCTGTCAGAAGTCTACATAAGCGAATTTTTTAATTCTGTAGCATTAGAATGGAGATAACTGTTAGAAATATTCGTTTACTTGCTCCGCAAATAGTCGCCAGTATACTCAATTTACGACCATCAAATAACCAAATGATGCCAGCAAATCTTCAAATACAATACAGTTATTTCTGAAGTAAAATTTTCTACCACTGTTCCTTTAATAGAACTCTACAGTGGTCGACTAATAACAGTTGGATTCAAGTAGATGTGAACTAGTGTAGATGTCAAAAATTGTGTGACATCGATGTAGATCAATTGCACAGCTATTGTTTACTTTTCTATTGTAAGTGGAATATATTTGGATCTTTCTATGATTTACTTTTCCGTTTAGGAAGCTAACCGATTCACCATTTACAACATAAAGGCATCTTAATAGGGTGAAATTAATGGTAAACAACACCTGGCCATATATGGGTTTTGTAATGACATCTCATGACCAATCCATTCCAGGAACAATGCTGATACAGGGATAATTATTAATGTCCACTGTACTCAATTATACATTTAACATCAAACCATGGACAATGTGAGATACATACTGTGTCCTGACCACTAATTATCATCATTTATACAAGTACCTTATAGACAAAGTCTACTATTGCACTTAATTTCATACTACTGATTGATTTATAGATTGTTGTTAAACATGCAGCAAGCAATATATCTTTTTATTCAGGAATTAGTTTTAAAATTACTTAACCATACAAAACCAGCAAGATCATGTCATTCAATTTTTCACTTCAAAATTTTAAATGAAAATTGAAGTTACTTTAAACAAAACCTAACTTTTATTTTAGCAAGAGCAGTTGGATGTGCACAATATGGCTTAAACGGTTTCATTCATTTGTTTGTTTGAATGTTGCGTACATTTGTATTTAGATTACCCATAGAAAACCCCAACCTTCTGTCGTAAAACTGGCAATACTTGTCAATTAAGATTGGAGTCGAGCGCACCCTGCCCGCAGATTCGAACCAGCAATCTCAGTGTTGACAGACCACGTGGTCAATAGTAGACAAACTACCTTAACCACTCAGCCACAGAGGCCCCAGTTTTATTTGTACTGTGCTTGTACTAGTACATGTGTATTACATGTACATGTATTTGCTAAATCAATGTTGTAGACTAGTATATGTACATCATATTCGTTACAAATAGTCTTAAGAAGAACTTATTTATTAAATTAAAACCTTAATTAATGTAAGTTTTTAATTACCTCTGTTAGTTCTGAGGAGCCAACCCAGATCAAATCAACAACAAGAAGAACTATAACACCCAACACTAGCCTACAGGTTTTAGAAAGTTTCCTTGTTTCTAACATTGCTCATACAAGCTCTTAAAACAATTTATGGCAAAAGATGTGGTCTAAGGAGTTGTAAAGTATCATGTAGGTTCCATATGATGGCTGTTTTTTTATCTTCATTATGTCTGTTATAGGTGCAGCATCTATTCAAACATTTTCTTTGAACTTCTGCAGTGGATTCCTAAAAAAAAATAACTTTTCAATAAAATTAAGGCCATATAATAAGCTACTTTTCTCAGTGTTGTTCTGTAGAGTACTGGCTAAATCTCACAGTAACATGAAATTTACATTGATCTTTGGCACTTGATAATAATGGCCAATATTTTTAATGAACTACATTTATTTATCAATAATAATCAATCATGATCAATCTGTGACTCACATGTTCATTTACTGCACATACTGATAAAGCGTTGAAACTTAAGGTAAAAGAGCTGCCCTAATTAAAAAAAAAAAAATTTAGTAGAAAATCTTAAAGAATACGCTGTTTTCAGATAGGTAGTTATCGTGTGATTTATGATATCACATGATTTTATATAGGGCACTTTCCTCTACGCACAGTCTTTTAACATCGTGTGAAAGGCATAAAACGGAATAAAATTAAGTACCTTTCCATAAATTTATTTATAGTGTTGGCTTTGCACCCTGGCACAACACAGCACAGGTTACGTTTTGCATTGTCTTTCTTATGCCATCCCATTTCGTAACAAATGTATACATTTTAATCTAAAAGTGCCCTAAATTTTTTATGATGTCACATGATCAGCATTACAATTTCCACCTCCTTTAACAAGAGCGATTATATCTTGAAACAATGTATTGTATTAGTGTTTTCACACCCTGAGTGTTGACTATTGTGTTTTTGTGTAAAATACAACTCCTACATTTCTTTACAAAATGCATTTCATTCTGAGTAATTTCTCACTAAACTGACGGATTATGTCATATTTATCTCCATTTCTATGTAATATGTGTAAAAACTGTTTTGTTTTAATTTCCTTCACCTGATACCTATATTTATCTTTTAACATGCCATTGAATATGCATTCTATATGTAGATATAGGTGTGGAAGTAAATAAACAAGTTTACAAGTTTTACCTATTTCTTGCCAATAACAAAATCATGGCAAAGTTTTAGTATGGAATTTTAGGACTTGCACATCTCTCATTGTACATATCTTTGATAATATGGATCAAAAATAGCACCAGTCAAATTGCAATATGAGTCTTCATGACATTTTGTACCAACTGAGAAAATTTTGATTTATCATACAAAATAACAATGTGTTTTAAATGAGTACTATATACAAATTACAATTTTGTGTGCCTTTATTATTGAAACTGAGCATGTGTTACTTGTAAAAAGCTTGTTATTCTTTTACTAATTCTGAATTATAATTACAGAATGTTATACTTCATACAAATTTCTAGACTTTTCATTGGTCAAGTGTATTATTCTAGTCATTACCAGACAAGTGTAGACACAGAAAAACGTCTCGCCTGAATTCCGCATCCTACCATGTGTAGTTACAGAGGAACTGTCGTAACCCAAAAACTTTAACGTAGTCGCTGGACCGTGAAATTGAGGTCAAGGTCAGGTGACACCTACCACCCGTAGCTGGAGATTCCGCATTTTAGCACGGAAAATTTGAGCGCGGAGTATTCGGACTCCGCGCTAAAAAAAAAATATTTTCGTCTAAAAACCCTGAAAAAAACACACTTTTCCGAGCTATGTTGGAAATTTGGTCGGAAAATGTACACATTTCCGACAGATTTTCCTACATTAGCACGGAATTTGTTACAAAATTCCAAGCTAAGCTCGGAAATAGCTCGGAAAAGTCTGAATACTCCGCGCTTAGTCGGAAAATAGCTTGGAATTTGTCCGAATACTCCGCACTAGGTCGGAAAATTGCTTAGAATTTTCCGAGTACTCCGTGCTATGTCGGAAAATAGCTCGAAAATTGGCTTGGAAAATTCCTAATATTCCGTGCTATGTCGGAAAATAGCTCGGAATTTTTTTCCATGCATGTCGGAAATTTAGCTTGGAAAGTTATGGTGGAATTTTTCTCCGAGGGGCTTGGAAATTTTTTCCTTGGGGTCTTATATTTTGGTTCCTGGGATGTCAAAATTTTGTCTCTTGCTTAGTCTGATTTTATGCCAGCTAATCTCATCAATGCTCATAGCTAGATCATTTTTAGTGGAGGATTGCATGTAAAATCTGTACAAGTGCCACAGAGTTTTCTGAAAAGTAAAACAATTGTTAATAAGATTCTATAATTTATTTCTTATTTCAAAAGGGTAAGCACTAACTGCATTCTAGCATAATAAATACCGGTATTTAAAATTCAATAGAACATTAATAAATTAATATTATTTGTTTTCCCCATCATTCTGACAGCAAGGGATACTTGTCAAGTTCTTGTTGCTTCTGCTTTACATAGAAGCCTGATATCATATTCACATGTCCATTTTCCATTTTTGCTTATTAAATTTATCCTGGAAGAAAATAAAATTAAACAATAACATACTTCCAGAGTAAAAGATGAATCAGTCAAAATTATTAAGGTCAATAAATAGATGATTTTCTAATGCTTAAAATGTTCACACACATTTTATTTTATTTTTATTTAATTTATTATTTTATTTACAGAAAAATTAACAAATATTGCTATTACATGTATATTAATTAGAACTTTAAAATTTCTATAAGTAGTAATCAGTTTGTTTAAAACATCTGCAAACACAACAAAGCTACTGTTTTTTGCACATGCAATTTTACTGTGTTCATAACAAAAGAAACACTAACTATTAAACAAGTTGATCATTTTCAGTTAGCTTGTATGTTGTCATAGGTAAATTGCCTAAAGAAATAAATGCATGCATTTGTTTTGATTACACGCTTTATGTAATTATTAATGAACTTTATGGGCATACAAACATAAATAGACAATGTGCACCATTTTATACTAAATAAAATGTTTAACAATTACCTTAAATATCTATTACCTTTATTTTTGTTATGATAAATATGTTTGAAACCAGTGTGAAAATGAAAGATAATTTTTTTTCAAAATGGCCGACTTCATATAATCAATATTGAAAAATTTACTGACAATATTTCCTTAATGTGAACTACTTAGACATATTATTGGATCAAAATTTGTAGCAGTGTTCTATAAATTTATTATTTTTATAAATTAATTTCAGGAAATTTAATATAAAACACATACCTTATCTTAGGTTTTAAAAATGTAAACAAACTCCATTAAGGTTTCCTCCTCAACATCCATTTGAAAAATGTGCCAAATTTTTTGATTGGCTAATGATTCTCCATTTTCATTGGTCAATATTTGAAAACTGATTAATCAAAAACCATATTTGAGTTGTATTAAAAAAAATAAGCATTTCAGAAAAAAATCATTTAAAATTCTATTGAATAATAAAACATTTATTTTAGAAATAAAACAAGCCACTGCTTTAAAAACATTTTACTTCTATATTAAATAGATTTTACTTAAAGAATACTTCACTAATAGAATATGAAAAATTAATATTTTTAAAAATTAAATGTTAATTTTATGACTGATTACAAATTTAATTTAGTGTTTTTGTATTGATAGCAAATAATTATTGCAATTTATGCACTTGTAAAACTCTGAAGATCTTTAGTTTTTCAGAGCTTATACATGTAAACTAGTTTAATTAATAAATTCAGAGACATATAATTACGTACATGACATATGTAATTATATAATTACATATGTAATTATATGTCTCTGATAAATTGAATGCTAATATTTTAACATGTAACTGTCAGAGTTTTTAATAAACAATAATTGCTGTTTGGTGACCAATGTATATATATTTTCAGCATGATTTTATTTTTTAACCAAAAAGATATTCTAGTGAAATTCTAACATATTTTATGCAATTTTAAATCCCCATATCATTGAGCAAAAATATTTAAAGTCCAACTTTTCCAAGCTAAAAAAATGACAGAGTCCAAATTTCCTAGCTAATTCCGTGCTGAAAAATATTAAAGTCCAACATAATGCACATTTTCCAAGCTAAAAAATTACAAAGTCCACATTTCCGAGCTACTTCTGTGATGAAAAATATTAAAGTCCAACTTTCCGCGCATTTTCCAAGCTAAAAATTGACTAAGTCCAAAATTCCGAGCTAATTCCGTGCTGAAAAATATTAAAGTCCAACTTTCCGCGCATTTTCCGAGCTAAAAAAATGACAAAGTCCAAAATTCCGAGCTAATTCCGTGCTAAAATATATTAAAGTCCAAATTTCCGCGCATTTTCCAAGCTAAAAAAATGACAAAGTCCAAAATTCCGAGCTAATTCCGTGCTAAAATATATCAAAGTCCAATTTTCCGCGCATTTTCCAAGCTAAAAAAATGACAAAGTCCAAATTTCCGAGCTAATTCCGCACAAAATTGCGGAATTCCGAGCAAAACAGTGCGGAATTCCGAGCATAACAGTGCGGAATTCCGAGCACAGGTCGGAATCTCCAGCTACGGTAAGTCATCAGCAACCTATACACCAAATATTGTCATCCTACCATGCGTAGTTACAGAGGAACTGTCGTAACCCAAAAACTTTAACGTAGTCGCTGGACCGTGAAATTGAGGTCAAGGTCAGGTGACACCTACAAGACAGTCATGTACTAGTCATCAGCAACCTATACACCAAATATTGTCATCCTACCATGCGTAGTTACAGAGGAACTGTCGTAACCCAAAAACTTTAACGTAGTCGCTGGACCGTGAAATTGAGGTCAAGGTCAAGTGACACCTACCAGACAGTCATGTACTAGTCATCAGCAACCTATATACCAAATATTGTCATCCTACCATGCGTGGTTACAGAGGAACTGTCGTAACCCAAAAACTTTAACGTAGTCGCTGGACCGTGAAATTGAGGTCAAGGTCAGGTGACACCTACCAGACAGTCATTTACTAGTCATCAGCAACCTATACACCAAATATTGTCATCCTACCATGCGTAGTTACAGAGGAACTGTCGTAACCCAAAAACTTTAACGTAGCCGCTGGACCGTGAAATTGAGGTCAAGATCAGGTGACAGGTGACTGACTGGCAAGTACTCATCATAAGCTACCTCTGGACCAAATTTGATGGACCTAGGGCTTGGGCTTACAAAGATATGAAGCAAGATGTCAAGTGTTTACGCCGCCGCCACCGCCGGATTCCCATACATATGTCTCGCCTCCAGCGACTTTCATCGCAGGCGAGACAAAAACCATGAATCCATTACTAACATGTACCACTTTATATGTAACCTTCTTCTTTTATCATGGTGTAGACAATGGTCAAAGGATGTTAACCATTGTTTGCACTCCACTTGCGAAAAGACATAAAATTTCTATCACTTGTGGAAGATAACCTGTCTTTCCCAAAATCATATGTAAGAACCTATTAATCTCACTAGTCTCACAGTAATAATTCTGACACCAAAATTATTATGCCAACAGTCCATTTAGCATATCAACATTATGGTCACCCACCACCCAACCCATGGATTGTTCCTTTATTTTGTAAAATGGTGAATTTTAACACAATACATGTATTTTTGTAATAGAGGACAAATAGCTAATGGCTAATGTTATAGTATTTATCTAAAATTAAGTATGTATTTTATCAAAATCTGAAACATACAACCCATGTTATACAAAACCTTGTATCATGTATATAGGTGATACAAGATGTACTTTTGTCGGAACTACTTCTTGATGTCACAATGAATTGCATAACCAATGACTCAGTGAATGACTCATTATATGAATGAAATATTGCGTCATAATATCTGTGACGTTTCAGTTTTGTTCTGCCCTTTTTATACTTCCTAATTTTAGATAAACTTATTACATACATTTAAGTGTAGGTACAACTACCTGTATCACACTGAGACATTACATGTATTTGTCTCGGTAATAAGAATGCTATTACACTTGAATTTCGGCGATGAAAGTGTGTCGCTTTAATGGACGTTAATTTTGTTGAAATGAAAGATATTTTAAAAGAAACTTAGCCTTGAGTTAATTGTTTACATTTCCGAATGAAGGAAAATCGCCGAAAGATGGTAAGACAAAACGTTAACAAATTTATATACATATAACAAAAGCTTTGATGAGCTTATAAAACTGACATTTAGACATATGAGTACAAACAAACAAAGCAAACAATACATTGCATACATAAAATCAATGGTAAAAGCATGTTTAAGGACAAAATACAATACAAAAATGCATGCATACATTTTCTCATACTAGTATATATAAAACATAAAAAGCTCAGGTAAGATACATTTAAGCACATAAAAACGAGCAGACATGGGATACATAAAAGCAAATTAGAAGAAAAAGCACTAAAATATATAAATAGCATACACAAGCATAAAAAAGCACAAATGTTTACATATTCAGAAAATAAAAAGATGTAAGCATATAGCCAAAGCATAACAACATGCAGCACTTAAAAGAACACTAGAGATTTCAGACACCGGTGAGGTCAGGGATGCCAAACTATATCTAACAACAAAAAGAACAATTACAACCCTTCCCACCTACTAATTAAACCCTTAAATGGATTTAAACTTATATCTTCTCTAAGATCATTTGGGAGTTCATTCCATAGTTTGGCATCCCCATACCGCACTTAGTGTAGACCATACCTTGTTGTATTAACGTTTGGTTTTGCTGCTATATTTGAATATATGTAAAAGAATAAAAACTCTGTTTAATAGTTATAAGATCACGTAAGTATACAGGGGATTGTTAACTATTTTTTAAATTTGTATAGCTAAAAGACGTAGTCTTCTTAGACGTAATGATGGCATCTTACATTGTATATTTAATAAGTAGGTCTTCAGATGTACCACTATCGTCGTTATAGATAATCGAAAGGCCCTTTCTTGAATTTTTTCCTAGTTTTTTTGTGGTTTTTTTTGGGTACAGAAATGCCACCTTAAGGGACATAATTAAAATTCCATAGAATTAAAGTATAGTATATAGTGACTCGACCCAATTTGTTGAGGTGTTGTCTGATTCTTTTTAGGACATTTAATTGTTGGGAGGCTTTTTTACATATATTTGCAATGTGGGTGTAAAAATTTATTTTGAAATCAAAAGTAACACCAAGAAGTTTTACTTCATCATTGCAACTAATTTTACTACCATTTATATCAAATACGATATTTTTACAGTGGATTTTTTTGCCTTCGGCTATGGTTTTTCAGGGTTAACCTGAATGTGATTATTATTAAACCATTGTATTAAGTCTTTACTTTCTACTAGTACCTCTAGAGTTTTAATTACGTCTTGAAAATCATTACTAATATATAATAGTGTATTGTCATCTGCAAAGTTGTACAAATCAGATGATATCAATCATAAAGATGTTACACAGCACTGGTCCTAGAATTGATCCTTGAGGAACCCCCTTGTAAATATTTAGAAAAGAGCTATATACTGAGCCAATTTTAACATATTGTTTCCTGTTGCTTAAGTAACTTTTTAAAAGTGTAAGGGCTTCTTTAGATAAACCATAGTTTTCAAGTTTCAGAAGGAGAAAGTTATGAGGCAGTCGAACGCTTTTGAGAGGTCCATTAATATTGCAGAGATATTTATTATCGTCTTGGGCTATGCGCCAATCTTCTATAATTTTAATTAAAATATCTTGGCAACTGTAACACTGTCTAAAAGCAGATAAATACATATGAAATTTTGATTCAAAGAAATTATTTATTTGTATGTCTATAGCTTCTTCAAAAAGTTTGGAGATAAAACAATAACTGGTCAATAATTATCCTTGGTGTCTGTAAAAATCGGCCCATAACAAAATCGGCCTATACAAAATCGGCCCAATATAATATAAAATGTAAAGTAATATATTACTTAAATAAAATGTAAAATATATTTTTTTAATATTTAATGATATTACTGTTACAGAATTTGTTAACAGTGATCATTTAATTATATTGAAGCTTAACAATCATTCATAAGGAGTTATCGTTGATTAAACAAATACAAATACAAATATTACAAATATAAACTTATTAATAGTCTTGTTGTTTTTTTTAATTAGCAATAATTTTTTTTATTTGTTTAATCATTTAAGATCAAAAGATCGATCTTTTTGTATTCACGCACATACAAAGCACACAAAAGCAATAGGTTGCAATTAATACAAACATGAACTGGCAAAACACTACAGAAAAATACAACGTGAGGGCAACTTAGTGGAGCTTACAGTAAGATTGGTGTAAGAGGATTCTACTAAACCAGCGAAATAGGTACAAGGAATTGGAAGGTCGCCTTCATGAGGTATGGACACGGGGGTCACTAAGGATACTTTTAGGTACAGGTGTGTGGACGGACATTTGAAAACCCACCCTATTCATATATTTTCGGACACTATAAAACAGGACCTAATCATATATTGAATGAATAAATCAGACCTATTCATATATTTATTACTGCTCATCCCTATTGACAAAATAGTATGTTTACTACCAAATTGATAAATTGATGTTAATGGAACACTTTGTTTGTAAAATCACTGTGGTTTACATAGTCTTAACATGCTTAAGATGAGAATTTTGAGGCATGGAATATATTTAGATAATTTACAACTACCCAATGATATATTTTTCAACGAAAAAAGCTACCTATTCATATATTTTGGAGAGCTAAAAAAGTGACCTATTCTGGCCGCACATCTGTATTACCCTATATATACCAAGTTACCCCCCCCCCCCCCCATGGGTATGGAGGCCGCTACGAAGATGACGAGATCTCGGCGTCCCAGCTGCTGAGAGAATGAGGACAGATATACGGCCCCAACAACGATTAACTGAACTTTTTATATTGTTTGCTTCATTTTAATCAACAGTAACTGTATGTGCTGACAATTTTACTTGTTAGATCTTACTTAATAACAACGATACAATGTGATATATATGTTATATTATTATTATAACTTACTGCAAATAATATTTACTTACATGTACTAGTGTTTACTTAAAAATAACTAGACAAAGTCGATCTAGCGATCGCTGATACCCCCGCTTTTGTGAAAATTTCTAACGTTTTTCGTGGATTGTGACCTTGAAATTGGATGGATTTCCACTAAAATCAATAGGCTTCTTACCAACAAAATATATAAGAAAATTTTACAGTTTCATTAAAATCGGATGAAAACTTTTTGAGTTATTTTCCGGAAACAACTTTTTGTAAAAATTTCTAACATTTTTCGTGGACTGTGACCTTGAAATTTGACAGATTTCCCCCAAAATCGATAGGCTTCTTACCAACCTGATATATAACAATATCCCAAAGTTTCATTCAAATCATATGCAAACTTTTTGAGTTATCATCCGGAAACAACTTTTTTGTAAAAATTTCTAACGTTTTTCGTGGACTGCGACCTTAAAATTTGATGAATTTCCCCCAAAATCAAAAGGCTTTTTACCAACCAGATATATAACAATATCCCAAAGTTTCATTCAAATCGTATGCAAACTTTTTGAGTTATTGTCCGGAAACAACTTTTATGTTAAAATTTCTAACGTTTTTTGTGGACTGTGACCTTGAAATTTGACGGATTTCCCCCAAAATCGATAGGCTTCTTACCAACCTGATATATGACAATATCCCAAAGTTTCATTCAAATCGGATGTAAACTTTTTGAGTTATTGTCTGGAAACAGCTTTTTTGTTAAAATTTCTAACGTTTTTCGTGGACTGTGACCTTGAAATTTGACAGATTTCCCCCAAAATCGATAGGCTTCTTACCAACCTGATATATAACAATATCCCAAAGTTTCATTCAAATCGGATGTAAACTTTTTGAATTATCATCCGGAAACCAAATGTGGACGGACGAACGGACGGACGGACGGAAGGACAGACGGACGGACGGACGGACGGACGGACGGACATGAGGACCACTATATACCCCCGACTCTGTCGAGCGGGGGTATAAAGATTTAGACATAAAACAAAATTACTTAATCTTCTTCTGTCTATGTTATTTTTGATATTGTATGAAGTTTAAAATTTTTTTCAACCTGATTATTTTAAAAATCCCAAAATCAAGCAAAAGTACAATTGTACAAACAATGAACATCTAAATAAACACTATTTGGTAAAAATTTTTAGGACAATATAGAATAATTATATTCTAATATATTTTACTTGTTAAAATATCCATGACAATGATGATGTCATTAACAGCTAAAAAATTGGCTGCAATAAACCATTCTAAGTGTACATGTATACAAAACATCATTAAACAAAAATACAAAACAAGGTCCTAATACACGTCAGCTTTTGATTCACTTATTTTATCTCAGTTTCTGACTTTATACAATTGTTATATTTTGACAATGTGGACAAAGTATATACACATGGCAACATTAATAAATAAATATGCATAATATTTAGGTGATTGGTGAAAACATTCCAAATAAGATCAACCCTTGCCTGTTTACTACCAAACAAGATCAGCCAGTAACCGTTTACTTAGCATGAAGCTAGTTAACATGCAAGGGTTAATTTTAATTAGACTAGCAGTGCAAAACGCCACAAAAAAAATGTGAAAATATAATATTTATCATCAACAAATACACAGAAAAAAGAAGCAGAGTGGAAAACAAAACATTTGTATAAATTCTCTGATATTCATGATCCATGAACAAATAAATTATGAAAATCAAAACTTTTTCGTCAAAGTTGTTATCCATGTTGACATAAACTGTCGCCACAGTTCACTTCTGACAATAGAATTATAAAAATTGTATAAGAAAGTTGTTGTGACCAGCAAACATCTTAACAGTGCTTAAATGCATCTCTAGGATATACCAAGATTTCTGCTAATAAAAATTGTACCAAAATGTAAGTGGAAATATGACACAAATTTTCTGCTAATACTAAAATAATTGAGGAATATATTGTGGTAATATAATTAATGCAGATTATTACCACATAACTATCTTACAAAAAAGGTATCTGGTGCTCCATTGCCTTTCTACATTATAATTGTTAACAGAAATTTTTTTCCTTGTTTTAGACAGAACTTAAAATGTGCAGTTCTCTCCAGGTTTGTATTGTACCACATGTAAAAATCATGCACAAAATTACTGCCAATGTAAGCTCAATTTACCAATCAATTTACTATACAAAGGAAATTAACTGTTACATTTCAGCAGAGTCTAGATTGTAAAAAAAAACAAGAACTGTACAGCAAGCAGAGGTCATTGATATACTTTATCACCGCTCACAACCTTGACATAATGCTGATTGACCTTTGATATAGTTCCTACACGGACAAAGTCTCTGTAGCTCTTCCAGCTCCCCCACACAACTAAATAAAAGTTCTTCCTTCTCCACTTCACAATCCTTTGTTATGACATTAAAAGCAGGCTGTAGAATACCTGTGATTTCTTTGGTATTACCACATGACACTCCCCTAGATGTCATAGAGTCTTTAGAGTTAATGTCACGGAAATGACTCGGATCACAGATTAAATCTGAAATGAAGTATTAAATATATAGAAGTATATATAAATATTTGATATTAACCCCGTATATTTGATGCTTTAGAAATCTGCTGGATAGATATATTATATGGTTGTCACAATATTTGGACGTTTGTATACAATTTACTTACTGTGACTGTATGACAAATAACTTTGTCATCCTATATAATATATACAACCAGAGGCTCTTAAGAGCCTGTATGGCTCACCTGATTTTATAGGCAAAGAAGATGTCATTTCCCTGATGTTAAAGTAATTCCTGTAATTTTCAATAAACTTTAAATAGGACCATCCAAACAATATAACTAGAAAGCTTTGTTTCCATTGGTTAACCGGTTGTATAGAGAAGATTTTTTTTATTTGCCCATAGGCTCCTATGTTAAACTAAGTCCTGCGAAGGTGGTGGCCATTTTGAATTTCCAACTGCCATAAAAAACATAAACTTTACAGAGGACCATCCAAACAATATTGCTAGTAAGTTTTTGTTTCCATTGATTAAACGGTTTCAGAGAAGAAGCCTTTAATAAACTTTTTCCCATAGGGTCCTATGTTAAACTAAGTCCTGCGGTAGCGGCCATTTTGAATTTCCAATTGCCATAAAAAACACAAACTTTATAGAGGACCATCCAAACAATATTGCTGGTAAGTTTCCTTTTGATTGGTTAAACGGTTTCAGAGAAGAAGCCCTTTAAAACTTTTTTCTCATAGGGTCCAATGGCCATTTTGAATTTCTGATTGGGATAAAAAACATGAACTTTATAGAGGACCATCCAAAAAATATTGCTACTAAGTTTTGTTTCGATTGGTTAACCGATTACAGAGAAGAAGCCTTTTAAATTTTTTCCCATAGGGTCCTATGTTAAACTACGTCCTGCGTTGGTGGCCATTTTGAATTTCCAATTGTCATAAAACACATAAACTTTATAGAGGACCATCTAAACAATATTGGTAGTAAGTATTGTTTACATTGGTTAACCGGTTTCAGAGAAGAAGCCTTTAAAAACTTTTTCCCATAGGGTCCTATGTTAAACTAAGTCCTTCGGTGGCATCCATTTTGATTTTCCAATAGGCATAAAAAACCTTAACTGTATAAAGGACCATCCAAACAATATTGGTAGTAAGTTTTGATTCGATTGGTTAACTGGTTTCAGAGAAGAAGCCATTTTAAAATTTTTTCCCATAGGGTTCAATGTTAAAACAAATCCTGAGGTGGTGGCCATTTTGAATTTCCTATAGGGATAAAAAGCACAAACTTTATAGAGGACCATCCAAACAATATTGCTAGTAAGTTTTTGTTTCCATTGATTAATCGGTTTCAGAGAAGAAGCCTTTTAAAACTTTTTCCCATAGGGTCCTATATTAAACTAAGTCCTGCGGTGGTGGCCATTTTTAATTTCCAATTCCCATCAAAAATACAGACTTTAAAGAGGACCATCCAAACAATATTGCTTGTAAGTTTTGTTTTGATTGGTTAAACGGTTTCAGAAGAAGCCCTTTTAAACTTTTTCCCATGGGGTCCTATGTTAAACTAAGTCTTGAGGTTGTGGCCATATTGGTTTACCAACATAATAAAAAACACAAACTTTGTAAAGGTCCATCCAATGAACATTATGGCCAAGTTTGGTTTCAATTGGCCATGTTGTTTCAGAGAAGAAGATTAAAATGTAAAAAGTTTACAGACGCTGCCGCCGCCGACAGACGCAAAGTGATAACAATAGCTCACCTGACCCTTTGGGTCAGGTGAGCTTAAAATGCTGAATTACATTACTGTCAAATAAATATGTATTGGTTACGAAAATTCCATTGTCACACTCTAGTACACATGTACTATGTCTATGTCTATGCTTATCCATTTTGCAGAGGGGTCTAGACCGCTGGACATTACGATTGGAGTATAGCACACCCTGCCTGCAGTGAGACTCAAGCCAGCAACCTTAGTGTTGACAAGCATGTGATAAATAAAAGATGACTAACTACCATAACAACTCCAAGATTGATTGATTGATTTGATGTCTGCTTAACGTCCAGCGAGCAGTATTTAAGCTATATTCAGGACGGGAACCACTCCCAAGACTACAACACCAAAACTTGTTCACGTTCACAACATAGCTCTGTACCAAAATGACTACCAAGTCAGGACCATTGCTGTAGTTACTATATTTTTGGTTGTTGGTTCTGGAGTTTCCAGTTTCTCAGACTTTGATTTGTGGATTGTCTTTTTTGACAGTTTCCTCCATGTTGGTATCTTGTTATTACCTTTATTCCTTTAGAACTGTTGAAACCAAAAGCAAGTATTTTCAAAAGTTATCAAACAACCACAGTGAAAGTGTTTACTTACTTTTTGCCCAGCATACATCTTTACATGACAAGCCTTTCTCTCCTAAAATAATTGAAATTGCACTATTTGGCGGCCATTTTGCTGGCTGCTTTTGAAATTGACAAAAATTCTGATGCTCTATGTAAGCATTCATTCTTTGTAGCATGCCTTCCTCTGTGTATTCGTATGGCATGTGTGGCGTGAACTACAAGGATAAAAAACAAATTGTCAAATACTGAATTACAATACCTTTCAACATGGAGAAAAAAAGATCTATTGCAATCTCATATATTACATGTCAGAAAATTTGTTCTGTATAATTCACATTGTATACAGCTAATTATGGTAGTTCACAAATAAAGTGATACAAGTTGGCTGGCACTGTGTGTAACCTGATTACGACGAGCATGTGTTACTAGCAATATTTTAATTTTATAGTTTACAAATAGTGCAAGGATTACATTCATAAGAATAGTTTTTTGTAAAACTAATTGTCTTAGCTGAAGTCAACACGAACAATAGCTCCCTATTCGTTCTTTTCCAATGCCGGGCTAAATGTATTCTAAAGTATACCTTGTTTTGTGAAGTGTTCATTAGAACAGTTATAGATACTTAATTTTGATTTGATTTGTATACTATATTTGGTACATTTACACAAAGTTTGTACACAAATGGGTTTTATTACAAAGATGACATGACTTGAAAAATGTGACAGTCAGTTTGTTTAAATGATTTTTTTCTTCATAAATTACCGGGGTACTGTTATTTTATACTTTTAACTTGCTATGATAACAAGTATAATTTAAGTTGATGTGTTTTGTCTGTCCTGTTGTGGATTATTACAACAATAAATGTTTTCTTTATTTCAAATTTAGAAAATTATGCAAATATTGAAACTAGATATCAGTGAGATGGTATCCATCTCTGTGGGCCCTGCAGACCTTGAGGTCAAAGGTCATCAACCATGGTATTTGACTCATCACCTTGATATTATCTACCCACATACCAAATATCAAAAGCCTACCTTAAAAGATAAAAAAAAGTTCTAGCCTGGACACGATTAGTTTCAGAAAGAGGGATGGACAGACAGACTGATTACTATAGGGCGTCTACCACTAAGTGTTGGTCCCTAATAACTGAAGGTAGCATTAAAATTTATTGAAAATCATCATGCATTTTGCATTGGGTGTTGTCTTGTTCATCAGGACATTATTTATATCCTTTTATTACAATGGAGTACTGCTAACCTCTGCATACCACATAATGTTATAAAGAAAATTCAAAATAACTGGATTTCTTTCCATTTGTGATGTAATATGGAAAATTTCAAATTTCAAATTGTTCTCATGTACGGTTTCTGAGAAAAGCTTGACGGAAATTTGTACATACAGACGGACGTATTTACGTACAAATGAAGTCCCAAAAAGGAAGTAGTTGTCCGACAGGTCTGAAATTCGCTTAGGACGTACAACTTGTGATACTGAACCACTCTGCCAAATTTAAAATTGTTCTCATGTACGGTTTCTGAGAAAAGCTTGACGGAAATTTGTTCGGACGTACGTACGGACGTACGGACATGAGTAAAACTTAATGCCCCCCGACATGTCGTCGCGGGGGCATAAAAAATTAAACCCATTTCCCATGTAATCACATTTTTTTTTATAGTGGGGCAAAACTTGAAATGTGCATGCAAAATGTGTCTTAGCATCCATTATGTTTGGACCCTGAATTCAAGGAGAATGAATGAATTACTCGCTTGGAGAAAACTGCATGAATTTACCTCATTTTTGGATAAAATTTTAGCCACTGTTTCTTTAACCAGCTTTATATCAGTGATATCTATTGTGTAAACGTATGGTTCTCCAATGAATTGTTCTGCATAAGGATGTTGACTGGTTAGCTTTAAAAAAAAATGTACATGAATATGTAAAACTTATGATTCTCAGATGAATTGTTTCAAGTGTGGATGTTGATTGGTTAGCTGTAAAAAATTTATATTAAAAAAACTCATGATTCTCAAACAAACTGTCCTCATAAGGACTGTTTATCTGTAACAAGAATTGTATTCTGCTATAATTATGATTCTCAAATGACTATTCCCCATAAGGATAAAAAAATGTACGTCATGTATATTATGATTCTCAAATGAACCGTTCTGCATATGGATGTTTACTGGTTTAGCTGTACATAAATTTTAATCTGTCAAAACATTTGATTCTCAAATGAACTGTCTTCATATGGACATTGACTGGTTAGCTGTAACAAGAAATGTATGCTGTAAAAATTTCTGACTCTCAAACAAACTGTCCTGCATAAGAATGTCAAAAGGTTATCAATAAAGTGTATAGGTAGTAAATCACACTGTGGTTGTAAGTTTGAGTCTGACATCTGGCAAAGTTATCTTGATTTAACCAGAATTTACAGGACTGACAGTTTTCTTGTCAATAAAAATCTACAGGTAGACAGACAAAGCTGAAAATTTTTTCCACTTTTGCTTAAATTTTTTTTCTAAATGAGTACATATGTAGTACAAGTTATTTTCAAACTAAAGTAAAAATATTATAAACAATGCTTTTCATTAACCAGTACTCACACACATTGTTCCCTTTCCACATAAATACATTATTTTCCTGATTTTGCAGTTTTTGTGTCCAACACTTGCATAATATGCAGTTATTTCATGTTCACTTTGTACTTTACCAGCTGAAGGTGTAATTTTATAGTGCTAGCAGTAAGACAAGGAACACTGCATAAAATACATAGATTCTACAACACTTTGTTGTTGATTATGACTGTTATCCACTTGAGATAGTTATGATAGAGTGTTTTTGGTTTAATGCCATTTTTAGCAATTTTTCAGCATTATCATGAAATCCAGTTGGTATTAGGGGAGGAAGCCAGATTATTGGGTAAAAACTATCATCCTTCGCAGGAAAACCGACAATCCTTGTCAATTAATGTTCGAGTCTAACACATCCTGCCCACATAGTTATGTTAGAAGCTTTAAATGTGAGGCTTTAAAAAGATTTTCAACTTGAACTATGGTAAGTGGATAAGTATAATAATAAGTGGGCTAAATTGGTAAAAAATAGAAAATGCCAAGTGGAAATTTGCAGACACATTTTGGTGGTAAAATTTAATTAACATGTGGCTTACCAAATTTATCCAACTTGTTACAACCAGTTTAAAATTCATAGAACTAAGCAAAACATTCTTCTGACCATAATTTAAAAATAATTTTAAGAGACCATTTTCTTTATTAAAGATTAATAGATCTAGCATAATACATGCACACAGGTCAACATACGTACCTTTCTAGCAGTTGGTTTTCCTTTAAAAAATTTGGTATTTTTACTGTCATGAGGAGGGTTAAACTTAGGATTAATGAAAACTGCTCCGTTTGCTATAGCTTCTAGTGGTGCTGGCCCCTCATATGGAAACCCCAAACCAATAAATATCTGCAACAAAGATTGATTGAAAGAAAAATGTTAAGATAGACACATCGAAGATGATTAGTGTAGTTACTTATATTTCCAAACATTTGTGGTTAATCTCCTGTGTGGAGGTGCAAAGTGTGAATTCTTGTAATTAGTGTTACCTGCCAGATATAACAGGGATTATGTGTGCTGTCAGTCAAATAATGTCTTCATACATGTATACAGACTATAATAATATCAATTACACTTTATATATGTTAGTAAACTTCATTTATGAATGAACCGCAAGCTTACATAGTCAATGCAAAATAATTACAGTATGTATACATTTCACTGAAATCCATCATTTTTATTGGTCGAAATTGGTCAAGTGGTCATAACAAGTCATCTTTCAATTCTCTATGATATAAAACAAAAACAGATATTTATTTAAATTTTGTCACAAATTTATTTTATTGATATAACATTTAATTATAAGAATAAATTGCATTCTTTTGAATTTTAATTGACATACATGTATGACATACGAAAGTGATGTATGACATATGAAAGTGATGCCTGTGCACACATTTTCTAAAATGTGCTTCATTCAATGTTTTCATACAATAATGCAACTTTAAAAGAATGCATTCAATTCTTAACTATGCTGGCAACCAGTAACTTTGTAGTCTCTTTAATCTCATCTCTAAAAAATATGTTTGGTGTAAAACATCACTAAAAGTTCAGATTACACCAATCAATTTAGCCACTTACTTAAAATCTTTTGAGAATCCTGCATTGCAGGACATTGTGTGCTTGGCAGCGAAGAGAAAAGCACAAATAACGGATGGCTTGACACTCTCGTCAACGACGCTCAACAAGTTCCAACCTGTTATTGACTTCTTCATCTACCCTGCACGCTGTTTTTTTTTTATAAATTTTAATAGTGCATGCATCAGTGTAAAAAAATATAATGTAACTTACTTTTGACTGACGTAGAAGTTTATGAAGATCTTCACCATTTAAAATTCCGTGGTTATTAACATATTCTGGTATAAGCGTTTTATTTTTATTGTCTTTGTCAATGTAAACAGTGCCGTGAATGTGTAAGCTGCTTTTCATGGCATCTAAATACGGTCCTTTCCCCTACAAAAACAAACAACACAAAATGGATGGAGATAGCATAACATCAAATACAGAAAAACTAATCAATGGCTTTGATTAAATCTGTTACTTGGTTCTTATTGAAATAGTTGTCTTCACTGCTGAAACATGTATAACCAACCAACATTCTTCTGCAAATTTTCCAGGGCTAAACATATGAAGGTATTCACAGTAATCAGTCGTATATAATACATATAGATTATTGTTTATTTTATTTCCAAGATGGAAATTATCCATCAACCAGCTTGTGGAAAGTTAAACAAATTTGATTCATGGTATTAATGCATAGTATAAGAATAGATGACATTTTAAATATTTTTGCTACTGCTGAAAGATTTGCACTGTAACATTTTCAAAAAGTTTTGACCTGTTCTGTAAAATTTAAATCACTTTTTGCATGTAAACCTAGCTACAATAATGCAGCTCCTTTTTTTTTTGATGGACGGAGCTACAAAGAGGTCCCATTACTCGTAATGGAGCAAAAACACTTTTGGGATTTACACATATTTTCCGCTATTTAACCTTTGTCTTTATTAAATAAATATGTTTTCTTTCCTCCGCCGTTCATCTGATATGTCTACAATGTCTAATTAAATAATTTTAACACTTTTTCGTAATCGTGGCATTGTTGACATAATTAAAATTGTGGAGTGTAGAATTTCGGAATCGTATCGGTAAAATTTGTAATAAGGGGACATAATCATAATGCAAATGAATACAGCTGAAATCATCCGGAATTACATTTTTTACCAAATCGATTCAGATATTATCGAAATTATGCACTTCCGGAATTCATATTTTGTCATACAATGCCATGATTACGAATAAAGTGATAAAACTAACGAATACGGTGTTGTGGAAATATCAGTAAAACTCCAAATACATAAAAAAGTATGTAGCAAACCAGGGAAACAGTGTAATTGCTTATAATATGCATAAAACCCCCGGGTGTGAATCACTCCCGGGCTGCTCCATTACGAGTAATGGGACCTCTTTGTAGCTCCGTCCATCAAAAAAAAAAGGAGCTACATTATTGTAGCTAATGTAAACCTAGCAACATTATTTTTTTCTGTTGGTTGGAGATTGTGATGAAAATTGAATTTTATCTTAATTTTTTAACAGCTGTGCAATGTTTTAACAAAGTGTGTTGTCATTTTTTCAAGTTATCATTTGGAAACCATCGACTAACTGACAAAAAAAATTGAATTGGGGTTTGTTGAAAACTGCAATTTGGATTGTGCTCAAAATTGAACTTGATCTTCATTTTATTGTACTTAACAGCTGTGCATAGTTTAAACAAAATCCTTTGACGCCTTTTCAAGTTATAATCTTGAACCACAGAGGCATTGCCAGATGGAGGGACTAAGATATGCACACTCATATCCATATAGAGGGTTGTATCAATTCATACCCTGCCACTTTGTGGTGGGCTATTAAAACTGGGCTTTACAAACTCAAAGTAACAAATTAGAAAGCACACAACAGAACGCAGTCCAACCAACATAACATAAAACAAACAATACTGAACAGGAGACAAAATACAAGTCTCCAACTAAACAGGAGGCAAAATACAAGTCTCCAACTGAACAGGAGACAAAATACAAGTCTCCAACTAAACAGGAGGCAAAATACAAGTCTCCAACTAAACAGGAGACAAAATACAAGTCTCCAACTAAACAGGAGACAAAATACAAGTCTCCAACTGAACAGGAGACAAAATACAAGTCTCCAACTAAACAGGAGACAAAATACAAGTCTCCAAAACTGAACAGGAGACAAAATACAAGTCTCCAACTAAACAGGAGACAAAATACAAGTCTCCAACTAAACAGGAGACAAAATACAAGTCTCCAACTAAACAGGAGACAAAATACAAGTCTCCAACTGAACAGGAGACAAAATACAAGTCTCCAACTAAACAGGAGACAAAATACAAGTCTCCAAAACTGAACAGGAGACAAAATACAAGTCTCCAACTAAACAGGAGACAAAATACAAGTCTCCAACTAAACAGGAGGCAAAATACAAGTCTCCAACTAAACAGGAGGCAAAATACAAGTCTCCAACTGAACAGGAGACAAAATACAAGTCTCCAACTGAACAGGAGGCAAAATACAAGTCTCCAACTAAACAGGAGACAAAATACAAGTCTCCAACTGAACAGGAGACAAAATACAAGTCTCCAACTAAACAGGAGACAAAATACAAGTCTCCAACTGAACAGGAGACAAAATACAAGTCTCCAACTAAACAGGAGACAAAATACAAGTCTCCAACTAAACAGGAGGCAAAATACAAGTCTCCAACTAAACAGGAGGCAAAATACAAGTCTCCAACTAAACAGGAGGCAAAATACAAGTCTCCAACTGAACAGGAGGCAAAATACAAGTCTCCAAATAAACAGGAGACAAAATACAAGTCTTCAACTGAACAGGAGGCAAAATACAAGTCTCCAACTGAACAGGAGACAAAATACAAGTCTCCAACTAAACAGGAGACAAAATACAAGTCTCCAACTAAACAGGAGGCAAAATACAAGTCTCCAACTGAACAGGAGACAAAATACAAGTCTCCAACTAAACAGGAGGCAAAATACAAGTCTTCAACTGAACAGGAGGCAAAATACAAGTCTCCAACTGAACAGGAGACAAAATACAAGTCTCCAACTAAACAGGAGACAAAATACAAGTCTCCAACTGAACAGGAGGCAAAATACAAGTCTCCAACTGAACAGGAGACAAAATACAAGTCTCCAACTAAACAGAAGACAAAATACAAGTCTCCAACTAAACAGGAGACAAAATACAAGTCTCCAACTAAACAGGAGGCAAAATACAAGTCTCCAACTAAACAAGAGGCAAAATACAAGTCTCCAACTGAACAGGAGGCAAAATACAAGTCTCCAACTAAACAGGAGACAAAATACAAGTCTCCAACTAAACAGGAGGCAAAATACAAGTCTCCAACTGAACAGGAGACAAAATACAAGTCTCCAACTAAACAGGAGGCAAAATACAAGTCTCCAACTAAACAGGAGACAAAATACAAGTCTCCAACTGAACAGGAGACAAAATACAAGTATCCAACTGAACAGGAGATAAAATACAAGTCTCCAACTGAACAGGAGATAAAATCTATGTTACCAAAGAATATCCTTTACCGTTTGTGCGACGATCAACCTATTATTGATTTTGACCATAAATTGATGTAGGAACTTAAAAGCCAGTAATTCTTGCTTTATGAGCCCTTAAGTGAGAAAAAATCCTCTGTTAACAAACAAGCTTAGGAATACGCAGGCCCTGTAGTAGACAAGACCCATATCCATTTGAAACAACTGTGTTTAATACTTTTTACTTATTCTGTACAGTAAGATACACAGAATATATTGAAATAACCAATAATATCTTGTGATAATATTTTGAAATAAGTTGAATGTCTGGTCATTGTGTAGTTTGGAAAAGAATTGAATATTATAATCAAAGTCTATCACCATTATTGTCATTTGAATATAAGTTAGATATAATACATGCTATACATTTTTTTTCAGATGCTAGCTGAGCTATCTGAAGAAAATATTGTAGAAGATAACTAAAATTAATTTGAAAGTGGACAAACATAATTTTGAAATCAATATTTTTTTGACAACAAAATATTTTTTGCAATCTCTATTGTAAATTGACATTTTTGTTATATCTCCAACACATTAGAGAAAGAGGTCACATCACCAATGGAATGCAGAGGCACTGTTAGGGTGCTGCGAAGTAACGTCAGGAACCATAAAATGTGTCAAGGCATCCAGTTTTTATTGGGGAGGAAGACGGAGTAGCCGGAGAAAACCCCCGACCTGCGGTAGAAAAACTGGCAATCCTTGTCAATTAAGATTGGAGTCGAGTCCACCCTCCCCGCAGTGAGAATTGAACCCGCAATCTCAGTGTTGACAGACCATGTGATCAATAGTAGAGGAACTACCTTAACCACTCTGCTTGCAGTTAGGTTGTGCCTATATTCATATCATAACATTCTGTCTATCTTCTTAAGTGTTATTTGAATACAATATAAATATTACACATTTTCTAAGTTTGTGTTCGGAAAGAGTAATTTAGAAAAGAGTTGAAAATAATATTTAAAGTATAGTATTTCCTTTATAAGAGAGCAGTTTGCAGATAAGTTTATATATTATAGTAGATGTTACAAAAATTCAGTGTTATCTACATATCACAACATCACTGTAGTTCAAGAAAGAGATGACTTTTGGAAGCTGTTTTAATGCTTTATTTGATGGAGGGGTTCAATAAATAAACAGTTTTCCAACAGTGGAATAATTAGCCATAAAAAAATTATTACTTCCGTAAATTTTTGTGATTCTAATATAGATATTTAATTGAATTCTGAAATTAACGTAGAGGTTACCATATATTTGACCTAAACTCTATGTGAACTTCTAGTCAATTTGTCCACCATCTTTTGGTGCATACAAAATGCACATTTATTTTGGAATGCAGACAATTAAGTTATTAGGACTTTTTCCAGGTCATAACTTAACCATAACATAATCCATAATCCCAATCTCTGCAGTATAAAGTTTATTGGCCATTCCATTTAAGTTTCTAATAAATGTTTGTTTGTTTAAAATATCGTTTAACACCACTTTCAGCAATTTTAACCTATATCATGGTGTCCAGTTTTTATTGGGGGAAAAAGGCGAAATACATTTTTATTGGGGGAAAAAGGCGAAATACATTTCTATTGGGGGAAAAAGGCGAAATACAGGAGAAAACCCCCAAACGTTGGTAGGAAAACTGGCAATCCTTGTCAATTAAGATTGGATTCCAGCACTTTAATAAATACTGAACCTGAAAACAATTGAAAAACTTCTTCTTTTTTGACTAGCTTTTATTTTCTTATGTTTGTTTGTTTGTTTGAATGGTGTTTTAACGCCACTTTCAGTAATTTTTCAGCTATATCGTGGCGTCCAGTTTTTATTGGGGGAGGAAGCCGGAGTACCCAGAGAGAACCCCCGGCCTGAGGTTGGAAAACTGGCAATCCTTGTCAATTAAGATTGGAGTCGAGTACATCCTGCCTGCAGTGAGAATTGAACCCGCAATCTCAGTGTTGACAGACCACGTGATCAATTATAGTAGACGAACTACCTTAACCACTCGGCCACCGAGGCCCATATTTTCTTGTGAGCTACTGTCCAACACTTCTGCAAAGATCATTAAGTTTGATATTGTGAGGGCAAGAGGATTAACTTCTTTTAGGTGTCATGCAACACATATGCAATGAAAGGTCTTGATAAGCTTAATAATTTTGCATTGAGCTCTTACGGGTTTTTAGATACTGAGCAAAAATGACAAAAATCAACAATTTTGATGATTAAGGGGCAGTAACTCCTATAAGGCATTGTCTTATAACTTCAACTCAATGGAGGGTCTTGTAGAGCTTTGGTAATGAGGAAGTGCTTTCACTTTACATTTCCAGAATCTGTTATACTTTTTGAACTATAAGCTAAATCTATATCTTGACCATCATTCTATTTTTAGTCATGGTGGCCATGTTGGTTGGTTGGCTGCCATGATTTGTTCAATTTTGGTAGAAAACGTCCTAAAAAAAAGTGTGCTACGTTTCAAAGCAATACCTACTGTGGGTTTTGAGAAGAAGATCTTCAAAGAAACTTTAAGTTAAAATTTGATGAAAAACACAGAAAAGGCCAATAACTCCTTAATGGGTATTCAGACAAATTTGACCCTGAATAATTTTTGTACATCAAAAGGATCTAAATAACTATGCAATCCTGAATTTTTCTCTAGAGGAGCGTCATAAAACTAAAGAGTTTTGTAGAGCTTTTGATGCTAATAAGGGCTCTGGTTTTCATGCATCTGTTATACTTTTAGAACTATAAAACAAGACCTATTTTGACCCCTCTGTTCTATTTTTAGCCCCACTGGCCATGATTTGGGCAATTTGGTACAGGACATTTTCTTGATGATGTGTGCAAAATTTCAATCAATCCCTTCAGCTGTTTCGGAGAAGATTTTTTAAGAAAAGTGAATGATTAACAGGACAATGGATGCCAAATGTTACATTAACTTAAAAAAAAAATAACATTACGACAAGATTTGTTCATCTCCATAAAATTGTTTGACCAGTGACTTTGGTACATGGTCTATATAAGTGTGAAAGTTATACATGTACTTAAAATTGCTTTATGACTAGAGATTTCTTCTTAATAACAGACAATAAAAACAGTATTTAATGTAAATTAATCTGTTGATAATTTTATCTGACTACACAGTGTTCTAGGATTCCCATTTCCCGTCACCCGTGGAAAGTGATTTCTCAGCACGGGAAAGCCAATTTTTTTGTCCTGATTACCCGTGGGAAAGTACATATTAATAGTCGGGATTCTTGAAAAAAAAGCTAATATTTGCCTTGTCATGATACAAAAATACATTAATTTTGTTCAATAGTTTAATTTAGTAAAATCAAGATAAGAAATCAACTAGTGAGATCGATTGTTTTCGTTTTATTTCATCAATGTTATACAGGTGCTTGTAATTTGAGTTTTTACCCCTGCTGCAAAACATTTTTAAGATCAAGTATAAATGCAATAAATACCAAATCGAACTAGGAAAAACCCACAAAATCCGGGTTTTGGGGGAAAGAATTTTCTTTTCTTTTTTTTTTTGTTTATTGTTAATTTGAATTGAATTAAATAAATATAATATTGATGTTTTTTTCCAACCCAAATTGACTTAAAATATATGAGAATGAAACTTTATAAAATTTTGTTGTGTACAAATATGTGTACAATATATGTTGAGATAACGAAGGTTTTGTACATATTTGTTTGGTAAAAATGCATATCTACAACAAGAAACCTAAGCTGGCTTCTTGGACAAAATAGCACAACAGTCATTGTTTCCAAATAATAAATGTACTGTAAGTACAAGAAGAAAACCCATCAATTTGTATCTGTATATTTTTAAATGATAATTAAAAAAACAACATGTCATTAAAACTTTGTGGGAAAGTTTACTTTAGATGTGGGAAAGCCAGTTTATAGAGGACACTTTCCCGTGGAAAGTTCAGTTGGCAAAAAAATCCTAGAACACTGCTACATTGTTCGTCTTCTCTGTATGTATTTTACACTCTCATCTCAAATGAATTAGATTTATTTAATCGCCGGTTATTTAATTATAAAATATAAACAGTTGACGAAAGTTATTTTTTTGTCGTATAATATTTTTATACTTTTCCTTCGAGATGATACCAGATTTGGTTTTGTTGTATAGTTCATTAAAAACTTCCTGTTTATCAATTCATGAAAAATTTCTGTTTCAAGTCTGTATAGTCTTTACATACAAATTAGACTTTTTTCAAATTTCTTCATGTGGAAATAGGGGTGTGTTTTATACAAAAATGCACAAAAAAAGATGGTATAGATCTATAAGCATTCCCAGTCTATGATAGCGAATCTTCTACATGGCTTTTTTCAGACTTTTGTGGAAGCCTGGAGTAAAACAGACTATAAACTACGTGCAATTAGGTTCCATGGAGAAAAAAGTCTATGTGTACTCTAAGTTGATTATGTCTGTGGACTTTATGAGGACCAAGTCTATATGGACTTGTAGGTCAATAGATAATATGTCTGTGAGGCCTACGGGTATATGTGAACTATGGGTCTATGCGAACTGTAGGTCTATGTGGGCTGTATGTATTTGCAAACCTAAATGTTCGTGGATTATAATTCTAAGCAGGTAAAAAGTCTATGTGGACTGTAGGTAGGTCTATATGGACTTAAAGTCAATGTGAACAAAAATGTATAAAAATTTACTAACTAGACAAAGTCGATCTAGCGATCGCTGATACCCCCGCTTTTGTGAAAATTTCTAACGTTTTTCGTGGATTGTGACCTTGAAATTGGATGGATTTCCACCAAAATCAATAGGCTTCTTACAAACAAAATATATAAGAATATTTTACAGTTTCATTAAAATCGGATGAAAACTTTTTAAGTTATTTTCCGGAAACAACTTTTTGTAAAAATTTCTAACATTTTTCGTAGACTGTGACCTTGAAATTTTGACAGATTTCCCCCAAAATCGATAGGCTTCTTACCAATCTGACATATAACAATATCCCAAAGTTTCATTCAAATCACATGCAAACTTTTTGAGTTATCATCCGGAAACAACTTTTTTGTAAAAATTTCTAACGTTTTTCGTGGACTGCGACCTTGAAATTTGATGGATTTCCCCCAAAATCAAAAGGCTTTTTACCAACCTGATATATAACAATATCCCAAAGTTTCATTCAAATCAGATGCAAACTTTTTGAGTTATTGTCCGGAAACAACTTTTATGTTAAAATTTCTAACGTTTTTCGTGGACTGTGACCTTGAAATTTGACGGATTTCCCCCAAAATCGATAGGCTTCTTAACAACCTGATATATAACAATATTCTGTTGAAGTAATGTATCTAGGGAATCCCTACAATTTGATTGGTTAATCAAGACGGGGATATGATACCGTATTCCCTGTGAAACCCCGGGGATATTAAAACCAGTTTCAAAATGGCGCCTATTCATTGAATAATTTATTTGTTTTACATAACATAAATAGTTAAACATAATATAAAGATATCAAATATCGATTTTAAATACATGCATTTTACGGAATCTTTCATCTCCGTCTGCGATTTGTCTTGAAATTAACAAGGGAGATAACCGATAACTTGAAGTCTTCAAAATGGCAAACAAAGGCATTTGCATCGCACTTCAAAAGTGAAATTTATCATTAAAAGTTGAGCTGGGAATAAAAAGTCGTAAAGAAATAAAGGTTATAAAATATAAAATGCCATAAAAAGTTTCGTTGGAAGCTCAAATGTGTTGAATGGTAGGTTCTCCGATAGTCGGGTGGTCCAAACTAAAGCATGAGAAATGTCTATTATATACTCTAGAATATTAGTACAAGAAGACTTCAACAGAATATAATTGTTATTCGGGCTTCACATGGGGATACGGGTTCATATTCCCTGTCTGTGTTCTATATTCCCTTCGCCTCCGGCTCAGGGAATATAAAACACAGACAGGGAATATGAACCCGTATCCCCTGTGAAGATCCCGAATAACATATAATATCCCAAAGTTTCATTTAAATCGGATGTAAACTTTTTGAATTATCATCCGGAAACCAAATGTGGACGGACGGACGGACATGAGGACCACTATATACCCCCGACTCTGTCGAGCGGGGGTATAAAAAAAAAACAACATGGCTATTGCTACAGTAAAGCAAATATTACTTAGATGAAAATAAGTTTTATTTCATAATTGATCCTAACTGCACTGACATCATAAATGTTTACAGACTACTCTCAATGTAATCAGTATCCCACATTAGAATAGAACTATTGATACACGTACACTGCAAAACAAATCTTACCTTCACCATTAAAGTATCCTGGAAATAATGCAGAAACATGCTAATACAAGCAGAAGCATTAAAAACATGCAGGTAGTGAAGGCTTTCTACATTATTTAAATACATGTTAGGAGATTTAATTATAAGCATATTCTATAAAGCTTAATGTTGACAAATTGAAAGCACCTACAATAATGACCTGAATAATAATAAGCATTTTTGTAATAGTCCTGTCTATATTGAGGATTTCTTATTGGAGCGTTGAGAATTAATATTTCATTCAGAATACATTTTTGGAATCTACAAAATATATATGCCACAAAAAACGGTTAAAATCTACTGTACAATCCATTAATAGTGAAATATAAGTAAACTACATACTAAATTTGGATTGATGGTATGAAATAACCATTAATGTCCAATCAAATTCAAATTTAACTTTTTATTCATTGTTTATCTAGTGAACTGATATTTTTTTTGGACAGTATTCATTGTTTTACATAGTGACCTGGTATTTTTTTAGACAGTATTCATTGTTTTACATAGTGACCTGGTATTTTTTTGGACAGTATTCATTGTTTTACATAGTAACCTGGTATTTTTTTTGACTTCATTGCTTTACATAGTGACCTGGTATTTTTTTGGACAGTATTCATTGTTTTACATAGTGACCTGGTATTTTTTTTTGGACAGTACTAATTTTTTTACATAGTGACCTGGTATTTTTTTTTGACAGTATTTGATTGTTTTACATAGTGACCTGGTATTTTTTTGGACAGTATTGTTTTACATAGTGACCTGGCATATTTTTGGACAGTATTCATTGTTTTACATAGTGACCTGGCATTTTTTTTGGACAGTATTCATTGTTTTACATAGTGACCTGGCATTTTTTTTGGACAGTATTCATTGTTTTACATAGTGACCTGGTATTTTTTGGACAGTATTCATTGTTTTACATAGTGACCTGGTATTTTTTTTGGACAGTATTCATTGTTTTACATAGTGACCTGGTTTTTTTTTGGACAGTATTCATTGTTTTACATAGTGACCTGGGTTTTTTTGGACAGTATTCATTGTTTTACATAGTGACCTGGTATTTTTTTGGACAGTATTCATTGTTTTACATAGTGACCTGGTATTTTTTTTGGACAGTATTAATTGTTTTACATAGTGACCTGGTATTTTTTTTGGACAGTATTGATTGTTTTACATAGTGACCTGGTATTTTTTTGGACAGTATTGTTTTACATAGTGACCTGGCATTTTCTTTGGACAGTATTCATTGTTTTACATAGTGACCTGGTATTTTTTTGGAGCAGTATTCATTGTTTTACATAGTGACCTGGCATTTTTTTTGGACAGTATTCATTGTTTTACATAGTGACCAGGTATTTTTTTGGACAGTAATCATTGTTTTACATAGTGACCTGGTATTTTTTTTTTGGACAGTATTCATTGTTTTACAGTGACCTGGTATTTTTTGGACAGTATTCATTGTTTTACTTAGCGACCTGGTATTTTTTTGGACAGTATTCATTGTTTTACATAGTGACCTGGTATTTTTTGGACAGTATTCATTGTTTTACATAGTGACCTGGTATTTTTTTGGACAGTATTCATTGTTTTACATAGTGACCTGGTATTTTTTTGGACAGTATTCATTGTTTTACATAGTGACCTGGTATTTTTTTGGACAGTATTCATTGTTTTACATAGTGACCTGGTATTTGTGTTGGACAGTATTCATTGTTTTACATAGTGACCTGGGTTTTTGTTGGACAGTATTCATTGTTTTACATAGTGACCTGGTATTTTTTTGGACAGTATTCATTGTTTTACATAGTGACCTGGTATTTTTTTTGGACAGTATTGTTTTACATAGTGACCTGGTATTTTTTTGGACAGTAAGTATTGTTTTACATAGTGACCTGGTATTTTTTTGGACAGTATTGTTTTACATAGTGACTTGGCAGTTTTTTTGGACAGTATTCATTGTTTTACATAGTGACCTGGTATTTTTTTTGGAGCAGTATTCATTGTTTTACATAGTGACCTGGCATTTTTTTTGGACAGTATTCATTGTTTTACATAGTGACCTGGTACTTTTTTTCGACAGTATTCATTGTTTTACATAGTGACCTGGTATTTTTTTTGGACAGTATTCATTGTTTTACATAGTGACCAGGTATTTTTTTGGACAGTAATCATTGTTTTACCTAGTGACCTGGTATTTTTTTTTGGACAGTATTCATTGTTTTACAGTGACCTGGTATTTTTTGGACAGTATTCATTGTTTTACTTAGTGACCTGGTATTTTTTTGGACAGTATTCATTGTTGTACATAGTGACCTGGTATTTTTTGGACAGTATTCATTGTTTTACATAGTGACCTGGTATTTTTTTGGACAGTATTCATTGTTTTACATAGTGACCTGGTATTTTTTTTGACAGTATTCATTGTTTTACATAGTGACCTGGTATTTTTTCTGGACAGTATTCATTGTTTTACATAGTGACCTGGTATTTGTTTTGGACAGTATTCATGGTTTTACATAGTGACCTGGTATTTTTTTTGACAATGTCCCCTGACAGATATTACAACTGGGAACGGACTATGAATTGTGACAGAAAGCTAATCCTCTAGCTAGGCTAAAATTATGTTAAGCAATTTATTTATCTATATTAGCTAAACACAGTCTAAGGTAAGCTAGGTCACCATTTGTGTCCCCTAATTAAATACAATACACTAAACAAGTTTTCGGGATAATTAAATCCCCGACCACGAAGTGTCGGGGATTTATTGTTTTTGCACCGTTTCTTATTATTATTATTATTCTTCTTCTTCTTCTTCTTCTCTTCTTCTTCTTCTGGACCTAACTTTGTCCGTAGGATTTCTCGAAGATGAAAAGACATAGGTCAATGAAACTTACCAGAAAGATAGGTCACCACTAGGAAATGTTGTTTCCGATTTCGAAATTTTGAAAATGGCGGCCATCTTGGATTGGCGGCCATTTTGAATTTGAAAAAAATACAAAATTAATCATAAAAAATCACAAACAATATGGATATGAACCAAAATAGGTTTATAGGTCAATATTAAGGTCCCGGACAATATGGGACCATTTTCCGAAAAATCCAAGATGGCCACCATATTCAAAATGGCCGCCAAAGTGCGAAAATTGAAAAGTTGTCCGATTTCAACGAAAATTGGCATTTTAGGTCAATATTGATATTACGAACAACATGGTGACATGTTCGAACAAATCAAAGATGGCCGCCAAAGTCCAAGATGGCCGCCATATTCAAAATGGCCTCCAAAGTGCGAAAATTGAAAAGTTGTCCGATTTCAACGAAAATTGGCATTTAGGTGAATATTGATATTACGAACAACATGGTGACATGTTTGAACAAATCCAAGATGGCCGCCAAAGTCCAAGATGGCCGCCATATTCAAAATGGCCGCCAAAGTGCGAAAATTGAAAAGTTGTCCGATTTCAACGAAAATTGGCATTTAGGTCAATATTGATATTACGAACAACATGGCGACACTTTCGAACAAATCCAAGATGGCTGTCATATTCAAAATGGCTGCCAAAGTGCGAATATTGAAAAGTTGTCTGATTTCAACAAAAATTGGCATTTAGGTCAATATTGATATTATGAACAACATGTCGAACAAATCCAAGATGGCTGCCAAAGTCCAAGATGGCCGCCATATTCAAAATGGCCGCCAAAGTGCGAAAATTGAAAAGTTGTCCGAATTGTGACAAAAGTGGGCACGGGAGGGGATTTTTTTGTGACTTGCTTGCAATCACAATCAGCACTTGTTAGAAACTTAGTATTATACAAACCATCAAAATACAGAAAAGTATTGAACAAAATATTTAAAAAAATAATTAAAAAACAAAATAGAAAATGAGACCAATAACTATTGAATACATATTGAGGGTTTTTTATGGTTTGTTTGAACCAACTAAGTGACTGTGTTATAGTAATGTCCATTTTACATGCATACATGCAAATGCAAGGTTAATCAAGCACTCGTATACAGGTTAATCATATACAGGTAAATACACAATACAGCAGGTAAACACAAAAATCAACATACCTCCCACATGTATTCATTTTTTCCATACACTAAAGCTTGATCCTTTCTGGCGATATTTTTGACATTAGAATCATTCAAATGTTGCTCCACGACAAATCCCATGAACGAATTGTCTGGACTGTGGGCTGTAACATAATAAATAAATAATAAATAAACACATTCCCTTGGACATCATACATTACTCTTCAGAAAACTAAGTTTGTGTTTTGATCTTTTTTTTCAAAAATGTCAAATCACATAAAATAAAATTGTTGAGTTTATTCTAAATGTTTGAATTTAATTAAAAGTTTTAACAACAAAAATGTTCTCCATTGAGCGATAACACTATTTGATTTATGAGGAATATACAATGTGAAAACTGGAAATGTTGATATCCCTTAATGGCGAAAGTATTTTTTGTAGTTAATCCTTAAATACATTTATATTTTTAGTAACTGTTTTGTTTGGTAAGTAAGCAAAGGTATAAGTATTTATACCAGATGCTCTCAAAAGCTAGTATCGCTCACCAGATTTATATATTCAATGTAAAAGACATTGGAATTTGTTTGTAATATGATAAACTAATTAATTACTGTTGTATTTCAGAAAAAAGGCTGCTGGGTACCATACAATAAAAAATTTGACTATGTTTAATTTAGTTAAAGTATCTTTTCAAATAAATTTCCTTATAGGTATCCATGTTAAGCTTAGTCCTAGGATTATTATCTATGAACAGTTCACTGAATATATTACAAACATGTTTAATTTAAATAATTTTCAACAATTCAGAAATCAAAAACATATATCATTGTTTCCTGTAATGACACTATTGCTGTTGTGTATGGATTAGCTCCAGAAATCAAAGAAATACTTACGGAACATGGTAAAAAACTGTTGAGGTTGCAAATCTTGTCCTCCCCAAGTCGTTAAAATTTTATGGGTTTTAGCCCATGTTCGGTGGTTATATGCTGGCTCTGTGCCAAAAGAATCTACGATTCTCAGCAAACAGCTGGAATTATGGGAACAAAGTATGTAAGTTAATCATAATACCATTTGTAAGGCTCCGCATCATACATGTCACACTAAAGACATTATAGATTTGTGTCTTTTAATGCTTTAACATTTCAAAATTTTAATATTCCTCAGTTTCTAAGGAGACAACATAATAAAAAACACTTACAAACATAGATATTTATAGGTTTCACCTATTGTCTATCATTTATATCATCTCGAATATTTAATTTCAACAAAGAAATAAATGAGCCTATGTCAAGTTTATTAGTTTGTTGAAATTAAATAGCAAGAAAAGATATCAAACGATAAAAAATTCTCACGATTTGTGAAACCTATTTTCTTATGATGAAACGAAAGATGTAATTTGCATGGCTACTTTGGTAGTGCGTAAACATTGCATTGTTGAACACAGTGTAATATCCAGACAATATAACAAAGTGTAACAATAAAAATGAGAACACATTCAGAATGAAAACATTCTGCAAATTCAGAATAACACAATATAGGAAATTGTTCATATATACCATTGAAAGTTTTCTCAACATGGATATTCATCAGGAACATTGTTTCACGCCCTGGAAGTGACATCACAATGTATCTTTTTGTCAAGGACTACGTCATAATGTATTTTTCATACCTCTTGTTCATATCACATTGTTGCCCAGGACATGATACAAGACACACAAGAAATAGATAATTAAGGACAATCATAAGAGAAAAACTTAATGACAACTACTGTAATTAGTTGTATAAAATACTTACGTATAGGATAATTCGGCGCACGAGTTTAATCTGATGCTTTATGCAGCACGAGTGATCATATTTTGGATATTCACGATGCCCAATTGATTATCCTATTTATTATATAGATCAAAATTGTTTTCGTAAATTTAAATGCTTAATCCTAAATTTTATGAACGGCGGATGAATATCTGTATAGTACAAAACCAACTGCAATTTTGGCAGGAAAAAACCAGAGAGTGAAAATAAACGATAATTTTCACATGTGATTTACCGTGATTTCTGTCACTCGGAAAATTAGATATTTCATCTCTATCTATATAATAATTTTATTTTGCTTAAAAGAAAATCTAATCATTCTGGGTGAGTATTATACACTAGAATCAAATAGGTTCAAGTTACATCCAATCCCTTGTGGTTTGGTTTTAATGAGTTTTTTTGGTTTGAATGATGTTTAATGCCATTTTCAGCTTTATCATAGCGTCCAGTTTTTATTGGGGAGGAAGCCGGAGTACCAGGAGAAAACCCCCTGACCTGCGGTAGGAAAACTGGCAATCCTTGTCAAGTACACCCTGCCCACAGTGAGAATCGAACCCGCAATCTCAGTGTTGACAGACCACGTGATCAATAGTAGATGAACTACCATAACCACTCGGCCACCGAGGCCCCAAGGTTTTAATGATGTTTAATGCCACTTGGAGCAATTTTTCAGCTTTATTTTTTGGTGTCCACAATTTTTTGGGGGAGGAAGCCAGAGTACTTGGAGAAAACCCCTGACCTGTGGTACGAAAAATGGCAATACTAGCCAATTAAGGATAGGGTGTGTATAATACATCAAAGGGTGTTATACACAGCCAGATATGGTACATACCTAAATTTACCATATCCTCCTTTTACATGTTTTTTAAACTGTCGTAATCCGACAATATCTGTATAGATTATATCAACCGGTAACTCTTTTCTACTCTGGCATGGAGAATTAGCAGCTGGCAGTTGATTGAGAATTCTACAAAAAATTACAACACCAAAATAATGTAAATAATATATTTACTGCTGAAGCTACCCTATGGAATTGAAGCAAGCAATCAATCAATCAATCATCAAATGTCTGTCGGTTAAAGAGGACTGATTTATTACAACATCCACAAGGGCAGAACACAAATGTTGTACAACTAATGAACATGAATGGCTTCTAATTTTTTCTATAAATGATACAGGTTTAGCTAATATGGACCATACTAAAGAAATGCCCCCTCCCCCACTTTTTTCCCTCATTAATATACAAATAATGTATGAGTGCAAACTCCATGCAAAAGGATTTGGGTATGTCAACCACAATAACCTCTGTTACACCACTTGTTGATAGCAAGAGAGATGTCATTCATGGCAGATTAGCCTCAATTACAAGTGCAGTTATTTTAATGTAAAATCATATCAAATCAATAAGAATGAATAAATTATATAAAAACTAAATATGTTTACAAACATAACCAGCAGCCGACAAATGTAGTCCCACAACAAACATGAGTTGTTGACAAGTGGCAGAGGCTACATCTGGGAACAAGTTATGTTTCCTGTGTATTAAAGACAAATGTAGTCCCACAATAAACATGAGTTGTTGATAAGTGGCAGAGGCTACATTTGGGAACCAGTTATGTTTCCGGTGTATTTAAGACAAATGTAGTCCCACAATAAAATTGAGTTGTTGACAAGTGGCAGAGGCTACATCTGGGAACCAGTTATGTTTCCGGTGTATTTAAGACAAATGTAGTCCCACAATAAACATGAGGTGTTGACAAGTGGCAGAGGCTACATCTGGGAACCAGTTATGTTCCCTGTGTATTTAAGAGTGGCTGCTATTGTATGTAACATATGTACTATGGACTAATTTATATACAAGACTGATTGGGGTTAAATACAAGTGCTTTCCCTAAGGGTGTATAGGACAGTTCTAAAAATGGTTTATCAGATATTTTTGTTTGCTTAATGCAGGTGCTTGTGCAGCAGGGTTTACTACGTCTGCATGTAACAACCATAAAGTTAAGTTTTAAGTATCGTACTCTGCTAGCTGTTCCGCTTCACTGGTTAAAGTTAATTTATGTCCTAATAAAAACAATGTGGTTATCAGATCACTCCATTGTACAAGTTCTCCCAAAGGTCCTCCTGTCAACAGAAAAAATGGTTGTTCACATCAATTATGGCTGTTGGTAAATAAATCAAGTAAAAAGAAATAATTCACTCAAGTCTCCGATTAGTTCAGATCATTTTAGCAAATAGAAGGTAGATGCATCATCTGTTTTGGCCAATACAGCAGTTAAAAATTGAAATATGGGAGGGTGAATAGTAATTTTTTACACAATCATCTTAGAATTGAAATAATTTAGGAAGCCATGCATTATAAGATATGTTACTATGATGAAGCATTGTGTCAGTACATAAAAAAAATTTCACCAGATACAATCACATGGCATATTATGACAAGTGTGGACACAGAAAAACGTCTCGCCTGCATTCCGCATCAGTAACGAAAATAAATTTCGTCATAAGCATTACGTAAATAGCATTAAATATCAGCAGCGACCTGTATACGAAATATTGTCACCATACCATGCATAGTTACAGGGGAACAGCCGTAACCCAAAACCTTTAACGTAGTCGCTGGACCGTGAAATCGAGGTCAAGGTCAGGTGGAACCTACCAGACAGTCATGTACTATTCATCAGCAACCTATATACCAAATATTGTCATCCTACCATGCGTAGTTACAGAGGAACTATCGTAACACAAAAACTTTAACGTAGTCGCTGGATCGTGAAATTGAGGTCAAGGTCAGGTGACACCTACCAGACAGTCATGTACTAGTCATCAGCAACCTATACTCCAAATATTGTCATCCTACCATGCGTAGTTACAGAGGAACTGTCGTAACCCAAAAACTTTAACGTAGTCACTGGACCGTGCAATTAAGGTCAAGGTCAGGTGACACCTACCAGACAGTCAAGTACTAGTCATCAGCAACCTATACACCAAATATTGTCATCCTACCATGCGTAGTTACAGAGGAACTGTCGTAACCCAAAAACTTTAACGTAGTCGCTGGTCCGTGAAATTGAGGTCAAGGTCAGGTGACACCTACCAGACAGTCATGTACTAGTCATCAGCAACCTATATACCAAATATTGTCATCCTACCATGCATGGTTACAGAGGAAATGTCGTAATCCAAAAACTTTAACGTAGTCGCTGGACCATGAAATTGAGGTCAAGGTCAGGTGACACCTACCAGACAGTCATGTACTAGTCATCAGCAACCTATATACCAAATATTGTCATCCTACCATGCGTGGTTACAGAGGAACTGTTGTAACCCAAAAACTTTAACGTAGTCGCTGGACCGTGAAATTGAGGTCAAGGTCAGGTGACACCTACCAGACAGTCATGTACTAGTCATCAGCAACCAATACACCAAATATTGTCATCCTACCATGCGTAGTTACAAAGGAACTGTCGTAACCCAAAAACTTTAACGTAGTCACTGGACAGTGAAATTGAGGTCAAGGTCAGGTGACACCTACCAGACAGTCATGTACTAGTCATCAGCAAACTATACACCAAATATTGTCATCCTACCATGCGTAGTTACAGAGGAACAGTCGAACCCAAAACCTTTAACGTAGTCGCTGGACCGTGAAATTGAGGTCAAGGTCAGGTGACAGGTGACTGACTGGCAAGTACTCATCATAAGCTACCTCTGGACCAAATTTGATGGATCTAGGGCTTCGGCTTACAAATATATGAAGCAAGATGTCAAACGTTTACGCTGTCTCCGCCGCCGCCGCCGCCGGATTCCCATACATATGTCTCGCCTCCAGCGACTTTCGTCGCAGGCGAGACAAAAACTAGAAAATGGATCTAATGTTCACTGATACCCATTATCATCCAGAAACCAAATTTGGACAGACAGACAGATATCACTGTATACCCACTACCTCTCATCATCACATTACAATAGACAAATTTATATTTGTAGGGTGGGATTTGTTGTCTTAAAAAGTATCTTGTTTACACATATTTACTTTTTCTACTGATTACAGATTAGGGAGAATAAGCTATCTATTTATATACAAAAGGGTGTTTCATATTTAGGCCATGTAAAAAAAACCATTAGCTTCTCAAGCCACTTTTCAAATTTTTTGATGAGGCAGGAAGTCTTTTTTTTCCCTTGTTTTTTCTTAAAAAATTGTTGCTTCTCAGGCCATGTTTCAATTTTTTCAATGAGGCAGGGTAGCTCTTGTTTTTTTGGCATGTACTTGTGGAAAGTCCCACGCGTGCTCACTGTCATATAATCGCAATGAATTGTCCACGGTATTATTGTTTTTCCTCCCGAGAGGACTTGGCATGACAACAAAGACAATGCCATGCTGACAGAAGTTAAACAAACGATGTATATTAAAATCACCAAACCACGGGATAAAGTGTGTTTATGAAAACATTTCGCTGATTATTAAGATCTAATCATCAATTTTACCGGTAATGGAAAGAGACGTGAAAAATTTCCAGGCGGGATGCGAAACTGCCGATTTTTCTTTTTTTTTTCGGTATGATGAAAAACAACGAATGCGGTGGAATAATGGGCCACACGGTGGGGCCTGAGAAGCTAATAATATTTTTTTTTTGCCTTACATTGTTTACATAGGTTTTCTAATTAGAGGCAGGCACTGCTTACTCATCCAGAGCACGCGAGTGCAGCCATGTTTTTTTTCATTTTGTTTCATTTTGGGTGTGTCTAAGTTCAGATTTGTAAGTGCCCCTTGACCAATAGTTCTTGTTCAACAGTCAATTTCTGCACTGTTTTTCTTACCTTTAAACTGACTTTCAGCAAATTTCCAGCCAGACTGTTTTGATAAAAGTCCTAAGTGTACTAAAATCTACAACAGAAAAATATGAACATGTATACATAAGAACAAGGCCCTGGAAATTTTCCCGAGTCATGTCGGACATTTTACTGGTCATCATATAAAATTACATAGTACTTTTTAAAAAAAAAGGGCAGGCTAAGGAAGGTTTAGCATTAATACTAACTTTTTATTGTGTTTGCTAAAGCTGGGATGTGTATGTGCTTTTCTTTAAAGTTCAGAATTAAGGTTTTTTAAATTATTTTCAAGACCGTAGTAGATATTAGCTGTTGTTTTGTGATGGGTTCCTATGATATATGCATCGTGCAAGAAAGGAAATATATGTAGGAAAACATTCTGCTTGATAAAATTTCTTTATTATAAGATGACATGTTGTCTATTCAACAAAGTAATGGCAAACAACGTTTTTCATATGTTCGATCTCTTCTTATTATCTCTTAATGATATATAATTGTTTTCGGGTACGATTGAGTAGTTAGATGTAAAACCATACTCTACAATATAGTTCACGCTGTAAGTGATAAAATGGCTAATTTAAAATTAAAGACAATATTTTATTTACAGTTTTTCGTATTTGTTAAATCCTTCCAGCTTTAAAATACATTTTTGTTGTCTTGATCTAATAAGAAGAAGTAAAGATGTACACAATTGCATATAAATGTGCGCTATACCAGTGTCTATATCGGTATCGCTTCAATTTTTATTTTTGGAACATTTTACTATCTATAGGGTAAGCCTAGTATTTTTATTATTGCATTCTATTCTTGACATAATAAAATGTATATACTTGCGTTTTTTTTATTAATTAGTTATTTAATTTGATACGAAAAAGGCATTTAAAAATTTTGTTATGTTATATTACGTAATGTATTTCATCGCTTCAATTGTATTTCTAGGATTATTCCATGATTTATATGGTAAGCTTCGTAATTTGTTTATGCATTCTTATTATTTAATGAATACTTCAAATTTCTGAACAGATTATATGATATAATATGGTTTGGGTCCGTTTACACCTAATAAACCGCTTTCAAAGCAGTTTATGAACGGTGTAAACAGACCCAAACCATATTATATCATATAATCTGTTCAGAAATTTGAAATATTCCTTATAATTTAATTTTAACTATAAATCTTATCAATTTTTGAGGTAAAAACATCGATGACGTCGTGGAACTATTTGAATTTTAACAGCGTTAGAATAGGTCATAGATCACGCAAGTTATTTCTTATAATATGGGTTGCCCGATTTGAATTGACCAATCAGATTTCAGCTTACAAAGCAAATTAAATTATAACCTGATAAAATGTATATTTTTTCTGTTTCTTTTATTAGTTACTTAGATAATTTGATAATAAAAGTGCTTTTTTATATTTTGTTTAACACGCTTGTGACCACTCATCCAGAAAGCCTTGATCTTATTTCTGGATTATTTCATAATTTATAAGGAAGAAAATGGAACCTTTATGTAGAACATTAATCAATCTTGAACATAAAATTTAATTTCCCTGGGTTTTGTTTATTGATTTTTATATGAAAATTAGATTTTCAAATATGCATGTTATTTAAAAAAATTGATGTCTGAATCAGTGAAAAATGTCGTAGAAATTAGTAGGGAAAAGAAATTTCTAAATAATAAAAAAAGCACAAAAGATATAGATTTTTATTTAATTCAAGATTTAAAAATTTTGATGTTAAGCTATTTTAACGAAGCAAGTTATATATATAATAATACAAAAGAAAAAAAAATTCAGTTACGTTCGAGTAAAGGTCATCAACATCATAGAAGTTAATAATCTCATAAATTGTTTTGCAAAATAAGATTCTTCTTCTAATTGGTTTTTTTATTTTTTTTATTTTAAATTCTGAAAATTTTATAAAGTTCTTAGCAATGTTTATGCACATGAATGCTAGTTTGACGTTTGAAATACATTTAATTGCAAATCTTTTGAAACAATTTAAATTACAGTAAAATTAAATCAATAGAAATAGTAACTTGTCGGTATGTTTTCTTTGATTTTCCAAGGACGCGATAACTGCCATCTTACATTCACATTTTTCCCCCACAGAACCACGCGACTATGATCCTTGTATTTTTATTGGTAAACATAATTTGTCTTTCCAAAACATTGCCTTTTTTTATTAAAATACTCTTCTCAAAGTTGAGATATTATAATCAAGATGATTATTTCTTGCCTGTCACAATCGTCTACATTTGCAACCCTTTACAGCATATGATGAAATTTTAAATAAAACAAATTGAAAAAAATATTAAACCAAATCGGATACACCTATAACATATAAAATGAACATCTCTGGATGTGGGTTTAACCCATATCTTTTCTTGTTTATGAATATTCGTGAGACATTTTCATTAACCGGAAGTAGGAAGTTGTTACAAAATTACAACAAGTTCGGAACAGAATGGAATTTATACGATATTCTGCGATGGACCACATTTTTTACAAGTTATTATTTATAGAATTAAATATTCATTTGTTCTCATCATTAATAAATTTAATTTGAATTGATTTTCTCCGGATTTATGTACGTCAGGTACATTGGCACATGCGTGATGTACAATTTTGACCACACGTGTTTTTCCATCAAGTTGCCAAATTTCTAAGCAATATAACAAACAAACAATTCATTCCTATTGTTTCAAAATACTGTTGCAATAACATATTCTACGAAATGGGTGAAACAGATCTGTACTCATAATTAGGTTATCACCTGTTGTGTTAACATATTACGTAATTAACACTTGACTAGAGTGAATGAGAACTCAATAAACATACGTGTCCGTGACAGGAATAGCCTTAGGGTTTATTTTTTAATAAAATATTTATATCTAGCGGAAATTAAAGGTATTAAAACCAACTAAAAGATATTTATATTTATGGACCAAGTAAAATATAACTTTTTAGATGTCCGATTTCACTAAACCTTAGTCGGACATTTTAATGTAAATGTCGGACATGTCCGGCAAATATGACCGTTTCCCGACCCTTGCATAAGAACCTGGTTTACTTTTTAAAAAAACAACCCTATTTTTAGCATTTTTAAGCTAAAATGAAAATTTTTTGCACTGTGAAACATTGGCCACAAACACCAATTCAAAATAATTTTATGTATGTATATATATTTTACCTAAATGCAAGTTAAAAACAATGTTCGGTTTAATCTATGTGTATATCTTGAGAAGTCTGAAGTGATTTCTGGCTTTAATAAAACATATTTTGATATTAAATGTCAAACTAACACCTAAATGGACCAACTCCTTTTACATGGAGCTAGATGTAGTCAAAATTCCTATAGAATAGGCACTTTTATACAAGAATAACAAACCTTTTTCCTCCGTCTTCCACGCAGATCTTGTTTTGATTGTAAACTTTTGATAGCATTACTAAATTTTGGCCACATCCTGCGTATTCTCATCCTGATCCACGCATATCCCTGTCGCTCATTAGGGTCAACTAAAACACGCATCAGCTCTTCTACGTCTGTTGTAGAATTTGCCTGTAATAATCAACTGCATTAATTCAATATCTGTTGTGACTAATTCAATATTTTTAAAAGTCTTTCAAATTTGCTAATTTTATTAATTTTTAATACTTCACACATAACTGCCTGCTACAAATGTCTTTATTTGTTTAATTAATTTTCAATATTGCAATCGAAACTGCCTGGAAATGCCATATTTTTAAATACTTTCTATCAAACTATGTAAATTTTATCAATCAAAACTGCCTGTCATATTTGATTCTTTTATCATTTCCCAATAGATTGTTTTCAAAATTGCCACCAAATCTAATAGTTTCATCCTTATTTTTCAGAACAGTGCCTACGGTGTTTACTTTGCTCTTTCGCATGTCACAATATTTTGGTCTGCTGTTCTGAGAAAGGCTGGAAGGCTGTAAGCACTCATTCTGGTATATTTTTAGAGGTTTACAAATTGTGTGTCTTTACAAAACCTGTTATGTAGCTTTAAAATCAAACACACCCATTTACATAACCTGTTTGTAAATAACACCAGAAGGGCTGATGATTTTTTAAGACAGTTGACAAAAGGGGTGGCCTGCCCAGAATAGTGTCAGGAAGGCTGGTCTCCATGGACAAGTGACAGTAAGGCTGCTTTCTAAGGACAGTGACAGAAAGGTTGATCTCTCAGGACAAGTGCAAGGAAGGCTGATTTTCCAGAACAAGTGACAGGAAGGCTACTTTCTCAGCACAAGTGACAAAAAGCTGATTTCTCAGGACAAGTGACAGGAAGACTGGTCTTCCTAAACAAGTGACAGGAAGCTGGGTTTGCAAGGACAAGTGACAAAAAGGATGATTTCTCAGAAAAAGTGACACAAAGGCTGGTCTCCCAAGCTGGGTTCTCCATGGACAAGTGATGGGAAGGCTGTTATCGCAGGACAAGTTAAAGGTAGTAGTTTCGCAAGATAAGGGACAGAAGACTGGTCTACTTACATAATTGATGGCATATGGGCCCACAGATGAAGCAATCATATCCTCTCTCCATATTTTCTGTATCATCCATGCAAAATACTATTCATGTATTTAATTTTGATAGGTGTAGATATTCAATGTTTAAAAGAGTTTTATAACTCAAAACAATTAGGATTTTTATTTATTTATAATTTTTTAAACTGACACTATGCCATAGCTTAAAATCATACATTTCCTCACCCATACAATCCAAGAAAACTAATAACTTACGAACTATTTTTGAAAACACCTTTTATGATTGAGATCAGTTTATTTTGACAAAAGGGGGTTTAAGTCACTAAGTTGAGGACAAAAAGGATGGATTTAGGTGACTGAGGGGAACTAGACTGTCAGGGGACAATAAGGATGGACTGTCCATTTAGGTGACAGAGTGGATCAATTGGACTGTCAGGGATGATGAACCGTCCATTCAGGGGACAGATGAGATGGACTGGACTGTCGTGAAACAATAAGGATTGACTGTCCATTTAGGTGACAGAGGGGACATAATTTTCAGTCAGGTAAAAAAGGGTTGAAATGTCAAATAAAGTAACAGTAGGGTTGGTCTTACAAGTCTGGTGAAAGAAGGAATCAAAATGTCAAGTCAGTGAAAAAAATGGGTTTCAATGTCTGTCAGATAAAACAAAGGCGGACCTGTCTTGCAGGATATAGAAATGAGGGAGTGGCTACAGAATCTACAGACTATCATATTTTGTGAAGAAAGAGCTGGATTGTCAATTCAAATGACGGACTGCACCATCAAGTGTCAGAAAGGTTGGCATGTAACGTCCATTGGCAAATAGGTTAGCCTGTCAATTTAGGCAGCAGTGATTTTCTTGTTGTTGAATGATGGATAGGTTGAACTAACAAGACAGATGTTTCAAAGGTAATATCTCAGAACAGGTGAAACAATGGCTGGTTTCTCATGACACATGACAGAATTGTAACTATGTAGAATACTTACATAATTAATAGTATTTGGGTCCTCAGACGGGACAATCATATTCCCTCTCCATGCTTTCTTAGGACACCAGCCTTCCACCTGTAAAAAATATCAAACATGATGATGCAGTAATAGTGACTATGATACCTTACATGTATACTTTTATGAGAAAATTAAGATGTTTTTCAACAAAATTTTATGAAAGCAGGCAACTTCAGGTTAGGGGTGGGACAATACTATGTCGACAATCTTTTGTCTCATGTCTTACCAGAAATCTATGCTGAAACAATTCAGATTAAAATGGAAAGATAAGACAGATTTGGTTGGCTTATAGATACATAAATCCTCAGTCTTTTGTTAAAATATGTATTTGTAGTTTCAGCATAATTTAAAACATTTTGTAGCAACAAGACGAAATTGTAGATTATAGTTACCTCACTCAAATATATAATGGAATTGTAGCTCATAGTTACCTCACTCAAATACATAACAAATGAACATTCAGATCCATCCACACCATATGAGGAATAACAAGGATCAGACCTCCACATCTGTCTCATCCACTGAAAAAGACAAAAAGTCATGTTACCTTAAAACTAGCATATCCACACCATATAAGATACCATGATAAGGTTAAGCCTTTTTGGCGTGCAGTTCCAAGTTCCAGAGAAGTCTGCAAAGCTTCCATGAACATGCATGTCAATTTTAATTAAGTTGTCATAGATTGTTTGATTTTGTTTATTTAAATTGTGTTTAAACACCACTTTCAACTTTTCTTCTGCTCTATCGTGGCATCCAGAAGTTGGACTACTCATCGAAATCCCTTGACCTTGGGTAGGAAAACTGGCAATCCTAATCAATTAAGAGATTTGGAGTCGAGTACACATTGCCCACAGTGAGTCTCGAACCACAACCTTAGTGTTGACAGACCACATGACCAACAATAGTGGATGACTACCTTAACCCCTTGACCACTGAGGCCCCAGTTGTCATGGAGTGATGCTATCCATTTCTAAAGGCTGTTCCAAAAAATACTATGTTTGCCCTTACCCCTCTGAACCAGAAATTTGCAAATGTAGGTGGTAGGATTTAATGCACAAATTTTGATGAAACGTATGTAATATGGACCATGATTTATGTGGCCAGTTTGGGTTAACAACATGAATTACAGGGGTCAAGGTATGTGGGCCGTTGGGGTTAGTGCAACATGCCTTACTTGGGGACAAGGTACAATGGTAGTTGAGTTAACGCAACATGCCTTACTGGGGGGACAAGGTACAATGGTATTTGGAGTTAAAGCAACGTGCCTTACTGGGGGACAAGGTACAATGGTATTTGGAGTTAAAGCAACGTGCCTTACTGGGGGACAAGGTATGTGGGCAGTTGGGTTAACGCAACGTGCCTTACTGGGGGACAAGGTATAATGGCATTTGGAGTTAAAGCAACGTGCCTTACTGGGGGACAAGGTATGTGGGCAGTTGGGGTTAACGCAACGTGCCTTACTGGGGGACAAGGTACAATGGCATTTGGAGTTAACGCAACATGCCTTACTGGGGGACAAGGTATATGGGCAATTGGGCTCAACGCAACATGCCATACTGGGGGACAAGGTATATGGGCAGTTGGGGTTAACGCAACGTGCCTTACTGGGGGACAAGGTACAATGGCATTTGGAGATAAAGCAACATGCCTTACTGGGGGACAAGGTATATGGGCAGTTGGGGTTAACGCAACGTGCCTTACTGGGGGACAAGGTACAATGGCATTTGGAGTTAAAGCAACGTGCCTTATTGGGGGACAAGGTACAATGGTATTTGGAGTTAACGCAACATGCCTTACTGGGGGACAAGGTATATGGGCAATTGGGCTTAATGGAACACGTGCCTTATTGGGGGACAAGGTACAATGGTATTTGGAGTTAAAGCAACATGCCTTACTGGGGGACAAGGTATATGGGCAATTGGGCTTAATGCAACGTGCCTTACTGGGGGACAAGGTATGTGGGCAATTGGGCTTAATGCAACACGTGCCTTACTGGGGGACAAGGTATGTGGACAATTGGGCTTAATGCAACACGTGCCTTACTGGGGGACAAGGTACAATGGTATTTGGAGTTAACGCAACGTGCCTTACTGGGGGACAAGGTATATGGGCAATTGGGCTTAATGCAACATGCCTTACTGGGGGACAAGGTATATGGGCAATTGGGCTTAATGCAACATGCCTTACTGGGGGACAAGGTATGTGGGCAATTGGGCTTAATGCAACATGCCTTACTGGGGGACAAGGTATGTGGGCAATTGGGCTTAATGGAACACATGCCTTACTGGTGATGAGGTACATGGTTAGTTGGGGTTAACACAACATGCCTTACAAAGGACAAGGTACAATGGTTTTTGCAATTACTACAACATGCTTTACTGGGAAACAAGGTATGCGGGCAGTTGGGCTTAGCACAATGGGCCTTAAACAAAACAACTTCCATTTACTGTGTATTCAAGTCATGAACGTAAAAATTGGGTTGGGAGAATTTGAACTTCATTTCGGAAATTTACTACTTTTTAAAGTTAGAGAAGCAGAATCTTACATTAGTACTCTTGGATTATTGGATTTCTCCAATCTCGATAGTTAAATTAAGGAAATTTCGTTGGGAGAAATCCACTAATCCACTCATACCAATGTAAGAATTTCACTAAGCTGATGATTATATACTACATATTTTCTGTACCTGTAATTTCCCCTCACAGTTAGGGAAGAGTTGTTTATCCTCGTCTGTTAAGGCACAATCCTCTGTTATCCCCTTTATCACATCTGAAAATATAAAAATATCATAACACGTTTAAAAAACTGGCACTCAAAATATTGTCTTGGAAATCTGATTGGCACATGTATGTAGTAGCCAAAATAACAACAAAGATAATTCATGCAATAAGACATTATCCCCGGCTTGCAACAAATGCGGACTTTTGATTGGTTGGTTACCCGTCGGTACAAATCCCATGCCCCCGTCTTCGTTGCTAACGTCGAAGGGTGTATTGTTTGTGCGTTGCTAATGTATGTTCTAGAGTACCAGTGTATGTTATTCCACAAATGAACATTTCTGTCTTTTTATATTTGTATTTGTACTTCGTTTCAAACACTGTAGATGCCCTATATTCACACTGACACACATAAATATAAATTAAATCGGAACTTGACGTCATAGTCTGTTGACGTTATGATAGCGTAACTTGAGGCGCCAAAATACCGAAAGTAGGAAAAACAATGTAAAACAAAATAAAAACTCTTTAAACTCGTTAAGTCTGAGGTTGTTACCAAAGGTAAATCCTCGACTTGGTAAAATGGGCATTTTGTTCATAAAAAACGTATAATTTTTTGTGAGCAACTGTGATGACGTTGTCCATTTACCATTTTTTGACGACTAAAGAACCTATTTTCAGCCTTTTACACTTGTTAGCCGGGGATAAATCCGTTACCTACGTTATAACCCGGGTGTATGGAAATTGTACCACCTGAAAGTACTTCTGGACAGCCTTCGGCTTCGCCTCAGGCTGAACAGAAGTACTTTCAGGTGGTACAATTTCCATACACCCGGGTAATAACGTAGGTAACTGATATTGTACATTAACAGAACCAGAGGCTCTTAAGAGCCTGTATCGCTCACCTGATTTTATAGGCAATGAAGACGGCATTTCCCTGATGTTAAAGTAAGTCCTGTAATTTTCAATAAACTTTAAATAGGACCATCCAAACAATATTACTAGAAAGCTTTGTTTCATTGGTTAACCAGTTGTATAGAGAAGATTTTTTTTATTTGCCCATAGGGTCCTATGTTAAACTAAGTCCTGCGGGGGAGGTGGCCATTTTGAATTTCCAATTGCCATAAAAAACATAAATTTTATAAAGGACCATCCAAACAATATTGCTAGTAAGTTTTTGTTTCCATTGATTAACCGGTTTCAGAGAAGAAGCCTTTAAAAACTTTTTCCCATAGGGTCCTATGTTAAACTAAGTCCTGCGGTAGCGGCCATTTTGAATTTCCAGTTGGCATAAAAATCATAAACTTTATAAAGGACCATCCAAACAATATTGCTAGTAAGTTTTGTTTTGATTGGTTAACCGGTTTCAGAGAAGAAGCCCTTTTTAACCTTTTTCCCAAAGGGTCCAATGTTAAACTAAGTCCTGCATTGGCAGCCATTTTGAATATCAGATTGGGATAAAAAACATTAACTTTATAGAGGGCCATCCAAACAATATTGCTAGTAAGTTTTGTTTCCATTGGTTGGCCGGTTTCAGAAAAGAAGCCTTTCAAATTTTTTCCCATAGGGTCCTATGTTAAATTAAGTCCTGCGGTGGCAGCCATTTTGAATTTCCAATTGCCATAAAAAACACAAACTTTATAGAGGACCATCCAAACAATATTGCTAGTAAGTTTTTGTTTCCATTGATTAACCGGTTTCAGAGAAGAAGCCTTTTAAAACTTTTTCCCATAGGGTTCAATGTTAAACTAAGTCCTGCAGTGGCGGCCATTTTGAATTTCCAATTGCCATAAAAAACACAAACTTTATAGAGGACCATCCAAACAATATTGCTAGTAAGTTTTTGTTTCCATTGATTAACCGGTTTCAGAGAAGAAGCCTTTTAAAACTTTTTCCCATAGGGTTCTATGTTAAACTAAGTCCTGCAGTGGCGGCCATTTTGAATTTCCAATTCCCATCTAAAACACAAACTTTATAGAGGACCATCTAAACAATATTGCTAGTAAGTTTTGTTTTGATTGGTTAAACGGTTTCAGAGATGAAGCCCTTTTTAACTTTTTTCCCATAGGGTCCTATGTTAAACTTAGTCTTGAGGTGGCTGCCATATTGGTTTACCAATCAAAATAAAAAACACAAACTTTGTAAAGGTCCATCCAATGAACATTATGGCCAAGTTTGGTTGCAATTGGCCAAGTGGTTTCAGAGAAGAAGATTAAAATGTAAAAAGTTTACAGACGCCGACGGACGCAAAGTGATAACAATAGCTAAAAACAAAGACCCAAATGAAGTGTCTGCAAACATCCAATTTCTTTGAAGGACAGAAAGATGATCCCTGCTTTGAAATCAGCAGAACATATAACTTTAAACTAGAGGCTCCCAGGAGCCTGTATAGCTCACCTGAACCTGAAACTAAACAACCCTTTTTTATCCAGCTTTTCTTTGCTATAAGGAATTGCCCAACACTTCTGCAAAAATCATTAATTTTGACCTTTTAAGGGAAATAACTCCTATAAGGAGGATCTTTTGATGGCTAGAGGGAGAAGGGAGGTTCACTTCAAATTTGCTGTACCTGTTATACTTTTTTAACTATCAGTCGAAAACTCTCACAACCCCCCCCCCCCCCTTTTTTCATTTTTTCTATTTTAATCCAATGTAGCTATGTAGGTAGTCAGGTGTCATGATTTGCACAATTTGGTAGAGGACATCCTAAAGATAATGTGTGCAATGTTTCAAAGCAGTCCTTTCATTGGTTTAAGAGGAGAAGATTTTTTAAAATCAAGTAAAATTGATTAAAAAAATGTTCAAGGAGAATAATTCTTAAGCGGTTCATCAGACAATCTCTAGTTCTAATAATTTTCAAGATTTTGAGGAAAAAATGTCAAAAATAATCAATTTCGACAATTAAAGGGCAATAACTCCTATAAGGAGTCATCATACAACTTCAACCCAATGGAGTGTTTCGTAGAGCTTTTGATGCAGATGAAGGCATGTCTCTTCGGTTTTCCTGTATCTGTTACACTTTTTTAAATATAAGCCAAAAACTGTATTTTACCGCCCCACCCCCCCCATCCTATTTTTAGCATGGTGGCCATGTTGGCTAATCTGCAGCCATGGTAGGTGCAAACTTGGTTGAGGACATTTGACATATGATGTGTACAAAGTTTCAAAGTAGTACTTTCAGTTGTTTCAGAGGAGAAGATTTTAATAAATCAATTAAAACCGATTAAATAAAAACAGTTCAAGGGGAATAACTCTTAAACGGTTAATCAGACAATCTTGACCCTTAAGTCATTTTTGTAGCCCTCATAGAGCAGAACAATTAAGAAATGCTAACTTTTTCTCTAGTTCTAATAATTTTCAAGATTTTGAGGCAAAAATGTCAAAAATAATCAATTTCGACAATTAAAGGGCAATAACTCCTATAAGGAGTCATCATACAACTTCAACCAATGGAGTGTTTCGTAAAGCTTTTGATGCAGATGAAGGCATGTCTCTTCGGTTTTCCTGTATCTGTTACACTTTTTTAAATATAAGCCAAAAACTGTATTTTACCGCCCCACCCCCCATCCTATTTTTAGCCATGGCGGCCATGTTGGTTAATCTGCAGCCATGGTAGGTGCAAACTTGGTAGAGGACATTTGACAGATGATGTGTACAAAGTTTCAAAGCAGTACTTTCAGTTGTTTCAGAGGAGAAGATTTTAAAAAATCAATTAAAACCGATTAAAAAAAACAGTTCAAGGGGAATAACTCTTAAACGGTTAATCAGACAATCTTGACCCTTAAGTCATTTTTGTAGCCCTCATAGAGCAGAACAATTAAGAAATGCTAACTTTTTCTCTAGTTCTAATAATTTTCCAGATTTTGAGGCAAAAATGGCAAAAATCATCAATTTTGACAATTAAAGGGCAATAACTCCTACAAGGAGTCATCATACAACTTTGACCCAATGGAGTGTTTCGTAGAGCTTTAGATGCTGAAGAAGGAAGATCTCTTCGGTATTCCTGTATCTGTTATACTTTTCGAACTATAAGCAAAAAACTGTATTTTGACCCCTCTGTTCTATTTTTAGCCATGGCGGCCATGTTGGTTGGTCTGAGGCCATGATTTGGGCAAACTTGGTAGAGGACATTTTACTGATGATGTGTGCAAAGTTTCAAAGCAATCCCTTCAGTGGTTTAGGAGGAGAAGATTTTTGAAGAAAAGTTAACGACGACGACGACGACGGACGACGACGGACGCCAAGTGATGGCAATAGCTCACATTACCATTCGGGTCAGGTGAGCTAAAAACGATAAAAAATTCATTCTGGCTTTATTCCAGGTGTGCTCGACTCCAAATTTACCTTGAAAAGATTTTTTTGCACCTCAAGCCAAAAAAAACAATCCTCCACCCTCACCCCCCACCCCCCACAAACAAAAAAAAATAATAAAAAAAAAGGACAGTTGAAAATAGCACAAACTAATCCATTGCTTCTTGAGATCATTCATGACTTCGTAACGTGTTAAATGTGTTAATTACATTTGGTTGACAACTAATAAAAATAATATTAATCACCACCTCAGCATTTTCAGGTACCAGTCACCACCCCAGCATTTCCAGGTACCAGTCACCACCCCAGCATTTCCAGATATCAGTCACCACCCCAGCATTTCCAGGTACCAGTCATCACCCCAGCATTTCCAGGTACCAGTCACCACCCCAGCATTTCCAGGTATCAGTCACCACCCCAGCATTTCCAGGTACCAGTCACCACCCCAGCATTTCCAGGTACCAGTCACCACCCCAGCATTTCCAGGTATCAGTCACCACCCCAGCATTTCCAGGTAACAGTCACCACTCTAGCATTTCCAGGTAACAGTCACCACCCAAGCATTTCCAGGTACCAGTCACCACCCCAGCATTTCAAGGTACCAGTCACCACTCCAGCATTTCCAGGTAGCAGTCACCACCCCAGCAATTCCAGATATCAGTCACCACTCCAGCATTTCCAGGTATCAGTCACCACCCCAGCATTTCCAGGTACCAGTCACCACCCCAGCATTTCCAGGTACCAGTCACCACCCCAGCATTTCCAGATATCAGTCACCACTCCAGCATTTCCAGGAACCTGTGACCATCCCAGCATTTCCAGGTACCAGTCACCACCCCAGCATTTCCAGGAACCTGTGACCATCCCAGCATTTCCAGGTACAAGTCACAACCCCAGCATTTCCAGGTACCAGTCACCACCCCAGCATTTCCAGGTACCAGTAACCACCCCAGCATTTCCAGATATCAGTCACCACCACAGCATTTCCAGGTACCAGTCACCCTCTAACTTAATATTGAATTGTCAATGAAATAGTGTTAGAATAACTCTAAACGGATTTAAAGTGAAATAATGCATTTTTCTAACATTTTATCAAAGGACTTGTCTACATGTGACATATACTAAAAAAAATTGTAAATTAAAACATTCAGCCAACTCCCAACTGACGTAAAGTGGGACAAGACCGTATTTACAGTTACCTTCCTTGAGTGTAAAAATAAACAAGCAATTTATGTTAAAATAATGTACCATTTTTTTTGTCTTCATCCCAGATAGCCTAAAACCAGTTGATCATTGATATCCCTGCTTAAATTTTTAAAACTTTTTTGTAAAAATTTCTAAGGCTTTTTGTCAACTGGTGACCTTAACCTTTGATGGAGTTCCTCCAGCAACAATAGGCTTCTTACCACCTGGTATGCAATAATATGCTCAAGTTTCATTGAAATCAAATGCATACTTTTTGTATGGAAATGTCTTTTTTGTAAACATTTCTAACATTTTTTGGTAACTGTGACATTGAAATTTGACGGAATACACATAATATGAAGGGGGCCTCGGTGGCCGAGTGGTCACGGTAGTTCGTCTACTATTGATCACGTGGTCTGTCAACACTGAGATTGCGGGTTCGATTCTCACTGCAGGCAGGGTGTACACGACTCCAATCTTAATTGACAAGGATTGCCAGTTTTCCTACCGCAGGTCAGGGGTTCTCTGCGGGTACTTCCTCCCCCAATAAAAACTGGACGCCATGAAATAGCTGAAAAATTGCTGAAAGTGGCGTTAAAACACCATTCAAACAAACAAACAAACAAACATAATATGAAACCATATCTTTAACCCATTGTTTGCCGTTCTCTGTCATCTACAACAAAATCTATGAGGCTAAGTAATTTTAAAATGTGTTAAAAAACTGTTCTTTGCAAAATTACAAGGAGCAAACATATGTTTAAGAGCAATTTCAGATGTAACTTATGACTACGAATCTTTGTGAATATCAAAACCGTCACTAGTGAAATTTTTTATTTACTAGTACATGTACATTAGTTTAAAGATGTGCAATTACCTGTTTTAAAAACTTTAAGTATAAAAAAATTTAAATTCAGGAACATATCCTATAAATTTAAAAGAATTATCTCTTACCAGTGACCAATATGTCCTAAATGTTGGGGAGTGGCATTCAGATGTGATTGAACCTACACACACACAAACACACATACATAGAGAAAAAAAAGATACTAAGATACCACACATCTCTACTTTAGCACAGCTTGACTTTGTAGTATTGTCAAATCTAATCGAAAAACGGGCACAATTATGATTACGATTAGAAAAATTGAATCTACTTTTCATTGGGAAGAAATATGACTGGGATAAAACTATATTTAACGAATCTTAATCAAAATGTTCAAAAGAGACAGAATTATTATTTTAATTATTAAAATACAGCATTAAGCTTGTATGTATGTTAAATTATTGAAATACAGCATTAAGCTTGTATGTATGTTAAATTATTGAAATACAGCATTAAGCTTGTATGTATGTTAAATTATTGAAATACAGCATTAAGCTTGTATGCATGTTAAATTATTGAAATACAGCATTAAGCTTGTATGTATGTTAAATTATTGAAATACAGCATTAAGCTTGTATGTATGTTAGTAATGCTCAAATCAAAATCAAATACACATGCTTTAAATGAAGTACTGCTAAAGCCAAATTCTAATGTGATGTGCCTAAAACGGTATATATTCCTAGTCAACATTATAAACCATCAACACTCTTTATGGCAATGTCATAGTAAGATTTTTCACATATTTTAAAGACGTCACAATCAACTTTGTGCCCTAAATTGGCCTGCAACTCCAAGGTTATGTTGTTAAAAAAAAGTTCATATATAGTATGTCCTATTAGAATTGAAATAATTTATTGGGGGCAAGAACCAGTCTAATTAAAATAAGCCCATGCAACACAACATATTAAGTACAGATGCATGGGCTAATTTTAATAAGACTGTGGCCAGAATATATACTGATTTTACCATATGTTTGCCATTTATGCCCACATTTTAAAATATTGGACACAAAGGGTCAACCGGTGGCAAAATCATTATGGGTTGGGGATTTCACCAGATACTTCAGCTTCGTCCCCCCAATAAAAACTGGAGGAAAAGATATAGCTGATAAATCACTTAAATTGGCATAAAACACCAATCAAAGAAAATTCACCCCTCCATGTGCCTCAACAGAAATATACATATCTCATTACATTGTTAAGACTGACCTTTGTATGTTATTAGTGACCCTGGTACATATGTTTCTTAGTTTGAGGTTAAATTTTTCAGCTATCCTTGTTAATTACAGTTGGTTTTGAACTTACACAGAGAAATTTAGCATGAATGTGTAAGCAGATATATATTTGTTTGTTTGAATGATGTTTACTGCCACTTTCAGCAATTTTTGCATCCAGTTTCTAGTGGGGGAGGAAACAGGAGTACCCGGAGAAAACCCCCAACCTGCGGTAGGAAAACTGGCAATCCTTGTCAATTAAGATTGGAGTCGTATACACCCTGCCCGAACTCAAACCTGCAAGCGGATATGGATATTAATAGACATCCTTTTAATGCCTTTACAACGAAGCCCCCCCCCCCCACCCCTCCAACAGCTACACGACGTCATGACGTCTACATTAATATTGGGAAAAGAAAACCAGAGTACCTGGAGAAAGCCTGTGTACCCTGTAGTCTGTTTATTTTTGGACCCTGTAGCCTGTTTATTTTTGGACCCTGTAGCCTGTTTATTTTTGTACCCTGTAGCCTATTTATTTTTGTACCCTGTAGTCTGTTTATTTTTGGACCCTGTAGCCTGTTTATTTTTGGACCCTGTAGCCTATTTATTTTTGGACCCTGTAGCCTATTTATTTTTGGACCCTGTAGCCTGTTTATTTTTGGACCCTGTAGCCTGTTTATTTTTGGACCCTGTAGCCTGTTTATTTTTGGACCCTGTAGCCTGTTTATTTTTGGACCCTGTAGCCTGTTTATTTTTGGACCCTGTAGCCTATTTATTTTTGGACCCTGTAGCCTGTTTATTTTTGGACCCTGTAGCCTGTTTATTTTTGGACCCTGTAGCCTGTTTATTTTTGGACCCTGTAGCCTGTTTATTTTTGGACCCTGTAGCCTGTTTATTTTTGGACCCTGTAGCCTGTTTATTTTTGTACCCTGTAGCCTATTTATTTTTGTACCCTGTAGTCTGTTTATTTTTGGACCCTGTAGCCTGTTTATTTTTGGACCCTGTAGCCTGTTTATTTTTGGACCCTGTAGCCTATTTATTTTTTTTTTGCAATTACTTAGTATTGCCATAAAAGATAAATGGAAACGCATTTGAAAATTTTTTTTTAAAACTAAAACATTCATGTAATATATTATATATCATTCACTCAAGACCATAATAAATGTATGTCTTAAAAATAAAAATCTAAATATTGCTTTCTTTCAAATAATCTTAAAAACGTAACATCTAGGCCAATAACATTATTATTATGTATATATATACATTGTATATATTCACCACTTGCATTTTCTTATTCCTCCACTAAGTCTTTAAAAAAACAGAAGAATGTGTCCATGGGACACAGATGCCCCCGCTAAATAAAGTCCCAAACAGTAAGTAGTGGTCCGACAGGTCTGAAAGTTGCTTAGGACATACAACTTGTGATACCGAACCACCCTGCCAAATTTCAAATTGTCCTCATGTACAGTTTCTGAGAAAAGCTTGACAGAAATTCGTACATATGGACGGACGTATTTACATACAAATGAAGTCCCAAACAGGAAGTAGTTGTCTGACATGTCTGAAAGTCGCTAAGGATGTACATCTTGTGATACTGAACCACCCTGCCAAATTTCAAACAGTTATGCCCTTGGGTATATAAAATTTTCCAGTCTAGCACCTTCATTGATGTTATTGTTAATACTCTATACCTATTATCTGTAAGTAAGTTTAACATCAGATTTTGATGTAAAGAGCTTGAAAAAAGTAACAAAACAGTAAAAAAAAAATTTTAAGAAGTTTTAACCAAACGTTTTCAATTGCATTATGGGGTCTCGTTTTAATCAGGATTGGGGTGGTGGAGGGGAAAAAGCTGTGTATCTGGTGAAATCCCCTAACTTCAGCAGAAAGACTGGCAATTGTGGTCTATTATGGTTGGGGTGTAGAACACTTTGTCTTACATTGGGTTCGAACACACATACCCAGTGTTGTCTACCTAGACCACTCAACCCCTATCAACATGCAGTTACTATAATAACAATGAATGGTGTTGTCATGGAGACCTATCACTGTATACTATATAGAGTATCTCAACTATTCACGTTACCATGTAGACTTGTTACTATAAATATAGTCTGTAATGAGGGTATTATTTTAGAGGAAAGAACAATAGCTCAAAGAGTAAGAAAATGGTTACAATTCCACTGAAACTGTGTCAAGACAATTAAGACAATTTTATTATGGTCTTAGTTGAAAATCAGCAAGAATCCCACACTAAGTGAAAGAGTGCCTACATTACCAATACCTAAAAAATGTCCCATTTTGGAAAGAAGCCAATTTTCTGTGCTTTCTGAAATAGGAATGGCAATACATGAAACATGCATAAATCTAATCTCCATAATAAATAAATAAACTACTTATTAGACATCTCAGCGTACAACACAATGGAAAATGTGGGAATGTAGTGTAAATACCAATTATCATGATTTAAGAAAAAGATGCTATTAAATGGACACTAAATTTGGTAGGTTAAATGATTCAATATATCAGATCAACAAATAGCTTGTATTTTGTTTGAGTACTGAAATTCAAAGTTGGCCTGTATGTAAATCCATGAAAATTGGTATCCCACGAATATTAGTGAATACATAGTACCTATGAATGTTTACACTTGATTTGAGTATTAGTGCCGGCATTACCTATAATCTTGCATATGACAGGGTTTTTCTAAAAAAAAAATTAGCCCCTCCCCCCACTCTCCCCCCTGTAAACCAATTTCTTTTCCTAACCCCACCATCCAATAACTTTGTAAAGACACTGGACCATGATATTGCGGTCAAGGTCAGGTGACTGGTGTCGGACTGACAAGTACTCATTATAAATATCACTGGACCAAGTTTGGCAGACCTAAAGCTTAAGCTATTACAAAGCGTTTATTCCGCCTCTGGAAACCCAAATATGTGTGTTGTCTTCAGCATCATTTTTAGCAGACGAGACAAAAATGAAATCCCCCTACCTGCACTAATATTTTTTTGAGGGTTAGACAAGAATCTACTAATATACTTGGCCTTATGTATATTACATACTAATTTGTGCAACAGTATTTATGGGACAAACTAGACATCAGTGAGATGGTACCCATCTCTGTGGGCCCCGTTGACCTTAAAGTCAAGGTCATAGGTCATCAACCATGGTATGGGACACATCGCCTTGATATTATCTACACATATTCCAAATATCAAAAGATAAAAAAGTTACAGCACGGACATTAGTTTTGGACTGACGGACGGACTGACAGACCGATCACAATAGGGCGTCCACCATAAAGTGGCTGGGCCCTAATAACAAAACCAATAGAAAGATTCTTAAAATTCAGAAATAATAACCACTGACCCTCTTAAGAGCTTTTGCCTGTAAAGACATCAGCAATATTGTCTGGAAAATGTAGGGTTTTAATCATACTTATGGTCACTATATTCAAATCATTTTTTTTTTATTTTTAAATTTTGCACTTCAGTTTTATAAACATACAAACATGTATATAAACAAAAAATTAGTTGTATAACAGTCAGTGATATTAGAGTTCAGGTATTGTAAATCATGCATGATGAAAATGAATGTGAAAATTAATAAACCATAAACCATCTTGCTTTAATATTGATCAATTAGTACGTCCACAACAAGCGTAATCTAACATCTAGCTCTTATATGCATCAATTATTACGTCCACAACAAGTGTAATCTAACATCTTGCTTATATGCATCAATAAGTACGTCCACAACAAGAGTAATCCAACATCTTGATCTTATATGCATCAATAAGTGCGTCCACAACAAGAGTAATCTAACATCTTGATCTTATATGCATCAATAAGTGCGTCCACAACAAGAGTAATCCAACATCTTGCTCTTATATGCATCAATTATTACGTCCACAACAAGTGTAATCTAACATCTTGCTTATATGCATCAATAAGTACGTCCACAACAAGAGTAATCCAACATCTTGCTCTTATATGCATCAATTATTACGTACACAACAAGTGTAATCTAACATCTTGCTTATATGCATCAATAAGTGCGTCCACAACAAGAGTAATCCAACATCTTGCTCTTATATGCATCAATTATTACGTCCACAACAAGTGTAATCTAACATCTTGCTTATATGCATCAATAAGTACGTCCACAACAAGAGTAATCCAACATCTTGCTCTTATATGCATCAATTATTACGTCCACAACAAGTGTAATCTAACATCTTGCTTATATGCATCAATAAGTACGTCCACAACAAGAGTAATCCAACATCTTGCTCTTCTATGCATCAATAAGTGCGTCCACAACAAGAGTAATCCAACATCTTGCTCTTATATGCATCAATAAGTGCGTCCACAACAAGAGTAATCTAACATCTTGCTCTTATATGCATCAATTATTACGTCCACAACAAGTGTAATCTAACATCTTGCTTATATGCATCAATAAGTACGTCCACAACAAGAGTAATCCAACATCTTGCTCTTATATGCATCAATTATTACGTCCACAACAAGTGTAATCTAACATCTTGCTTATATGCATCAATAAGTACGTCCACAACAAGAGTAATCCAACATCTTGCTCTTATATGCATCAATAAGTGCGTCCACAACAAGAGTAATCCAACATCTTGCTCTTATATGCATCAATAAGTGCGTCCACAACAAGAGTAATCTAACATCTTGCTCTTATATGCATCAATTATTACGTCCACAACAAGTGTAATCTAACATCTTGCTTATATGCATCAATAAGTGCGTCCACAACAAGAGTAATCCAACATCTTGCTCTTATATGCATCAATAAGTGCGTCCACAACAAGAGTAATCCAACATCTTGCTCTTATATGCATCAATAAGTGCGTCCACAACAAGAGTAATCTAACATCTTGCTCTTATATGCATCAATTATTACGTCCACAACAAGTGTAATCTAACATCTTGCTTATATGCATCAATAAGTGCGTCCACAACAAGAGTAATCCAACATCTTGCTCTTATATGCATCAATAAGTGCGTCCACAACAAGAGTAATCCAACATCTTGCTCTTATATGCATCAATAAGTGCGTCCACAACAAGAGTAATCCAACATCTTGCTCTTATATGCATCAATAAGTGCGTCCACAACAAGAGTAATCCAACATCTTGATCTTATATGCATCAATTAGTACGTCCACAACAAGAGTAATCCAACATCTTGCTCTTATATGCATCAATAAGTGCGTCCACAACAAGAGTAATCCAACATCTTGCTCTTATATGCATCAATAAGTGCGTCCACAACAAGAGTAATCCAACATCTTGCTCTTATATGCATCAATAAGTGCATCCACAACAAGAGTAATCCAACATCTTGATCTTATATGCATCAATTAGTACGTCCACAACAAGAGTAATCCAACATCTTGCTCTTATATGCATCAATAAGTGCGTCCACAACAAGAGTAATCCAACATCTTGCTCTTATATGCATCAATTAGTACGTCCATGACAAATACTGAGGATTCAATTAATTTCATGAATGAAAATTTCAATGGTATGTGAAAAACTTCTTGTTTCTAACATATGAAATTTTCTTGTTTTATAAGTTGTCAGAGCAACCAGTAATTCAGTTTTGTTACTGAAATTCTTGGTTTGCCTGTCATCCACACACAAAAAACTGAATCCACAGAAGAAGAATTTGTTAATTCCACTTTACTACTTCAAATAAGTGTGGATTGAATCTCCTGTTTGTCCCATAAACACAATTAGACCTTTTCATCTCCAGATCAGTTGTGTATAATGCTCACGGTTTTGCTGACAAGATCTTGTTACAAGGCTAGGTTAGTATTATACACAGAAGTCAAATTATTTGTATCCCTTGTAGTAAGAACATTGGTGGGGTGTTATTGATGTATATAGTACATAAGCCAGGATTATTTCCAGCTTTTTTTAAAATGGGTCCCCCAGCATAAAAATTAAGAAATTTTGTGCATAATAGCACTGAGCTGGGAAAATATTATTTTGCATATAAAAACTTTAGGTTTTAGTTGTTTTTTACTGATCAATATGTACAACATAGAACTTAAGATGAAAACGTCTAAAAAGTTTATCTGACATGGACAAAAAAAAAGGTTTCAAAATCCTGATTTCTGCTCTTGGGATTTTTTCACTGTTTGAAAATAAACCCAAAATACTGTAGTAAAGTTTTCCCAAACAGCCATGAGCAGATCTGACAACTTGGACATAATATTCTGTATGTCAAACATGAAAAATAGGGCAAATAATGGGACATTAAATGATACCTGCCACGTTGCATTGTTTTTAATGCTAATGAACACATTTTACAAAACAGCTGAGCATGATTACAGTCCATCTCAGAAGACACCTTTACCTTTACTTTGGATCTAAAAAATAATTTTAAATTGGCCCAACACAAAAACTACAAATGGGATTATGCTGAAAATTTAACTTTATCCTCATTTTATATTACTTAGTTTTAACAGAATACATTTCAAGTAACTTTTGAAACCTGCCAATTTTTGTTATATTGGCCTAACTCAAAAAGTACCTATGGTATTGTGTTGAAAATTTAACTTGATCTTAATTATATAGTACTTAGCAGCTGTACAAAGTTTAAACAAAATCTGTAGACAGATTTTCAAGTTATCTCTGGAAGCCACCAACTGTTGACCAAAAAAATACAAGTTGCACTGAAAAATGAACTTGATTTTCATTTTATAGTATTGAACAGCTGTGCAGAGTTTAAACAAAATCTGTAGACATATTTTCAAGTTATCACCTGGAAACCACTGGGGCACAGACAACAGACACTCATATCCATACAGAGGGTATCACATAATACCTCATCTCTTTGTGTGGGACAGAACGGGAGGGGGGGGAGGGAGGGGGGACATGTCATTGGAATTCATCTTTCATAACTGCAACAAGTGAATGGAAAAGAAACAATATCACGCTGTAATTATTGTGATCAACATTTCAGCAGTTTCAAGAAATTCGGATTTAAAATGTTTGAGGTGCAGTGAATACAAACTTTTTAAAAAGAGTCAGAAAGGGCAATAACTCCTTCAAAAATGACATGCAAATCTCTATACAGTAATGAGCATGTATGCAAAAATTTGAGAAATTTTAATAGAGGAAGCGTTATCCTTGAACTTATGTGACAGACAGAAGGACAGCATGAAAATTATGTGTCTTCCCTAGAAGGGGTAAGAAATAATGCATCAGTGATCCAGTTTGTGTCTAATTAGGCTTAAAATATTAACAGACAATAATACAACAATGGTGAACAAACCTTCAGCCTTCAGGATATTACTTCTGGGCTGACCCATACTGGTGTTGTACATAGAGCCATTTGATGACCCATTGAAGACAACATTTACTTTATTCTCCAACTGACTTATTCTCTCAAGCATGCTCTCCAACAGCACTGCTATTGTCTTCTTTAAATCTGAAGAAAAAATGTATATAACAACATGATGCAGATTGAATTAGCATATAATTTACCAAACGAAAACTTTCAAGGTTTTTTCGTCAAATTACGTGTAGTAATAATGAAATGGTTGGATGTTTGTTTGTTTGTTTTTCTGAGTTTTAATGCCACTTCCAGTTTTTTTCAGGTATATTGTGTCATCCAGTTTTTCTAGGATGAGGAAGCCAGATAACCAGGAGAAAACCCTGACCTATTTAGTTCACAATCCATTTCAATTAAGATTGGAGTCAAGGAAACTCTGCCTGTTATTAGACTCAAACTGGCAACCTTAGCATAAGGGATTATGTACCTTAAACACATGACATGAAGTCCCCTATATGAAATTGGTGGCCAAGTGGTTTAGGTCTAGTTTGTTTACTACAGATGACATGGTCTGTCAACACTGAGGTTGCGGGTTCTAACTTTGGGGCAGGGTGTACTCGACTTTAATCTTAATTGTAAAGTATTGGCAGTTTTCCTTCTGAAGGTCGAGGAGTTTCCTCTGGGTACTCCAGCTTCCTCCCCAATAAAAACTGGACACCATGATATAGATGAAAAATTGCTGAAAGTGGCGTTAAACACCATCAAACAAACACAAACAAACAAACATATTATAATTTATTTACAACTGTCGCTGGTGACACAATTTAACAGTTTTTAAAGGAAATTGATTTTATACAGAAAAATTTAATTGGACTACAAATTGTGATATTGAATACCTTTTATTGTTTTAGTTTTAGTATGAGAACACGTTCTTTAAATAATTAAATTAATTAATGTTCACATCCTGAATAAAGCTGAATATTGCTTGCTGGATGTAAAACAACAATCACATGAATCATAATTTTGTACAAGATTCTCTGTGACATACATTATAGCTTTGGTGGATTTTATGTTCCGCGCCTATCCATGGTGGAGGAGATGGAAATAACTTACTCATCCACTACTCTAAACAGATGTTTATTTTGATTCTTCAACAACTTGCAAATATAATCAATAAGCATAGGTATTCACTATTTGTACAAAATATGGTGTCAAATAACATTGGTGGACTGCCCACTGTTGGCAGGGGACAATTGGTGGAGTGCCCACAGCAGAAAGGTGGACATTGATGGACTTCCCACTGTGGACAGGTGGACACTGATGGACTGCCCACTGTGGGCAGGGGACATTGGTGGAATGCCCACAGTGGACAAGTGGAAATTGGTGAACTGGCCAATGTGGACAGGTGGAACAAACAAAATCCACCTGATCTGTATACAAGACGAAATGCAAACATGAAAAACATTGTTTGCTTTTTATAAAAGACTTTTTTAATAAAGAATATATAAACCAAGGGGTTAAGGTAGTTCATCTTCTATTGATCACATGGTCTGTCAACATGCATGTCGGGGGTTTTATCCAGCTTCCTCCCCCAATAAAAACTGGATACCATGATATACATGTATCTGAAAAATTGCTGAAAATGGGTGTTAAACACCATCAAACAAATTAACATATAAACCAACAAACAAAAATATATCAATTTATCAAAGCTTTGATATTGATGACTTTAATTGTCACACAGGAAGTGTCCTAGTCAAATTTTGTCAGAGGACCTAAGGCCTCGCATGCTCCACAGAGGACTCGTGCAAATCAAGGCCTGTAGAGTGTGACAATAATTACTTCCCTCGACATCACTAACATATTGTCTGTTGGTAAATAATATTCACACAATGGTTAGTTAGTATGTGCCGTATCAGTTAAGGATACCGACCCGTTTGTTGATATACTAATAATGAAAAAAATAAGCAAAAAAAAAAAAGACAAAAGAAAAACAGTTAGTAATGTAATGATTGATAATAACTGGTTAATAAGTGTCAATGAATGGCAGAAAATGTATAATCAGGAGATTATGAAGGATCATTTTGAGACTCCCATATAAGGTTTTGGCATCCTCCCAAGTCAGGGGTTCTGAGTCCGCGTTCGCTCGATGATGGAGCAAACGCGGACTCAGAACCCCTGACTTGGGAGGATGGGTTTAGGTGACTTTTTCTTGTATGGTCATTAATGAAACTAGGATTTTAAAATTAGCAACACTACCAGATTTTTGTCTGACAAACTGTCCTTCTAACTATAATGTCTTTTGTGTACCTTTTTCTTACAATATTGTCTATAAATCTCAATTTTCTCTTTAAATTTATTATGATTTTATCTTTTAATTTAACATTTCAGCCTCCTTTCAGCATTTGAAAAGTCTGGCTGAATGGCCACCCAGTGTCATTATCTCAATTTAATGAAATGTCAGCTTTTTCACAATAACTGTACAATGTACATATTGGCTAGTCTTTTAAAAAAAAATACCTATCTTGTATTAAATCATATTCTGATATTAATTTTCTCATTTTAATGCCACAAATATGGTTTTTTGTCAAACACAGATTTACAGTGAAGGGAGCTTTGTACTGATAACTCTTTACTATTCCAACATAGTAAAGCATCAAAATAATACACATTTAAAACTAGACAAAGGCGATCTAGCGATCACTAATACCCCCGCATTTTGTAAAAAAAATTTCGTGGACTGTGACCTTGAAATTTGATAGATTTCCACCAAAATCAATAGGCTTCTTACCAACAAAATATATAACAATATTTTACAGTTTCATTCAAATCAGATGTAAACTTTTTGAGTTATTGTCCGGAAACAACTTTTTTGTTAAAATTTCCAACGTTTTTCGTGGACTGTGACCTTGAAATTTGACGGATTTCCCCCAAAATCAATAGGCTTCTTACCAACCTGATATATAACAATATACCAAAGTTTCATTTAAATCGGATGTAAACTTTTTGAATTATCATCTGGAAACCAAATGTGGACGGACGAAGGGACGGACGGACGGATGGACGGACATGAGGACCACTATATACCCCCGACTCTGTCGAGCGGGGGTATAAATATAAATCCATACGCCTTTTAATAACCAAAAATTATATTATACAGGTCGATTTCGGATACAACCTTGTTCATTCAATGTCTTTTTGTTATTGGATAAAAAAAGGTTTAATTTGTTTCCAATGTAAATTTCAGTCGAATTAGTTGCTGCTAAGTAAACATCAATGGTTTACTTGTTTAAAAGCAAACATTGTTTTTATTTAATATGTCTTTTGTGTACTTTGCACCAACTGTGATATGTACCGTCTGTACCATTAGTATAAGCCTATATTACGTGTACTGTTCTACTGCTATGCCAGGCAATAAAAAACAGGCTTTTGTTACATATATGCAGAATAAATAATACATGGTAAATTTCTTGTCAAGTAATTCTACTGATATCTTTGTATTATTATAAATTTTCTTTATATTCAGTATTTTGTGTCTTAATATAAATATGATTAATATATTTCATTTAAATATGTGGACAGTTACATATTACATACATACTGTAAGCCGTAAACCTTCCAGCGTACGGACCATCAACAATGTGGACAGTTACATATTACATACCGTAAGCCGTAAACCTTCCAGCGTACGGACCATCAACAATGTGGACAGTTACATATTACATACCGTAAGCCGTAAACCTTCAAGCGTACGCACCATCAACAATGTGGACAGTTACACATATTACATACCGTAAGCCGTAAACCTTCCAGCGTACGGACCATCAACAATGTGGACAGTTACATATTACATACCGTAAGCCGTAAACCTTCCAGCGTACGGACCATCAACAATGTGGACAGTTACATATTACATACCGTAAGCCGTAAACCTTCCAGCGTACGGACCATCAACAATGTGGACAGTTACATATTACATACTGTAAGCCGTAAACCTTCCAGCGTACGCACCATCAACAATGTGGACAGTTACACATATTACATACCGTAAGCCGTAAACCTTCCAGCGTACGGACCATCAACAATGTGGACAGTTACATATTACATACCGTAAGCAGTAAACCTTCCAGCGTACGGACCATCAACAATGTGGACAGTTACATATCACATACCGTAAGCCGTAAACCTTCCAGCGTACGGACCATCAACAATGTGGACAGTTACATATTACATACCGTAAGCCGTAAACCTTCCAGCGTACGGACCATCAACAATGTGGACAGTTACATATTACATACCGTAAGCCGTAAACCTTCCAGCGTACGGACCATCAACAATGTGGACAGTTACATATTACATACCGTAAGCCGTAAACCTTCCAGCGTACAGACCATCAACAATGTGGACAGTTACATATTACATACCATAAGCCGTAAACCTTCCAGTGTACGGACCATCAACAATGTGGACAGTTACATATTACATACCGTAAGCCGTAAACCTTCCAGTGTACGGACCATCAACAATGTGGACAGTTACATATTACATACCGTAAGCCGTAAACCTTCCAGCGTACAGACCATCAACAATGTGGACAGTTACATATTACATACCATAAGCCGTAAACCTTCCAGTGTACGCACCATCAACAATGTGGACAGTTACATATTACATACCGTAAGCCGTAAACCTTCCAGTGTATGGACCATCAACAATGTGGACAGTTACATATTACATACCGTAAGCCGTAAACCTTCCAGTGTACGGACCATCAACAATGTGGACAGTTACATATCACATACCGTAAGCCGTAAACCTTCCAGTGTACGGACCATCAACAATGTGGACAGTTACATATTACATACCGTAAGCCGTAAACCTTCCAGCATACGGACCATCAACAATGTGGACAGTTACATATTACATACCGTAAGCCGTAAACCTTCCAGCGTACGGACCATTAACAATGTGGACAGTTAAATATTACATACCGTAAGCCGTAAACCTTCCAATGTACGGACCATCAACAATGTGGACAGTTACATATTACATACCGTAAGCCGTAAACCTTCCAGCGTACGGACCATTAACAATGTGGACAGTTAAATATTACATACCGTAAGCCGTAAACCTTCCAGCGTACGGACCATTAACAATGTGGACAGTTAAATATTACATACTGTAAGCCGTAAACCTTCCAATGTACGGACCATCAACAATGTGGACAGTTAAATATTACATACCGTAAGCCGTAAACCTTCCAGCGTACGGACCATCAACAATGTGGACAGTTATATATTACATACCGTAAGCCGTAAACCTTCCAGCGTACAGACCATCAACAATGTGGACAGTTACATATTACATACCGTAAGCCGTAAACCTTCCAGCGTACGGACCATTAACAATGTGGACAGTTAAATATTACATACTGTAAGCCGTAAACCTTCCAATGTACGGACCATCAACAATGTGGACAGTTACATATTACATACCGTAAGCCGTAAACCTTCCAGCGTACGGACCATCAACAATGTCCGCATTTTCCCGGGAGAGTGCTCGCACATAGTTCTCACTTAATCTTATGATTTCAGCCTAAAAGAAAACAGCAACAAAATAAACATCTATAGCAAATTCAACATCACACACACAAAACAGAACTACAGTTTGTTCAATATTACACACACAAAAAAAGAGAACTACAGTTTGCAAAAATTTTTTCTTTCATTCAGATGTAACAGAAGTTAAATTTTTTAACAAATGTTACAAATACAAAGAAGAACAATGCAGGGGGTGGACAATTCAATTTTGTTCTCATATCCGATTTTTCAGTACTTAAAAGCCATATTTTGATTTGATTTTTAGTTCATCACATATTTGGGGGGCTTATGCATTTATAAAGCATTATTTTTAGATCCGTATATTTTTCAATTCTTATTAATTGAAACTTTTTTAAACAATTGCAACTGGGAGACCATTATTTTGCCTTCAGTTAACATGGTTAAGTACATATAGTCTACAACAAGTTTGACACTTTTTCAAGTTTACTCTTTACAAAGGTAATTAATTTTCTCAAACAGGTACATATGTACTAAAAATTGTCATCAAAAAGAAATTAAACACATCCAATGACAAATATCTGAAACTTATTATTTATTTAAAAGAAATTATTGACCCTTTAAATACTTAAAAGGAATAACAAAACTGAAATATCGGTTATATCTGTATAAACAAAAGTCATTGGACTGGAGCTTTTATAACTGGTTCCCATTCACTGACTATTACCTACTGCTATTTGTATGTGTACCATCATAATATTTATTTTGGAATCTACATATAACAGTTCTAAAATACTAACAGTGAAGATTTTTACAGTCAAACAAACCTATTCTATCCAGCAGTAATTATATTATGACACTACCAGAAAAAAAAATTGTTGTTGTTCGTCAAGAAACTAGTTTTAAGTAGTAGCCAGCTGTTTAAAAACTAATCAAATATGTGCAAACTAAATAAACATTAAAAATATATGTCTGTTTATTGGTACAGTGTCACAAAATATTAAACACAAGACAAGTAGTTTATTTTGACTTCCAATTTAAACAAGTTACAATATTTAATTCTTTCATTTAAAAATCCTTCTTTATGTTATGTTGACATTTAAAGATTACCGAAAAGAAATGTTGATTTTGTTCATGTTGAAATATCTTTTTTAAACAAAAAGCTGAAAAAAATGTATGAAACATAATTGAGAATTATATATAAGAAGTTCATAAAAAGACTCCTGTTTGGGATCATATTGCTGTAAACTTTAAGTCAAAACTCGTTCGCAGCTAAGATTTTACACTCAACTGATTGGTTGGGTTATAATGCTGTTTTTAAATCTTTACATTGTAGAAGTTTAACCAAAAAAAGTAATAAAATCCAATTAAAAATAAAACGTACAGTTGCCTTGACAACAATTATTTTATGCCATACTGTGTTTTTTTAAATCCTCTCATTGTTATTCATTTATTTGTTAGCATTCTTTCACAAGCAGCAATTATATTAAATTTCTAAATAAGCCAATAGTTCATCATACATGTATTTAACCAAATTGATGTATAAGGATCAAAATTGTAAGTATTTGGAATGTATGAATTATAGATGAAAGCTATAACAATCAGGAAAAAACCTTAGTAATCCAGAGCATTATAGTTACTAGTATATACACTGCTCATTGATTATTGGATACACCTATTACTGACTAGTGGCATATAATACCCATCCATTTAAATCAACAAACCAAATCATTTGGTTTGGCATGCCATAAAAACTACCATTTATTTTGAAAGGCCTATACCAAGCCAGGGCCATTGCTGTAGTTACTACTACTCTACTTTTGGTTGTTGGTTCTGGAGTTGCCGGTTTCTCAGACTTTGATTTGTGGATTGGCTTTTTTACTTCATACACTGTAGATAACAGTAGTTTAGAGACTCAATAAAGGGGGTGGTTTAAGAGACATAAGTCATTTATCTCCTTCTCCTATTTGTCCTTTGTGTTACTTGTTTTAAAATAATTTTTGCTGATTTGTCATTTTGAATTTTAAGTGACTACTTAAAGTGCATTATCTATGTGAGATATGTATTAAGTTATCTAATTATGTCAGTCAGTATAAAAAATAACAATTCTGCTAAAGATTATAACAAATTTAAGGTATACTTTAATACATATACAGGTATATGGTATCCTATAATACATGTACAGGAATATGGTATCCTATAATACATGTACAGGAATATGGCATCCTATAATACATGTACAGGTATATGGCATCCTATAATACATGTACAGGTATATGGTATCCTATAATACATGTACAGGTATATGGTATCCTATAATACATGTAAAGGTATATGGTATCCTATAATACATGTACAGGTATATGGTATCCTATAATACATGTACAGGTATATGGTATCCTATAATACATGTAAAGGTAAATGGTATCCTATAATACATGTACAGGTATATGGTATCCTATAATACATGTACAGGTATATGGTATCCTATAATACATGTACAGGTATATGGTATCCTATAATACATGTACAGGTATATGGTATCCTATAATACATGTACAGGTATAAGGTATCCTATAATACATGTACAGGTATATGGCATCCTATAATACATGTACAGGTATAAGGTATCCTATAATACATGTACAGGTAAATGGCATCCTTAATACATGTACAGGTATATGGCATCCTATAATACATGTACAGGTATATAGCATCCTATAATACATGTACAGGTATATGGTATCCTATAATACATGTACAGGTATATGGTATCCTATAATACATGTAAAGGTAAATGGTATCCTATAATACATGTACAGGTATAAGGTATCCTATAATACATGTACAGGTATATGGTATCCTATAATACATGTACAGGTATAAGGTATCTTATAAAACATGTACAGGTAAATGGCATCCTATAATACATGTACAGGTATATGGCATCCTATAATACATGTACAGGTATATGGCATCCTATAATACATGTACAGGTATATGGCATCCTATAATACATGTACAGGTATATGGCATCCTATAATACATGTACAGGTATAAGGTATCCTATAATACATGTACTGGTATAAGGTATCATATAATACATGTACAGGTATATGGCATCCTATAATACACGTACAGGTATAGCATCCTATAATACATGTACATGTATATGGCATCCTATAATACATGTACAGGTATAAGGTATCTTATAAAACATGTAAAGTAAATGGTATCCTATAATACATGTACAGGTATATCGCATCATATAATACATGTACAGGTATATGGTATCCTATAATATATGTACAGGTATATGGTATCCTATAATACATGTACAGGTATATGGCATCCTGTAATACATATACAGGTATATGGCATCCTATAATACATGTACAGGTATATGGCATCCTGTAATACATATACAGGTATATGGCATCCTATAATACATGTATAGGTGTATGGTATCCTATAATACATGTACAGGTATATGGTATCCTATAATACATGTACAGGCATATGGTATCCTATAATACATGTACAGGTATATGGTATCCTATAATACATGTAAAGGTAAATGGCATCCTATAATACATGTACAGGTATAAGGTATCCTATAATACATGTACAGGTATGGCATCCTATAATACATGTACAGGTATATGGCATCCTATAATACATGTACAGGTATAAGGTATCCTATAATACATGTACAGGTATATGATATCCTATAATACATGTACGGGTATATGGTATCCTATAATACATGTACAGGTATATGGCATCCTATAATACATGACCAGGTAAATGGTATCCTATAATACATGTACAGGTATATGGTATCCTATAATACATGTACAGGTATAAGGTATCCTATAATACATGTACAGGTATATGGCATCCTATAATACATGTACAGGTATAAGGTATACTTTAATACATGCACAGGTATATCGCATCCTTTAATACATGTACATGTATATGGTATCCTATAATACATGTACAGGTATATGGTATCCTATAATACATGTACAGGTATATGGTATCCTATAATACATGTACAGGTATATGGCATCCTATAATACATGTACAGGTATTTGGCATCCTATAATACATGTACAGGTATATGGTATCCTATAATACATGTACAGGTATATGGTATCCTATAATACATGTACAGGTATATGGTATCCTATAATACATGTACAGGTACATGGTATCCTATAATACATGTACAGGTATATGGTATCCTATAATACATGTACAGGTATATGGTATCCTATAATACATGTAAAGGTAAATGGCATCCAATAATACATGTACAGGTATAAGGTATCCTATAATACATGTACAGGTATATGATATCCTATAATACATGTACGGGTATATGGCATCCTATAATACATGTACAGGTATAAGGTATCATATAATACATGTACAGGTATGGCATCCTATAATACATGTACAGGTATATGGCATCCTCTAATACATGTACAGGTATAAGGTATCCTATAAAACATGTAAAGGTAAATGGTGTCCTATAATACATGTAAAGGTAACTGGTATCCTATAATACATCTAAAGGTAATTATATGATACCATTTACCTGTACATGTATTATAGGATACCATTTATAAATGGTATCCTTTAATACATGCACAGGTATATCGCATCCTTTAATACATGTACAGGTATATGGTATCCTATAATACATGTACAGGTATATGGTATCCTATAATACATATACAGGTATATGGCATCCTATAATACATGTATAGGTGTATGGTATCCTATAATACATGTACAGGTATATGGTATCCTATAATACATGTACAGGCATATGGTATCCTATAATACATGTACAGGTATATGGTATCCTATAATACATGTAAAGGTAAATGGCATCCTATAATACATGTACAGGTATAAGGTATCCTATAATACACGTACAGGTATAGCATCCTATAATACATGTACATGTATATGGCATCCTATAATACATGTACAGGTATAAGGTATCTTATAAAACATGTAAAGTAAATGGTATCCTATAATACATGTACAGGTATATCGCATCATATAATACATGTACAGGTATATGGTATCCTATAATATATGTACAGGTATATGGTATCCTATAATACATGTACAGGTATATGGCATCCTGTAATACATATACAGGTATATGGCATCCTATAATACATGTACAGGTATATGGCATCCTGTAATACATATACAGGTATATGGCATCCTATAATACATGTATAGGTGTATGGTATCCTATAATACATGTACAGGTATATGGTATCCTATAATACATGTACAGGCATATGGTATCCTATAATACATGTACAGGTATATGGTATCCTATAATACATGTAAAGGTAAATGGCATCCTATAATACATGTACAGGTATAAGGTATCCTATAATACATGTACAGGTATGGCATCCTATAATACATGTACAGGTATATGGCATCCTATAATACATGTACAGGTATAAGGTATCCTATAATACATGTACAGGTATATGATATCCTATAATACATGTACGGGTATATGGTATCCTATAATACATGTACAGGTATATGGCATCCTATAATACATGTACAGGTAAATGGTATCCTATAATACATGTACAGGTATATGGTATCCTATAATACATGTACAGGTATAAGGTATCCTATAATACATGTACAGGTATATGGCATCCTATAATACATGTACAGGTATAAGGTATACTTTAATACATGCACAGGTATATCGCATCCTTTAATACATGTACAGGTATATGGTATCCTATAATACATGTACAGGTATATAGTATCCTATAATACATGTACAGGTATATGGCATCCTATAATACATGTACAGGTATATGGTATCCTATAATACATGTACAGGTATATATGGTATCCTATAATACATGTACAGGTATATGGCATCCTATAATACATGTACAGGAATATGGTATCCTTTGATACATGTACAGGTATATGGTATCCTTTAATACATGTACAGGTATATGGTATCCTTTAATACATGTACTGGTATATGGTATCCTATAATACATGTACAGGTTATATGGTATACTTTGATACATGTACAGGTATATGGTATCCTATAATACATGTACAGGTATATGGTATCCTATAATACATGTACAGGTATATGGTATCCTATAATACATGTACAGGTACATGGTATCCTATAATACATGTACAGGTATATGGTATCCTATAATACATGTACAGGTATATATGGTATCCTATAATACATGTACAGGTATATGGCATCCTATAATACATGTACAGGAATATGGTATCCTTTGATACATGTACAGGTATATGGTATCCTTTAATACATGTACAGGTATATGGTATCCTTTAATACATGTACTGGTATATGGTATCCTATAATACATGTACAGGTTATATGGTATACTTTGATACATGTACAGGTATATGGTATCCCATAATACATGTACAGGTATATGGTATCCTATAATACAGGGCTCACCACACTGGGCGAAGTGGGCGACAAAGTCGCCCTAAGGCGCCTCAAAAGCGAAGTTGAAGTCGCCCTGTCATTTCCCTAAGTCGCCCGATGGTTCACATAAGATAATTGTAAATCTGGTCCAAATACTTCACCCAGACTACCAATTTATCAGTAAATGTGTAATTCCAATAAAAAATGGCAAACAATATGCGTATTTAAGATATTTTCAAACGATTTACGTCTTTCAAATGTATTACGCGCCATTTGTTTAGTTACCGGATGTGACTAATAACCGGAAGTGAACAACGAAGAAAAGTAATGTACAACGGCCCATAATGAGAAATCGTAGTAATTTTTTTTGATGAACAAACACTTTTAATTGGTGTCAAACTTCAGTTTTTTCAAATAGTATTGTACTTTAACAATTTTCTTTGATAAGTATATGAGCTCCACATGAAAGAATAAAGATGTATAGTAATTACTGACATCATGATAAGTTCTGTAGATGGGTGTCCCATGAAGCAATTTGGATCAGCACAACTTTATCCAAGTGGAAGTGTGCTGAACAGAAGAATTATTTCTGGGTTTAATGTAATGTTATTCTATCTATCTTCTTTGCAAATTTGATAAGATAAATATGGCATGTTCATAACAAACTGTAAGGAATATTATGATACAAGAACTCATGAATGAAGTTTATGTCTACACATATACAAATATTTTCGTTGATCTATTTTTATTTGTGAATACCTTGTATGGCTACAAGTACTGAAGTAGATAGAAAAATAGTTCCTATATCTGGTGTTTTTTTTCATTGATTAATGATAAAGGTTATATACTCTTTGATATTGCATACCATGAATAATAATGAAAAAGAAAGAAAAAAAAACCTGAATTTAAAGTGTGTTATGGTTCTAAAACACAAGAGAAATAACCCTGGAAATTGCTGTAAATAATGAAAACTATATTTAACTACTGCGAAATTTATTATTTGTACGGTCCCCCTGACTTCTCCCTAGTGTCTCCTGAAGTCTCCCTATCAGGGCCTGACTTCTCCCTGTTTGGCTGCCAGGGAGAAGTCACTTCTCCCTACTTTTTTAGAGTGTGGTGACCCCTGATAATACATGTACAGGTACATGGTATCCTTTAATACATGTACAGGTGTATATGGTATCCTATAATACATGAACAGGTATATGGTATCTTATAATACATGTACAGGTATATATGGTATCCTTTAATACATGTACCAGTATATGGTATCCTTTTATACATGTACCAGTATATGGTATCCTTTAATACATGTACCAGTATATGGTATCTTTTAATACATGTAGAGGTAAATGGGGGAAGAAGTATCATACCAGAGCCGTAGTGTATACAGGATAGATGGATAGCACAACACAATATGCCCACTTTTCATACTAGGAAAGGTACATGTATTTGTAATTAAAAATAACGTGTTGGGATGCCAACATAGAAGTCGCCCAAAATCCCCATGGATATTATTGGTTTCCACTCAGGACATTGAAATGTACCTACACATCAAATTTCATTAAAATCTGACAATGTTAAAAATTTGATGCGTTTTTGGCGGCCATTTTGAAACCCACTGTCCAAAAAAAAATCCAAATGTGGAGTTCCACTCGGGACACTTAAATCTACCTCCACACCAAATTTTTTTGCAAATGGAGCACGTTTAATTTCATCGACATCGGATAACATTAAAAATTTTACACATTTTTCACCACCATTTTGAAACCCGAAACCTTAAACAAATTTCAAAGGTAGCGTTTCACTCGAAATACTAAAATCTACCTTAATACCAAATTTCGTTGAAATCGGACCACAGGAAAAATTTTTCCATTTTTGGGTGGGTGTCGTCAAGTGGTGGCCATTTTGAAATGGCGGCCATTATAAAAAATCAGACTATCGACTGCACCCCTCCATATGTCGATCTACAACTGTGCCAAGTTTCATTTGATTCTATTAAGGCGTCTTTGAGAAATGTGTCGGACAAGTTCACGGTCTAGAAAAAGTGGAAACCGAAATAGGTGCAAAACAATACATGTAAGTGCCCAAAACTTTGTTTTGGGCGACTTAATAAAAATAATCAAACCTTAAGAAGATCGCTCTCTTTGGATTGGTTGACAGTGGACACTCGGTATAGCGTGATACACCAGAACAAAAACAGGAAACATGCTGTAAACAGCAGCTGTCGACTATTAGGAGCCCGTCCACAAAGTCTCCATATAGTTACTGCCATACTTCAATAATCTTTCTTATTACCATTTTTTTCTGGAAAATGTAAAAAAAACAAGATTATTTTAACTATAAACATTTCTGTCATACAATTACTTATGTATGTTTTGGAAATTAAAACAAGAAAGTATATTTTCAAGAACAATATACCTACTAGCATGAGATGGGCCCATCTTACCTTGCTGTCAAGTCTTCGATAATTAAGTTGGTGGACATTATGTTCTGTGCGAATGCTCCATTTGTCAGATGTGCCAAAATTCTGACCCCTCTGGCTTGCATCTGCAACTCGTATATTATACATGTACATGTAATATAACAAATGGCATCTGTACATACAGAAATACATTGAAACAAAACACCATTTAATTATCAACATAAAAAATGTCAACATGTATCCTATTATGGTAAAAATACATGTATGAGTATGACACGATTTTGTTACATTGTCACCTCCTGTACTATATCGACCATCCAATTATGCAAATGTACAAAATGTTTCACATAATTAAATGTATTGTACATGTCCTCTGTGTCAATCTTACAAATACTATCATACAATAGTGATATTTAACAGTGTACTAACATACGACATTTTTTATCCGTTCTATGAATTTCCTTCCTTGTTTCAAGTTTCTTAAAAGATATACACATTTTATTTGACAGATTGTGTCTTTCTTATCTTTAACTGCATCTGTGCATTTATTTCCATGTTGTACCTGTACATACAGAATATGTACATGTTAGTGTTGAGGAAGTCATTAGTAAATTTTCAAAATTAAATATAGCAAAATAAAAATAATCGAGTCAAAATCTCCATTTTGAAAGGAATTTCACCACAAGAAATGTCCATTGCCATTAAACTTCAAACAAATAAAGTTTGTGAACATATAAAACCTGATCAAATACATACTAGTACTGTCTTAGTGTTATCACTCAATACAAACATCCGTATAGATTCTAATACACCACCCGTTGATTAGGATATTTGTCCACTAGTGATAATTATATTTAAAAATTTAAACATTAAACAGATTGAGAGTACTAGTAAATAAATATATCACTCAATGTGTATAGCAGGGAGAACCCAGGGGAACTGAAAACCATGAGTGCAGCTTGGAAAACTACAGGAACTGCCAACCATAGGCATAGCAGAGAGAACCCTGGGGAACTGAAAACCATGAGTGCAGCTTGGAAAACTACAGGAACTGCACACCATGAGCATAGCAGAGAGAACCCTGGGGAACTGAAAACATGAGTGCAGCTTGGAAAACTACAGGAACTGCCAACCATGAGCATAGCAGAGAGAACCCTGGGGAACTGAAAACCATGAATGCAGCTTGGAAAACTACAGGAACTGCAAACCATGAGCATAGCAGAAAGAACCCTGGGGAACTGAAAACCATGAGTGCAGCTTGGAAAACTGAACTGCCAACCATAGGCATAGCAGAGAGAACCCTGGGGAACTGAAAACCATGAGTGCAGCTTGGAAAACTACAGGAACTGCCAACCATAGGCATAGCAGAGAGAACCCTGGGGAACTGAAAACCATGAGTGCAGCTTGGAAAACTACAGGAACTGCCAACCATGAGCATAGCAGAGAGAACCCTGGGGAACTGAAAACCATGAGTGCAGCTTGGAAAACTACAAGAACTGCCAACCATAGGCATAGCAGAGAGAACCCTGGGGAACTGAAAACCATGAGTGCAGCTTGGAAAACTACAGGAACTGCCAACCATGAGCATAGCAGAGAGAACCCTGGGGAACTGAAAACAATGAGTGCAGCTTGGAAAACTACAGGAACTAGGAGCATAGCAGAGAGAACCCTGGGGAACTGAAAACCATGAGTGCAGCTTGGAAAACTACAAGAACTGCCAACCATAGGCATAGCAGAGAGAACCCTGGGGAACTGAAAACCATGAGTGCAGCTTGGAAAACTACAGGAACTGCCAACCATGAGCATAGCAGAGAGAACCCTGGGGAACTGAAAACCATGAGTGCAGCTTGGAAAACTACAGGAACTGCCAGAGAGAACCCTGGGGAACTGAAAACCATGAGTGCAGCTTGGAAAAGTACAGGAACTGCACACCATGAGCATAGCAGAGAGAACCATGGGGAACTGAACATAAATGAGTGCAGCTTGGAAAACTACAGGAACTTCAACAGCTAAGAAATCCCATTGAAAACTGCATAATGAACAGGTCACTTTACAACAATTATGGTTCGGTACTAGAAGGCTGTCAGTTCAGTGCTCCTAATTTTTTGTTCTCATTAAAAAAAAACTAGAGTAAAAAAACCTGTGAGCAATGCTCACCATTGATACCCCCCGCTTCACAATTACTTTGAAAATTCAGGTGTTCTTAATTATGAAATTGAAACTTTATCTAATTAAACGTGAAGGTGAAATTGCAGATAATACATGTAACCCTCCCTAATCCCCCAGAGAATGGCATTCCCTATGTCAATAACAAAGTCCATGTTTTTCTATGGGAAACCTCCAATAATATTCTGATCAAAATGTTTAATATCCAATGCACAATGGCAATATGTGACCAAGATTCTGTGTAAGTTTCAACAAATTCCATTCAGTGGTGTAGGAGGAGTTGCAAATAAAAGACGGTATCCCATTATGTCCATTACAAACTCCATGTTTTTCTATTGGAAACCCCAAATATCATTCTGATCAAAATGTTAAATATCTCCTGCACAATGGCACTATGTGACATGGATTCTGTGTAAGTTTCATCAAATTCCATTCAGTGGTGTAGGAGGAGTTGCACATAAGAGATGGGTATCCCCTTATGTCAATGACAGTCCATGTTTTTCTATGGGAAACCCCAAATATCATTCCAATCGAAATGTTATATATCTAGTGCACAATGGCAATATGTGACAACATTCTGTGTAAGTTTCATCAAATTCCATTTAGTGGTGTAGGAGGAGTCGCACATAAGAAATGGGTATCCCCTTATGTCAATGACAGTCCGTGTTTTTCTATGGGAAACCCCAAATATCATTCCGATCAAAAAAAATAAATATCTACTGCACAATGGCACTATGTGACAAGGATTCTGTGTAAGTTTCAACAAATTCCATTCAGTGGTGTAGGAGGAGTTGCACATAAGAGATGAGGACCCCCTTAGGTCAATGACAATGTCCATGTTTCTCTATGGGAAACCCCAAATATCAATCCGATCAAAATGTTTAATATCTCCTGCACAATGGCACTATGTGACAAGGATTCTGTGTAAGTTTCATTAAATTCCATTCAGTGGTGTAGGAGGAGTTGCACATAAGAGATAGGGACCCCCTTATGTCAATGACAAAGTCCATGTTTTTCTATGGGAAACCCCAAATATCATTCCAATCAAAATGTTAAATATCTCCTGCACAATGGCACTATGAGACAAAGATTCTGTGTAAGTTTCATCAAATTCCTTTCAAGTTGCAAATAATAGAAAGTGTAACGGACGGACAGACGGACGGACGGACACCATGAACACTATATATCCCCCGCTTTTCAAGCGGGGGGTATAATAACAATATACATGTATAAAACAAACAAATCAACTCATTTGCTATTTTTATGATTGTTTAAAAGGTGTTTTCTTTATGACGGATCAGACCACAATCTTTAAAGGGACTTGACTTGGGGAGTTTTTTACGTCCTACACCGACAACTTAATGCCCTTGGTCGGACGGTCTTTAAAGGGAGTTTAGGTTAGTCTTTTTATGATGGATCATACCACAATCTTTTAAGGGTGTTAAGGTTGGTCTATTTACATGATTTATGATGGATCAGACCACAATCTTTTAAGGGTGTTTAGGTTGGTCTATTTATGATGGATCAGACCACAATCTATTAACTTAAGGGTGTTTAGGTTGGTCTTTTTATGATTGATCAGATCACAATCTTTTAAGGGTGTATAGTTTGGGCTTTATGACTGATCAGACCACCATATTTTAAGTTGTACATACATTTTGTAACTACACATATACATGTATGTATTTGTATAAATTCATAAAATGTCTTATGTCAGAACACCATCTGTAATTTTGAGGTAGGTTTTCAGACTTGTAAAATGATATACGACCATCGATTAATTCAAACTAAAACATACAAACGTGTACAATTACGTCAAAATACCATCTTTCATTACATTTTAAACATCTATACGTATTATATTCAGCAAATTATGGTAAATAAACCGTTTATCTGTAACTAAAAAATTGTTAAACTAATACTGTACACACAAGTAAGATTCCATCTATAATCTAGGATTATATACACAATCTAAGATTATTGCCAGCTTACTATTTGGATTAGGATAGCCCTTCATTTGGGAGACCCATGTTATCCCAGACTGCTATTCAGGGCACGAACCATCTAAAACCACACAAATTTAATTAATCCTTGTACAACTGGTACTAACAAAATGCTCAATAAAAGGTATACGTGTAATGAGTACTTACACTCTTGCTAGTGATTTACATGTAATTATTAAAATAATTTAAACCATGTAAAAATTCACCAAATGTACACATACACATGTACATGTATACTACACTGTATGTCCATCTCTTAAATGTTAATGAAGTTTACAGCTGCTCATGCTTTGTATACTGGTTTATTCCGGATTTTGCCCCTGTATCCTTGGAAATTTAAGAACATTTCAGATTTAATACCTTCAGTGAAATTGACCACTTTTTTTTTTTAAAATTCCGACTGGATTCATGAATGAACTATTCATTGTTCACAAATACGTCCAATACATACTAGTACATGTAAACATGTGTACAATTTCTTTTTCTGGTCTTTGTAATGTAACAAGGGCATTGATTGAAATTTTTTTTTGTGCAATATGGATTTTTAAATATTTTTGTATATGAAAACAAATATACATGTACATACACAATATCACTACATGCTATGTACATGTCCAGATACATGTACATGTAGCTGAAATACTAGTACATGTAAATGTATTGCCAGATACAATAATGTAGCTCCTTAAAATCCATAAAAAATAATAAATAAAAAGGTGCTACATTATTGTATCTAATCTTCTGCTTTCTGGACATTAAGCACTCAATCACTCAATCAATCAAAAACTAGTTACATGAAGTTAAACAGCTACATGTAGGTTCAAATGAATGCAAAAACAAAAAAAACAAGAGGCTCTCTAGAGCCTGTATCGCTCACCTGATTTATATAGGCAAAGAAGATGGCATATCCACATTGTCAAACTAAGTCCTGTAACTTTAAATTTTTTACTGTTATAAATAACATGATCTTTGAGACCATCCAATGAATCCTGCTGTTTGGTTTCAATTGATTCAATAGCTTCAGACATTTTTCCTATATATAGGTTTGCATGTAAAATTGATTCCTACAATTGCAGCCATTGTTGATTTTAGATCAAATGAGCAAGCATAAACTTTTAAGGGAACCATCCAATAAGTATTCACATACAATAATATGGCTTGAATCAGCTTTGCAGTTCAGAAAAGTTGGCATTTGAAAAATATTCCTATAGAGTCCACTGTTAAAACTTTGTCTGTAATGGTAATGGTAAACACAAGTAGACCACCTTTACTCGTGTTAGCTAAAACAGTTTGTTGACCTTTAAGGGGCTATAACCAATTTAATTAATCACCCGACTACATCAATCCAATTTAGACTATTGTTTACATTTATTAAAGGGCCATAACCCCTATAAGGGGTCATCTGACAATTTCAATCCAATGGACAATTTTGTAGAGCTCAATTAGCTGAACATTTAAGCAAGCAAAACCTTTTCCCTATCTTCTATCGTTCACAATCTATAAGGGTAAAAAAACTATTTCTGCAATTTAAGGGGCCATAGCCCCTATAAGGGGTCATCTGACATTCTTCAAAATTTCAGGGTAGGTAGATCTTGACGTGCTGATCACTTTTACCCTGTGCCAGAATTTTGATATCTGTCAACGTTTTTGAGTTATTTGCAAAAAACTGCTGTTTTACCCCCCTGTTCTATTTTTAGCAACGGCGGCCATGTTTTTTATCGGATCAATTTGTAGCCAACATGTCATTTATAATTCCTATCAAGTTTCAGTCAAATTGGTTCAGTAGCTTCAGACAAGAAGATTTTTGAAATTGTTAACGGACGGTTCGCAATCTATAAGGGTAAAACCACTATTTCTGGCATTTAAGAGGCCATAGCCCCTATAAGGGGTCATCTGACATTTTCAACCCAATGACAATTTTGTAGAGCTTACTTAGCTGAACAATATGCAATTGAAATAACTTCAATATCTTATATAGTTCTTGAGATATAAGACAAAATTAGTGCAAAACTCAGAAAAAATCAAGAAAAGGGGCAATAACTCCCACATGGTTTGTTGGAATTTCTTCAAAATTTCAGGGTAGGTAGATTTTCACGTGCTGATCACTTTTACCCTGTGCCAGAATTTTGATATCTGTCACCGTTTTTGAGTTATTTGCAAATAACTGCTGTTTTACCCCCCTGTTCTATTTTTAGCAATGGCGGCCATGTTTTTTATAGGATCAATTTAAAATGAGGACTGTTTGTAGCCAACATGTCATTTACAATGTATCATTCTTATCAAGTTTCAGTCAAATTGGTTCAGTAGTTTCAGACAAGAAGATTTTTGAAATTGTTAACGGACGACGACGGACGACGACGGACGCATAGTGATGACATAAGCTCACATGGCCTTCGGCCAGGTGAGCTAAAAAAGACTACAAGTATTTGGTTGCTTGTTTTACCGGTGTTTAACACCACTTTCAGCAATTTTTCAGCTATATCATGCATGGCATCCAGTTTTTTGGGGGGGAGGAAGCTTGAGTATGTACTACCTGGAGAAAACCCTGGACCTTAGGTAGGAAAACTGGCAATCCTTGTCAAGAAAGATTGGATTCTAGCAAACACTGCCAACAGCGAGTCTGGAACCCACCTCTGTCTTATACATGTATTACTATTATTACACAAACCTTTGTATATATACCATTACAGGTATTATTGTCATAGGATAATGGCTGATTAATTATAAATAAGACAAACGTGTGCTGGTATTTACACCATACACCTGCACCCAGCCATGTCAGTTTCAACTAATCCATTATTAATGTAATCCAACAATTTGCCAATTTCATCAGAAATCTATAAATACTACATATTAAAGGAGATAATCAATGTTTACTTTGTAATTCGATTATTTTAAAAGAACTTTATTACATACCTCAGGTATGGGCCAATTTTAAGCAATGTGTTGCTGTAATATGAAACACAGACAATATACTAAACAAATCTGATACATTTACAATTAATTTACCAAAGTTCTTAATATTTTAATTACAGAAAAGACTTGCCAATATCTTTCAGCACTAATTGGTGAGGGGTCTGGAGATTAATCAAGGTCTCCAGTGGGTGGAGGGCAAAGCCCCTTTGGGAGGACCTGGGGGACAATTTACAACGGAGGAAAATTGTTGAAAGACAACCAAAATTTTGGAAAACATTGACTAAAACCAGCATTTTTAAATACTTTTAAAACATAATACAAAAAATCTGTCATGCTTACAAAAAATAGTTTCCAGCTAGTCATTTACAATCTAATTGTTCATTGTCTGATTGGTCTTTAATGCTGCTTTCAGATTTTTTCAGTTACATATATATACCATGCAATTGAATTTTTATTGGGGAGTACATACATGGAGAAGACTTGACCTAAAGTAGAAAACATGGCTATCCTTTTAACTTAAGGTTGGAGTCGGGCACATTCATCCTTGCTTAAAGAAAATGGTAAAGGAAACCAACCGAACAACAGGAGCCGTAAGTCAAGGGACAATTACAAATGGGGAGATAGACAAACATAAAATCAAAAACACAAAAACAGAAAGTGAGTAACCGAAACCCCATAAAAACCCTGGGTGCACTCAGGTGCTCGTTGATTTAGTGTCGAGTTTAATTGTGTAGACAAAACTATTTGAAAGATACATGCATCTTACTTATTCCTATAATAGAGTTTCCAGATAACCAGTTGTATCACTTGTTGATAGATGTCCATAAAACTTGCTGGTAATCTAGAACCTTCAACTGGCAATTTTAAAACGAGGAAAAGTATATGTGGACATCTCCATGTATTTTTCCAACAAAATAAGAGTAGATTTTTGGAAAAAAAAGAGTTTTTAAATTTCATCCAATATTTTCATTCCTCATGGTGGCCATATTTGGTGCATAAAAACACAATACAGCTCAGGAGTTGATTTCACACAAAGTCGTAAGTGAAAAATCTATCCTAAGTGTTAGAAGAGAAAAGGGAAATGTATTGTGACGTCAGCACTTAGGATGTATTTTACACTTATGATTTTTTGTGAAAAGCACTGCTGGCCACTATATTTTACCAATCAAAATGAAATGAGGAATATTTGTAGAGGACTTCAAAAATATCATTCCTGCACAATTTAACTTTTGTTGATTATATGGTTTAAAATAGAAGATTAAAAAGTGAAATATTACAGAAAGGGGCAAAAAGTTAATAGCTTACACAGGCAGGTGAACTAAAAATAGACACTACATGTCGATTTTACAATAGCGGACTACTAGTACTAGTACATGCATTTTCAGCCCTAAATTTAAAGTGAATTATGAACCCTTTTTATCTGTAAACTGAATAGTAAAATATGCCACTGACCTTCAGACGTTAATTTTATGTATATACAAAGAAATATCCGGAAAGGCATAAAAATGTTTAGTTGCTACATTTCTGTATGCATATCATGGAGCTGCTATATAATGTCTTGTCTCACTAACCTTATTTATTGGGAAACCTAATATAATATCAATAGTCAATTGAACAACTAAGCTCAAACATAATCTTATTTAATATTTAACATGAAAATCAACTGCTAGCCATTAATGTAGTATATATTCTCAATATCAAATATTTCAATTAACATCACGGTTATGGAAGTTTGTAAAAAAAATATTTACCAATTGTTTGAAAGGAAAAATTGATAAATATTCAATAATGATTGATTTTAAACTTTACTACAAATTAAATCCATAAGTCCTTCGACTCTATAATTTATACCACTGGTCTAAATGATGTCTTGCACTACAGGACCAATGGATTGTTTTATTTTACCCAGCCACAGTGTGTAGCATGCAGAAGTCCACACTTCCTACATCTAATAAATGTTATCTCTTCTTGCAAGTCAAGTTATGAAAAAAGATTTTTAAAAAACAAGAAAATTTTTGTTGGTGAGTGACACTGACGTAAAGCTTGGCACATTTTGGTTAATATTATTCCAATACACGTATTTACAACGCAGCATGTAACTGATTGGACTCTTTACAATACCTACAAGTCCCACATTGAGCGTGTGTGGACTCAGAACCCCTGCCTTGGGAGGATGCAAGTCCCAGTACAATTTATGGATGAACCTGGTTGTCAATTCGAGAAATAGTTTGTGAGCTAAATGTCTGTCATAGATGACAGATGTTTCATATTTTTCACAATCTAATTAGAGTTGATTAAATGTAACAATAGATTTGTATAACAAATTAAATGGATGTTAACCACAACCCTAGCAACTGTACTATGTACATGTATATATCATGATACTATGGTAGCAGTGTATTACATCAATAATAACAGTCTTATTTAACATTGAAGAAATTTCAAATAATGAATGTTTTTGTTAAATCCAACCTGCATGTACATGTAAAGTACATATTTCAATAGCAGGATCGGTTATATTACAAGCATGTTTACATGTTTTGCTCCTTTGTTTGTAGTATTAAATTATTTCATGGTTACAGAATGGTTAATGGCTGAGTTTATAACATTACACTTAAAAATGTAAAGATTAAATTTTTTTTATGTTAAACCTATAGCAACTTTATTTAAAATACACTATTACAAAATTAAACGAGTTTTCACACATGTGACTTGTGTAGTACGTATATTAATGTAATGAACTGAAAAGTTTAAAGATGAAAACGTTCTATGGTTACAAACAAGACCTTAAAAATTATAGAGGCTGATATTACACACTTATAAAGTAATACATTTTACTGTTTTATTACACTAATAACTGTCCAAAGTTTGGACTCCAAACTGTTAATGTAATCAATTCAAATGAAATTAATTGCCCCAAAGAAAATTATGATGTACATGTATTTTACTAGCAGACATTTTTAAATGACAAAACTTTTCAAAAGTACAGCACATTGTAGATGTTATGGTATCAGTAAAACAAAGCAATTCAAGGTGAAATTTTAATTTCATTATTATTCCATTAACATTTGCTACAAACAATGCCATGAATTCGGGACATATATGTACATTTACACAGGTCTATAAAGTTCAAGGTCAACACACCCTATTAGTTTTTGTACAAACTGAAAGCAGGATATGAACTCATGCCCGAGGATATTTATACAGAGTGGATTCATTCATGACAAACTGTACTTCAGAGCTATCATCTTAAGCTAAATATAAATTGTTAAATAATCTTGTCATTTAAGGAAAGGATTTTAAAATGTGTGTATCTTATACTTTACAATAAGATAGAATTATGTTATACATGTAGTTGGATAATAATAAGACAGTGTTTGAAGTACAATGTATGATAAGTCAGGCTTTAAGGTTAATTTAAGCAGACATCAGTCCGTTGAATAAGGTCACCATATTTGCATACAAAACTCAACATTCCATGTAAGTGTTTTTGGTATCACTACACCCCTATAATGAAGGATTGATGTCAAGGTAACTGGTATTTTAAACAAACAACTTCTTTATATCAAGGTGAAAAACAAAATTCAATATCCATGCAAACATATTTTACTCTAAGTGGATTTTTTTATCCACTTTACCTGTCCAGTTGGTGTGGCAGCAGGGTGTCCAACACAAATATTATACCTATACTTACAAAAGCCCAATGCAGGTGTGAACTACAATGCCTATATATGTACATTCACTAATTCAATTTATGGTCAAAATGCATCTTCACAAGTCAGGGTCCACAAAACACTGTCTATACTAGTACTTGATCTACACGTACTCTGTGAATAATTTTCCGAGTTACAAAATTATTTTTGGGGTCCCCTAACAACTTAAACGCCTGTGATTGGGTTTAATGTCACTTTCAACATTTTTTTTTAAATCTCTTGAGACGACCAGTTTATAGCAGAGAAAGCTGGAGTACAATGTACCTAACATGTACAGTCAATGATTGTCTATTATCAAAATTGATTTCAAAGGAGCTTATCTAAGTTCCCATTTAATTCAGTTTAATCGAAAACTATATTTAGCAACAAACATTTTGCATAGAGAATACATGATTTATTAATGAACATGGTACATAATAGTTGTTAAGCAAAATGAAGTTGTTTTACATGCATGCAATATGATTCACAACATTTGTGGGTTTTAGAAATGTCAATCTCATGAGCTATCAATAAACAAAATGGATATTTACCAAAACAATAAACCAATACCACATGCTTATTAGTACATGTAATTCTACCGAGGCCTTGTGATTAAAACTGTAAACAGATCGCGCATGTAGTTTAGGTGTCACAAATAAAAAAACCTAAACTGCATTGTAGAATTGATTGATTGATTATTAAATAATGTCTGGTGAGTAATATTTCAGCTGTATTCAGGATGAGAACAAGTTAACAAACAATAAATCAACTGGAAAAAGGAGTAACCAAGAGGAATACAATTACAATGGCCACTGAGATTGCGGGTTCAGGTCTTAAACTGCAGGCAGGTTGTACTCGACTCCAATCTTAATTATTAGAAACAAGGATTGCCAGTTTTCTTACCACAGAACAGAGGTTTTCTCCTGATACTCTGGCTTCCTCCACCAAAAAAAACTGGACGCAATGAAATAACTGAAATATTGCTGAAAGTGGCTTTAAACATCAAACAAACAAACAAACAATGGCCACTGGAAAAGTATGGAGATGGAGTATTGGTATGAAACAGAAAATTGTTCCTTCTGTAGTGGCTACGATGAGCCTTCTTTTTTCAAAGTGACAAGTCTACAAAAGGGATCCTTATCTTGCTCAAAGGCTTTTGAATAAGAACCTTAAAGGAAAGCTTTAAGAATAAGAATCTGAAAACCAACCAACAAGAGGGTTCCCCTTGTGGACCTGCATTTAGTCACTCATTTCACATCTGAACTCAAGTTTAAAAGCTCTATACATGGCTAGTTAAAAAATTAAATTTTATAACAAAAATCTTTTAAATGGAAACAATATTAATCCCACCAACAGGTTGATAGCAAATTTATGTATATTTTATACATGTATGTACATGTATATTGCTAACTTAAATTTGTAAACAGTACATTTATTGTGACTCGTTTTCTATAAATAACCATATAAATCCTTTGGGTTGTACTTTTGAACACTAGACACTAAATATTTTTCTTACAAACAAATAGAATTGTAATTATTTCCATGTCACATCTAAAACTCAAGCCATATAAATTCAATGCCTGCCTTCTCATACATTAAATTTCTCAAAGTCATTAAAAAAAAATTCCATTAAACCTGAAACAATATTGATAAGCCATATAAACATAACACCATACTGATTGTTTATCCTGAATGACACAGTCCAACAGAAATGTGGCTTGGACCATGCAGGACCAGACATGCAAATTTTGGTCTGGGCCGTTTTAATGTTGCCTGGCTGAATTTCGGATACAAAAAAAGGTTTCATTAAAATTGCATAGTAAAGGGCAAATTATATTTGGGGGGGGGGGGTAAAACAGGAGTACCAGGAGAAAACCCCAGACCTTTGGTGTCAACACTGGCAATTAATTCTTTTGTCAATTAAGATTGGATTCAATTAGACCCTACCCACAGTGAGGATCAATTCCGCAATTTCAGTGTTGATAGACCATGTGGTCATTAGTAGGCGAAATACCTTAACCACAGAGGCCCCAAAATTTATGTAAGAAGTTGTTGCCTCCTATCAATAAGTTGTATTTCCTATCATAACCCTGTTTAAATTTCTTACAGCAATCAAGAGGTATATGTACATACATGTAGCATGTGCTTTAAATAAAAGAAGATGTTGTCATCTGCAAACAGCATACTGTATATTGTATGCATAGGGTCAATTCTAATACACATTTAATCTATTCTTTTTAACTTACTAGTACGATGAAATCGAACATCGATTATGATCTAGCAAATTGATTCAGTTTTCTACATGCACATATTTCGTGAAGAAATCTTACGTGAACATTTGAAAGAGTTGAATTGTTTTCTACAAATGTTTAGAAACTGAATAACTAGTGCAAGAAAATAAGAATTTTTTTTAAAACAAATCTACTTTTTGTCCATGTATTGTTATTGGCTTTAAATAGCAGTAAACGTTTATTTTATAATCAAGTCTTTGCCGCTTCATTCTACATGGAATTATATATACAATACATGTATGTATCTATTTTGGTTCATGAAACCCAATAGTTATTTTATCACTTATGCATTGCCATTAATGCTGATATTCATTACTAAAACATAATCTACATATATGTATAAATAGTTTGTGTCCTGTGTTAAAAAAACTATCAGTATTTAAAATCGCTACTCTATTCTGTAGCACATGTACTTATTTAGTAACATTATTAAATGCAAAGAATATTAAAAATCATATTTCTTCTATACAATAAAAAATTTATATAATTTTAAAATTGGAAGAATTGTTACCGTCATGTTTAAAAACTCCCAATGCTAAAGTTCTCAAATAGAAGTACATGTACATGTATCCATGTTATTTCTATATTTAATTTTACTATGAATGCACTGTAAATTCTGCACCTGTATCAGCGACCGCCTGGCAGCCCCATTCCCTTTTTAAACCCCATTTCCCAAGGGTTAAAAAATCCCAATCGTGGAAATTGTTAATTAGAAATCCTTATTATATAGATGGAGATGAAATATCAAATTTTCCGAGTGACAGAAATCACGGTAAATCACATGTGAAAATTATCGTTTATTTTCACTCTCAGGTTTTTTCCGCCAAAATGTCACAATGGTTTTGTACCATACAGATATTCATCCGCCATTCATAAAATTTAGGATTAAGCATTAAAATTTTATGAAAACAATTTTGATCTATATAATAAATAGGATAATCAATTGGGCATCGTGAATATTCAAAATATGATCACTCGTGCAGCATAAAACATCAGATTAAACATCGCACTCGTTTAATCAGATGCGTTATGCGGCACAAGTCATCATATTTTGGATATTCACTCCGCTCAATTAATTATCCTATAATTCTTTTATCTGGTTCTTTTCCAGTCACTTTTTTCCTATTTTTTACCAGAAGTTCAAAGGAAATTATATAATTACGCTTCCATTTCGCACCCCATGGTTCATTTGAGTTAAAGTTAAGAAATTGTCTTCTTTGTCTGATGCTGTCAAGTTTCATGCTTTGATTTGAACACTATTACAAATTGTTTGTTTTCGAACTAAAATTGAGCGACTTAGAAAAAAAATAAATATATATTGTCAATTTGAAGTTTTGTTTCGATTTGTTACATCTGATCACAGGCACTTGTCTTATAATATATATTATATACCAAAATACTAATATAAGGTATTTAACTTGCATATTTTCCCAATTTTTCATTCCCACTTTCTTTAACCTACTTACATGTATACTTAACCTTTCGTTAAACTACATGTACATTGATTTTTCTACAAAATGGTATATTGCACGCCTACCGTGACCTTTTCCAGGCAATAAGCCTGGCCCCCTTTCAAATGTATCAGCAATAACGTTAGTGCAGTGAACATTTATTGTCTGCTGATTGGTCCATTTAGAAATGTCACAGAAAGTCTGGTAAATTTTGTTCCATTTTTGGTAATGTTATTTTTAAAGCAAGGAATGGGACACCAAATTATTACTTAGAAACAAGTGTTCTCTTTTATTCTTTTATCATGTAGTCAGTAACAAATTGTCGATATTCACCATGTTCACATATCACAGTATTTTTTAACTGTTTTAATTTAATTATTAAAAAATTTCTAATCAAGTCATCCGTTTAAGGCCAAGGGCCCAAATGACATGAGTTCATGAGTTAATTGGCAGCTGATGAGTTTACCACAAAATGTATAGAAGAGCCTAGTAGTGCATTATTTAATTACATTACACAACTAATTAGGCCAACTCTAAATATATCCGAAACATCACGCTGTGCCGAAATCATTAACAATTTGACACTTGTCTATTTTTAGTTAATAAGTGTGGAAATAACTCGTGTATGTCTTCATGTGTGTACTCCTACTGGTGCAGTCACTCAAACTTACCAGTACATAATTCAGTACAGTGTTGTCAGTATTACAACTGTTTAGAGTTTCAGTAGCACAAAATGTTGTGACCCGATTACAGATTTACTTCCGTTTTAAAATGAGATTTTTCGGAGCATGTTCGTTTTCTCAAAGAAATAGACAAAAACAAATTATTCAAAATCTGGAATACTTATTATAAAAAAATATATTAAATAACCTTTTTCTACAATATTTTAATCACACATTCATTATCGAGAAAAGAAAACAACAACAAAAATATTCGTAATCGAACAATATTGTTACCCATTAAGTTCACAACCGGAAGTAAACTTCTGCTGTAGAAAAAACTCGGTCGGACATGAACATTAATTGATTTAATTTAATGTTCCGATACCCAATAAACACTATTTTAACCAAAACAGCTAAAGAATTGTTGACATTAACAATAGTTATGTCATTTTGAATTATTTACTTAAAAAATATATTTACCATATAATAAATTAGCAACCTATCAAAATCAGCCTTTTGTGAAAATTGAATTAAAAAAACTCATGTTCTTATATACATATAATCTTATTAAAACAAGGTCTACGCATGACAAGTATCTGTTGTAATGATAAATAATTACCATATGTCAATAATAATTATAGTACCAGTTTTTAATATCAATAATACATATATTATTTAAATTGTTTATAGTCACGATCATATTAAAATTTAAATCGATACATAATATTCAGAAGGAAAAGGGCGTTCTTAATGAATGAATGAATTAGTTTTGTTATAAATACAAAAATGCTTGTAAACATTTAATAACAACATTCAACTGACCATGACTCCGGTTTGCTTGTTTGGTGGAATTTAATTGTATTATATACTAAATACAACTAATCTTAAATCACTTTCATTTATTTACATAACGTGTGATATTGTGCAATACCATGACCAACAAAGTGTATATTCTTCCTCAACCTAACAGCCAATACTAACTTTATGGACATAAACATTTTTATTCTCATAAACAAAATTACACAGAGAGATGATGACTGTTAAATACTTTAAATTATGAATCTACATAACTTTTCTAGTAAAGCAATTTTTTCTGTGGCAAATATGTTTTAAAATTTATAAATATTAGCATTTTTACAGCAAGCGTGGTTATTATTTATCCCGTTCTTTTTTAAAAGAAGGGAAAATCATAGAAAATAAAAACCGATGTCAACGGTGTCGCAAAGTTGGCAAAATCTGTCTGCAATCTGTAGATTATGCCATCTCTCTGTCTCCACTGCCAAACGGTAATTGCCACATATCAATTTACATAATTTTAACGCGCATTTAAACAGAAGAATTGAACGATACTTTTCAAATTTAAGTTCATTTTTGAATAATCTATAACATAAACCTTTTGATGATTGATTCACTTCTGCTGACCATTCCTGTCTAAACTGATCTTTTAACTTTTGTTCTATACTTTGAACAATCCATTCTTTTGAAATATAATTTTGATGTTGCCATGTATTTGACATACCAGTTGTCTAAAATTACACGTATATAACAATTTATCTAACATTGACGAGATCTTTTTGCGTGTGTTATCGAAATGATTGCACCAAAACTTGATCATACATAGTTTATTATTCATAGACATTGGGTATCTCCCCGATTTCCATAAATCATAATAAAAATGGTCGATTTTTTTTCAGATCTAATACATGTTTGCATAAACTCAAATGTACGCGTTCGAGAATGTCTAGGTTTTCAATCCCTTGATTTCGACCCCGTACATAAGAACAGGTAAAACAGCCTTATCAAACATGTCGAACTGACACTCCGTTGATAAATGATTATTGCTACATTTCCTAATCATATTATTCATAGCTTTAGTAGCTTGATCTCATATATATTTTCTTGTTGCAATAAGATGCATTTTTGGAAAAAAAATAACACCAAGAAATTAATAGTTTTTGACAATTTCCATTTGTGTAAAATTTCAAGTTATTTTGTTGTCTTCCTTTTGAAAAAAATCATTGTTTTTGTTTTGTTTACATTCATTTTAAGTTTCCACGTATCACAATATTGGGGAAAACTATTTAAAGCTTTAAAAGTAGATGTAAATATGCAGGGGATTCAGTAAGTAAAACTGTATCGTCAGCTCGACAGCATACATTACAATAAATATTTTAAAGTATATGTCCAGTTCAATTTCTATGTCGGAGGCGATTGAGTGTACATCCCAAATATCAGTATTTTCCAAAAATTCTTGAAGATCATTTAAGTATATAAAGAAAATAATAGAAGAAAACGATTTTCTCCTTGACGAACTCCTATTTCCGGTATCGAACATTTCAGATGCTTAATTACTTGTGATTTTACGTCTTTATACAAGAGTTCAGCTTCTAATAAATGTATCATTTATCTGATTTGAAAAATGACTTTCTGTCTAATCGAACGCTTTTTTGAAGACTACAATATACAATGCACTATTTTCTTTTGACAGAAAGGAAGTTTAAATAGTGCATACAGTGAGAATATATTATTGTTGGTAGAGTACTCTCTTCGAATGCCTGCATGATTTTGGTATAAAATATTAAACTTGTGAACAAATTCCCCGGGTATCTCATTAAGTGCAGATGTAAAACCTTCCCATGGCATGATAATAAAGTAAGAGGCATGTAGTGTTTTGTTCTAAATTACACTCTTTGTTCTTGAAAACTGTTATTATATTACCAATGAACCAAACTTAACGTGTTGTTGCTTACTTCACTATTATTTCTCTTAATATTTGTGTCCATTACAAAGACGAATTTTTCAACAAGAAAATCATCTTCGCTAGCCAAGTGTTACGATCAGGTCAACCCTCTCTTCGGATCGTAACCCTTGGCTAGCGAAGATGCAAGAAAATATTCATGACAATAAATATGTCTTCTAAATAACGAGATTCTTCTATGCTTAAACATGACCAGGATATTCAGTTCGTAACTATATTATTATTGCATGAAGTCATCCTTATCAGTGTTTAATGTGCATATGCAATTAAAGTTTTACATGTTTACCTTTTAAGTTTAAATATGATCTTCATTAAGCATTTATCAGCAAATCGATTTATATTAAAATGTCAGTTTGCAACAGTTATTCAGCTATATATTGACTTTTAGTGCTGCGTAAGGAAGCTGGAGTCCGAATCGAGCTCACATCCCCCGCGCTGTATTATAAACAAACAACCGTTCAAAGAATAGGCATCTCCCATCCGCCACTGGACTTGTTCTGTGGGTAGATGCTAAAGAACCATTCCAAGAACACGTAAACATGAAACGGAATCCAATTGTATAATTACAAAGTCGCATTATGTATACATGTTAATATGTTCAGAGGTTTTGTATAAAATCAGTTTTATTGATATCTACAATAGTTAGTCATTATTGCCAGAAGCATTTACGTATACCTTGTGCAACTGATGTTTGCATATTTGCATCTTATCTTATCATATATATGTTAACGAAATATTTCTTTTGTTTTCTTTGCAGAAAACTATATTTCTGGTGGCATTATTTGTTTGAAATAACTGCAGACACTCATGAAGTACGTTATCGACAGATCAATTGTTCAGTGCTACGCTATCAGCAGGTCGATCTTTCAGTTCTACGCTATCGACAGATCAATATTTCAGTGCTACGCTATCAGCAGGTCGATCTTTCAGTGCTACGCTATCAGCAGGTCGATCTTTCAGTGCTACGTTATCAGCAGGTCGATCTTTCAGTGCTACGTTATCAGCAGGTCGATCTTTCAGTGCTACGCTATCAGCAGGTCGATCTTTCAGTGCTACGCTATCAGCAGGTCGATCTTTTAGTACTAACGCTATCAGCAGGTCGATCTTTTAGTGCTACGATGTACGCAGATCGATCTTTGAGTGTTACGCTATCAGCAGATCGATCTCTCAGTGCTACACTATCAGCATGTCGATCTTCAAAAAAGCCCTAAAAATAAATGTTCTTTATTATACATCGTAGTATAATAAAGAATATTTATAACTTTTAGGGCAATATTTTGCAATGAGACATGTCAGACTAGTTACCAAACGAGTGAATACACATTGTGAACTCATTTATTGGCATTTTATTCCATTAAAAAATTATCCCGACCCCAAGTGCCTGTGCTCACTGTATAGAAATTTCGCTGTTGTTTCCAAATACTTACAAAATTTCCTTACGTACAAGCTATACAAGATCGTCATCAAGTATAATAGTCTTCCAATGTAAGTTGTAGGAAAATAACTTAAACCAATACGGAGATATTGAACACTTAAAATTTGCGTTCATGTAGTTTATTTGAGCGCGTAACAAGCGTATTGAATATTAAGTACCGAACAAGAACGGCCATTCCGGTTATGATGACATCACAAACTCGAAAATATTGCCCAGTTAAAACCTCTAAATACACGATCTATGCTGCTACTTTTTTGGATCTTAATTAGTTCTGGGCTCGACCTATAAGGTCAGGGTTCTCAGCAATGGTGATCACAAAATGCGTAACTGATTTTAATTACTAATATACATGTAATTGTATTAAAAAATAGCTTGCCATCACTGGTCATGCAGTTCCGGACAATAGGAAAGGCTTTTATTAAATATATCCTGAATTGAACTGCATTTTCGGTTCTTTTGAATATTGATTCTGAATAGAATTCCATTTTTGTTGATATGTTGTCTTTAAGAAAACTTTTAATAGTAGATCGTGTTCAAAGAGAAACAACTCCTGCTAAATTCTAATTAACATTATCTATATTTCGCGAAACTACACAACACGTCAAAAAATGAATAGATATATATATATACGAGGAATGTGAACTACAAATGAAATTAATCGCCCAAATGAAAGGAAAAATAACTGAAGACATAAACTAATGTCTTGGAACAGTCACATATAAAGTTATAATAAAATAATGCTAGACCTGAAAGGACGTCAACCCTCCCTTATTTTTGTACCGCATTCTTTTCTTTTTTGACAACCTCCCTCGCATTCCTTTCTTGTTTTAAACACAAATACAAAAAAGCAATAATTTTTCATTAGCATCGGTACGATAGGTCTATTTATAGTGTTATAATGTAATGGTAAAGCATGAAACGTGATCAATGTCACCACCATGTAGCTAGCTAGAGCGTGTGCGAAAAAGTTTTCTGATAGCTCAGTCGATTTTTACTGGATACATCCTCACAAGTCAGGTTTCTGTGTCCACATGTGTCCACGTCCTCACAGGACCTAAATGAAGTTCAATTAATTATAAGTGTCTAGTATGAATCCTGTATGCTATTCTTTGGGTGATTTCTTTTGTACATATGATTGATATTTATATTAATAACACATGTGAAACTAAGTAAGGGGACACGACTTACCGGAATCCATTATTTTAACCGGAATCCACTATCATTTACGGGAATCCACTTTTAAAATCGTTCTTCGTATTATATTTTGAAAGTTAATCACTGCAATATGTAATTTGTTATGTTTGTCAATGATTCTGTTGAAAAGTACATACTAGGTGAGAGTTCAAGTTAAGGAATTAAATTTTTAACAACTTTTTTTTTAATAAAACGACATCAGAGAATATATTGTCCTTCGTAATGATTCTTTAATCTCTTGGTAATTAACCCGAGTGAGACAAACATTTCACGTCGGCACCTGAATAGACACTAATTAAACCCACTTGGTAATTAAAATGGTTTCTATTGTTACGCCAAAGTAATCTCATGACAAGCCTCACATGGAAACCAAAGTTTTCCTCATAAAATACCCGAACAAGCGTCGCTGGATTGGTGACCACCATATTATAAACATTTATTTTATATTACCAGATTGTTTTCATTCCAGCCATTCGATAAATATATAACCATTACTAAGTTTATTCAAGTCATGTAACCCTAACACACCCAAACCAAGTCCAACGCTTAGGATTAGACTTTGATAGCAGCGTGATTCTCGGACTTAACAACAAAAGCTCGACGACTATGTAATGAACGAGGTTTAACATCAATACTAATATGCATGGAGGACTGAGCGCATGTCCGTAGGGAATACCATGTAATTGAATTGTAATTTGTAGAAAAATGAAGGAATCCACTTTTTAGGGTTTTAATAGATAATTTTAGCAATAATCGATCGAAGATAATTTCGTTATAACATTAATCTTTCAGCTGAATGCTTAGTTAGTATATCTACCAGGGTATATTAATACTATACTTATAACAAATAACTTATATAGGTGAACTTATATATGAATTACAGTTTTCATTCAAAGAACTTGACGTAAGCTGGTGTTAGGTCTGATAGTTTGTTCCACTTATCCACTATGCTAACAAAGTTGATCTTGCGATCACTGATACCCTCGTTTAAATTTAGTAGAAATTTGTTTGTAAACATTTCTGAAATTTTTGTCGACTGGCGACTTTGACAATGATGGGAATTCCTCCAGCATCAAAAGGCTTCTTACACACCTGATATGTAATAATATCCTAAAGTTTTATTGAAATCAATTCACACTTTTGGAGTAATTGTCCGGAAACGGTTTTTGTAGAAATTTCTAACATTTTTTTGCCAAATGTAACCTTGAAATTTATTATGGATTTCCCCAAAAGTGATTGGCTTTCTGATTCACCTAATATGAAAATATATCCAAAATTTTCATTGAAATCAAATCCAAACTTTTGAGTTATTGTCCGGAAACATCTTTTTTGTGAAAACATTTCTAACGTTTTTTGTGTACTGTGACCGTAAAATGCGACGGTTTCCCCCAAAATCGATAGACTTCTTAGCACATTGATATGTAACAATATCCCATAGTTTCATTCACATCGGATGCAAGCTTTTTGATTTATCATCCGGAAACCAAATTTGGACAAGCGAACGGACGGACACGAGGACCATTATAGACCCCCAACTCTGTAGAGCGGGGGTTTAAAGTATAATCTCTGCGTAGTAACACACTTTTTCTTATGAAGTTTTATTGAGTGACCTCTAGTACTATTCAAAGATGTAATATTAAAGAGTTTTTTAGGTTCTTACATACATTTTTGGGAAAAACTTGGTGATCATCCACGAAAAATATAAAAATATATGTACGCTCCAATCGCGAAAAACAACATTTCTATAATGATAGAATCCGCTGTCCTGAACTCGCGAAAAGACATAAAATTTCACACAAAAATATCACACAGTCTAGCAAAAACGTATGTAAGAACTTATTAATTCGAGCTTTAACACTACCTTTATATGCTTTGCAAACTTTAAGTACGACTCAAAAATTATTCTATTTCTGCCAATACAGATGATAATACAAATAAATAATGTCTAAATAATCCAGCATGGTATAACACTACAGTCGGTCTTTGTCAGGATGAACAGTCAACATCTCACTTAGCAACATCAATTATATTAGTATATAGTCACAGAAAATCTCTGTTTACCGTCTGCTTGCAGATCCATGCAATACGGACAGACACCGATTTCCATCGACAGCAACAAATTAAGACAAAGGAAACAATGGTACAATCTTTAATTCCATATGTGGATGTCTGAAATGTCTCCAGTTCAGCTGAATTCGACACATATACATTTAAAGGATCCTTCCCTGTTTGTCACTATATCAGTACAAAATAAAGAACAAATAAAATTCACATTTTCCTGTACGTAAGCTTATTAGCGCCACATGTTGTTTTATTTATTAGCGTTTTATGCTTGAATTTCAATTTATTTATTATAATTAAGTTATTTGAACAGATTGTGACATAAATATAAAGACATAATACGACATTAACAAACAACTCTACCTAGAAATCATGCAAAAATTTCCGAAATTATGCTAAGATTAAAACACGATCGTATGCTTTGAAAACCTGACCAAAACTCTTCAGTCGAGAGGCTGCAAGTAATGGGGTGGTAGCCACAGCATAATTATGGTTTCTTGTTGTGCAACTTACTGTTATCCTAGAATTTCGAAAGATTGGTGGGAAACAAGAATGAGTAGTTTCGGTCGCATCAAGCTGGGGAGAAACCATGTCTGAGCCACATTTCACCGAGATTATTCATCTACGCTTTTTGTTATGCCTTCTAGCGTGTCTACAAAATACCGCAAGGATTTCAATGTTCTGCCATATAAAGCGGGGCATGTCCTTACCAGCGTCATTCACATAGCAGATTTTTATGTTCTATCGTGAACCAGATATTTTTTTAACCTTTAAAGGGGGGGGGGGCTAACATTTTTTTTATTTTCCTAAAACAGATAACAGTAAATTTTAAATAATGATAACAGATAACAGCAACGTACATGAGAAAACAGAAAACAGTGAGTTAAAAAATCGAAAAAACAGAAAACGACAGAATTTCATCAAAGGGCAATATTATTAACAGCAAACAGGTTTTTAATTTTCATTATAACAGTTAACAACAGTGTCAGTTTTCAGTTAAGAAAACAGATGACAGCTAATGGTTGAAAAACAGTTACCAGTTGCTTTATTAAAAAAAACAGTTAACATACCTGTAAAAATGCCCAAAGCACATTAACAGAAAATATCTTGCCCCTCCCCTCTTTTAGTATACATCGTTAACTACTTAGTTCGTCCGTTACCCAAATTGTATTTCTATATATGAACTTGGGTTTTTGACGAAAGATTTTATCCTTTAGTGTCAAAGCAGTTTGTAGTATCCTCTTCACCTTTCAAGATCAGTACATGCATACAGTCAATTTTTCAAGTTTGCGAACAAAGTTCTATTTCTGGGTGACATAATATTATTTTAAAAAAAAACCGTTGCTATCTAGTTAAGAAAATTGAACCAACTGGTATACTTAAAGTAAAAGTTGGACTTCAATGAGGCCGCATAATGTGCTTGCAATCGGAAATAACAGGAAATGACATAGTACACTCGAATTTCGGCGATGAAAGTGTGTCGCTTGTTGAAACGCACTGTATTTTATTATTTAGGAGTCATTTGGTTAGAGCAATAAATGCACGGTATTTTAAAAGTAATTTAGCCTCGGGTTCATTGTTTACATTGCAATGAAAGAAAATCGGCGAAATTCGAGTATGGTCGAAATTCGAGTGTGTGACCATACGTACATTCTTATTCTGTTCTCTAAAATCGTACTTTTATAAATATTGTAAATTATTTGTATGCTTTGACCCGCATTGGTTGTAAAACACCAATAAAGTTATTATTTATCTTTAATACAATAATTGTACATTTCCGACTTGACTTGGGGAGTTTTTTACGTCCTACACCGACAACTTAATGCCTTGGTCGGACGGTTTCCGACATTAAGATTTTTCAAGCGAAATGACTTGCTTTTACAGTTAACTTGTATCGAAAAATAATGTAGTTACTTCCCCTGATTTATAAAATAATTTAAGCAGTGAGCAATACAATTTTAATTTTATTATAATACGCATATATACTTGTTCTTTAACTTAACCATAATTCTTTAACTTAACCATACTTGTTCTTTAACTTAACCATAATTAAAGTAGTATATATTTTGTTTCATCTTTGAATTATCCTTGGAATTAGTTTTAAAAATTTTTGAGTATTTTATTCTCTTAATATTGAATATTTATAATACAAATACCCCGGGGCACTAAAATTAATATTAGAATATAGGCTACATTTCTTTTTTTTTTTTACTCTGGTTTCTCTTCAAACCACGAATAAATCTTTCGCCTTTTACTAAAGATTTCCGTGGAGAGGAACAATTTACGAGTCTATAGACAATTTTTCACGCCCTGTATTGGTCAGGGTAACAAAACAAAATTTAAAATTAGACAGAGGCACTTGGGAAAGAGCTGACAATTGATTTATGATTAATGGGATTTTATTTTATACCTTCGTTTTTAAATAAATATTTCCGTTGGTTAGGAAGTTATGAATCATCAAAGATACAAATTTATACTTTTGTTCGTAACGTGTTTCTCATTTTATTATTATTTAATAATACTTATGCCCATGCGATTAATAAGTGGCGGATGCGGGATTTCTCGTAAAAGGGGCTAATTTTTTTCTTAAGAGGGCACTCTGGACACATTTTCTTAGATCACAGAGGTTTAAAGACGCATTTGATACATGCTGCTTAGTTCGTAAAGGGTGTGGGGTAGTGGCTAATAATGTGACACATTGTAACTCGTACTATTAATCTTGCCTGTTCTGTTTGCCACATCACTCGTGTAAGGTTAGATTTCGATGTACATTAATACAGTAACAGAGTACGACAAGGTCAGGCAAAGATGTTAATGGTTATTTTAGTGTAAGGTTAGATTTCAGATACAAAAGTACTCTTTAGGAGAATTTTAATTAAGTGTATTTTGTTTAACGCCGATTAATCTGGTCAAGTAGAGAACAAAACTCGTGTACGTTTAGTTTCATGTCTACTTACAGAGTTGTCTCAGCAGACTAAACGTCCGCCCAGTGACGTATATTGTTACCCCTGAAGCATTGTTTGTATTTTGTATTTATAATATAGTACATACTAGTATGTTGCATGTGGTTCCAATCGAAGGTGTCAAATCAGTCTAACATGACTTTTAAACGCACTATAATTTGCTTCGGAACCTAGTGGCAAAATTATAAAAATCCCACTGGCCTTAAAATGACACAATCTCCACGCAAAGGATTCTGGGTATCCTACGTCAACCACAATCACCTCTGCCATACTATTGGTTTACATTATGAGAGATATCTCTCATGGCGGATAAGTTTCGCGTACAAACTCAGTAATTTTAAAGTAAAACTGTATCAAAAGTATATAAATAGACTAAATGAAAATAAATAAGATCTCGTGTGTTATTTTACAAACATAGTTCTTTATTTACAAACGTCACGGGCAGACGACAAATGTAGTCCCGCAGTAAATGGAGGATGACGTGTGGCAGAGGTTATATCTGGGAAGCAGTTATGTTCTCTGTGCCGGAGAGTGAAAAGGACACTGCCTGGGCCCTGTTTAAGTTTCCTTGACGCCCCCACTTGAATTCGCTACTAACTAAAGTATGTCTCCGTGTTTGTCGGGTTTAATTGTTGTCGTATATCGCGTTGGTTGAACCTACGATCTTACAAACTTCAGCATTAGAGACCAATTAACAGTTGTCAATTAAAAAAGAAATAAAAAAATCTATGAGATGACACATGTACACTGCAAACACTGAGATTGGAAGATTGGATTCGAGCGCGCCCTGCCGCATTGAGACTCGAACCCGCAAACTCGGTGTTGGCAGACCACGTGATCAATAGTGGACGAACTACCTTAACCACTCAGACAACGAGGTCCCGTCTTATATGTATGTGTATCAACAATCGACATGCTTCAAGAAATTTTATTTCGCCTCTATCCATTTTTTATTTTTTAATTAAAAAAATCTACTTTTTGTGGTTACGTAGTTTAGGCAATAGTTTGACAAGATGTTTAAAATAATTTGTTAAATTTGAACCCCACACACTCCACCCTATCCCGGAGTCCAGCTGTCTGTCAGTGCTGTGTGTGTACTTGTATGTCATTGTAATAGACTTATTAAGTGACGTGCAGTATTTCGTTTACAAAGGAATCGTTTAAGACTTAATCCATCTTTTAATACACTGCTTTTTAAAAATCGCATAGTCAACAATTAAACACTTTTTAAAAATAATTTGCTAAATTAATTTAAATAAACTCGTACGCGTGATTTCAATACAAAGGGCTATATATCACAGGAAAACAAAATTATTCTATTTACAAAAATAAAGGAATGATACTTTTTTTAGCTAAATATGTGACGGCTAAAACACATAAATGACTAAAATTAAAAAAGAAGAAATGCCCATTTTCGTAAAAACCACATATATATCAATGAAAATTATTGGTATATTACTTTTTAAAAACCACCATGGATACAAAACTAGTTTTTATTCATTGTCACCATAACTATTTATTAAATTTTACCACAAAGTGGGAATCTAAAAGTATCAGCTTCTGTTTCTTCAGTGACTATACAACATAACACAATTACAAGACATTTCGAAAGGTCGGGCCTAACTGCATTTTTCGTAATGATGAATTTCCTTAGGGTCCGCCGCTTGAAGTATTTCGACCACAATCTGCAGTTGAAAGACAAATGGAATCTGCATAATACTTAAAGATAGGTAGAATATTGTATAGAATAATGTAGCTATGTTTTGAATAGAACGAATAATTGTACCCTCGCATTTTTTGGCGAGGTTAATCCGACAAATCACAACACTAACATCGGATTATACCGGCAGTAAAATTCGGCCAATGCTTTGAAGTTTGCAACCCATTCCAATTTTCGCTGTAGCATATCCCCCCTGCGATCATGGTCTCTTTTTGTATAATTACATTAAAGAGAAAATGCCTCCACCTAACATTAACCAATGAGAGATTTTGTTATGTTATTAATCTTATGACAGTTTTGTAATATATTTGCTTTTAAACATACATTTTTAGCAATAAACAAAAGTTTGTTCTGCTACAACTTTGAGTTACCTCCCGTAGATCAAAAACGTCACCTACAGTTAATTTGATTATAGCAAAGCAGCAGAAATGATTTGTTATCGTAGATTTAAGATTTCACATTATCAATGTTTGCTTACGCCCAGATGTAATTAGTTAGAATGAAATCACGAGTTCAATACCAATAAATGAAAACTATAACTGGTTTTGAAGATGATCTTGGAGTACTTCAAAAAAAATAAATGAATCAAAATACCTTTTTATTTTACGATAGGCTAATGTATTACATGCATTTTAACACAGAATTTAAAATACAAACAACATATTTAATTTACGAGAGGCGACTCGAAACCCGAAGGATCAGCACTTAATAAATTGATTGATTGAATTATTATTTGCTTTAACGTCCACCAAACTATATTTAGCTATATTGAGGACTTGAACAGGTTTACAAACAATACATAAAAAGAAATGGACCAACGGAAACATAATTTGGACTGCCACTGAAAAATTATGGAATATTTGGTCGGGACGGACAATTAAGCTCTTTGTGCCAGCTATATGGCGCGGTATCAGGGTCAAAAATAAGTATTTATGTATATACTGAAATCCAATTCTGTATATACTTAAAAGATTAAGTATATGCTAAATTAATTTTGTATATACATAATTCAATATTAAATATTTTAGCATATACAGAATTTGATTTGTGTATACAGAAATATCATTCTGTGTATACAAATACATTTATGTATAAGCTAAATTAATATAATAAAACCAATCAAAAAAGACATAACAAATACTAAAAGGGACGACATTTAAAATATGGCGGATAGAAGTAGGAGGACAGATAGACATTCATTTACAAATTTTTAAGTATTTGTAAGGCTTAATTCGATTGGTTGGTTTGAAGTAATTTAGCATATATGGTTTATTAATTTCGTACATGCAGAATTCGATTATGCATGTATACAAGAAATTAGTATATACAAAATCATTTTTGTATATACTTAATTTAAATTGTGTATATACTTAAATCATTTCTGTATATACATAAATGATTTAAGTATATACATAAATCATTATAGTATATACATAAATTATTTTTGTATGTACTTAAATCATTTTAGTATATACATAAATACTTATTTTTGACCCTGATACCGCGCCATACAGCTATGCAGTTTCGAAATCTACAAAAGAGGCCCTTTATCGCACAATTTAAGGACGGAGGCACACTCTAGTTATCGTTTGTTTGTAGCTATCACTTAATATAGTTGTATTTACATGGACGTTCTGTGTTAGTATTTTAAGCATGAATGCTATTTTGTTGCTTGCTGGACGTACAACAATCAATTAACCAACCATTGTGTTGTATGATAGTGCATTTTAAATAAAGATTTCCTGAAGTAGGAATTTGTGTTGGGTTGATCTCTTTCCTGTATAAAAACAGTAACAAAACAAGAAATAGAGAATTGATGTTTTGGTTACCTATGTTGTGTGTTTGGTTACTTAAATTGTACAGATGTTTGTTTAAACGACGTAAGCCATTAAAAGATGACACGCGTGCAGGAGAAACAATATAATACACAACTAAATTTCTTTAAAAAAAATTATTTGGTCATGCGTAACACGGTTTTGAATTTATTCTTGTATAGTTAAATATACGAGTACGATAATAATGACTTTTGATTGGCTAGAACATACTTTTTTTTACAGAGGATGAAGGAAGTAGTAAAAGTAATTGTTTTTCTGTGACGTTTTACCGGTATATAACTCCAACACCAACAGTTTGCGTTATGATTTTTTTCTAACATAAATTTACTAAAATAAAATCGTACTACAAATAATATATTTATCATCCAGAGATAACACAATTTCGTTATTCACATTTAATTTTATCCTTAGAGAAAACGTTTGTCTAGAATAATAACTTTTAGATATACTGGTTTTGAGACAATATCGTGGACAAAAAAACAAATCAACCATCAAGGGAATAATGAAAGAAAACAGATTACTGAAACTGGAAAATCATTTATTTATTTAAAATTGCACCAATAAAGGTCAAGGGTAACATCTATACAAAAAGAACACACAAAAAATGGAAATAAACAAAGAAAAATAAACCTTTTTTCTTGAGCAATTGTCAAGAAGAATATGTATGACCGTGTTCGCTGTCCTTAATAGAAATGGGAATTAAAATACTAGTAATTGAAAATCTGTCGTTGATAGATAGAGGGTGTATAGGAAGAACTTGCCGAATGAAAACAAAAATTATTGAGAATTTAGGTTGCACACGGGGCCTCGGTGGCCGAGTGGTTAAGATAGTTCATATACCATTGTCAACACTGAGATTGTGGTTTCGAGTCTCACTGCAGGTAGGATGCACTCGACTCCAATCTTAATTGACAAGGATTGTCAGTTTTCCAACCGAAGTTCGCGGGTTTACTTGGTCTCCGGCTTCCTCCCCCAATAAAAACTGGACGCAAAGATATAGCTGAAAAATTTGCTGAAAGTGGCTTTAAAACAACATTCAAACAAATAAATAAAAATGACGCAAAAAAAGTTTCAAACCTATCTTCAAACTACACACATAATTTTCAGCTCTGGTAGAATATTGTGATATCAATATAGGCCAACCCCAATTCCAACGGTATTGATCACTATAAGCCTGCGCCAAAATAAGTATAATTTGTCTTTTTATGAATTTTAGTTTCTGGGTTGTTGTATCTAACTCTATTCTATCATATATTATTAAAAAAGCAGATTTACTACGACTAGCTACTACAGGTCATTCGTTACTATACCCCACCGCTAGGGGGTATATAGTGATGGGAGTTTCGGTCTCTTCGTCCGTCCGTTACACATTCTTTTTTGCGCAATTCCTCCTACACTTCTGAATGGAATTGTTTATTTAGTTTGTTAGTGCATCGACCCCGTTCACATATCAATGAAATCTCGGATATGCGTTGTTTTCTTATAATTCTTTTCAATATTTTTCTTTATTTTCCGTTCTGTTTTAGAATTTTTTTTCAATTCGTGACATATCCAATTGCTTTTCATCACAATTGCTTGACCTTGGTACTGGTGACGTTTCCTATAGAGTCAACCCACAGAGCTGCTCAGCACGTCCTTAAATGGCAGACACGGGAAGCCAACTCGTTCCAGATTTTTCATGTTATAATACGAAAGACTAGGAGCAAACCATAGTGGGTAATGACTGCCATACTCGTTGCTAAATAAACATGCAACCGCATTGTTGCAACTTAAAAAAGCTTCATTCTGCGTCTATACTCAATTCTCCTTTCTTTTTCTGTGATAGTCAAAGCCACATTCCCATCAAACCATCTAATTTCTCCAATTTATTTATTGTTTGTTAATTCCTGCCCTGAATACAAGTGAAATACTGCCTTCTGGAACTTAAGCGGCTATTCAGTCAATTGTTTGTTTGTTTGAATGATGTTTTACGCCACTTTCAGCAATTTTAACTATTTCATGGCGTCCAGTTTTAATTGGGGGAGGAATCCGGAGTACCCGGAAACAACCCCGACCTTCGGTGGCCGAGTGGTTAAGGTAGTTGGTCTGCTGTTGATCACGTGGTCTGTAAACACAGAGGTTGCTGGTTCGAGTCTCACTGCGGGCATGTGTACTAGACTTTAATCTTGATTGACAAGGATTACCAGTTTTCCTACAGAAGGTCGGGATTTCTTTGGTTTCCTCCTCTCCCCCAATAAAAACTGGAAGCTACAATATAGCTAAAAAATGCTGAACGTGGCGTTAAATACCATACAAACAAAATCAAACAAACAAATAACAACAACAAAAACAGAAAATAAAAAATGTTGTATGCAGTTTTGTTACTAAAATGTAAACCAAACTGATTACAGGTTTGGGTCCGCTTTCGATCAATTTTTAACTATAATTATAGGTCCGGGGTATTTGCGTTGTAAGCTTAAATCTGATTGGCAAATTCAAATGCAGATACCCATATTTTACCATATAACGTGCGCTTGTCACGTTACCTATTCTTACGCCATTAAAATTAACATAGATCTATGACTTCATTGCTGTTGTAACTTTAATTCAAATTGTCAAGATTTATAATCAAAATTAAAATATAATGAATATTTCAAATTTACGAACAGGTTATACTCAATAACATGGTTTGGGACTGTTTACACCATTCATTAACCGCTTCACAGTTTATTAGGCGTCAACAGACCTAAACCATGTTATTTTGAAGATATTAAAAAAACATTTCAATATATAGACAATTAGACAGTAGCATATTCCAACATAAAACCATATAATTGCTATTATGTCGTGGTATATAACTTTTTATGTCAACCTTAAAATCTTCAAATTAATGTCAATTTAATTGAATTTTAAGTAAAACTTACCTATTACAAATTGCTTAATGGCCATTCAAAAGACAACTTAGTACTAAAATGTTGTCTAGTTAATACATTTTACCTTGTCAAATTTTGATATTGATGATGATATTAAAGGATTGAGTGAAATTAGTAAAGTGAGACTTTGTTTTTTTATAATCCTTTCGCATTTACATATCATAGATAGTTGGTACCTTGGTACCGGACGAACAAAATGTTATCTATTATAGTTTAACATGTAATGTCATCGGACTGGGATGGTCATTTATTATAATTGAAAATTAAATAATTGAAAACATGATGTTTGCATTTTTATCTGAATAGATCCATGATTTTAAATAACTGCAGTTACATTTCAAATGTTTAAAATTTAGCATCTATTGTTATTTATGTTTGAAAATACGGCCTATTTTTTCAAAAGTCTATTTTGTTTAATAATATTCTACATATTTTTACCAGAACATCAGTTGTGTAAATGATAACGTGAACAAAATTAAGAACAGTGTGATGGATAGTAAGTATAGTTCTTGTAATTCTCCGTTTGTTAGATGTCATTTTCAGCAGTTTGAGGATACTACATGGAATGGATCCAAGAGCGGGACAAACAGAGTTGGTCAGTGCCTCCCCAACTATATGGCTGATGGGAGAGGTTTTTTCGTCGGGGTTGGCATGTCATAATATACTCACTCAAAAAAGAAACGCAACATCGGATTCAATTTTTCATATCATTTTTTTGCGGACAAATAACCTATAAATATTTAAATAATTAAATCGAAACCCAAATATTTTAAAGTTTAAAGAAACTATGATAACCAAAAACAAAGTTAAACTCTACAAGCTCTGTAAATTTATTAAAATTAGTAATAAAAAACGAGTCTTCTTGACTAACTGTCTGTCTGTCTGTTAATTACACTGTATTAGTATCTATCTATGTTTATGATGTTTTCGTTTGTAATATTGTAAATATTGTATATAGTATTTCTCTGTACCTCTGTAATTTTGGTTGATGAGAATAAAGTTATTATGTTATTAAAAATATATATATACACAACATCATAATTACACCTTTAATTAAAGGTTTCCAGGTGAAAGCATTTAAGTTCATCCACCCGTGAACGACAGTGGTCGTAATCTGGAACACACTACGAATAACGCATAGCTAAAAACAGGGTCGACTTTCACTTGCAAATCATGGGTATTTTTTTTAACTCAGACAATCGGTATAAAACCCCGCTATTTCAATTCTTGACTGCATTAGTAAAAAAAAATCTGATGAGGTGACGCTATGCCAAGGTTAGATGCCGGGTAATCACAGAATGCTGTTGCCAGAACGTACAATGTTCATCGTAGCAACGCTTCCAGCAGCTTGGTACTACGACAGATCAACTACGTTCAGGGCGTCCGCGTGTTACAACTCGGACGCAGGATCGTTACATTAGATTATTCCATCTACGGAACAAGACTATTGCTGCAACAGAAACAGCTGTAAACGTACCTGGGTTGCGCCGTATATCACATCAGACAGTACGCAATCGGTTACGCTCTCATTGATTGCGGGCAAAAAGACCTTACGCCGAGCACTGATTAGAAGGTGTACTACCGTTCGTGTATGGAAATTACATGACTGGAGAAGAGTGTGGTTCAGCGGTGAGTCACGTTTTCAGCTTGAATAGAGAGATGGTCGCATACGAGTGTACAGGCACCGAAATGAACGTTTTGCGCAAAACTGTGTTGTAGAAAGAACCAGTTTTGGCGGAGGCATTGTTATGATGTGGGCCGCTATCTCTTACGCCAGGAACACACAGCTGATACATATATATCCAAGGCTATCTTCACGCTGTTAGGTATAGAGACGAAATTACTGGTATACGGCCGCATTTATTGCCCGCAATTGACATTCAAAGAGAAATTTTTCAATACGACAATGCCCGACCATATGCAGCACGTGTAACAGTAGATTTTTATGAGCAAAAGAATGTCAATGTGATCCGTTGGCCATCACGATCTCAGGATCTTAACCAAATTGAACATCTGTGGGATGAACTGGTTCGGCGCGAGCGCCAACGACAACCGCCGCCGCAAACTCTGCAAAACTTAGAGCAGGCATTCCGGAATGAGTGGCAAAGGATACCGCGTGTTCGTACTCGACGTTTAATTGAAGCCATGCCAAGAAGTGTAAGCGCTGTGTTACAAGCAAATGGTGGGCACAGTAGATACTGATATTTTATTCCTAGTGGTTAAGGTAGTTCGTCTACTATTGATCATGTTGTCTGTCAACGCTGAGATTACGGGTTCGATTCTCACTGCAGGCAGGGTGTATTCGACTACAAACTTAATTGACAATGATTGCCAATTTTCCAACCGCAGGTCGGGAGTTTTCTCTGGGTACTCCGGCTTCCTCTCCCAATAAAAACTGGACGCCATGATATAGCTGAAAAATTGCTGAAAGTGGCTTTAAACAACATCGAACAAACAAACAAACATAATTAACAAAGCCATAATGAAAACTAAAATAGCAATATTAAGTGCCTTAAAACAAAACGTTTTAAAATTTAAGGTATTAATCAAGCTTTCAAATCTTCAATGAAAAGTAAATATAGGCTAAACTTTTTACGAGATATCATTTTACATACATTGAATAAATTTATTGGCAACTTTATCTGTTATGGCCGCCATGCCCCACCTAATTTGTGCAGGTGTGAAACTTAATGATATCTTAAACACCTGTTGTCAATCACAATCAAAGAAGTTCAATTTCACCCATATTATTAATGAAATGAGATTCGTAGATAAATTAACACTTTTGTCATAGCGTTAAAAAACGTTAGAAAAGATCCACTACCGAGACAATAGGTGACAGTATACGCCCAATTTACCATTCATACTTAAATTACATGTATGTGTAATGTTCTGTTTAATAGTCGTGGTATTGTGTTTATGTCATGTAATATCATTTTTTGTTTTTGTGCCTTTTATATGAATTTAACTATTTTACTAAATGTCTTAATATATTTGTTCCAATTTTTTGATATTTGTAACGAGCAATTTTTGTTCCAATTTTTGATATTTGTAACCATAGTAACGGGCAATATTTTGTTTCGTCAGCAACATATGCAATACAATGGTATGATTTCTTAATGAAGTGCATTAAACCCCATAAAAATATTAATGTTTTGTAACAAGATTCCAGATATTTCTCATAATTTCAAGAGATTGTCACAAAAAACACCATTTTTGTTAATGTATGATGTGCGATGTTGGGCATGCTATAATTTATCATATAATCATGGTTGTGAGATAATGAAAATAACCTAAATTAGTAAAGTCAAAGGGACAATATTGTTCCGTATTGTTATGTATAGATATATGTTGTTTAAGACAGGGTTTACAGTAGGCTGTGTGTAAAATAAAACATTTGGATTTAGTTACTAAAACAATCGACTATGTTGATGATTGTCCATAAACCACAATGGTAGACCAGCAGAGTACCTCGCATGTTTAGTTCATTTGTGCTTGGTTCCACAAGTGTGACTGTACACCAAAAGGACATCAAAAATAATTGATTGCTCTTCATTTAACCCCCCTTATGATTTCTTCAAATAAATTTTTATGTAGCTAAAACAGTTTAAATAACCCAAATTCTTCATTGAAATTACAATGCTAAGTAAGTGTTAAATGGTTGTAGGTGTCAAGATTTTCATTGACATAAAGTATTCTATCAATGCAAGCCTTGAATTTTTTTAATTATTTGTTTTATATGATGAGTTTAGTTATAAAACCAACTGAGTGGTTAGATATTCCAGGTCTGCAAATTCTAAAGTAGCTTACATGTGCACTAAGAAATTTAAGATGCAATAGAGCCAGCATGGATTTTACTTTCTCCGCTCCTCCCCAAGGGGTAGACAATCAATGTCCACTCTAATGTGAGCTCGTTTCTTTTAAAAAGAGTACACACACACATACATTCCTATGAATTAGACTTAAAAGTTTATAATACAGCAAATGAAACAAAATCTATTCCAAGGAGTGGGCGGGGTTGAAAGGCTATACTAAAGGTCACAGTGTATGTATTTTGGTTTCATTAATGACAAGGGAAAACTGCGTATATGTTTGGTTGAGCTAATGCTCCTTCTGTAGGTCCAAAATGATGCAAATTGAAATCAAATATTATTTTCAACAGTTAACTATCGTTTGGAAACGGCGAATTTTTCATTTTGATAGGGCTATTTTCCATAAAAAAATTGATCTTACATTTCACGGAAGCAGGTGATTGTTGTCTGTTCGAAATCCTTCGGATAATGTCGCTTGCAGTTAGTTGGGAAAAGTTACGTGGTTTGTTCGAATACCATTTAACATCACGAAAGCAGATGAACTTTTGTAAACAACGCAAGGTTAATTTAGAAACAACAAATGGCTGTCTTACTATGTAAAATTCTTGCAGCAAAACTCAAGGACAATTTGTGACATGAAACAACAAAGGCATAGCATGAAATATGGACTTGTTATCGTGGGGGGGGGGGACTTTTAGTATAGATGTGTTGCCCACCTTGTGTCCACTGTAGACATATGATAAATGTAAAACCCCTCTGAGCTGTTCTGTATAGTAATAGATTCTAAGAAACAAAAAGAAAATATCTATAAAAGTTATATATTGTAGATTCTATACAATATCATTTTTTAATATCTTGAAGACTTTACTTAAACCCTAATTCTTCTGCTGACCTCCTATTGTTAACTGTTGGCTGTCTACAGTGATTTCTTTGTCCAGATGGCATTATCACCTGAGGTTCTGTAGATGTTTATGTTTTTCTCAATAATGTTTCAGGTAATGTTAATGTTTTTTTGTTTCGTTATAGTCCGAATTTTACTGCCGTTATAATCCGAAGTTAGTTTTGTGATTTGTCGGATTTCTCGCCAAAAAAGTGAGGGTACGATTATTCGTTCTAGTTTCGTTAATGTTACATGGTTTTGCTTCTGTTAATGTTACATGGTTTTGCTTCTGTTAATGTTAATGTTTATATTAACATTTCTGTTAATGTTTCCATTAATGATGATGTATGTGTTAAAGCTGTTGTTAGCGTTTATGTTTCTTTTAATGTTAATGAAACATTAACATTAAAAGAAACATAAATGTTAATATTGTTAGTGTTGTTAATGTTAATGGTTTTTAATGTAAGTGTTTTCCTTATGGTGCAACCCAGTTGTATGCATTTTTTTTCTTTTAAGGATATTGGCTGGTCAGTTTCAAAACGGTTTCAATTGGTTGTAATTTAATACTTGTACAAGAACAGAATAGGCAAAAATAATTAGGACTAAAGGTCTATATGCTTGTTTTTAGAAAAAGTCTCTCTGGATTTTTCATAGGCATGTGAATCGACAATATTTGTCTCGGAAAATCAAAGAAGGAACATTGCTGATTTCATAACAGTTGCCCAGCTGGCTGTTTTAAGATTTTTGCAGAGTTCAACAGGCTAAACATTTCTTTGAAATGGACTGTGTCTATATATCACCAAACCTCTTTATAAAGTACAATACCAAATCAAATACTGGCATATAGTATAGAATATGTTTGATGGTAATTTTGGTGATAGACATTTATGCAGCCATATAATTTTGCTCGGCAACCTGTAATGAAATAGTGTCAAGCTGCAAAACAAAGCAAAATAGTCAGTGGATTTAACTAATGGTAAATTAAATCTGCTAGAGTAATTGTCCTAAAATATAGCCTATTTTTTCATAAATGACACGACGTTGGACATATTGTCGCCATGTTACTGTAGTTTATTAGGTAACTTCTGCTCAAATGCTGAAGAAACCAATAAATTTCTGATTTATTTACAATTTATGTGAAATCTGTACTACCAATAATGCTATAAGTATATACAATTGTAAAATTAGACCAGGAATTTCATGTCTGGTCCTTTACTTACGTAACTTTGACCTGCATATCTTCAATGCATACAGTGCACGATAAAAGCCCATATTGAAATCGGCATTCATTACCGTTACCAATTATAGATATACCGCTTTGATTTATGTACATATTATCAAATACCTATGTATTATGTCAGAAAATTTTCAATGGAAAAAAATCCGGTCCACTTTCAGCACAACAAATTTATTTTTAAGCAAATATTGGTCCTATAAACTTCATTCAAAAATTTACAAGGGGAGAATGTTATCAGTACACATTTTTTGAAATGCAAGAAACTTTGACACAATGGATATGATGTCGAGATCTATGGCGAAAAATAGAGCCTAAATTTGTGTTTGCTTGATTCAGGGGAAAATGCTCTGCAGAGCATCATTTTATTTGTCACATACAAATATTTGTTATTTTCCTTTACAATACATATTACTTTAAATGTTTTCAAAAATAGTGGCAATATACAAATTTACTAGTGATTGGCAATCAATTGCATAAGAATCAGCAGCGAGCAAATACTGATGATTTATAGTGTGACTTCCTGAAAGGGAGATAATTTATATATTTTGAGGAGGTACTGATGCATTCTGATTGCCTAGTGGCCTAGTGTGTCGTTGCTTTGATTTGATTGATTGATTGCGTTAATGAGACGCTGGAGTAAAAATAAGTAATTAGACAGACTTAAATTTTTTTGTGGTATTAGAGAGCTACATTTTTAATATCAACATTTCCTATACTACGTATCCACATACAAACATGGACTTAAAGGGGAAAGGGGGGGGGGGGGCGCTAGAGAAAAGGGGAGGGGGTCCATAACAGGTTAACATTTTTTTATAGTATAGTAAATCTTAATAAATCTCTCTTATCAAAAAATTAAAATGCCTTCTGTTAAGTCTATTAATTTGACCCCTCCCCCAAAAGAAAACCCCCCAAAAAGCAAAACAAAAAGAGACCATAGTGGTGTAACACAAAGATTTTAGACAATACAATACAATACAATACAAAAGCTTTATTTTAATTCGGCACATACATAACAGTACAACACAAGCTCTGATGAGCTTTTTACCGAATACACTAAACATAACATACATGCATGCATACAAATTAAAATGACGTGACAGTACAATAAAATAAATAAGATCAAAAGCACTAGCACATGCATAAAGCAACATACAGTTAAAAAAAATTAAGATCAAAAGCACTAGCTTAAGCAACAGCAACATACAGTTGAAGCATAGCATAAAAGCACCTAAAACTGAAGACAACTAAAAAGTAACTAAGCAGTTTTAAAAACTGAAGACAACTAAAAATAACTAAGCAGTTTTAAAAACTGAAGACAACTAAAAATAACTAAGCAGTTTTAAAAACTGAAGACAACTTAAATAACTAAGCAGTTTAAAGCGAAAACTGAAGACAACTAAAAAAAACCTAAGCAGTTTAAAGCAGAAGATAAAAATCAATTACCTGCAAGCAGAACAGTGACATTCAGATCCATTCCAGGGCTGAATGAGGCTTTTAAACTGATAAAAACTGCCCTCAGTCCTGACATGGTCTGGAAGGCTGTTCCACATTACAGCTGCAGCAAATTTAAAGCTTTTCTTACCATAAGTTGATGTTTTTACACGTGGTACATCCAAAATATTGTTATATCTGAAAGAATAATTAGATTCTTTAACATTTAAGAGATTTTGTAGACAAACAGGTGCAATTTTGTTTACAATTTTATATGTTTCTAGAGCCATGGTTCGTTGGCGTCTTATATGTAAGGAAGGCATCAAGGCTTTCAACATTTTTTTATGCATTGAGAATGGAATTCTTGAAATAAAGATACAGATTATTTTTGATCCTATGAAAACCACTGTTACTTCTTGAGAAAAGGGATCACTGGTCTTTCAACTCTGAGGTTGTAAGTTTGAGTCTGACCATGAGCAGGGTGTGTTTGACTCCAACCTTATTTGACAAGGATTGACAGTTTTCCTCTCCCACAAAAAACCGGATGCCATGATATAGATAAACAATTGTTGAAAGTGCATAAACAATAACAACAAATGAACAAATAAACAAACAAACCCTTTGGAAATGTGTAATCCAGAGACAGCTGGAGATTCCTTCAGGATTCTCTTCTATGATCATTGATTAAACAGTATCTTTTAATAGAAACGCAGCTACCTCGGTAGGAATCGTACTAATTATCCAAGGTATAGATGGATATCCCTTTTCACATTTTGTATCATATTGTCCCTAATTACAGGGTTTAGACAATCTTGATATCAATTACCTGTATTATATCAATGTTAAATGGACATAGTGAACAATGAGTTAAAAGGGGCGTGTCTTCTGTCCTAAATACTGACCTAATGTATAGGTTTGTCTTATGTAATTTCACCTATTTCATAAAAAGCTGTCGCACCATTGATGGGACATATTTTATATTTATATTTAAAGGGGTAAAGAAAATTAGATTTCTATTTGAAAAACTGCTAAGTACTTAACAGTGTTTAAAAAGTAGGGGGGGGGAGGGGTTTGCCTGGTTAAACCTGACAATCGTTCTTTGGAGATTGCTATGCTCTGTGTAGGCCGAATTTTACTGCCATTATAATCCGAGTTAGTTCTGTGCTCTGTGCAGTAAAGACACCTTCCATCCTTGTCCAACTCTCGGTGGATGTTTGGTTAAACCAGACCATTTGTTCTTTGGAGAGTGCAGTGCTCTGTGCAGTAAAGACAGCTTCCATCCTTGTCCAACTCTCCATACTTTACAGTGGTATTTTACAAATCTTCTACTCATTGGTTCATCTCAATTACAAATCTTCTACACATTGGTTCATCTAATCTACAAATCTTCGACTCATTGGTTCATCTCATCTACAAATCTTCTACTCATTGGTTCATCTCATCTACAAATCTTCTACTCATTGGTTCATCTCAATTACAAATCTTCTACCCATTGGTTCATCTCATTGACAAATCTTCTACTCATTGGTTCATCTCAATTACAAATCTTCTACCTATTGGTTCATCTAATCTACAAATCTTCTACCCATTGGTTCATGTAATCTACAAATCTTCTACTCATTGGTTCATCTCAATTACAAATCTTCTACCCATTGGTTCATCTAATCTACAAATCTTCTACCCATTGGTTCATCTAATTCTACAAATCTTCGACTCATTGGTTCATCTAATCTACAAATCTTCTACTCATTGGTTCATCTCAATTACAAATCTTCTACTCATTGGTTCATCTAATCTACAAATCTTCTACTCATCGTTTCATCTAATCTACAAATCTTCTACTCATTGGTTCATCTCAATTACAAATCTTCTACCCATTGGTTCATCTAATCTACAAATCTTCTACCCATTGGTTCATCTAATCTACAAATCTTCTACCCATTGGTTCATCTAATCTACAAATCTTCTACTCATTGGTTCATCTCATCTACAAATCTTCTACTCATTGGTTCATCTCATCTACAAATCTTCTACCCATTGGTTCATCTAATCTACAAATCTTCTACCCATTGGTTCATCTCATCTACAAATCTTCTACCCATTGGTTCATCTCATCTACAAATCTTCTACCCATTGGTTCATCTCATTGACAAATCTTCTACTCATTGGTTCATCTAATCTACAAATCTTCTACTCATTGGTTCATCTCATCTACAAATCTTCTACTCATTGGTTCATCTCATCTACAAATCTTCTACCCATTGGTTCATCTCATCTACAAATCTTCTACCCATTGGTTCATCTAATCAACAAATCTTCTACCCATTGGTTCATCTAATCTACAAATCTTCTACCCATTGGTTCATCTAATTCTACAAATCTTCTACTCATTGGTTCATCTCATCTACAAATCTTCTACTCATTGGTTCATCTAATCTACAAATCTTCTACCCATTGGTTCATCTCATCTACAAATCTTCTACCCATTGGTTCATCTCATCTACAAATCTTCTACCCATCGTTTCATCTAATCTACAGATCTTCTACCCATTAGTTCATCTAATCTACAAATCTTCTACCCATTGGTTCATCTCATCTACAAATCTTCTACCCATTGGTTCATCTCATCTACAAATCTTCTACCCATTGGTTCATCTCATCTACAAATCTTCTTCCCATTGGTTCATCTCATCTACAAATCTTCTACCCATTAGTTCATCTCATCTACAAATCTTCTTCCCATTGGTTCATCTCATCTACAAATCTTCTACCCATTGGTTCATCTCATCTACAAATCTTCTTCCCATTGGTTCATCTCATCTACAAATCTTCTACCCATTAGTTCATCTCATCTACAAATCTTCTTCCCATTGGTTCATCTCATCTACAAATCTTCTACCCATTAGTTCATCTCATCTACAAATCTTCTTCCCATTGGTTCATCTCATCTACAGATCTTCTACCCATTGGTTCATCTCATCTACAAATCTTCTTCCCATTGGTTCATCTCATCTACAAATCTTCTACCCATTAGTTCATCTCATCTACAAATCTTCTTCCCATTGGTTCATCTCATCTACAGATCTTCTACCCATTGGTTCATCTCATCTACAAATCTTCTTCCCATTGGTTCATCTCATCTACAAATCTTCTACCCATTGGTTCATCTCATCTACAAATCTTCTACCCATTGGTTCATCTCATCTACAAATCTTCTACCCATTAGTTCATCTAATCTACAAATCTTCTACCCATTGGTTCATCTCATCTACAAATCTTCTACCCATTGGTTCATCTCATCTACAAATCTTCTTCCCATTGGTTCATCTCATCTACAAATCTTCTACCCATTGGTTCATCTCATCTACAAATCTTCTACCCATTGGTTCATCTCATCTACAAATCTTCTACCCATTGGTTCATCTCATCTACAAATCTTCTACCCATTGGTTCATCTCATCTACAAATCTTCTACCCATTGGTTCATCTCATCTACAAATCTTCTACCCATTGGTTCATCTCATCTACAAATCTTCTACCCATTGGTTCATCTCATCTACAAATCTTCTTCCCATTGGTTCATCTCATCTACAAATCTTCTACCCATTGGTTCATCTCATCTACAAATCTTCTACCCATTGGTTCATCTCATCTACAAATCTTCTACCCATTGGTTCATCTCATCTACAAATCTTCTACCCATTGGTTCATCTCATCTACAAATCTTCTACCCATTAGTTCATCTCATCTACAAATCTTCTTCCCATTGGTTCATCTCATCTACAAATCTTCTACCCATTGGTTCATCTCATCTACAAATCTTCTACCCATTGGTTCATCTCATCTACAAATCTTCTACCCATTGGTTCATCTCATCTACAAATCTTCTACCCATTGGTTCATCTCATCTACAAATCTTCTTCCCATTGGTTCATCTCATCTACAAATCTTCTACCCATTGGTTCATCTCATCTACAAATCTTCTACCCATTGGTTCATCTAATCAACAAATCTTCTACCCATTGGTTCATCTCATCTACAAATCTTCTACCCATTAGTTCATCTAATCTACAAATCTTCTACCCATTGGTTCATATCATTTCACTGTTAATTTACTGTTTGTTAGCATGTTTTTGTCTTAAATATTTCTGAAATACTGCTCACTTGGTGTTAAGCAAAAAATACAAATATTTACAAGATATGGTACATGGTGGTTGAAGTCATGAAGTTTGTAGTTGCAGGAATTACCAAAATGACAGCAAACACATTCCGTACAGTTTTCAACATTCCTCATCTAAATGGCAGACTGGGTATTGGAGCTGAGGTGTGATTTGAACTTTGACCTTATTGGATAATGACTTTTTTAAGCTTAAGGTAAAACTTTTATGGATGGTTTTTAAAATAAGAAATAATTTATGGGGAGTATGGTGATGTACTTGCATTGAATTGAGGTGATATTGATTGGTATAAAAGAATAAAATATAAAGGCCCAACCTGTGTAAATTAGTACAACACCATGCCCATGGAAACAACAAAGTATTTTATTTTAGGCTTAGGTAGGTGGCATGACGAGAATTTTAAATCTACACAATAAAAAAGTAGTGTCTGAAAAGGGAAGTAACTAGTACAATTTACTTTCTGAAAAGGGAGGTAAATCATGCAAATTGGGTGGGGGAACTACTTGTAAAAGATACCATGAATAACAGGGACTTTTAGTGGCAGAGTGGTCTAGGTACTTATTGGTATGCTAGGCCAGGTGTGTTGTAATTCAACCTTAATTTACAAGAATGCCAATTTTTTGCAAAAGGTAAGGGGTTCTCACTTAGTAGTCCAGCTTCTGTTACCAATAACAACTGAAATCTATGATATTGCTTTGGAAAATTGCTGAAAGTGGCTTAGCACAAAGAAACATAAAGGCAAGGTGTGCTCTAATTGAACCTTAATATACAAGAATGCCAGTTATTCTGCTATAGGTTAATGGTTCTTACCAAGTACTCATGCTATATCCATCCCCCCCCCCCCAAAAAAAAAAATGGAGGCAATGATTTTAGTGGCATAAAAAACACCATTTAAATAAACAATAAACCATAAAAAAGATTGAATAGGTGTAATCCTTAATCTTGATGGAAACTTTAGATGAAGTTATTAACAAACATTTCCTATGTGGTATGTTTTCCTTGTACAGTAAAAGGAAATGACTATAGATTGTGTTTAAGTATTGAAAAAATTACCAAATATCACCTTTTTATGCTGTCAAAAGTGTTATTATCATTTGATCATGTCTTTGTTTTTGTGAAAAGATTCAACCATGTATTGATAAATTGATCCAAGATAGGGTCACCTCCTTTCTATATACAGGGATCACTTAGGTTGAATGACAGGGGACAAAAGTGTTTTACTGAGGCTCATTGTGGGTTTTTTTAATTCTTTTTTTTAATCATTTGTTGGATATTTGTTTTAATTTATATTTACATAATTGTTTTTTATGTGCCTGCCTCAGACAAAACTTCAACCAAATTATGGAACATAACAGAAATATTGTAAGAAATATAGACAAAAATATAAAACAAGGATAAAGTAAGGTAAATGATAAATACCGGTATATAATATTTAAAAAAGTGAATTTAACTAGTTTTCTCCATATTAAATTTCCACTCTTTATTAGAGCCAAAATATTTATATTCAAATAAGTTGCTATGGTTATGAATAATCCTTATATCTTAAATTCTTTTATGGGTTTTGAAGTTCATATATCCTTTCCCTGGCCCCGATATTATTGCTTTCAACAATGATTGAGAGATTAAGTTCCGAGTCGAATTTGACTTTCTCATGATAGGATTAAAGTTTATTTTTCCCTAAATCTTTCATTCATGCATACCATTTGCAACTGGCTCAGTGGATTTTAAAAGCAAACCAGATTTTCTTAGGTACTTTTGAGCTTTAAAAGTTTAGAAGTTAGGTTTTTTATTTAAGAACGAAAAACTTTAAGTTTACTATTGGAGACTAAAAATTATATACAATGTATATTGCTGAATAAGGAGAATTACCTATGACAGCTTATTTTAAAGTATTCATTCATTTAAACCTAGAGTTTGTATATAGAAAAATATATTGACAGAAAGAGGAGTGATTTAATTTTTCAGTTTCATGGATATGAATACTCGATCCTCCTTCTAAAGTAGAATGAATGAAAAGATTCAATGTTAAATCACCTTGCGGTAAAATCTTCGAGACATTTCGTGTTATATAGGTATATAGGTAACCCATATATAACTGTGAACAGGTGAAAAATGTTTGTAAATATTTACTTTCATATTACATAGGATTGTTATCTTTCACATGAGGATAGAAAATTTGTGAAAACATGGCAACAAATATGAGTTATTCATAATGGAAAAAGTGCAAAATCGTTTCAAGGAGAGAATTATTATTCCACCTGCAACACGCGAGATCAAGGTAAGTAAATAGAATATTTTTAGTTTACAGGTACTCTCTGATACCTTTAATATATTGCAGGGTAAGATATTTTGTAATTCATAAGAGAATACATTCCAAATTGCAAGATACAGTTTAGTATCAACAGTAAGATGTACGCTGTCGAGTTTGACACAGTGTACTAATACATTAGTTAAAAACACAGAGAACCATTTTAGAGGGAAACTTTTTTTCTGTCTACATCAAAGAGTCCAATATTTTGTGTTGGGTAAAGATTATGAAATTTTTTTCAAGTTATTTGCATTTTGAAAGTATGAGTAAATGAGTAAATAATTAAAATGATAAATCTTCTTTTATTCCTAAGTTTATAAATGATTGTTTATTGTGTATATAATGTATAGATTTATCATTATTAAGATTTCATGCTTTTGTTTTTGCATAAGGTCTTACTTTAAAACTAATTGCTTAGTCTAGAAACAATTTTATGGAATCTGATTGTCTTTGAAGCTAATACATGTGTATATTATTACTGAATGTGAACATGTGCCATAGAACAAAAGCGATTGTTGAAAAAAAGTTAAAACGAAAATAATGAACAGTTGTGACTTTATTTCCTTTTTTAGATTGTATAGATATTCTGATTGTTACATTTGATAACATTGATCATAGAAAATGTGTTATAAACACAATGAAAGAAATTAAGTTCTTTTTTGTTCGACTTAAATCTGGTACAGTTTATTGCGCCTGGTATATATATTTATTTATATACTTGTTTACTTGTTGATCTAGTATTACACGTTGTCAAACTCAGTGTCCATTTTCATATTAAGTTTCGCATTGAAAATTTTCAAGATTGATATCATGTAGCCAATGCCACACCACAACCCACACCGCACCAATACCAAAAAGTTATAAAAAAAATAATGTAAATCCGGCAGACCTCTCTGTGCAGTTCAGATTTATCTTCTAAATCATTAAGAGAAATATTTTTATGTAGCTTTCAAAATTTATAATATTCCTGTTTTTAATTTGGACACAGCGTCTTTAAGTTAACTTTGGGTAACACGATGACCCTCATAAATTTGAACCTTAGAAAAGTATTGGACCATTATATACCACTTTAAATGGTCAAAATGTTCCGAATGGGATGTTTTAAACTGTGGTTTGATGGATGAATTAGATATCTGTGATGTGGTTATATTGGTTTGAACTTACAACCTCCTTAAATCTTACGGATAATTTATGAAGTCTTTGGTTTGACGATTTAAATAGGGAAACTCTATTATGGAGTTGGATATCAGGTGATGACATTAGTATAAAGTAAATGTACTAAGGAGTCCGTTCTTTTGCCTATTACCAACTCTTCTTACTTTCCTATTTTTGCATTTTTTACTTAATCGTGTAGTTACATATTCCCCTACATATAACTTGAACCCAACTTTCCTTTTCTTATGTACAATTAATAATTATTTTCTTTTTACATGTAATTGTATTTTATATGTTATTACATGAGCAGTAATTTGGATAAGAGGGACCATGTGTCCTTATGTCATGTTTAAACTGAAAACATCCCATTGCAATTACGAGATTTTAACAAGTATCATTTAAGAAGGGCCCATTTCTATGGGGCAGTTTTTGGAAAATTTCCCATTCTTAGAATTTTTTCTCTATCAAGATATGAGCACTATGTATTCAGATGTATTTACAATTATTTTCTTGATAAGTGAGTAGCAACCAGCATTTTTACTGAGAATCTAGCTGTTAGAGACTGATATGAAATACCACTTCTTGTGCCCGCATACGGAGGTTATAAAATGTGTCATAGAGACATGGATGAAAGATTTGAAAAATTTCCAATTTTCAATTATTAAGTAAGCTAAAGTTGTAGGCATGCATGTTTATTTTACAATAATAATAATAATAATAATAATAATAATAATAATAATAATAATAATAATTATTATTATTATTAAAGATTACAGATATTTGATTTATTTTTAAGGCAAAAATTAGAAACAAATTAATATTAATAATAAAAAATATATAGTTAAACTACTGGACTTATTATTGTGTCATATTGACTATTTTTCCCCCTTAATAGACTTACAATAAAGAATGTCCAGTAATATTTGTAGTCTTGACCAGTGTCAAGAAAAAAGAGGCTAATAATACATGAAAACAGTAACACTGGCGCCTGTAACATTACTGATTATTCTATTTTAATGAATTCTTTTCAAAGGGAATATTTGTTTTTATGTCAGAAATATTTGCTAACACACTCAAGTATTGAAAGTTGAATTCTCACTAAAACGGAAATATTTAACATGAATGAGGGACTACTTGTGTAATATTTAAACAAGTTTGTTTTGATCTTTCACGGCTCTTGTGGTTCAAGTTGTCCATTGTGATTGAAATATTGTCAGGATGTGTTTGTTATTGTAAGTGGATTGGAAGTCTGTTCCATTTGTATACTCAGCATAAAATGCTTGGTATTGAATTTTGTTCATGTGTATAGATTTCCTTACTCAGTTGTTACACATGAAACATAGAAGTTTCAAGGTGTGTCTGTTTGCTTTGATTTTTAAACCAAATCAAATAAACACACCTACAAACATGTTTGATTGGCATTATTCTGTTACCTCTTGTTATTTATCAAAGAATGTATATATACTTACAATATTGTTGTCAATGTTCAGTCTACTATCTGCTTTCTTATGTTTTGTTGTCATTTGTACCTAGTTTCCTTTTCCCAAAAGAGTGGCCTTGAATTGGGGACCACTGTCCTTCAAGGTGCCATTTAGACCACAATCCAAAAAAAAATTGTAGTCTACATAATATTATACCTTTTATTTGTACACCAAATATTTCAGCTTATTTGATGGACTGCTTGCTTTCAAATATGGAGCATAACTTGTTTTAAAACAACAAAGAATGTAAGAAAAATAGCAACGAAAACCAACAGTTTTAAGTGTTGGCACAACATATTGGACTTGACAAATATTTACGTGTTTGTAAGAGCGGTCTTTTGTTTTATATGAATACACTTGTATTATAAACTCGTGAATGCACCTTAAAAAAATTAAGACACTCGTTCATTCCTCTCATGTGCTTGTAGGTAACTTAGATTGCAAATAATTAAGGATATAAAGACTGGGACTATGAACATTAGCCTGGGACACATTATTTTGAATACTCCAGGACTTGACACACAATATCTTCAAATGACTGTGAATTTACATTATGTAGAAGATTGCTGTAGAAAATTTCATACAACAATGCTTAAAACGTGTTCTTTGAGAAATCTTGATGGCCATCCATGTATAAAATTTACCAGACTTGACAAGCTCCCTTAATGCTTGATGTAAATGTAAATGTAAATGATGTTCAGACTTTAATAAAGTTGAAACTCTGTTTTTTTTTCCTTAATATGAAAACATTTGTTTTTTGGAATTTTATTGATGTTTAAGATTTTGTCAGATATTTGGCTAGACAAATTTAAAACTTTCTCACCCAGCAAACTAATTACCTATCATGTCCAGTTTGTGAACTCCTAATTCAATGTAAGCACTTAAAAAAAGATTTTATGAATGTACCTTTTAACCTGAGCTGGTATTAAACTAGGATATCTTGATGGGTTTTTAAGCCCGTTATGTTTATTTCAATATGTTTATTACATAGAAATTGACACCTACTGCGTTGATTTAATCGGTTAACTAAAATTATGTGTACATTGCACAATGCATCTACACAGGGGTGTAAAATATATTCATATATGCATAGCTATATCAAAGAATTTTAACCATCTATGCATATAGGTTTTGAAATATTCATATAGTCTAATTGACTTGGCTTATAGTATATTCTAAATTTCCCACTTAAATAACTGTCTTGGAAGGACTTATATATATTTAAGATTGAAATAAAGTAATAAATTTAAATCGATTATAACTTCAAAACATTTTAATTTCTTGGGTCAATAAAGTCTGATAAACTACATTGAATTCAAAGGTGTCAACAGAATAGCTAATTTAATAGGATCATTTTGACCTTCATAAAATTTTTATATAAATATATGTTGTGGTTAGTTCAATGTCCAGGTTTTATAAAACATCCCAAACTGAGATTTTTCTCAAATTAATGAGTTTTTTCCCAAATTTTAAATTATACATCAGTTTATTGATAAATATCAGAGTTGAAGATACGTTATGGAATTCTTCAGATTTGAGATGTTTTATGAAATCGTTCCTTGGACGCCAAAACAGTGACTTGTGGGAAAGGATTTGTACCAAGTCTACAAACCTGTAGGAACAGGGGGTGGGGAAGTCAAAAAAAGTAATGAATCGTGACACACAGTTTATACAGAAAAAAAAGATTTGGGGAAAAATATTTAATGGAGGCCTATTGGCTACTGTCAGGGTCTTAGCTACAATAATATATTAAAAAAAAATAAGGAGCTACATTATTGTAGCTATCAGGGTCTTTGCCTCAGATAGACCTTTTTTGTACATTTGATCCAGTCAATCTTCTCTTTATTATTTGTTTCATTTTAGAACTTCATATTCCACTTGATGAAATTAGAAAGGGGAAGATAGCTACAAGTTATAGATTAGATAGTACATTTATATCCGGTTTATAAGTCCATTTTCTAGCAGTTTAGATATTGGTTATTGACACTGATGTCAAAAGATAATTGTTTGCTAAGGATGTCAACAACAGTGCAAACAGATTTTCCTTAGTGGGGTGGGTGGAGGGAAGGTTTTTTGAAGGGAATCATTTTGCCTTTTTAATTTTTTTATTATGATTTTGCTCTTATTTAGCATATATTGTGATATTTTTGTCTATTAATCATTAGACTCCATATCCCCATTTTTCATTTTTTAATTTTTATTTTTGGTTAAATTTTCCTGTTTATTTTGAGAAAAATGGGGATCAAACATTTTCTTTTGGGTGGTATGGTGTTTTTGGTTATATTTTTTATTGTATTCCTAATTTTGTTCTAACATGTTATAACATTTTGCAAAAGAACATTAGTACTACCCTACAAAAAAGGATTGGAGACTCAGAATGTGCGTATGCCTGCCATGTCCATATTGTATGTTGTCAGACCTGTTATAAGCAGTGATCAAACCTTTTGTAATAAGCTTATAACAGTTAATCTTTACCTTTATTTATATCAAACAGATGTTTGATTGGGGTGATATATCAGACTTAATTTTATAATCTTTTGTGACAAAGTTTAAGCAGTGCGAATTTGACTGGAGTTTGTTCGAAGAGCATGTATATACATGTAGGCTTTTCCAGTGGTCGGATAGCTGTTGCAAATTTTACTAATTTTGGTTGAGCACCATATAAAGATTTATCGATTGGTTTAATGGTTGCTTAAAATCCAGGAAGCAATATTTCAGCCATTTTCAAAAATAATAAAAGTTAAAAAAAAAACACTTTTGCTTATGTGGAAATCAAATGGAACAGTTGGCATGGAGGGTTGGGAGGGGGCAGAAAAGGGTTTGGAACGAAAAATAGAAATCTTTTCTCCAGTGTACTGTATACTAATCAACAGTACATTGACCGATTTACCTCAGTAATAGCAGATGTGGCCATAATGGGACTTTTTTCATGCATTTTCAGAATTCCTTTTTGTAGTAACACATGTTTAATTGTTGTAGTACATGGGATTATAATGTGGTATTCTTCCTGGTTGGTTAAACTTGATGAAATAATAATAATAATAATAAACATTTTTACTGTTGATAGTGTTGTACTAACATAAATCTACAAATTATGTCATATCGTATACTTGTCAACACATTGTTGGCAGTATAAAAGACAAAATTACTTGTCCCTATCAAACTCTCAAACTTTTCTGTTGGCCCTTAGAATTTTCTGTCAGTTGGTCCATCCAATGTCCCCCATTGATATATTTTCTTGTTAACATGTCTCATACATACTACAGCTCAAGTGTCCTTTTGAGAAGGAACTTTCTTCATAAATTTAAGTTAAAATTGCCTATTGAATAGTTTCTTCTCCTTCACTCACATAGTGCTAATTATACCAAGGTCTATATAGAGCAGAAACTGAAAAATTTGGATTATAAGGCACAACAAACCGTGCAAAGAAACATAACAAAGGGAGATAATTCCAGATTTTTTCTTTTAGAGTGGTAAAGGTTTTTGTTGTGGAGGTAAAGTTAAATGTTTATTTCTGAGAGTGGACACCATGATGTAAAATAGGTTCCAAGAAGGAGTAATGTTCATATTTGTATAAGAATGTTTAAGTGGCAATTTGATGAATCCTTTAACAGATTAAAAGGAATGTTGGAAGGTAAATACAGCATATCAAATTAAGCATCTCTGCTTCTGAAATAGATTTTTAATACAAAATGGATCTGTTAAAAGCAGATTGAAAATGATAACTTTTGTTAGATAACCACCTACTCCCCTCCCCCCAATTTGGCTTTTTATGGCAATAATTCAGTTTGTTTATTTGTGACCACAAATCAGAACTGAAAGTTAATTCTCATCACATAGAGCTTGGACCTTATAAACTTACCATGTAAACATTGACTATATATGAATATAGATAAATAAATATTTACTCGTTGTTATGAAAGACATATAACAAATATGGTCACATATAATCCCCCTCCATATACGACCCTGGTCCCTAAAGCATTCAGCAAAATGTTGACCACATAGGATTAAAGCTGAATAAATATTCTGAAGACTGGTATTTACTTGTTGTAAGTAACAAATCCTGCAACTTTTGATTTACATGAATATTAAATCCTTTTATCAAATCCAAACCTTGTAATCAATTTCACTCCAGCCCTCTACTTTCACAATAAGTGGGCTAATATTTGAAATTGATAAAAACTGTCAAAGAAATTTCGTTTCAATTTTCATTTATGGAAAATCAAATGCTTAATAGAGATAAAGGATAAATCACTAGTCTGTCAATACTTATATGTTAGATAATGTGTCCTGTCTGAAAATTTCAAAATTTGGCTTTAATATCAGGCTAAAAATCACACCTGATCTAACAGGTAAGATCAAAGACTTTTGTCACCTTTGATCCTGGACAGGTAAAAATTGTCAAGGTGTAAAGGAGGAGGAGTAGAAGACAGGATACAGGTATCACCTCATTACAGACATGCTGAGTGGATCATTTTAAGGTTGTCATGATTCCAGGAGGGATTGGTTATTTTAGTTTGTTATGATTCCTCAGTTGTTCTAATTCAAAGGTCTCGGTTACAGACCCTTGATGATTTTTATAATTGTTATTTACCTTAAAAAGCTGTAGGCTTTTAAAATCAAAGACAGGAAGTTTTCTTGTCCCTTCAAACCTGAACATTGTACCAGATACCCTACCTAAGAAATTATAAATGTCTGGTCATTATAACTGAAGTGTAGTTCAAATTTTGATAATTAGGGGAGAATTATACTGTGAGAGAAATCTAAACATTTTATTAAAGGGGTGGCTGTAAGTATTTTGCAGTCTTAAAATTGTATGTTTTTATTGTTATGTTTTTAGGAAATGTAACATGTTTGACAAAGTTTTAATGTTAAACATGGAATTAAAGTGATTTCCAAATTAATTGTAAAGTATATCTGTAATTATCTGTAACTTGATTTTTAAAAAAATAATAACCAAATTATATGCTTAGACACATTAAAACATGTACAATTTAAAATTTCAGTGTCAATCGAAGTAAATTTTAATTAGATTGTAACTACATGTGACTTTCTTCTTTCCAAAATTTCCTCTAGAAAGTATTGAATTCCTTCATTGAAATGTTTAGTTATTTTCTTGTTGGAATAATTTTTTTTTTTCACCTAAAATTAACAAAGAACATAAAGGGAAATTGGAGCCAATAAAGGGGAGGGGCTATGAAGCAGTAGAAATTTTAGTTAAACAAACTAAACAAATCTCAGGCCCATAACTTAAATCATAAACCCCTCACTCCTCCACCCCCCAAAAAGTTAAAAAATTGTTGTTCCCTTACACTGAACTTAGTCTTGTTGTTCTTCTATAAATATTTAATGTCATTTAAGTGTTCCCAAAATGAACAATTTTCATCATTTTTATATGAATTTAAAAACAGAGAATGATCAGCATCAAGCCAATAAATGAGGATATTAAAATTTTAATTCAGAAATAAATTGTCCTGAAAGCATAGTTTTATATAAAAGAGAACACCATCTCTAATGTGCAAACAAACATTTTGTGAGGTAATAACAGTTATTATCAACTGGTCATCTGTAGGACAAAGCTACCTTAATGTGTAATATCATCATATATCATTTAATATCTGATTTATTACCCTTTGACAATGTCAGAACTGGATATATAGTAGAGATAAAAAATTTGATTAATATACACATGAACAATAATTAATAATTTTTGGAAGAATTAGAGCAAATAAACTGACATGGAATAATTTAAATTATAAGCCAAATATTTATAGATAATCTGCATGCATTCCACAGCAAAAATGGATATAAAATAGATTCTGATTGGACAATATTAATTATTTAATTTCATCAACTGTACAATTAACAAATACAGATGTAGTTTCATTCATTAATTAAAAATAATCAGACTTCAGTTAGTTCAATAAGATTTTAATTGCCTAAGCTTGCATTAGACTGAAAAAAATTGTAATGCATTTTAAGATTTGCTGGCATCGATTTTTTTATAGTAACTACTGACACAACAAACTTGTGGCCGGTAAACTCAATACATGACCATCACATCGAATCACTAATATTGACATTTACATATACTTATAGGTGCAGTACAATTATCACAGGGTATTTTGTCACATGAATGAAATAATCTTACAAATTTCGTATCTGTAATTATTTGAGTCATAAAAAAGTTTGTGAATTTTACATTAAAAAATTTTTTGTTGAGTTTCAAAACATCTGTAAATTAATATAAACAATAATTAGATACATGATCTTATCATTGTTTTGGCATGTAACACACAATTCATCTGCAATACCAAGAGTATCTGGAATTCTGCTTGGTTTTGAAGAATTATCTATGAATATTATTTCTGCTTAACCATTGGCCTGATTTCTAAAAAAAATCTTAGCTGAGTTGAATATCTTCTTTTACCTTATTTAACCTTGAGAATTTGATACAGTTATGGTGTTTTTGGAGATCAGGCCCCAGCGCCATAAAACCTACTTGAGTAAAAATATTTTGCTCAGCATGAGAATTTACTCAACTACCATGACAACAAGGGAAAAAGAAAGATTTGATTGGATGAAATTGAGAATAAAAAATTCTCAGCAAAGAAAATGTTTATGGCGCCGGGCCCTGAATTAAGTTCATTTTGAGGAATTAATTATGAGTCCCATGCAGGCAAACTACACTGTACAATATTTATATAAAGAAAACTCATAAAGAAGGTTTAAGCTTGACAGATTTATTACAAGTTTAGTGAGAATCTGTCACTGACCAGCATAGTAGCTATACAATATCACACCAAAAGTTGAGGCAGTGCACAATGGCAATTAAATACTTTGAATCTGTACATCAGGGAACACTTCATCCTGCTTATCACAGTAAAGGGATAATTAAATGCTCCATGTCAACCAGATGATAAATGGGCTCTTCATTGGACTTTGGTCAAGTCATAATGACCATTAATGGGTAAAGGGCTTATAATGGGTTCTGAATGGTCACTCAGCAGCTATTTAGCTATTTGTTAACATGGACAAGCTTAGACAAGGAAGGAATTATTAACTTTTACTTACATGCAAAACTAACAATCAGCAGATCAAATTATACATTTTGATTGGTTCAGACTTGCAAGCAGTTTCTCATGATGAAATTTATTATGTTTTTTGTATTTACATAGTAACTAGTGTACAATAGTCTAAGTACTGAATACTTTGGAAGCAATAAAATGTTAGCAAGATGTTCATGACTTAACATATTATTGTTAAAAATTACAAATTTTTCTGTCTTTCAAATGTTTCATGTTCTTTATGAAAAGTATACTATAAATCGACATGTATTTCTTTGATTATTATGGAAAACAATACACTTTTACATGACAAAAGATTAACTGCAGATGTTTGATGGTGTTTTGAACTCAAGGAAAATATAATTTTCAGCGTTAAAAAATGGAACCCTCCCAAAATTGGGACTTGAAACATACCTGTTTCCTAGCTTTATAATGCTAAGGGTTTAACACCAGTTGCTTTAAAATACAATAACATAAATTTCACCCCAGGTGCAACATAAAAAAGTTTACACCTATATGCTGTAGGGTAACAAAAAGGTTACAACCTGGAACATGAGTGTTATAATTGGTATGGCCCAATAAAATTAGACCTGTAGGGTAACTGATACATGTGACTTGCAACCTAAAGCATGAGTGTTTATAGTGATTGCCATAGTAACGGCCTAATCATTAATTGTTCTTTATGGCTAATATGGCCAATAAAACTGTATCTTGCAACATGAAACATGAATGTTGATTGTTCCTTTTAGCCTTGTATAGCAAATAATATTAATGACAGCAATAGAGCTCAAAGCCTGCTAAAGATACCATAAACAAATTCTTATTACATATAATCTTTTAAAAAGTCTGTTTAATTCTTATTTTTGATGATGTTATGCTACAAATGAGTAAGATAAAATATGTAAAAAGGTCATTTGGTATATTATGAATGATATGATGGAATTAAAATGAGCAATAAAGTTTCTTTTTTCCTGTCAGGATTTGATGTTAATTTGTTTATAAAGAAAGAACTTTTTGTCCACTGAAGGTTTGATGGCATTGTGATTTAAAAGGTAAACTTTTCAATATTTTGATAAAAATCAAAGCATTCAATAAAACTAAATATCACACAATAGTTATTTTAGTAACCTTCAGACTGTACTGTAAGGGTGGGCTGTGAAAAAAGTTTATACAAGATCATTTTCATTGATAAATTTTAACATTAAAATTGAGTTGGCAGTGGAGAAATAAATCTTTTGATTGACTTTGATTTCCTATCAAAACATTTGATGGACTATGAATTTCTTTTGTCTGGTTTCATATTATAAAATATCCTATTTCCTGTCGGTAACAGTGAACATAATGGTCATCAATTATAATTTTTAAATTGTCTGACAAATATTTGTAAATTTGTCTGTAATCATTTCAATCTCAAATAAAATGTTATTTAATTCAACTTTCTATAAAGGATCAAGTTTTTGAAAACTGTGATAAACTCATTTGGAGTGGGATGGCAGGAGATTGCTTTGTTATCCATCAATTTTGAGAGTTTTATTTTATTTGATAGAAAATGGATAGTACAATTGAAGGTTTATTATGGTTTAATTCATTGTAAGAAGTAAACAGTAGATGATGGGAGGTTTAAATAAATAATCAAAGTAGTAGGATATTATTAGGATCTCAGGGCAGACATCCTGTCCATGTTTGAAAGCTGTAGCACTCTGCTTCATCACTATAAATAGCTTACTGTTCTAATAACAAATTATTATAATAATACCCTTTTTACAATAAAGTTGAATGTGATCACAATAAAGGGTGCACTCTACTTGGTAACAATAAAGGTTGCACTCTACTTGGTCAAAATTAAGGGTGCACTCTACTTGGTCAAAATTAGGGGGCATGTCTACTTGGTCACAGTTAAGGGTGCACTCTACTTCCTCCACTATGCTACTTGATGTATAAAATTGAGCAGCTATTTTATGCTCAATGTCAACAGTAAGTAGCCTCTTGTTTATTCCTCTGCATTCCCTGCCTGAATAAATGTTATTTCTGCAAAATATTATTATTGGCTTTAAATAACAACAAATCTGATTCATTCATAATTTAGGAATTTAAAGAATTTATTCTGAAAGCTTTATAAGAGTTATAAATCAGTTAAATTGAAGTTTAACAATTTATCATTGTTTCAGACCTATCTTTGAAGTTTGTATACTTTAAAACTGACTTTGATATTGTATATGTGCTTTAAAAAGTTCATATCCATTGTTTATAAGGCTATCATTAGATCTGATTTAACAGTAAATAGGATCTCAAAGTCTTGATTTAAATTTTGGTGTGAATTTGTTTTTGTTTATACAGAGAGTGTGTCATACAAAGATAGTGTCACATTGATGGGAAGTCCTTTGATGGTAGGTGAGGCGTATATATATTGGCAGGTACCATAGCTTCACTAATTAAATGTTTTCGTTAGACATTGAAATTTATTCTGTTATTGCCTACAAATAGACATGAATGACTTGTTGACTGCAGTTTTTTTACTGAGGTAGTTATTGTACTTTTTTAACTTTAACTACTGAGCTCATTGTGTGCTCCCCACCAGTATGTTTTCATTTGACACCTCATAACACTGGTATTTATATATGCCCAATCAATCAATCAATCAATCAATCAATCAATCAATCAATCAATCAATCAATCAATCAATCAATCAATCAATCAATCAATCAATCAATCAATCAATCAATCAATCAATCAATCCCACCCACCCACCCACCCACCCATCCATCCATCCACCCACCCACCCACCCATCCATCCACCCACCCACCCAACCAACCAACCAACCAATCAATCAATCAATCAATCAATCAATCAATCAATCAATCAATCAATCAATCAATCAATCAATCAATCAATCAATCAATCAATCAATCAATCAATCAATCAATCAATCAATCAATCAATCAATCAGTTATAGCTATTATACTGACAATATGTCATATATTTATATCCCCTCCCCGGTCACACACACAAAAGCCCACCTTTTTCAGAAATGTATGAGCAATAAGGTTTCAATTCCTTGAATGGAATGAATGCAACATTTTTTTTCTAATTACCTCCAGACTTCGAAATGGCCTTTCATAAATATTTCTTGTAAAAATTTCTTTATTTCAATGGGATATTTTCAGTTTTTATGACCTCCGCATGGTAAAATAAAAAATGTCTTTTTAGAAAGAGACTACTTTATTCCCTCATTTATATACCTCCCCCCCCCCCAATGTTAGCTACAGTCCCTTTTTTCAACAGGGGCATCTGTCAACACTGAGGTTAGGGGTTCGTGTCTCACTGTGGCAGGGTGTACTCTGATTTTATTTGACAGTTTTCCTACCGCAGATCTAAGGTTTTTTTCCAGGTACTCCTGCTTCCTCTCCCAATAAAAACTGGATGCCATGATATAGCTGAAAAATTGCTGAAAGTGGCATTAAACATCATTTAAAACCAACCAAACCTTTTTCCAAGTTTGTATTAGCTAGAGTATAATCGCCTTGCATACATATGTGCAAAATAAATCTTTAAAAGCTGGAAATAAAACACAGTTATATTGACCTGTTGTTTTACTGTTAGGGTGGTATTTCTAATTACACAGTTATATTGACCTGTCCTTTTACTGTAAGGGTGGTCTGCATGTGGAATAAAAAAGTTATATTGACATGTCCTTTTACTGTTAGGGTGGTCTGTGGAATTACACAGTTATATTGACCTGTCCTTTTACTGCTATGGTGGTCTGTGGAATTACACAGTTATATTGACCTGTCCTTTTACTGTTAGGGTGGTCTGTCTAATTACACAGTTATATTGACCTGTCCTTTTACTGTTAGGGTGGTCTGTGGAATTACACAGTTATATTGACCTGTCCTTTTACTGTTAGGGTGGTCTGTGGAATTACACAGTTATATTGACCTGTCCTTTTACTGTTAGGTGGGTCTGTGGAATTACACAGTTATATTGACCTGTCCTTTACTGTTAGGGTAGTTTGTGGAATTACACAGTTATAATGACCTGTCCTTTTACTGTTAGGGCAGTTTGTGGAACTACACAGTTTTATTGACCTGTCCTTTTACTGTTAGGGTGGTCTGTGGAATTACACAGTTATATTGACCTGTCCTTTTACTGTTAGGGTGGTCTGTGGAATTACACAGTTATATTGACCTGTCCTTTTACTGTTAGGGTGGTCTGTGGAATTACACAGTTATATTGACCTGTCCTTTACTGTTAGGGTAGTTTGTGGAATTACACAGTTATAATGACCTGTCCTTTTACTGTTAGGGCAGTTTGTGGAATTACACAGTTTTATTGACCTGTCCTTTTACTGTTAGGGTGGTCTGTCTAATTACACAGTTATATTGACCCATCCTTTTACTGTTAGGGTGGTCTGTCTAATTACACAGTTATATTTTCCTGTCCTTTTACTGTAATAGGTTGGTCTGTGAATAACAGTTATATTGACCTGTCCTTTTACTGTTAGGGTAGTTTGTGGAATTACACAGTTATATTGACCCGTCCTTTTACTGTTAGGGTGGTCTGTCTAATTACACAGTTATATTGACCTGACCTTTTACTGTTAGGGTGGTCTGTGGAATAACAGTTATATTGACCTGTCCTTTTACTGTTTACTGTATTATTACATGACTTTTTCAAGGATCTTTCATTTACTCTAGTACAGTTTTTAACACATAATATACTTACAATAGCTATTTAAAATTTAATATACCAGCATTTCGATATTTGCTTATTTTAATACCTCTTGAATATCATATTCAATATTATGTTACAAGATTATGAAAATTATATAATAAACCGTGCAGTTTTTTCTTTATTGTGTAATAGCATTTCATCTGAGATTTTAAAATGTATGTTACACCTTGATATAAAGGGCCCTAATTAAACCAATTTCAGACCAGATCGTGTGCATACATGTAACTTTTTGCGGTGATAATGAAATATCAATATTAGTAGAGGAGGTGTGAAAAAGATTTTTTCTTAAAGAAATTTTAGAATTTGTCAATGATGGATGCATGTTTCGTAAAGGTAAATTGTTTATTGTAGTAAATATCTATGTACATTTCAGTAATGACAGTGCTATCGATCAATTCAAACATTCTGTTTTCACTTTATTTCATATTTTTAATTGATTTTTGAAAATTACATCTTACTTTATAATAAGTTTTGTGGTGTTGTTGTAAATAATTTGTACTGGTAAAAATTAATTATTCTGTTTGATAAAAAGGTGTCTATACATGTATGACATGAAGCACATCATTTCATTTTAATTGTATTTGATTTGCTTTTGTTATGTTTGAATGTGGTTTAATTCGACTTCAGCACATTTTCAGCCTTTTTGGGGAAGTAAGTCTATGTACCCCGTGAGGACCCCAGTCTTGTGATTGATAGAATAATAGTATATGTGTTGGTATAAAAATACCACATACCACATACCAGAAACCAGTCTACCACATGCCACATACCAGAAACCACATACCACATACCTGTAACATACCACATACCAGAAACCACATACCACAAGCCACATACCAGAAACCACATACCACATACCAGAAACCACATACCACATGCCACATACCAGAAACCACATACCACATACCCCACATACCACATACCAGAAACCACATACCACATACCCCACATACCACATACCACATACCAGAAACCACATACATCATATCAGAAACCACATACCATCAACCACATACCACAAACCTGAAACCACATACCACAAACCACATACCAGAAAACACATACCACATACCAGAAAACACATACCACATACCAGAAACCAAATACCACAAACCTGAAACCACATACCACAAACCCGAAACCACATACCACAAACCTGAAACCACAAACCTGAAACCACAAACCACAAACCACATGCCACATGCCACTAACCACATATCACATGCCACATACCATAAACCACATACCACAAACCTGAAACCACATACCACATACCAGAAAACACATACCACATACCAGAAACCACATACCACAAACCTGAAACCACATACCACAAACCACATGCCACATACCACAAACCAGAAACCAGATACCACATACCACATACCTGAAACCACATACCACATACCACAAACCACATACCAGAAAACACATACCACATACAAGAAACTACATACCACATGCCACATATCTCACATACCACATACCACAAACCCTACATACCCCTCATACCAGAAACCACATACCACAAACCACATACCACATACCACAAACCTGCAACCACATACCAGAAACCAGAGACCACATACCACATACCAGGAACCACATGCCACATACCACATACCACAAACCACATGCCACATACAACATATCCCACATACTAGAAACCACATACCACATGCCACATACCAGAAACCACATACCACATGCCACATACCACCACATACAACCCTAAGATACAACCCTAAGATACCTTTAAAAAACCCTGTGCTTAATTGTTCACTACAGGATGCTATATGTTAAATAATATAAATTATTTTAGTGGACATGTTGCTGTATTCTGTGCTGGTAACATTAATGGCATTGAAGGTTGATTGAGAGGGGGACAGGAAGTAGAGGGCAGGGTAAACCAGTCATTGTCATGAAAGTAGTCCGAGATTGCTTTACCGTCCAACGATATTTTTTTTGGCAAAACACCAGAGGATTCTCTAAGTATAACTAATGAAGAATACTCATTGCAAGTCTTATTATGTTGGAGGCTTTATTTAGTGATTATAAGTCACACTCTTTTTAAACTTTAACGTAGCTAAATTCTCCCAATAAATAATCTCAGCAGATGTATAATAATATAGCAAATTAACTTGATTTTTTTTCAGGGAGAAATTTCCATTAAAAAACTAGCTCACAGTACTGACACTAATTATAGTGTTCCTTTAATCATATTAACCATGTGATCACTGAAAGCATGTCAATTCTTTTGAAGTTAAACCTTTGTTCAGGTGCATTCTAATTTAACCTAAAAATTATTTACAGATTTAATTATATGTTATCTTTTCTGGCATGTGGTATTGTATAAAAATTGGAATGGGCTGTTAGCAGGACTGTGTTAATGTGTAAGGTCTTTAAGTTGTGCTATATGATGACGAAGTGAAGGACCTTGCAATTTTTGAAATATACCCTGACCTACCTAATCCTCTTATCCCCTTGTGGGGCAGTGGGCATCCACAGCTCTCCATCTGGGTGTGTTCCTTGCAGCTCTTTTGGCTTCTGCCCAGGTGATGTTGCAAAATTTCAGCTCAGAGTCTATGGTTCGTCTCCAGGTGGTTGTTGGCCTACCTCTTCTTCTTTTGCCGTGAGGATTCCAATCTAGTGCTTGCTTTGTGATATTGTATTGGGGTCTCCTCAGTATTTGACCTATCAAATGCCATTTTCTCTGAAATATACCAATATACCAATAACTGAAACAAATTTAGTTAAATGATAATATTTGGTGAGATGAAAGTGGTTCTGCTACAATATGATAATGTACTATTTTTTTCCTTTCTGCAGAAAAAAAGCATAAAAAAGAGAAAAATTGATAAAGTAAAAATGGAAAAAAAATTGAATTTATTACAGTGATTGTAATTTAGTAAATCAAGTCAGTGGTTACTTTAAAAAAAAACAATGTTTATTATGTTTTGTATAGTTATGATATGAATGAAGTGTCCAATGTGAGTGTGTGTGTGTGTTTTTTTTTGGGGGGGGGTGTTGGGGGAGGGGAGGATATTAAGCAATAATGTAGATTTATGTATTTTTGGATTTTAAAGATACCCATTACATCTGGTGATGTGGTAATGTGAGGGTAAAAATTAAAATATACAGATTCTATTTTGTTTAAGGAAGCAATCATATAGACCTCACATAGACTTTTTTTCATGCCTTGGAATGCCAGTTAATGCTGTGCTCGAGAATAAAAACTGTCACTAAATGATTATATGCAAAGTTCTCACCATGCTAGATTATCAAAGAGACCTCACGTTATGTGGTGTAAATTAAAGGTAAATGCACAAATGAGTATTATGTAAAAGTCACCATTTCCTTTGACACTTTGCGGGATGCTTTTCCCACTAACACTATCATTTTCACATCAGGTGAAACCAAATCTTGATAAATTCTTTGACACCTATTGAAATGAAGGTAATGGTTGAAAAACTGTACTGTTACGAAATTTAAATTTGGTGTGAAATGTATTTGTCATTTGTTACTGGTTTAAATTCACAAGGCTGTTTAATTTATTTTTCTTTTATTTGAAACATGCAGTTATTATTCAGATGTTCCTGATTTGATCAGACAAACCTTAATACGCTAATTAAATCTGTTAAAATTATATAATAGTGCATTTTTAATTTTTTGGACACCAGTTGTATTCTCATCCAAACCTGTCCGGATTAAATTCATGCCTGCACCAATTTTTTAAAATTTCTTAAATCACATTGAAGATTATCACAGCGTCGATGTAAATTCAGGAAATATCCACATTTGATTCCATGATATTCCATTTTCAGGTAACTAAATCTGGTTTCAGTCAAATTTTGGGTTAAAAAGAAAACATTTCTTTTAACATGGCAAAAAAATAAAAAAAGCGTCCCCCCTAATAATGGGAAAGGTAGGATGAGAATCCAGCATTTTTTTATATTTTGGCCTATCCCCGTTAATGCGCACAACATCCAACTTTAATATGTTTTTGTTTTATTGTAATATATGTAATTACACACTATATTAATGTAAATTCTTTCTCCAACCATATTCTGTTTTGTGTGTGCTTCTGGGGCCTCAAATTTGGTGAAGTCTCATTTTATACAGTGTAAAAACAGTGTTAAATACAATGCTATCTGTTTTGAGCCTTACTGAGGCTTAATTGACAAGTATTGTCAGTTTTCAGTAAGATTGATTGATTGGATGTCTGGTTTACATTCAGGATGGGAACATTAGTTAACAAACAATAAATCAACGGAAAAATATGGGTGGGATGTGTCACATGGAATACAATTTTGACTGCCATTGGAAAAGTATGGAGTTTTGGGTAGGGGCAGAAAATTTAGCCTTTTGTAGCGGCTACAATGAGCCTACTCTTTTTTGAAATCTACAAAAGGGGTCTTTATCGTGCAAGGAACGTGGCACTCTCCAAACACGTTACCCATTACGGTCCGTGGTCAGGCTTTCCATAGACCTGACAACCCCCCAAGGAGAGGGTCTCCCCTATCCGCCACCTGGGGAAGCGCTGGGCTGCTCTGTGGGTCGAGCACTGGGAACCCTCCCAGTATGGTCCCAGGTTTTCATAAAGAAAGTGGGGCAATGCTGTGGTCATGTGACCAAGTATTCTGGCTGTCAACAATTAATACATGTCTACTAATGTAAAGAGATTGAAAGTCCTTTTCCCTTTGCGTTTCTGTGTTCCTGACCATCCTGTTGCTATTAAACTGTTATTAATTGTACATTTAATATGTAAATTTAAATCAGAACAAAATACTGTACAAAAACACAACACATAAATGGAGATAAAAAACAAAATCTTGAACCTTGAACTTAGGCCGAATTTCTTAATTATTCTAAATAACGATACCTATCTGAAATATATATTTAACTATTGAACAATATGATGGCATGTTGAAGATTGTGATAATATCCTGAGTCGTGCTGGTACGGATCTGTAATGACACCTGAATCAAACACACCCTTATCTGTCTGTCACTACTTATGTTTTGTGGGTGGTCAGTTTTCAGGGTAAATACTAACAAATGATAATTGAGTGTATTACTATTGTATCCTTATACTAACAGAGATTAAGTTAAATGTAATTATAGTGTTCAGGGTTCTCCATATCCTGGTGATTTCTCCATCTATCTCACCTCATCCTTGGTAGCAGTTTTTAATTAGGTTTAATATCCATGTTAAAAAAGGTCCTTCTAATTGAGCTACCAGCTTAACATCTTGTTTAAAACTCCTGACTATTATGTCATAATAATTTTCTCTGTTGTTATGTGACAGATGACATCTAGCATCAACTTCTAGGTCAATGTTGAAAGTTGTTGGCAATGGCAGTTACAATGGTCTTTCATGGACTATTTCAGATTATTTATTTTGAACATTTTACAGGTGTTGCAATGCATTTAAGATTACTGTAATGTGTGTGTGGGAGGGGGGAAGGGGAGTGGGTCGGTGACTGAGTGGTTGAACTAGTTTATTTACTATTCAACACATGGTCTGTGTGTGAACACTTCATTTGTAACTGTCAAATTTGCGAATGACTGGCTATGTTTCCAACACAGAACAGTTATTTCTTTGGTACCCAAGCACATTGTTAAGCTAATATTTATGGCTGTACATAGATTCAGTTTTATAGGCTTATAAATTTAGGGAAATAGTTCATTTTTGATAACATTAAGTCTGGTTTCCCAATTTATGGATTGGTGTAGCTTGAAATTTACAAAAATGACTACATAAGGAATATTAATGGTTTCAAAGTATTAACTTATTATATAACTGGTCTGTGTCAATACACTGACTGACATGTTATGGTAAACAGATTAGTGATAATTATAAGAGCTAAATAAGGCACGCTACAGTTATATTATATGCAATTAAGGGCTCCTGGCAATATGACATAATAATCCAATTATGCTTCATGTTTTAACTCAATCTTTGAGCAAGTGTTGTAATACAAAATGCAATATATAAAAAACTGTGCATTTAGGTGCAGCGCGAAGTCAATATCTGCTCATCCGAATAATAGTCAAACAAGGTGATAATGCCCCCCGACATCATGACATCTCCACAAACAAAAAGACAGATTTATAAAGTTGTCGCTACGTCAAAATGTTATGAAAAGCAGGATTCATATGTTTGTCGTATCAGGTAAAATAATCAAATTTTTCAATAATCGAAGTGTCAGGACTTAGTCTGAAGGTAAATTGAACGGAATTTATCTGTCTGGCCCCTGATCATTGATAAATTTATATTTAATTGAGTTAAATTTGTCGTAACAAGGTCAACCTATGATTAAGTGCTCATCCCATTATTTAGATTGTTCTGTTTGTTTGAAATCAATACATTTTGAATGATTTTGATGTCATTGGAGATCAAACAATTTTTATCCACAAAACAAGGGACTTCTTATTTCCAATAATATTTTCATCCATAAGAAGATGTATTAATTTTTTTAAAGAGTTTATAGTGGGGGGATTTCTGATAAAATCTGTTTTTGGTCTGACACGAATAAAATTAAAATAGTAACTGAAAATAAATGTTATATACATGTATAAGAAACATGTATGAACCCTTCATCTAATACGACGCAGTCTACTTTATAAGAGGTAAAAAAAATATTTCCTTTTTAGTATTATTTCCTTCTCAAGATTCGCCACTCTTGACTGAAGTGTCTATTTCCCTGACCAGAATGTCGGGGATAGATCTTCCGTTTCCTTTAAACTGTTCTTTTAAAAGGATTTGATAATTGCTTGTTTCCAATAATTTCCGTGTTCAGTTTTCTCTTTGGATTAGGATTGTATGAAAGTTTTTAAAGTAAGCTAGATCTTGGCAACGTTTATTTTTATTTTGAAGTTTTATATAAAAGTAAGCTTTAACTGGACATTTTTAGTTTATTAAGCTTCATGGTCTGTTACTTTTTGCTAATTATTTAAGGTTATAGTTTTTTTTTGCTTGTTATCCAAATAAAACTCAAAAACGCTTTCATGAATTTTCTTGAAAGTTTAGGCTAAAATTCTGATTTATTGTTATATATTAATGAAAAAAAGGGGGATTTTTTGGTTTTCAGATTATAACTCACTATAACTCAAAATAACTCAAAATGCTTTCCTAAATTTGCTTAAAATTTTGGGGAGTAGTTTATTATGATACATGCTAGCTTCTTTTAGTTTTTGGTAAAATTCTGGTTTATTGGTATAATTATGGACATTTGTTCGTGAAATAAAGTGGGATTTTTTTTCAGACTATAACTCAAAAATGATTTATCAGTTCTTTTAAACATTTGGGGTATAATTGTTTTAATAGATTTAAGCTTCCTGTTATTTTTGGCAAATTTCTGATTTTTTTTTATTGAGTATAAAGTATGGAACGAAAAAAAAGGGAGTGGTTAGTTTTTAGAATTGTAACTCAAGAAAAATAGTTGATAATCATATATGTGATTATGTCTCATCTGTGCAGATATAATTATGCATCTATGAAGTATATAGCACTAATCCTTATTGCCTACTTGTGGTAAGCACGATTTATCTCCCATTTGCAGAGTTATCTGTTCTTTAGAGCAGGTACTTTATAGTAACTACTGTTGGTAATAAGTAGTTTTTCTACAATATTTTTTTATTCCCATATAGCAAAGTATCCGATAAAATTTATTATGATGTGCAAACTAATTCTGCAGTTTTTTTAGTTGTACTGGAAGAGTCAGTCCACAGACATTATTTAAAAAAAAATAAAAACATGATTTTTACCTATCTGTTCAATACTAGATACCTGCTGTTATGAAAGACAACTCTTGGAAATGGGAAGTAACTCTTGTATTCCGAAAATAGGGAATATGTCATGCACTCGTGGCACTCCTGTTTATTGGCCTATATATGGAAAATCCTCACAGAAAGAAAAAAAAACAAAATTATTGTTTTATCCAATATTCCCATCTTGTAAACATGGGTCAGATTTGTGAGCAATGTAAAGATTTAAAAAAACTGTACATCCTTTTACAACTAGAACATTATTTTCAGCTGTTGTTCATTATGTTACACTGTAAAGGTATACTATTTGTGGGACTGCTACCAATGTAATTATCTGCTTAACAAGTATTACACTTTTTAATGGCTGACTTGATCATCTTTTGCCAGAATGTGACAACACAATAAGTATTAGATAATAATGTTGACACATATTTATTACATACATTAATTGCCTGAAAAATTCCCATTAATATTGTAGAATTTTACCAGATACATTTCTTTTATTTGGTTTCCTTGTTATAACAAGGAAATTCTGGTGCAAATGGCATTGTTCATAAAAATGAGACAAGACATTACACACAGGTGTGTTCTGGTTTTCATGGCATTCTACATCACAGTCCAGACCCTGGGGTTGGGGGGGGGGGTGTAACAAGGATACTTTTAGGTACAGGTCTGCAGACAGAGATTTGAAAACCCACCTTATTCATATATTTTCTGATGTTATGAAATGGGACCTAGTCATATATGTATATTGAATTATTAAATCAGACCTATTCATATATTTCATCTCCTTCATCCCCATTGATAACAAAGTCCATTCACTACCAAAATATTTATAAAACAAAATTAAAGTGACATCTTAAGACATAAAAATTCTTCTATTTGTCTATTTCCCCTATTGGCTGCACAATAACAGGGAATAGCATTTTATTTTAACATCTGTGGGCATTATCAACAAATTAACACCCCTGTATTAATATTTACTGCATGACACATGTTTGATTGGTTTATTTAACAACATATATAAGCATTTTGTTTGATTAAGTGATGTTAAACTACCCAATGATATATTTTTCAGTGAAAAAAGCTACTTTTTTATATATTATGAAGAGGTAAAAATGTGACCCTTTCAGGCCATACATTGTATTACCCTATATATGCCAATTTCCTCTCTCCCTCCCCCCTTAGAGTTGAAACAAGACATTGCACACAGGTATGATCTGGTTTCTGAAATTTGACACAACCCAGACAGATGTTACTGTCAATTGAAATAAATTTATTACTAATAAATACACTTGATTAAGCAAATACATGTGCATACATGTATTAGGAAATACAACTTCTTTCTTGAGATGATGCTTAGATAGCAGGGGGAGCCCTTTAACTTGGCCTCTCAAAATTTTGTTGTTTCAGTTCCAAGCATTTATGTTATCCTCTTGTATTTGACCTTTGACCTTGATGTTCAATCAATCAATCAATCAATCAATCAATCAATCAATCAATCAATCAATCAATCAATCAATCAATCAATCAATCAATCAATCAATCAATCAATCAATCAACAACTCTCATCCAATGAGGACCTTCTTAACACTGATGTTTTTATACAGATACTGTATAGTTTATATTTGGGCCAATTAAACACAAAAATTATCAGAAGTTTGCTATTTTAAGCATTCCATTCTTCCTTTTTAACCTTCCAGCTCTAGTCCAAGTAAAAAACTTGTGACATTTATTTTTCTTGTGACAATTATTTGCTATTGCTGGAGGTAATGGTGCAATCTTTCTCGTGTCTAATAACCTGTGGTGACAGTTGAACCATTCGAGTGCTGACAGTAGCTAGTGCTTTTAGTGCTGAAATATTGCTGAAATTAGTGCTATTTAGTGCTGAAATAATGCTGAAATTAGTGCTATTTAGTGCTGAAATACTGCTGAAATTAGTGCTGAAATATTGCTGAAATTATTAATATTTAGTGCAGAAATATTGATGATGTTAAACTTTAATAGATGAAGAAAAGTGGCCATTCATGAAGTTATGAATAAAAAGAACTCTGAATTGTTGAGTTTTTGCTGATAGTGGCTATTCAGTTGCTGAAGTAGTTTTAAAAATGCCATTATCAATTATCAGTTGAAATTATATTTTGTATATTTTTATATTTTAATTTTTTAAAATTTGTAGCTTAATAATGGAACAAATTAATCAGGATAATCGCTAATTTGATCAGACGTAATGAAATATGATACATTTGTTTAGGTTTTTTTCAAGAAGGCTCACATTTCCTTGTTTTTACATATCTTATGTTGTTTATATACAAGTAAAGTGTTTAGGTCTTAGATCATTAACAGGTAGTCAAGGTAAGGGGTTCTTGAACATTAAATCCACAAGTTTTATATATTACCCAGGCATGAATTCAATAAAGTGTCTGCAGCAAATAGTGATATGCATTTCAGAAACGAGTATGGGTCTGTAATTGAATGGTCTCTTGAAACAAATGTACACAGAAAAAAAACATACTGGTTCATTCCTCTAACCATCCATTTTTTGCAGACCTGAGTTGACAGGACAGAAAGTTATTTTGGTGTGCTGACAAGTGCTCCAAATATCCTACCTTGAATTGGCAACATGCCAAGCGTGCTCTGTCAACCAGGGAAGTAAAAATATTTTGTTCTCGCCAAAGTATGGCTGGAAACTTCTTTTTACTAGTGGCCAAATTAATAAATGAGGATACCTTCTAAATACTTGTAACTTATTTTAAAACATCATTCTATGTTTGCCGCAACCTAAAATCTATTTGTAATTTCTCATAATCTTTTCATTTGTAGATTGTAAATATAAAACTTAAACAGTTAAAAAACATCTTGTTCTGCTCGACTAAATATGGCAAAAAAATCTATGAAATTGACAATTCTCTGGATCCCTGCATAATTGCTTATTACAAAACACCACCCCATGTGCCCCTCAATCTGTTGAATTTCACTTAGGTGTAATTGTCCCATATCCATTTCATTACTAGATCTGTATCATTTCACAACAAATTGTTGGTTACACAACAAAGAGATACATAATGCATGCTATTCTGTCTGAACTCCAATAAAGACCAAGGGGGTGTGTATTTATAGAGGCAACATAAAAATATATATATCATAAAATGGTGAATTTTATCAGTAAATAAAATTTAACTTTTTCAATAATTTGATGATGAGAATTTTATGGTGTTTTATGGGCAATTTGTACCAGCATCTTATCACAAAGGAATCAAAATCTCTCACAACTTTAAAGTGAATTTTATGATATTTTGATAGGTTTTCTGGAGTTTTACTGCAAATTAATAGACTTTGTTGAAGCAATTAATTTAATATTACATTTTCTCAAGCAAGTAGATTGCCTGCCCATTTCAAGCTTTTTGGAAATTGGCTGTATTAATCTACCAGTTTACAACATGTGGCCTTGTATATCTTTGTAAATATTATTAAAAAATTTCATTTCTCACCAAACTGCTTTAGAACTTTAAAAAAAAAACAAAAAAACAACAAACAAATTTAATATAAAAATAAAAAAAAATGTTAAGATAAATACATGTTTCATAGTCATAATGGATATGAGAAGTACAGTACAAAAACTTGGAGTTATTTCCCTTGGCTATGCAAATTTGTTCTGATGTTAGGATTACATCCTTTACAATTTAAATATCATATTCCTATTAAAAAGCCAAAAGTCATAGGGACCCATATTTGATGGCATTAAATTAATATTCCTGTGGGCAAGGATCATTTCTGTAGATGCTTTATTTCTGGTTGTTTTTCTTGAGTTAGCTGGTTTTGTGTTAGACTTGGTATATGGTTTCCTTGGTGTTCTGCATTTTGTTATTTTCTTCATTTATTTCTGCTCTTAAATATTATGTCAAAATACAACAGTTCCATAAGATATAATACTGGATTGCAATTAAAAAATGAGAACATTTTGTAAATAAAAACTAAGTCTGGACCAAGTCGGTTAATGATTTTAAACTGAAGACAAGGGAAGGCTTCCTTTATGCAAAAAAAAAAAAAGGAAAAGAAGACTGTTCATACTGTCACTATTACTATTAAATACACGTGTATGTTCCGTTCAAGTGCATTTGAATTATATAACATTTGAGAAGATCTTTTCATGTTATCTGAAGTAGAAACAGCAGAAAATTGTGATCATTGCATTTTCTTATCAGAAATCTTTGATATCAATCAAATCCATTAAAAAAAGAACAGGTAGGGCATAAGAGACATTTGAATTGGATAATTTTAATTTTTTTATGGATCATTTTCAATGACAAGACAAAATGTTTTGAAGCGTTATTGACCAACAAAGACAGTTATTTGATTTATGGCTGACAAGTTCAGTTCAAATGTGAACTTACCAAAAACAGTTCAGTTATTCTTCAACGGGTCAGCAAAAACTACCAAAAACTGTTAAGTTATTCTGTGATAGGTACACAAAAACTGGAACTTTGCTGATTATAAAATCATTTTAGGGACAAAAAGAAAGCGTCGTTTTTTTGGCTGACATTTTTTATGCCATTTTTTTTATGAGAATGTAACAATTGTTATTTAACAAAAATTAGTATGAGTTCTCTGTGTAATTTGTTATTGTTTCTAGGGAACTTCTTTACTACCTATGGTCCTACATTCTAAGAACCCCATTCTTGAAGAGAAGTAAAGACTCTCAATTTCCCCCAGAAATTTACTGGAATTCTTTTGAACCCATAGAAGTGTGGAATGATAGGTAAGTACATCCCAGATGTACCAGTCAGAGGGACCCTTAATTTTCACAGTAGTTTAGTAGCATTCTTTGGAACCTTTTAAATTGTATTACAATAGTCATTTGGGAACCTTGATTTATATAAGGAATATTATTTAGAATCCATAAAAGGGTTGCATGATAGTTGGATACTAGTTATAGGGACCCTTAATTTGTATGAATTCCAGAGTAGTCTGTTATTCTCATTAAACTCTCATCATTGTTAAACACAGCATAGAGTAAGGTTAAACAAGATAACTGATGTCTCCCTCCCAGGGTGTAAAATACCTCAGAATATCTGCACTATAAATGCATTGTTGGGGGTACAAGGTCAAACAAAGGTTATCAGGACTTAGATTTATGTTGAGAAATGCTTTTTATAGTTGTTGCACATTTTAAGGAGGGGGAGGGGGGAACTTGAAAGATCAGTACAACAGTAGGTTTGACATTGATGAGCATCTAAACTTAAGTACATTACTGGAATTGTTTTAATACTTTGATAAATAAAATAACTGTTTAATGACCTTGTGCAATAAATGTACTTATTTACACTGTGCATGGTATGTACTATCATAGCAAAAATTTATTAAAGGGGCGATGATTCTTATTTTGTTTAAATGAGCATAGATGTATATTAATAGTTTGTTTGTTTGAAGTAACACCACTTTCAGCAATTTTTCAGTTATATTATGGCATCCTGTTTTGTGTGTGTGTGTGTGTGTGTTGGGTGGGGGGGGGGAGCTGGAGGACCCGGATTTAACCCCAGACCTGCCACAGAAGAGGTATATATGACAAATCCTCGGTAAATATATAGCTTGTATATGTATTTTATTTATTTTCAACATCTGTATTTAACAGATCATTAAACAATACCATCATCTTGAGAAATATTTCTGCAGAAGTAATATATATCCTATTTTTATAAAGTATACAGTAAAAAAAGTCTTAATTTAGTTAGAAAAAACATTTGATTATTTTTATAGTTCAAATTAAATTTTATTCCTGTTTTATAAATATTTGTGTTTCAATATTTATATGTATAAATAAACATTTTATAATTTATTGAAAAACAGTTGAAGAAGTATTCAGTTTCCAAGTTAAGGTAGAGTTTCCTCTATTCTTGAACATATCTAGACATATAAACTCTTGACCTAAGAATTAATTTTAGTGTTAACAAAAACCTTCTGAAGAATAGGATTATTAACCTAATTTTACTGTAGGTCATCATGGTTCCACATGCACATTATGGACAGCATGTTGCTCCAGTTGTGCAGTAACTAAATTACAGAGTAATTTAATTAAGCAAGATACAGGCTTCCTGCATGCTTCAAAGACATTCTCTCCCATGGATACCTTTTTTTAATAGTTTGTATGTATGATTTAATAAACTTTACCACATTGCAGAAAAGTTTTCATAGCAACAAGATTATTTCAGGGACTTGATTAATGGATAGTAGAAGTGAAATAATCTATCTTTATGTATCACTACAAATAACTCATCATCATCATCCTATTGGAGAGTTATAGTCTGTTTCTAATGCCACCATGCATTGTAATAACTCTTCATCATAGTATGAATTTGTTATAATTTGCTTCTAATGCCACCCATCCTCACAAGTCATGCAGTATTTCTGTGTCTACATGTGTCCACGAAACCATGAAAAACTTAGCTTGGAAATTCCCGGGATAGAAGATTTTCATATGACGTCAAACCTTCAAAATATTAACTAATGAAATTGCTTGAAAGAAGCAAGTGGTTGGCAGTAATAGTTCTAACTCATTAATTAACAAAACTAATAAATAACGAGGTAATAACAAATATTAACACGACTGTACAAAATACACTGATTTTCACATGGTCTATGCAACACATCCGTTTTGGTTTATTTACAATCGACATCGGGATATCCTGTAACCAAGTCGTGAATGAAAGTGAGCTTTCGATTGGCTACATTAAGGTATGATATAGCCAATCAAAATAGTGACTTCTAGCCCGGGAATTTCCTAGCTAAGTTTGTCAGGGTTTCGTGGACATATGTGGACACAGAAACCCTGACTTGTGAGAATGAATGTCACCATGCATTGTAATAACTCTTCATCATAGTATGAATTAGTTATAGTCTGTTTCTGATGCCACCATTCATTGTAATAACTCTCATCATTGTATGAATGAGTTATAGTCTGTTTCTTATGCCACCATGCATTGTAATAACTCATCATCCTTGTATTGATGGGTTATAGTCTGTTTCTTATGCCACCATGCATTGTAATAACTCTTCATCATTGTATGAATGAGTTATGGTCTGTTTCTTATGCCACCATGCATTGTAATAATTCTTCATCATTGTATGAATGAGTTATTATAGTCTGCTTCTAATGCCATCATGCATTGTAATAACTCCTCATCATTGTATGAATGAGTTATCGTCTGTTTCTTATGCCACCATGCATTGTAATAACTCATCATCCTTGTATTGATGGGTTATAGTATGTTTTTTATGCCACCATGCATTGTACCAGGTGCACAGTTCCAGCATTTAAAACATTTATAAATTCCCACGAAAACTTTTTGGCCTGTCAGTCACGGGACTGTGAAATCCTTTTTAGTAAAGACAGTTTGAAGCAACTATAAATCATATAGACAATGTTGTCAATACTTGTATATATAATGGTTTTGTTTTTATAAATTAAAACTGGAAACCAGTGCTGGAACTGTTCAAAGATACATCTGAAGACCGAAGGAAAAATAAAAACATGAACCAATAATGACCGCTTTTTTGGAGGTCATCGGGAATGTCACATAGAACAAAAATATCAAACCCATATGTTTTTTGGTCAGGACTGACGATTTGTGCTGAATCTGAATGCCATCTGACCTGACAATTTTGCCTGGTAAAATTTTAACAGTAACAGTATAACATGTTATACTAGTAGGTCATGTGACGTAAGATAATAAATTCACATGACATGAAATTAAAATGGTTGTATGACTTGAGAGAAAACAAAGGTCACATGACTTTAAAAAAAAGGACATGGGGGGGGAAGGGAACATATTGTGTCTCTTTAGAGTTTGTGACTGTGACTGTTCACCAAAGACTTGTTTGTATTTAAGTCTATTTTTTGTTGTCTGAATCCTGCAATCCCAAGACTGTACACAACTAATGTTCTTGCATATTGTTTTTGGCATTGAATTTCAATGTTTGTGGAGATCATTTTCTTTGTTCTGTCAAATTCATTTCACAAGTTCAGCTCTGTAGAATGCAAAACATATGGACCTATCCAAATCTCCTCTTTCATTGAAATATTTGCAAATTAATGTGGATTCCATGTATATCACTTTTATTACCATGTCTGTATCCAAGCAGAAACATTAAAAAATGCAATCGGAATCATTTTGAACATTAAATGTGAAACATTGATTTTTTTGAGCCTCATTAAGCTGAACATCTGGAGAAAAATAGCTTTACAGTTTGCCAATAAGAAACAGACTATAGGATGCTACTGTCAACTCTGCTTGATTATAACTTACTGTAGATGATAATGATTTGATGTGCATCATTACAAACTCCAGTATTTCTGAAATTGACAAAGAAATGTACATGGTATGCTGTCATTGTTGGCATAGACAAATATCTATTGGAATTTAGAATGAAAGGAGGGGTACAGTTTCCCTTATGGTAGATGTTTACTGTGACAAATGTGTGTGAAATGAAGCTTTTGTTCTGAGAGGGTGTATATGTGATTCAGGGTGTTGTTCTTGTTCACATGTGAGGGGATTAATGTAGGTGAGTCCTTTGTTTTGTTGCAATTGAGAAAAATAGTTTTAAATATGACCTAAATATTCATAGGTCATTTTCAATAAATGTTATTATCTTAAATAATATAGGTAAAAATTAAATAAATATGTATGGAACATCTACTTTTTATTGTGTATTGGCTTCAATAATCTTGATTGAAAAAATGTCTGTGACCTTCAAAAGGAAATGTTACAAAGGAGTTAATTAATGTCGTTAATAAGTGTCAAAATGTTCTTAAATATAAAATGTGCTTTCTAAATACTATCATGCATTTGATACAATACATGCCCCATATAATATATTACCAGACCAGTCATGACATACCAGTATTGTTAAGTTTTGTTACAAACTCAATTTGTTCACTTGATTAATTGGACGGTGTTTAGTACCAACTGTGACACTGTTTCAGCCATATCTTGTAGCCAAAAAACCACAATAATGATTTAGATGTTTCAGGAATAAAATGTACCAAGTACATGGAGTTAACAGATTTGAGGATTAAAACTTTCTAAAAGGGGGGTGGGGTGAGGTTGGTACTTCATTTCTGCTCCTCCCGGGAACTGTTTCTGCTTCAAAGAAACTTTTTAGCAAATAGAAAATAAAACTGACGTAATGTACTTTGTCAACTGAGTCAGGCTTGTGTTCACAACAAACTGTGTACTTATTTTTTCTGCTTCTGATAAAGCTGTCCTATGTATCAGTTCAAACTAATCATTCGTCCTAGAAATATTGAAAATCTATCATATGATTGAAGCATTTCTCATCAGTTTTGGATGTGTTTGAGTTCAGTTCAGAATCTTCTGACCTTTTCTACGAGTGTAATCACATTGATATCAGCAAAGCAGCAATTACTATTGGTCATTAAACAATTTCATTTCCAATATTTTGATGTTGTTTTATTGTTGGAGTAAGTTGTCTGTTTCTAATAGATCTGTTGATTTAAATCAATGAAAATTCTGATTGCCTTCATTTTTTTTATTATATGGTATTGCAATTGTTTTGTTTTTGTTATTGCGGAGGATTTTCACTATATTCTAAAGGCCTAGAATTTTTGTGGATTGCATAAAAAAATTTAATGATATTTGGGTTCTGCTTTGCTTGTACAAGTTAAGTATTTTAATTAATGTCATGATTGTAAAATGACTTATATTCATGTGTGTCAGTTTCTTTGTTGAGAAATTTCAAAGTCTTTGAATTTCATGATGAAGTAGTCCGAGAATCCTCTGCCGTCCAAGGCTTTTTTTTTCGTTTTTTATGTGTGGTACACACGCAAAAAAAAAAAAAACATTGGACGGCAGAGGATTCTGGGACAAATGATGAAGTATTGGTGTCCAAATTGATGTTTTCTTTTCTGACATTATTTTACCGAGTGCTGTGTTGAGCTTTAGGTCTAATGAAGTTTCAAGCAGTGCAATATCATTTACAAAAGTGCTGTTACAAAAATAATACATACTTAGTCAAGTTCACCAAAAGGTTTATTGTTATGGTAAAATCATTATACTGATGTTGCAAGGTAATGAAAATGATTTTGATTTAGGATTAAAGGTCATTTGAGATCAAACTTTTTCTAATCTTTCTTTTATTGAGCTATAATTTTTAGTTCTGTAATGATAAAATCAAAATTATTTGTCTTAAAATTATTGCAACAACCAGAAAACATTCAAACATGAGCCATATTAAAGTTTTATTAAGTTCAAAATTAGAAAATCACAGTTAAAACGTTCAAAATTAACCCAGAGAACATCAAAGAAACCTGCTTAAATCAAGTTCCGTTGCTAGTTGTCCTCTATTAGACAGTATCTATTGGTAACTATTTCTGGTTAGAAAGTATCAGTTTGGCATTTTATTAGTCACAAAAAATGAGTGCACAGAACATGCACTGATCTGATAACGTTTACTCATAAGTCCACTATTCAGGGTTTAAAAACTGGTTTACTTTTCCTGAAGTACACCATACCACAGGTATGATGGAGAGTCCAAAGGAGGTACCAGCTAATATCTTCCTCAGCTAATTAAACTGGTTCCCTTGGTATTTATATATGCTACAGCCTTCTCCCTAAAAAAAAACTGGTTTCCTGGATAACTGAAATCTTGTGTGAGTTGTGACAGTACAGTAAAATTAACTCACTGTCAGTACTATGCCCACATTTTTGTCCTGTCTGTCACCTGTATTTATTATTGGTGATTGGTTGTTCTGTCTTGATGAGTGATTAATTAATTTGTATCTGGTTCCTCATTATTAGTAAAGTCATATATATATATACATTTCATTGATGTTAACCTATTTCTAGTACGGTGATATTTATTCTGATCTCCTGTACAACACTACGTAGCTACTACATGTACTAATAATACTTAACCTGCAGGTGCAGTAATTAATGGTATACTTGTTACATATACCTTCAGGTATTAATTAGCGCAGTAATTAAGTAATGATTCATAAAGGCATGTATTATTGACAGTTTGCAAGGCAAATTAATGGGATTAAGTGAGTTGTTTAATGTTTGTAAACAATTTGCTACAGAAGAAAACAGTTTAGGTGAAGTTTTTTGTTGGGTTACTCATTGATTCTGTTTGTTTGGTGTTTTATTAGAATTTTTTTGTGATATTATTGGGTGTCAAGTTTTTTTTTATTTGGCAAGAATTGGAGTACCAAGAGTGCAACCCTGACCCTTGTCAGGAAAACTTGGCAATCATAGTCAATTAAGGTTGGAGTCAAGCACAATTCCCCTGGCTATAACTCACAACCCCGGGGTTGACACGCCGCTGATTAATCGTTGATGTCTGAATACATAGACCACTCAGCCACGGAGGCTATACTTTATTCATGGAAGTCTTGCATTTAGTAATATGGACAGTGTTTTTAAATGAAGAAAAAACCATATCTTTGATTTGATCAACCTCAAGCCAGTGTACTTTTTCCTTTGTGGCTTATATTCATACTTTTTTTCTCACCTCTTTGCCCCCTATGTTTTTGTGATGTTCTTGTTATCTGTTTGTACATGATGATTCCTCAAACATCTTATCGGCATCACAGGAGGTGGCATCACAGGAGGTGATCGAGGACATTGGAGATTGTTCTGCTTGTGCAATACAAGATTAAAACATTTTCCATGCTTGTATCTATATTTATACAATGATTATAGATGTATTTTTCAGAAAGATAGATTAACTTATAAACTGTTCCGAGATTTCATCACCTCTGGTATTTCAATTATGTCTTTTAATTTCATCTTTTTTTTTGCATCCTGTGGAGCAGCTTGACATTTATGGGAGTCTGAGATGTATTAGTTTTTCCTGTTTCATTTTCTGTGTGTTTTAGAGGTGAATCAAGCATGGCCTTTATATGTAGTTTCTTCCTGATCATTTTCTGTGCATTCGAGTTAATCTGCAAGCTTATTGCCTTGTTTAAATGAGGATTCAAAAATCATTACATTTTGCGTTCATTTTGTAGTTAATTTTTTAAAAACATGATATTGTAAACGTGTCCCTTTCAATATTTTTTTTGTACTATTAGAATGTTACATCTATACTATCACATAGTATAGGAAAGTTGCACGAGGGGGGAGGGAGGCGGTGGTGGTGTTAACTTGGTATACATAGGGTAATACCGATGTGTGGCCAGAATGGGTCTCTTTTTTCCTCTCCAAAATATATGAAAAGGTAGCCTTTGTCACTGAAAAATATATCATTGGGTAGTTGTAATTATCTAAATATATCCATGCCTCAATTCTCATCTTAAGCATGTTAAGCATTTGTAAACCACAGTGATTTTTACAAACAGCGTGTTTCATTAACATCATTTGATCATTTTGGTAGTGAATGGACTATTTTGTCAATATATGATTGGGTCCCGTTTATAATGTCTGAAATCGGTTGGGTTTTCAATTCTCTGTCCACAGACCTGTACCTAAAAGTATCCTTAGTTACACCCCATGGAAAGATGTAACTCGTGCAAGTCTAATATGACAGTAGTAATAGAACTATCCACCTTTTTGTGTATGTTTTTAAATGTATTAAAAAATTTATTAGGTAACTTTTTTACTTTTAGTTTTATTTGCTAAATTGCTGATTTAGCTTAAAAAATGGCTGAAATCGGCATTAAACACTATTCAACAAATCAAACAACCTTTGGTTTTTTTGTGCAATGAGAGAGTTGCACCATTATTATCAACATTATATGTACCATGTACCATCCACAAGTGTACATAAGAATAGTATAGAAAATTTGATAGTAAAGACAATAAACTTTAAAAAAACTTCAAACAGCTGGTTACAAGTCCGCTAGAAATTGGCAAAGTTTTAAGTCCTTAAAAAGATTGTTTATAGTTTTCTAACGTTGTGTTTTAGAACAGATCTAGAATGTCCAAAAAGAGGAAGGATACAAAGCGTGTTACATTTACAAATTGTGAAAGTGAGACTTCCTCCTCGACTGATTCCAGTTTAGAATATGAGGTATTTCATGCATGGACCAGATTCTGCATGGATTGATATATATATATTACTCCTTTACTGACATGACTAAAATCGCTACCAAAATTTTAATGTCATTAACATCACCTGAATAATAGAGATTTAGCTGTTTTAAGTCTTCAATGAAATGCGTTATCAAACTTTTTTATTGAAAATAATACCACTGCAATCATACTTAAAGATAGCTTTTTTCGACTTAAAAATGTTCTGGGACTGTATAAAATTTTCAGTCTGAATGTTATGATAGAAGTCTAGTTGACATTTCCTGGTTAATAGAATTAGAAATTTGGTTATAATATGCATTAAAATTTAAATAACCATACTCCGGTCATTATAAAAAATTTCTTACATAAAACCTAAATTCATAATTTTATGTCATAGTTGATCGGATTGCATGCACAGTACATTAATACCTGTTGCTACATGTGCATAACCAAAAAAAAAAAAAAAAACAAAAAAACCAAAAAAAGGAGGCTGACATATGATTAGTTGCTGTCATCACAGTGCTGGAACATTATAAGTACATCAAGGTATTGCCCATTTTCTATAATGTTACTGTTCAGTCATCTGTTCTCTACATGTAACCTACCCTGGGAATAAAACAGCTAAGCTGTGAAGTTAGCCAGTTACTTGGTCATCTGTTTCCTTCAGGTTACCTACCCTGGCAATAAAACAGCTAAGCTGTGAAGTTAGCCAGTTACTTGGTCATCTGTTTCCTTCAGGTTACCTACCCTGGCAATAAAACAGCTAAGCTGTGAAGTTAGCCAGTTACTTGGTCATCTGTTTCCTTCAGGTTACCTACCCTGGCAATAAAACAGCTATGCTGTGAAGTTAGCCAGTTACTTGGTCATCTGTTTCCTTCAGGTTACCTACCCTGGCAATAAAACAGCTAAGCTGTGAAGTTAGCCAGTTACTTGGTCATCTGTTTCCTTCAGGTTACCTACCCTGGCAATAAAACAGCTAAGCTGTGAAGTTAGCCAGTTACTTGGTCATCTGTTTCCTTCAGGTTACCTACCCTGGCAATAAAACACCTAAGCTGTGAAGTTAGCCAGTTACTTGGTCATCTGTTTCCTTCAGGTTACCTACCCTGGCAATAAAACAGCTAAGCTGTGAAGTTAGCCAGTTACTTGGTCATCTGTTTCCTTCAGGTTACCTACCCTGGCAATAAAACAGCTAAGCTGTGAAGTTAGCCAGTTACTTGGTCATCTGTTTCCTTCAGGTTACCTACCCTGGCAATAAAACAGCTAAGCTGTGAAGTTAGCCAGTTACTTGGTCATCTGTTTCCTTCAGGTTACCTACCCTGGCAATAAAACAGCTAAGCTGTGAAGTTAGCCAGTTACTTGGTCATCTGTTTCCTTCAGGTTACCTACCCTGGCAATAAAACACCTAAGCTGTGAAGTTAGCCAGTTACTTGATCATCTGTTTCCTTCAGGTTACCTACCCTGGCAATAAAACAGCTATGCTGTGAAGTTAGCCAGTTACTTGGTCATCTGTTTCCTTCAGGTTACCTACCCTGGCAATAAAACAGCTATGCTGTGAAGTTGACCAGGGACTATAAGACACTAAAAACATTTAATAAAAAATTAATCTGTTCGTGTAGTCATGCCAACTAAAAACATGTATACATGAAAAAGCTTGCATCATGACATCACATATAGAGTCCTACACAGAGAAAATAAATCTGTAAGGTAATTGTTATGGTGTTTATTTGCACATGGTTTTTAGTGCAATTAATTTACGGAGTTAATTGATGTTTAGGCTCCTGCGAATAGTTTTTATTACTCTAGTCGATGATACCTCTATCTACTCTGGGTTTTTGCATCACACCTGATATGTAGGTGCCATTAAAAACAATTCAATCAATAAATGTTAAATGAAGGATATTTTGAACTTTTGAGAAAACTGTCAGTAAATGAGGCTACATTTTGACCGAGAATTGCATGTTGAAATGCTCTGTAAGGAATGTGACAACATGTGTTTCTGTATACTATATGTAGTATGTATGATGGCCATATGTTACTGACAGAATTGTATACCATTTATAGATCAAAGTTGTCAATTTTCAAGATGTTTTGGTATCGACAAAGATGTACAGTAAGTTTAATATTCACTGTTTATTTATTAAATTAAAAAAATTGATATTATTTTGAAACTGTGGTGAAATCGAATACTATTGAAAAAAGTATTTATTTTGGACATAAAAGATACATTATTTGTAATAAGGTTTAATGCTTAATGGCAACAAAAAGGAGATTGATTTCAGATAAATGAAGAAAATCATTTTGTTAATATTTGAGGAGAGAAATATTTAGAATAGGAGGTTTTTAAGATTTGTATGGGAGGAGTTTTAGAGTCTTGTTAAACAAACTTTATAATACAATTGATTGATTGAGTTGTTTGCTTAAAAACTTTTTTTAGAATAAAAATATAACTTGCATTTTGTTAATATAACTATGTGTCTTTCTTATTTAAATGTTTATTTACTTAGTTTTCCATATCAACCCTACCACCCCACCCCACTTACTCGCCCCCCCCCCCCCCCCACCCCCCAAAAAACAAATGGTAATGGCAATTCATCCAATCACCAGTGTCCCACTACTGTGGTTAATTGTAGCTCAATGCTTACAACAGTCCAGCAAAAATACTGTTGATGACTTTTCTTATCAGTTTTCTTTATCAAAGAAGAATAAAAAAGCATTATTCTTATAAATCTGAACAGAGGTCCAGGGTGTTGAAGTTGTTTTGTGTAATAAATCTCTAAGAATTGAATGAATGTTGCATGTTAACAAGATCAAATAGAACCTTTCAACCTAACATGCATTTAATATGGTATAGAGTTTCCATGTTTGCATGTTTCTAGATAAAACAGAGATAGTGGGAGTCAGGTAACCTTGACGATTTCATTAACAGTGATATTATCACAACTGACAGGTAAAGTCATACACCTCTCTTTTGTTATGCAGCTTAAAATAGGTCAACATGACCTAATATTTTGTGGTATAAATTGGGTCAACATGACCTACAATTTGAAGTTGAGATATATTGACTTTACATATTTGAAATTCATTTCCTTCTTTAAAATAAGTTCAAAATAGGGGCCTGCATGTGTGGCAGAGTGTTTACGGTAGTTTGTCTACTATTGACGACATGTCAACACCGAGGGTTCCCGTCTCAACTCTTATCTGTCAACACCTAGGGTTCCCGTCTCAACTCTTATCTGTCAACACCGAGGGTTCCTGTCTCAACTCTTATCTGTCAACACCGAGGGTTCCCGTCTCAACTCATATCTGTCAACACCGAGGGTTCAGGTCTCACTGTGTAGTACTCCACTCTTATCTTAATTAACAAGAATTGCCATTTTCCTACCAAAGGTCATTGTTTTTTCCAGTTACTCTAGCTTCCTCAATAAAAACTGAATGCCATGATATAGCTGAAAAATTGCTGACAGTGGCGTTAAACATTATTTAAGCAAACAAAACAATCAAATAAGTTCAAAATATAACCTGCACACCAGAGTGGGGGCCTCCGTGGCTGAGGGGTTAAGATAGTTTGTTTACTTAATTGATCACTTGGTCTGTCAGCACTTAGATTGCGGGTTCGATTCTCACTGCAGGCAGGGTCCACTCGACTGGACGCCATGGTATAGCTAAAAACTTGCTAAAAGTGGCGTTAAACACCATCAAACAAACAAACAAACACACCAGGGTGTCTTTAATACAGGTGGCCTCTTAAAAAGAATGAGATTTAAAAAAAAAAGATGTAATTCTGCTTTACATGTGTGTAGCTGATTTCTTTACATGCTGAATTTAAGTTACTTTAAGCTAAGGCATATTTTACCTGCAGTATTTAAGTGCATAAATTGATTTATAGGCATGTTAAATTTACAATTGGGTTAATCCTTGTTTTTATTGCATACCTGCATTTAGATGAAAGATGCAACACCTTGTCGTTTACATTACACTACCTGAATAACACAAAGAATTTTATTTCTACATAGACTGTAATTGACAACAAATCATTTTCAAATTGAAATTGTAGTAGCTTTAAGGCTTTAAGTGTTTTTTTCAATATTTCAAGTGTCCTTTTTAAAAATCTTTAGTGATATTTTCACTTAATTTGCCAGTAGATTGCAGAGATATTTTAGCCTGAAGAAAACATTTTTGTTCATATCATTGGAGACAAACAATTAATATTTATAAAATTAAATTCCTATAGGGACAAGTGCTATTTGTAAACCACTAGAAAAATTAATTGGACCAATTTTTTGCATAATTTTGAAAAGCTGTGAGGAATCTGGGCTTCAGAATCGGCCAACAAAATTCTGCATTTTACACTATCCTGACTTAAATTTTGCTGCATAACACTATATTTTTCGGCCAAAATTTGTTTTCCTTCTCAACAGCTGGGTCAGATAAATGCCACTCGGAAAAAAAAATATATCACTCTTAGATTGTTTTTTTCTTCAAATTTTCAGGAAAATCAGGTTTGTGTCCGATATTGGTTTACAATCCTGATCCTGATTTGACTACCACTGGAAGTAGTCAAAATGTTTTAAATAGTACATTTCTATACTGTGCAAAACAAACAAGATTAAATACGGCTGTACAAATTACACTAAATGTGGTACACATCTCCGGACTCAAGGTCATATCCCCGACTTTCCATACTCTGTTCCATAAATAGTTTGCCACAGACATCACCTCTGCCACACAAGCTTGAGCTACTCTATTAGCTCCGCCCACTAATGGGGCCAAATTCTGCAAATACCAAGGATATTCAGTTTTCCACGCTGCACACTTATTTTCTACCATAATTAAGCAAAATTTTTATTCAAATTTGAAAAATAAATTATGCTGACAGATTTGTTATTCTGGAAGTTTTAGACCATACACAACTTTGAATCTCGAAATAAACATTAAAACAATGATATATGTTTCAAGTTTACTTAAAATATATCACTGATTCAATAAGAATGAAATACTATTTAAAATGTACAGTCGATTGATCAATGATTTTTATTTAATAATTGTTTTTAAAGAGGCTGACGAATCAATACTGTGGTACTTTAATTCCTAGTGTGGCAGTGGTGAATTGTGTTGTAAGATATGAAGCCTCTGTTTTGGAGATTGCTTGTAGTGGTCAGTTCCCTATGCCAAAGCCTACATGTTTCTGTTTGGTTTGAGAGACAGCCAGATGGAACAGTTTGCTGAAGTGTGCTCCAGATCTGGCTCGGAGAGGTGTTCTTCACGATGGTTTTTTATCAGAATAAAGTAATATCAGACCACAAGATGTCATTCAAAATTGTCAATCAGAATTATATTGCAAGCATCATTGTTGAAAAGGACGCAAAAGAAATGTGTGTAGTTTATACAATATTCAGTATGCTATGACACATACAGCCTGCAGTTAAGGGGGTATAATTAGATCATCACACTCAGAAAAGTATACCACCCTTGACTTTGTCTCGGGTGGACTCATCCTTCGTGTGATAATCTAATATACCACAAACATGCAAAAACAACAAACAACTATTATGTAACATCATTGTTAAAATTACAAGACCTTTTTTTATTTATTTATACCTTTTTAAACCTATGGCTATCATCCTTGGAAAATTGTCAAATTATTAAAAATGATATCACGTAGACAAAGGGGAGTATTTTTAAAGATAAGATCTTGTATTTTTAAGGTTATCTTCCTAAAGCATAGTTCATTTTCTGTGCACAAACAGTGCAAAAGTAATTATCTGAATATCTGATACTTAAAAATAGTTAATATTTCATAGAGTTAATTCCCTTTGCAAAAAATAATTTTAAAAAGTTTAAACAAATTTAACCTTTTGAATGTTTCTTCTGAAAAGAATAGAGGTAATAGTATGGATTAATCTTACATTTATATTTAAAGTGAATTTGACTAATAAATTCTTTAAAGGTATTTTATTTATATTACTTGTTTTGATGTGCATAATTGCATTTTTATACCAACAAATCAACACAATAAGAAAAGGTGGCCTTGGTGGCTGAGTGGTTAAGGTAGTTCATCTGCTATTGATAATGTCATCTGTCAACACTGAGATTGCAGGTTCAGTCTCACTGCAGGCAGTGTGTGCACGACTCCAATCTTAATTGACAATGTAGCTGAAAAATTGCTGAAAGTGGCATTCAGCAACATTTAAACAACAAACTCCATAAGAAACAATATAATATTTGTCCTCACTCGGATTTAAAAAAAACTCTTACTATTTTTTAATTGTTTTGAAATGCACTAGAAGTCATCCTTAACTGTAATTCTAATTACTTTGTTGGAATCGGATCAAAGAACTGCATGCTGTCTGCTAATCTTAGATTAAAGTTTAAACACTATTTAATCTCTACATTTTGTAATTTAGCCAAGTTTAGCTTCAACTGTAATTAAAATGTAAATTAGCAGAGTCACCTCCTTGTAAAATTTCAAACGATTATCAGATAGATATTGTTTTTTTCGACTGGTCCCTGTCTACCTTCGTTAACTTTTAAAAAAGACTAAGTACCATATAGTGAACATATCATGTACAGTTGTCAAAAAGAAATGTCATAATTAGATTGAGGACATTATAATTAATGTCAATGTAATTGTGATCAACGCTTTGTTACATGCAGTGATATTTAATTGTACAGATATTTAAGTGTAGGAATTTTTGTTGGTTGTCTGTAAATGTCATTACTAAATATGAAGGGATTATTTTCTATGACTGGAAGGATTAATATCTAGGGTTGTGAGTATTATCTATTTCTGTTTTTAACTTCAAATAACTATTAAAACAATTTGTTAGAACACCAATAAGAATTTCTTGTGTTGTGAGTTACTGAATAACATTTCTTTTTTATTTAGATTAAGTCAAGTTTTACTTATGATTTTCCAAAACAAAATAATAATGAGTAATAGGTCTTTATGAGCTTATTTTTTAAATTAGTGATTGATTTTAAAATGTTACAACCAAATTAGTTACAAATCTGAAATAAACATCACAGACATGTGAGAGTGATTGATTGATTGTTTGGTGTTTAACATTCAGCTAGGAATATTTCAGCTATACACGTATTAGATGTGAATAATTTAAACACATTTGAACTATTAATTATTTTTCCTCATAGACTAAATACAATCCTATTAATGTTTAAAGATTTTGTTCAGGCTACAACCCTAATGATGAATTTTTAAAGCTAAATTCTTTTATTTGCTATTATTCTGCATTTACCTTTAATCGTAGTTTTTAGCTTTTTGGACATAGGTGTTTTAATGCCCTTCAAACTTCTGTATATATTTAGACACCCAAAACTTTGGCTTTAGTTATAACTTATATATAGAACAAATAATTGTACCCCTCCTTTTTTTTTTAAATCCGACAAATCACAAATCTAACTTCAGATTAACATGGCAGTAAAATTTGGCCCAATTACTTATAAGACATTATAAGTCTGAAGTGCAGGTCAAAGGCAAGCAGTAAAGTGGGCACAAAGTGGTCAGACTTTTAGCTTTTGTACCCTTCTGACCAAAACCTGCAAGTGTAATCCATTAACACAGATTTATCCATTTATGTTTACAAAACAAGTTGTCAAAATAGATTTAACCTTGGTGGACTGTCCATTGTGTAATAGGAGGCCTCGGTGGCCAAGTGGTCATCTGCTATTGATCATGTGGTCTGTCAGCACTGAGGTTGCTGGTTCGAGTCTCAGTGTGCGCAGGGTGCACTCTACTCCAGTCTTAATTGTCAAAGATTGCCAGTTTTCCTTACCCAAGGTCAGGGTTTTCCCTGGGTACTCGGGCATCCTCCCCAATAAAAACTTATTGCCATGATATAGCTGAAAGTGGCATTAAACACCATTCAAACAAACAAATCCATTGTGTAATAAAGCAAAATCCCCTTCTGCTGTACTGTATTTATGTTCCTGTATTAGACTTGCGACAAGTCTCTTTCAGTTTTTTTATATTAGAGAGTTTCATCTTAACTATCAAAATTTCCCATTTTATCCAAACATAGACTTGCCACAAGTCTCTTTCAGTTTTTTCATATTTGAGAGTTTTATCTTAACTATCAACATTTCCTTTCTTATCCAAATGTAGACGTGCACATGTCTCTTAGAATTTTTGCTATTAGAGAGTTTCATTTTAACTTTTAAAATTTCCTATCTTATCCAAACATAGACTTGCCACAAGTCTCTTTCAGTTTTTTCATATTTGAGAGTTTCATCTTAACTATCAACATTTCCTATCTTATCCATATGTAGACTTGCCACAAGTCTCTTTGAATTTTTTATATTAAAGAGTTTCATATTTATTGTAAACATTTCCTATCTTATCCACACATAGACTTGCCTCAAGTCTCTTTCAGTCTTATGATATTAGAGAGTTTCATATGTATCATAAACATTTCCTAAACTATTTGTACACATGTAGACAGTATAGGAAATGTTTGTAGTAGATATCCTGGAAATAACTTTATGGTGGGGGGAGGGTATTGGACGGAATATTATATAAATTATATGGACATAAATACTAAAGGAAGCTTGTTAAATTCTTAAATATAAAGGTTGACCATGTTAAAAAGGGGCTTTGTGACATACCTTTTTTTTCCAAAGGGACCTGTGATAAGTCTATCCCAGTATTTACTAACACTTAGTCATTGACAATATAAAGTCCTATCAGTTAGTTTATGACTCAGCTGTTTTATCAGCTACTGGATGTCATTGTTAGATAATGTAGAGTTATCATTATGTAATGATCCTACCATTTTCACTGGTGTTTACAATACAGCTGCTTAATGGAGGTAATATCAGGCCATTTAATGTGGTTTCACTTTTCATAATATTTGCAGATCAACTCCAAACAAGAAAGAAGATATTCAACGGACTAGTTTATTTTTAAATCATAATTTTACAGAAATTAAAAAACAAAATTTGAGTCAGATGGATTAATGTATGAAGTCCTGAATATCTCAAAGCCAGTCATATCTTAGCTGTGGACACCGTAGCTCTTTAGGTCCTTTGATATTTTTTTATTTGGAGGACCATAGATGGTCCGCCAAATCAAAAATATCCAAAGGACCTAAAGAGTTACAGTTCCGCAGCTAGTCACATCTCCGATTATTTTGTTCTTAACTATAACAACATCAAAATTCTGAAGTTTTGATTGGCTGGAAGATGGATTTAAACTCTAAGTTAGCTGAGATATTTTACAGAAATCTGGCCCAGACCTCATCGTCCAAGCTTACTCCTTCAATGTAATACATGCAATATTCCATGTCTTCATTCACAAATGGTGGCCACTGTGGCCAAGTGGTTTAGGTAGTTTGTCTGCTATTGATGACATGGGCCCGGTTTCATGAAACATCTCAAATTTGAGGATTTCCTCAACTCATCCTCAACTCAAATATTGACTAATCAGATTGCTGGAAAATTCAAATTTGAGGAAAAACTCAAGGATTTGAGGAAAATCTCAATTTGAGAAGTTTTATGAAACTAAGGCCAGGTCTGTTAATACTGAGATTGCGGGTTTGAGTCTCAATGCGGGCAGGGGTGTGCTCAACTTCAATCTTAATTAAAAAGTATTGCCAGTTGTCCTACCGAAGGATGGTCGTTTTCACCAGGTACTCTTGTTTCCTCCCCAAATAAAACCCGGATGCCACGATATAACTGAAGAATTGCTGTAAGTGACTTTGAACCCCATGCAAACAAACAAATAAACAAAACGATTCTTTAAATGGTCTCTCCCCGAATATTCATTTTGTAGACAGTTTGAAAAGGATTTGGGTGTGTTATTGTGTGCTCATGAAAACAGAAGGAGGCAATATCTAAAATAGTTATTCTGTAGACAATATATGAAAGGGATATCTTGGTATGTTACCTTGGCGTCAGAACTCTGATGTAACCACAGGTGCAATACATTTACATATCTTCCCTACAAAAACTCAGAGGAATTCTTCTGTTACATTGTAAGATGTCCAATTTTTGTCAGATTTTCTACAAAAATTGAAGTTTATGTCAGTAAGGTTGTCTGATTGCTGATAATACATCTAAAACCTGTCGGATGTTTTGTACAAAATCTGCTTTTCTATCTAAAAAATTAGTTCAATTTTTTGTGTTGCCAATAGATCCAGGTCTGATTTGTTTGAATTCGTGTTTATCAGAAATAACTGATAAATAAGATTTATATTTTACAAGAAACACATTTATTTAGTTTATTTTATTTATTTATTATGTTGTTATTTATGGGAATAACTTATTCTACTGTGGCGACAAACATATGTTTTATATTTGAGGGGGAGGGGAGATTTGTCAAAAATATAATTTGTTATTCTAGTGCTTCAATATCTCCTCACTTTTTAATATTCTCTTAGTTAATGTTGAAGAAGATATTTTACATGCCTTCGTAGGGCAAGAAAAACTATTTGTTAGAACAGGAAATTATATTTCGCCATCCCTATAACCCCCCAAAAAAGTTGTGCATGCTTTTCATAAGGACAACAAAAGCAATCTTATATTTCAGAACAAGAAACATAATCCTCCCACCCCTCTCCCCTAAAAAAACTTAAAGTCCAATGATAGGTATAAGAAAAACAATCTAATCCCATCATCCTCTCTCCCCCCCCCCCCCCCCCCCAAAAAAAAAAAAAGTTGGTTCCTGTTCATGTTCAAGAATATAACGACGGAGATGAATGTCGGTGTGGCTATGGTAGTGTGATCTACTGGAAACTGTTTTCTATTAGTTCTGATTTTTATCTCAAATTGGAAAATTGTCTATGCACACTTAAAATGAAAGTTTGTCAGCTAGCTACTTATGATCATCGATCAAACGACAACCAATCATCAGCTAGCTACTTATGATCGATCAAACGACAACCAATCATCATTTTGATTTAACCACACCAACAATTCCAGCCAAATTGTTCCATTATTTTGAGTCAATGGAAACAAATTTCATAATTTGAATGAAAAAATTCAGGTTTGAAATTGTTGTTATCTAGTAATTGTGAATGGGACAGGTGAGAAAAGGAACAGTTAAACTGGGGGTAGGGTGCAGGGACAAAAGAAATGGGTGGGAGTGCCTGCTAAGTATTAGTTGTTGAATAAATAGAATATTAGAAATGTGTTGATTTGTCTTCTATGGAGGGTTATTAGACCTTGGACAATGTAAGCATAATGGAAATAATTACGTATCTTGTTATTTCTTAAAAAACGTTCTTGTTTAGAAAAAAAACTCAGTGGAAGCATTTTCAAGGAAATATACCACTTAGACTAAAATACAATATTAACTATATGTGATCGTTTTATAGATATGCATGGATCATAAAACATGTTTGTATGATCATATCAACTGTAAATGTTCAAATTGAAAATACATACTTAAAAACAATATTATTTTATTGTAAGAACTAAGTATATCGTAAATATTCCATATTTTATGGACTATTAATATGATATAATCTGTAGCTCTAATCTAACTACTTAGAATCAAAGAAAAACAAAGATTTGCTTTTGTTATCTTCTTTCTGACCTAAAGACTTGAGAATTTCATTTTTAGACAAAGATGCAGAGAAAAGTAACATATTAATCTAATTATGAATCTTAGGGATATTAGTACATTTTCTGACTGTTTTGCTGGGATAAAAGCGTTATTATCAGTTAATTAAGCAGTAATTACTCCCCCTTTATAATATAATTTAAAAAGTTGTTTTCTTTTTTTATAGTCTTATTTTAACTGCTTAGATAAAACATATGCATATTTTTTTCCCATTGAAAACAGACAAGATGTTACAAATTTATTACCCCCCTTTATTTATCATGATCTAGATCAAACATTTAAAAGACCCAGACAGGTGGACTGTTAAGATCTTTCAACCCTTGGGGGTCTTCATCATGTATTGTAATCAAATAAAATATGATTTCATACCTCAGGCTACAAAAAAGTGTGAAACATTTTAGGTTAAAGGTCATAAAAATAGTTTGACATATTTGTAACCTTTTGGGTTTGTTTTGGCAGGATGTGCTGGAGCAAAAAATCGAAGAACTCAGTCGACACCTGGCAGAGGAGAAACAAGTATCTAGAAGAGAGAAGATCCATGTTGCTAGGTTACACAGGGAGTTGGCAAGATACAAGGGAGACAAGGAAGTAAAAGAGGTTGGTCTCAAGGGAGATAACTTGTCAATATGTATATGCTTTATGTAAAAGCAAAAATGACTAACAATATTTTGGATAATTATGTGTGAGAACATTTAAAAGGTCAGGAAAAAATTATAGTGTACTTTTTGTTGTAAACTGCTGATTTTGGCATTAAACTGCCTTTATTAAACTATTTTCTTAGTACTTATAAGAAGAGAATCTGCCTTTTCAGTAATAAATTTAATTCAAACATTTTATATTTGAAGATTTACAAATTTCATATTGCATTTCTTTTGCCTGCAGCATTATGACACAAGGTGGAATACATGTTTTACCTATGCTAGCTTTTAAAGAAAGGTTTAATTATTAATAGCTCTATTGAGCTTGAACCTGGTTCCATTTAATATCTTTAAATGGTTTAAGGTGGTGCATTTCTGTTGTAGTTGAACAGATGCATGAAATGGCTAGTTTTAAATGAATAAATGTCAGGTAACGATTGCTTGATGTATAAAATTTAAATAGGAAATGTAAATATCAGGTATAAAAATCAGTTTGGATGACTATAAAAAGCACATTTATTAAATTTTATGTCTGATTTTATGATATCTTTATGATTGTCCAATTGTATGCATGGCCTCTAAACATCAACTCAATTTTCTGACTTAACCTGGATTGATTTTTAATAATTTGATGAACCTCTTCAAAAATTTGTAAAAAGATTTTCATTTATTGTTCCCTTATTTATTTCCGTCCTTGCGGGACACCCATAATTCCATTTCAACAGATGTTCTTATTTCTGTATAAATCTCGTTTTACGTTTGAGATTCCCTATCATCAGAGATGCTGTGTTCCATAATATGGAGATGCTTTTTCCTTTGTTACAATTGACTTAATTAAGTTGAGCGTGGGTAACAGATGAAATCATGCCAGTCTCACGTAAGGTGTAAAATCTCATTTCTTTCATGTTCGCATTAAATTTCTACAATCATAGACATGTCTTTATTTATTAAACTTCAGCAAAATTTATCTCTTTCTAACATCAGGATTTTTAATGTTTAATTTTTATTACCAGAAATTAGAAGCCATCTCTTAGTCCATTGAATTTAGTTATAGAAAAGGAAATAAGTGGACATTGGTCATAAATTGTGTAGTGGACAGTTATGTTTGGGATATTAATTACTCCAGGGGACTCTGTAATTAGTGTTGGAGTGTCTGACCTAGTGTGGGACTGCATGTTCATTTCATTGTCTGGATAAAATGTTTCTTTCATGTCAAGGAATATTTTACTATAAATAGAATTGTTTTAGAAATTAACTGAAGTTATGCAAACCAAGGTGAGATATTTTATTTGATGTTGTAATTATTTTATCATTTAGTAGAACAAAATCAGGTAAATGACCTTTATAATGGATACTTTCTTAAATAAAAAGTAACAGGCATGTTCATGACAAAATTGAAAAATTGGAAATATACAATTGAAAAAGGTTATGATTGAAATAAATAAAAAAAATAATAACAGAAATCAACAAAGGAATGGAAAAGAGAACTTGATGATAAGTTTTTAATTGTTATGATAATTAAAATTTACTATAAATAGATATTTTGTGCCATCGATACTATTAATAACACTTCAATTTATTTTCTGTTGAGAAAGTTATGAATTTTAAAGCCTAATAATTAAGATATTATTTTAGTACTGCATAAATGACCCACAGTCTCTTGGGTGTTTTTAAATAGCCATTAACCTTTTTTGATAGGAAACATTTAAATTTATTCTTTTTTTTTCTAAATAAAAAAAGACCATTGAATGATCGGTAAATTTCTGTTTCTGCCAATGATGAATCAGACATTAATACTATAATTAAGTAATGACATGTTCTACGTACTCTCTGGAATTGGATGATATTGTCCTGTCTGTTTCCGAGTGTTTAATATAATATTCCTCACCAGAAATGACAATAATCATGTGTATATACAGGTTATTAAAAGGGCTTTTTGCCTACTACAGACTTTGAAGTTAAATCTCCATTATTTTCCAACCAAAATTCTAGTGTTGTAAAGATGTCAACAAATTTTCTTATTTTCTAAAATGAGGCTAAATGCATTTTTTACTACAGACATCAATCTTGTGATGTCGAGCAATAATGTGCCAGTGAATTGGGGGCATTATCAGATTATAATGCTGCCTCAAAAAAATTGCTTTGTTATTTGTCCAGAAAATTGTAATGGAACTTGAAAAAAATAGTGCCAATGTCAGTGCAGAAACCAGAAGTCTTTATTGATGCGCAAAATATGAAACTGGAGTCTTAATTGATGTGCACATTACAGTTATATGAAAGCAGTGTAACTTTAATATAGATATCACAGTCATTTAAGACATTTTGGTTTTTATAATGGTACTTGAATTTCAAATTTAGTTTTATATTTATATGAATAATAAAATTTAAGACGAGGTCTCTGTACATTCATAGTGGTTTGATTGAGAATGGGCATACATAATAAAACAAAATTGTAATGTATGAGTGTGACCTCATGTGAATATCTGTTTTCCTCATCATCTATCGCTCTGGACATTAATTACTTTTGACACCTATATCCTGTATGTCTGAACCGTGTAAATGATTTTTAGAATAGATTTAGTCTCGCAAATGTAAACATGTTTTATAATACTTAGAACCCAGAATGAATATTTCAATGGCGACGAGGATGGGATCCTTTAATATTTGGAATCTTTAATTGATACTAGTGTGCTTGGATTAAATTCCGAAAGTCAGTCTATTCTCCGCATTATAATATAATTCGAAATGGCAGCAAAATTAAATTTGCCGTCACCTCCTCCTTTCAAGGTGTTAGGAGAGAACACTAACATTGCGAGATCCTGGGAACTGTACATTAAAAGATTTGAATATTATCTAACGGCAACAGGAGTTACTAAGGATGACCAGAAACGTGCAATGCTAATACATTTAGCGGGTGAAGAGGTGCAAGACATTTTCGAAAATTTAAATGATGTAGGGGTATCGTACAAAGACGCAAAAGACGCGTTAACAGCGTATTTCACGCCAATCAAAAACAGTGCGTACGAGAGACATCTATTTCGAAAAATGAAGCAAGAAGAACACGAGACAGTGGACAATTTTATCATACGCCTTAAGAAATTATCCGTGTCTTGCGAGTTTCCTGAGAACACCGTTAACGAGATGATAAGAGACCAAGTAATTGAAAAGTGTAAGTCAAAGGAATTACGCAAAAGGTTATTGCGGGAAAAAGACTTGACACTTCAGAAAGTTCAAGAAATTGCTAGAGCATCGGAACTTTCAGAGATGCACGGATCGAAAATGGAACAGAAAGCAGAACAAGAAGAAACTGTAAATAGAGTTCAAAGCAAACAGAAACAATTTAATCCGCGTCTCAAACCGAAATTCGCTCCGAGGTCAGGACCGGGAGTAAAAACATGTTCTCGTTGTGGAAATAGAGGACACTCAGGACAGGAATGCAGGAAATCTAGAAATATAACTTGCCGCGTGTGCAATAAAGTTGGACATTTTGCGAAAATGTGCAGAACAAAACCCGTTCAAAATCACGTAGTCAGATCCATGGATTATCACGCAGAGGATGATGTAAGCGAAAATGAACATGTATTCCAGGTAAATACTAATAACTTATCGTCTCCTCATATAAACGTAGAAATTGAAGGCAAACCAGTTAAAATTTTGATTGATTCTGGTGCTACCGTAAATTGTATTGATAAACAAACATTCAATGATGTTAAATCACCGAAAGTAGTTCTTAGGACATCAAATACTCAGATTTATTCGTATGCATCTACAAAGCCACTCAAATTGTTAGGCTCCGCCTTTCTTAAATTGACAATCAGTGGATCCACCCACTTAATTGAGTTCCATGTTATTGACGGTAAATGCAAGCCACTCATTGGACAACCATGCGCCACAAAATTAGGTATTTTGAGAATTAAGGTGAATGAACTTTCAGTCGACAATTGTGATGCTATTTTAACAGAATTTTCTGATCGTTTTGTGGGTCTTGGAAAGCTTAAAGACTTTCAACTGAAGTTGCATATAAATAAAGATGTCAAACCGATTGCACAACCAGCAAGGAAAATGCCATTTAAAATTAGAAAACAAGTACAGGCAAAATTAAATGAACTCATGGCAGAAGATGTAATTGAACGAGTAGAAGGTCCTACCCCATGGGTATCTCCCCTTGTTGTTATACCAAAACAAAATAACGACATTCGAATTTGTGTAGACATGCGTAGGGCAAATACCGCAGTAGAGCGTGAACGCTTCCCATTGCCAAATATAGAAGAAATTTTAGAAGAAATGAATGGCGCCAAAGTATTTAGCAAGGTCGATTTGAAACAAGGTTTTCATCAGATTGAACTGGACCCAGAATCGCGAGAAATTACAACTTTTGTTACTAATAATGGTATTTATAGATACAAAAGGCTCATGTTTGGTATCTCATGCGCCCCAGAGATTTACCAAAGAATAATTCAGCAGGTTGTTCATGATATCCCAGGCTGTCGAAACATCTCAGATGATATAATCGTATTTGGGAAAAATCAGAAAACTCACGACAAAGCTCTTCGTGCATTACTTACACGTTTACGAGAGAAAAACCTTACGCTTAACAAAGAAAAGTGTAAATTCAACAAGACAACATTATCATTTATGGGTCATACACTGACCGCAGATGGTCTTAAACCACAAGATTCAAAGATCAAAGCCGTTCTAAAGACTGGAGAACCGAAAAACGCAAAAGAAGTTAAATCTTTTTTAGGACTCGTCTCGTACTGTTCAAAATTTATTCCTAACTTCGCAACAGTATCAGAACCTCTTAGAAATCTTACTAGAAAGAATCAGGAATTTTGTTGGGAACAATCACATCAAATTTCGTTCGATTCTTTAAAACGTATATTGACTAGCGCACAAGTAATGGCATACTATAACCCAGAATCAGAAACACGTCTCATAGTTGATGCTAGTCCATTCGGACTAGGGGCGATATTTGAACAGAAGCAACCAGATGGAGAATTTCGACCCGTTGCGTATGCAAGTAGAACTCTGAACGCTACCGAACGTAGATATTCACAAATTGAACGTGAATCATTGGCAATTTACTGGAGTATAATACGATTTCATGTCTATTTGTATGGGACTGATTTCACTGTCATTACTGATCACAAACCGTTGGAAACTATATTTACGGCAAAGCATGACCCCCCAGCTAGAATACAACGTTGGCTACTCAAATTGTTATCTTACAAATTTAAAGTGATTTACAGGCCAGGAAAACTGAATGCCGCTGATGTATTATCTCGTTCCCCGCTGAGTTCAATAGAAACTGGTAAAGATGCAAGTGAAAAAGTAGAACATTTCATCAACTATTTAACAGAACATAATGTACCAAAAGCAATGACCTTGTCCGAAATCAAGTCCGAGTCTGCTAAAGATAAAACAATTAGAGAGATTATCACAGCTATAGAAAGTGATAAATGGCCTAATAATGAAGACTTGAAACTCTATAGAAAAGTGAGGAATGAATTATCAGAAAAAGACGACATGCTACTGAGAGGAACAAAATTAATTATTCCGAAATCATTACAGGGACGCGTACTGTCAATCGCACACGAATCGCACTTAGGAATAGTAAAAACAAAACAACTGTTAAGAGAAAAAGTATGGTGGGCAGGAATTGACCGAGACGTAGAAAATCTTATTGCGACTTGTCATGCTTGTCAAATGGTCCAGAATCCGTCACGACCACCACCTTTACAACCGTCTCAACTACCGCAACAAAAATGGGAAAGATTAGGCATGGACTTATTAGGACCGTACCCAGGAGGTGAATACTTATTCGTGGTGATTGACTATTACTCTAGATACCCAGAGGTTGAAATCATAAAATCAACAACATCCTCCGTTATCATACAAAAGTTAATGAAAATATTCGCCACACATGGACTCCCTGTTGAAGTTACTACGGACAACGGACCACAGTTTGTATCGGAAGAATTCAAACTATTCTTACAGGATAACGGAATAAGACATAAACGAGCAACACCGTACTGGCCGCAGGCAAATGGACTTACCGAAAATTTCAATAAAACATTATCTAAATTCATGAAAACATCAAAGATCACGCGCACAAATTGGAGAAATGAACTTTACAAATTTTTGTTGGCTTATCGTACAACTCCACACTGTACTACTGGCATCGCACCCGGAGAATGTTTGTACGGACGGAAAATGCGAAATAAATTGCCGCATTATGAGCCAAGGCTAAAGGACAAGAAACTGCGCGACCGGGACAGGAAACAAAAGTTAAGAATAAAGAAAAACGCCGATAAACGGGCAGGAACATTTGTCAACTATCGTACAGGTCAAAAAGTTTTAATAATGAATCGAGACCAGCATAAGACTAGTCCAAAATGGGACGAGGGATTTGTTGTGCGTGACCAAAGAGGGACACAAGTTAGGTTAACGAGAGATGGACAAACGTACTACCGGAACACAACACATGTCAAGCCACATCTGTTTAGGAGTGAGGAATAAGAACTCTTTGTTAGGACTAAGTTTGAATGGATCGAGTGAATGTGAATAATATTTTTTGAAATTTGATGACATTAATTCTTGAGATCATTTTTCTAATGAACAGTAAATATTTAGTAGAGCTTTAAAAATCATATGTAATAAATCCGTTAGTTAAAGTTAATTACTTTAAAGAAAGGAAGGGATGTAATGTATGAGTGTGACCTCATGTGAATATCTGTTTTCCTCATCATCTATCGCTCTGGACATTAATTACTTTTGACACCTATATCCTGTATGTCTGAACCGTGTAAATGATTTTTAGAATAGATTTAGTCTCGCAAATGTAAACATGTTTTATAATACTTAGAACCCAGAATGAATATTTCAAAAATTACTGTCTGTTTCACTTGACCTCCGACCTCTCATAGTGGATTTTTTGTGACTGAGAGACCTATTACTCAGATAATTCATTGTAGTGTTGGAGGTGGTTTTTTTCTTCCTTGGAAGGTAAATATGAAACTAATAATTCCCTAGAAATTTCTAACTGTTTGGCATTGTTGGAAATCATATACTCCCATCCTACCCATCGTACATAAGATAAAATAATATTTTTTGATGGTTGACAGTCCTGGGAGGTTTAACTTCTTTTCATTATACTCCAAGGAATAATTTTAAAATGATGGATTACAGCTACGTTGTTGTTATTCTTTTTTTCTCTGTATCTTCTTTCACATAAAAAACAGCTGTTTTTCTTCTATACTGTATTGTCTTAACATGTTAGAGCCCTTTGGGATGCTTGGAGATCATAGGCTTAGAGAACATAGATCGTATCGTGAACTGTTGTAACATTTAAGGAACTACTGATGATACAAAATATTACATATCTCTGTAAATATCTTGAATTGGATTGGATTAAACAATGACATGTTATGTTTTCCCATTCATACCACTATTCGTTATTTCCATCGCTAGCCTAAAAATCCCTTGCGAGTCTCACATGTTTCCAATTATGGTTACTTTCCTTGCTTCAATGGAAAGTAACAAAACATGGCGACAAACAACAGGTTTCTTATTCCAGATGAAGAACTGGATCATCTACAGACTAAGAAAGAATAAACAAAACATAAAGAGAACCCTTTCCTTTTAGAACCATAAATATATGTTGTCTGTACCAATTATCCCCCTTGTTGAGTGTGACACGATGGTTTGTCTCCCCTGCAAAACTTAATTCAAACTCATATATTGTGCACCTAAAATAGTTAAAGACTGCTTAGAACAGAATATTTAAAAAGACAAGATTTAGTATCTGTTCCTTTTTTATATTTCCTTCAGTATAGTCACTTATTTGTTTTATTTCGAGAGGTGAAGCTAGTTTTGGAAACATGCTTACCAAAAAATTCTTCTTGTAGAGAATCCAGTACAAGATTAAAAATTACTGGTAGTATTAAAAGACATTCCTTATTTATGTTGTTTTATAGGTTTTAATAAAAAAAAGAATTAATTAGTTGGGGAAGTTCAGAAACTTATGTAACAATTTATAGAGGATTGATTTTCAACTTATGTTATTTAAGTTTAGCACAAAAGAGTTTGTATGAAATTTTTCACAGAAGAAAAAAGTCTCAGAAGAAAAAGTGCCAAGTTAAACACACAATGTTGCTCATTATCAAATAAAAGTGAAAAAAAGATTTGATAATTGGCCTGAAAATTTCTGTGTAAATAGAAGGCAGATTTTAAAGCTGCCAGTATTTCAGAGGTTTTCATTTTTTTGGAGTCTAGTTAAGTAAAAAGCTAGTTTTGAAATTTTTTGCGGCAAACCAAAAAATTAAGGAATAGTTATTCTTGTTTTAAGGGAAATTGGAAACTGACTATTTTATAATTTTAATCCAAGTACCTGTACAATTTACATAAAGATTCCAAGACAAGATCACCCTGACTCTGATGTTTATGTAAGTGCCCTTAGAAACAAATCTGACATATTTAATTATAAATAAAGGATATGTATCATCAAAGAAGCTGATAAAGAATAAAATCCCTCACAGACAGACATTGTTCATGCAAGTTCACAAAGCCATTTGTATCATAAAACAGTTATCTATTTCCTCTCTACACTCATCTCAAAGAGATTTATATTATTATTCAGTGAGATTATCTGTGGATCTATCTGTGTTTGGTATGCTGAGAATGTACATTCCAGAAAGCTGAGACCTTGGAATGGTCAGTTAATTGGCCAGATTGATGGATTGTGCCAAATTCTGTTTTCCTGCTAAATATGCATTGATCAAAATGATAGAAATTATATATCTGTGTATTTTGTCAAAATATGATAGAAAGTAAAGACATTTTTTGTATTGTCTTATTAAATTTTAGTATCACGCTTATAAACAGCTACCTTCAAGTTTCTGTGTGGGCAACAACTTGTGCTTGAATGCAATCTTAATTGACAAGGATTACCAGAGTTTCAAAGGGTACTTTGGCTTCCTTATCCAATAAAAGTGGATGCCAGGGTATACCATAGCTTAAAACATTACAAAGTGTCGTTAAACACCAACATACTAACTATAAATAGCTACAATGTTTTAGGTTACTAATACAAATGTATTAATTTGATGTACTCATTTATTTATCCCTCCCCCAAAATATTATAAAGGGGTAAACAATTTTTTTTAGCAATTTTACTTTTTGACAATGTTTTTTGTGCAAAAATTTGTCTTTTTAGACTTTTTTAAGGAAAGAAAAATAACTTATCACGACATCTCACATTGCAGGATGGGACACAGCAATCAAACTGTATTTTACGCATGGCATAAAAGAAATTCCCTTTTGACAACTGCAAACAATTGGCCAAGTTTCATTGAAAGTCTTTTATAATAGAGAGGTATGTGGAGGGATGTTTTCTTTGAATTGTCAAAGTCATGATACTATATTATTAAAACAGTGCTGTGGGATAGGCTCACAAGTGGAATTTATGGACTTTATGGTGATTCTTTTATCACAGTTGGAGACAGGCCTAATTATTGTTGAGGGTGTTGATAGTTTACCTAATGTTTGACAGCAATGATGTTACTCTGTCAGCCAACAAAATAAATAAACAAAGGGACTACTAGATACTAGTATTAATAGGGGGGGGGGGGGGGAACTAAGGATACTTTTAGGTACAGGTCTGTGGACGGAGATTTGAAAACCCACCCTATTCATATATTTCTGACGTTATAAAATGGGACCTAATCATATATTGAATTATTAAATCAGACCTATTCATATATTTTATTACAGCACATCCCCATTGGCAAAATAGTCCATTCACTACCAAAATGATCAAGTGATGTTAATGGAACACTTTGTTTGTAAAATCACTGTGCTTTACATAGGCTTAGCATGCTTAGATGAGATTTGAGGCATGGATATATTTAGATAATTTATAACTACCCAATGATATATTTTTCAATGAAAAAAGCTACCTATTCATATATTTTGGAGAGGTAAAAAAGTGACCCATTTGGGCCTCATATCCGTACTACCCAATATATACCGTTACCCCTCCCCCCCGCTGTGAGTATTAAAGTTCTGTTTCTACAAATGATGAACATGATATTATACAAGTCAGAACCAGTGGAATAAGTATCCAAATAAAAGTATAAAAATATGCCTCTGTAAAGTGATTGTTCCACTATTGAAGTCTAACCTTTCCAATATATCAATGTTGAGGTAAAAAAAAAATTAAAGTTATAGATTTAAGATTTCAAATGGGTGTATTTGTTTGTTTTTATGAAGTTATATGGTGAAAGTAGAAAAGTCAATAGTTTTTTTAGAAAATAAATTGATTTTTTTCTTTATTCTTTTGCATATTTGGGCGTTAGAATTCGTTTATATAAAAAAAAATTATCAATCCTTTTTAAGGTTTGGCCACCCACAAAAGTTTATTTATTTAAAAAAAATAAGGAGTTCGTAAAAGATATTTTACTGTCTGTGGTAAAGGCATTATATGATTTGTTTGCATTCACTGATTTACTCTTAAAGAAATCAGTGTGGGAGAAGTGACAATTTATCAGAAAATGTCAATGTAACATGACTACTTAAGATATTTAAAAGGTATATACATTTATTTAAACAGTATATACATTTATATGAAGCTCATTCATGTGTGACATTATTGCTCGAAAATTTAATTGAAACATTAAAAGCGATTCTCATGTTTACAATAGAGATATTTCTGTTTATGGTATTGTAAAGATTTAATGTAAGTTAAATTTCTATTCACAATAATTGTCTAGTGAGATACAAGTGTTCTTGATGGTACGGGTCAATTTTAGTGGCCAAAATTTCGTTCGAGTGTCCACGACTTTAGTCGAGTCGATTCTAATACACAAATTTTATTGAAATGGTCAAAGTGTGGGCAAAATAAAAGTTAGCATTACAAGAAATTTTGCTTTAAATAGAGGAAATAGTGTATTTCTACAACAAAAGACTTTTGAAAGTAGAGAAATTGATTAGTTTATTTGGAGAATGTATATTTCTGCTAGGTGTGTGATTTTCACAGATTAGTGTCACAAATTTGATGACAAACTCAGATGTCTTAAATCATTAAACTATTGGAAATGCATACAGGATCTAGAACTCTTTGTGAAAGGTGAGATATGTCATTAATTTAGGTGATTTGTGCCAGTCAGGTGAGAAAATGACAGGTGAAGGAACTGAATCAATGTATGTATCAGACATTACAAAATGTGACTTTTTGTCCTCATCTTGTAATTAAGATGCAGATTTTTGCAGGATTTCTAATATTATTTTGATACAACTGACTTTCATACAAATTATTTGATAACTACACTATGGTATCAGAAATTGGTTTTATATTGGAGTCGAGAGACTTAATATTTTTATGAATTGAACCCCACTTTTATAACAAAAGAATCAAAATATAAAGAATTTTATGACTAAGGCAGTTTTGTATGCGTAGACAGTCTTGAAATATACAAACAATTGGTTGAAATGATTTGTATTTTGAAGACTTATTTGTGTTTATCGTTTATATAGCACCATTATATAGTGTAATTTGCATACAACCCTGTATGTAGTAAACATTTCCTTATGTTTTTCCTAACTAACTGTTAGAGTAGACAAAAACCTTTACCGTAGATCTTTGATAACATTGTATTGTAACCTCTTCTTATTTTGATGCATATTTTTTAAGAATAGTAAAGAAAAAAGATTTTTAAGATTAGAAGAGTATGAAGTTTTAAATCAGTTTTAATGGAAAATGAAGCTGTTTTAATTAATTGTATAAATATATTTGAAAAATGTTATGACCGATGTATTACCTCTACAATAGAAGGGGGGATGGCTTCATAACGTTTCTTTTTCCAACTAGGGAGGATTTGAAGAGGCAAAATGTTAAAAACTGCAATAAATGCAATAGACAGTTCAGGACAGTTTGTAGACACATTTATAAACAAATGTTGTAAGGGAAAGCCTAATAAATCGCATTATTCAACTTCCAAGATTCAATTATCAGAGGACAATACATGCAGATTCTTGACGCATTGGTTTCTGTCACTCCCCCTCGTATCCTGAATACCACTGATCAGCCTGCACCCAGACTACCTGTCGGAATAAATCATTGGTATTAGTAGTCACATGACATTAATATTTGATAATAATACATCACTTGTACAAACATCTGTATGGTGGCTAATTCCATTCAACATCGATTGATGAATTTTCCTCATGATTTGGGTGCTATTAATTCTATATATAGAACTCGTTAATTCTGTTTATTATTTTGAGGTATCTTGCATTGGTACTGCTATCTATTAGTATTCAATAAATTTCTTTGATGCCAGTTTTCTTGGTTTGCAAACAAGTTGGTATAATGGAGAATACTTGAATATTCTTTGTTTTGTCATTTGTTCTAATCGAGCAATCGGAAAATTAATATCCTGACAATAATAATGATGTTTGATTTTGTTTCTCATTATCTTTATTTATGTTTTCATAGGGCAGTAGGATGGGATAGGGTTGCTTTTATGAAATTTTTTTGTCTAACAGAGGTCCAGAGTAAGGATTGCTGGTAGATCATTTTTTTTCAGAACTAATATTTTTAATATCTTAGCATCAACATGCTTAGCCATGTGGCCATGCCATCATCATAACTATTAACCTTTTGTCAGTTGCAATGGCCTAGCTGGTACCCATTAGTGTGTAGTTATTTATAAACCTAACAGTAACAGCAGTGTTGGATCCAGTATTCAGTCGGTGGCCCCCTTAATTGGACAATTGTAAAAATTGATGTTGTTTTTTCTTTGCTTAATGTGAGTGCAGGCCCTTCCTGGTTACACAACAATGGAGTAGATTCCTTTTTTCTTGGAAATGTCTGATCATCCTCGACAAATTTAAATTTCAAAGAAAAATTTTAAAAGTCATGATTAAATAGAATGAAATAAAGCAGAAACATTTACCAAGGTGTGGTTAAAAAATATAAATTACTATAGGAAGACAAACTTGTGGTCAGAAAACCATTAAAAGAAACCCCACAAAATATCAAAATAAAACTGGTTATATGTTTATTACTGTAAACAATCACAAAACACCAAGAATGAGCAATATCAACCCAATAAAAACTAGAAGTTAACATGTGTTTAATCCTTACTGTCAGTTATGGACCTTAAATTTGGATCTTCAATCCTGCTTCCCTATTATCTGGTAGACATTCTTAGTTTACGACATTTTTATAAAGAGTATCAATATTTAAATAGCTGCAGTTTACAGACTTTATATAGTGATGTCTTTAATGGTCGAACAGCAGGAATACATCATAAAAGGACCATAAAATAGACTACAACAAGTATAAAAACGTTTTATTGGTGCTTTAAGATGAATGATGATCACTTACATTGAGCAGCTTTGTTACATTTCATGCTATTTAAATGTGTTACAATGGAGGAGTGGAAAGGGTTGATTTTCTGCATATATGTAAAATGGAGTGAAAATTGGGAGATTTGTTAGTCCTACAAGGTATAGTGGTGGAAAAGGGGGGTTTGTTATGTCTCTATAAGGTCCTACAAGGTAGGGGTGGAAATTGGGAGATTTGTTATGTGTCTATAATGTCCTACAAGGTAGGGGTGGAAATTGGGAGATTTGTTATGTGTCTTTAATATCCTGCAAGGTAGGGTGGAAATTGGGAGATTTGTTATGTCTCTAAAAGGTCCTACGATGTAGGGGAGAAATTGTGAGATTTGTTATGTCTCTATAAGGTCCTACAAGGTAGGGGTGGAAATTGGGAGATTTGTTATGTGTCTTTAATGTCCTGCAAGGTAGGGTGGAAATTGGGAGATTTGTTATGTCTCTAAAAGGTCCTACAAGGTAGGGGTGGAAATTGGAAGATTTGTTATGTGTCTATAATGTCCTACAAGGTAGGTTGGAAATTGGGAGATTTGTTATGTGTCTTTAATGTCCTACAAGGTAGGGTGGAAATTGGAAGATTTGTTATGTGTCTTTAATGTCCTACAAGGTAGGGGTGGAAATTGGGAGATTTGTTATGTCTTTAAAAGGTCCTACGATGTAGGGGTGGAAATTGGGAGATTTGTTATGTCTCTATAAGGTCCTACAAGGTAGGGGTGGAAATTGGGAGATTTGTTATGTCTCTTTAAGGTCCTACGATTTAGGGGTGGAAATTGGGAGATTTTTGTTATGTCTCTTTAAAGTCCTACAAGGTAGGAGTGGAAATTAGTGATTTTGTTACATGTTTAATATGGGTTAAAATGGAGGGGTGGAAATTTGGGGGGGGGGGGGATTTGTATATTTGGGTTTTCTGTGCTGCCAATATTTTAATGAAGTTTTTTCCTTTTTTGGGACCTTATCAATTCTATAATTTTATACTTGTAATGAATTAATCAATATTTTATCCCTGTCTTGTCTTCATTAGAGATAGGAGAAAACTTAGTTATAATGACCATATCTTATTGGAATATAATTATAACTGGGTCAAAAATAACGAATTAATAATTAATTTCTAATTAACGAATAGCTTTGTAAAGTAATAAATAAAATAGAGTACATTTGGTTGTAGTTACTATTTATCAATTTATTGGTTTTTTATATTAGTTTTGCACTTTAGAAAAAAGTAATTGCAATAACAGCCTATTGAACAACTAGGAGTAATAGTTTGATAAGATATGCAAGTTATTAATGGAAAGCAAACATTTTTATGACTTAGAGTAGTATTTTTATAGGATATGCAAGTTATTGTTAGAAAAGCAAACACTTTCTAGAGAATGATTCTTGGTAATAAAATCAATTTGTCAGTGTGATTTGATACATTGATTTTGTGGAGTATTAAAAGAACAGTGAGATAGTAAAAATTTGTTGAAGGATTGGAGAAACTTTCTTGTTTATTGCAGTGAAACTATTAAAAAAAATTATATTTAAAAAGGTGTTTTCTTTTTGAAGTGAATAGATCAGAACAAAATTTAAAAAATAAAAAAAAATGGAAATTATCACATAGTTTGAGGATTAACATTTTAAGTTTAAAGGTTTATTTGTTTAATGTATCTGCAAATCCCTTTGACTTCCACATGGATGGTTAATTTGAGGACTGCTGAATCAGCAAATATTGGACTTTAAAAGTTAAAAGTAAAATGTGTATTGATATTGACTATGATTGACAGTTAGAAATGTAAACAAACAGGTGATCTAAATAAAGGCCATCAGGGGAACAGGTGATGGTTAGCCATGCTGAAAAAAGTCTTCAGTAAGGTGAGAAGCATTGTATTGTGTCCAGGATAAGTTGGTACAAAAGGATCTATTTCTGTTGATTTTCTCATTGTTGCCATATGCCATGATTGAAACAGGTAATGATACATTATCCTAACATTTTGTTTTTATTTGTTGTAATAGACGTGTTTATTTTATAGTATTCGTCAATGCATCTGCATTAAATAAAAAATAGTTTGGCAATGAATGAAGTGTTTTAAGAGGGTTTTACTCTATATATATAGAGTTTAGTAAATTTGTTTAAATTATGTAAATGGCGTAATTGTATGAAATGTGGGTTTTTTTAATGGACTAAAAAAATTTCAGACTTCTATAAAGTTTTACATTGAGATTTTATTGATGTGTCACAATACTTATTACATAAGAATTCTCTGATATGTAAAGTACATGTGATGTGGCCATCATTAAATTGTGGCATTATGGTTGTATGCCACGTACCAGTACAATTGTTCAGTTTAATTTCAGTGGTACATTACAGTTTTGATGGACTTTTTTTACGTGTCCACAGTGGAAGCTAGAGCCACATGTTGGAAAAACTCTAAACTTCTGGCTTGTCTGCCCTGCTGGCTTTATCTTTGCTTGTCAGTGAATTCAAGTTGTCTGCCCTGCCAGCTTTATGTTGGCTTGTGAGCCCTGCCAGTTTTATCTTGGCTTGTCTGCCCTGCCGGCTTTATCTTGACTTGTCAGTGAGTTCAAGTTGTCTGTCCTGCCAGCTTTATCTTGGACATTCAAGTCTAATTCATAGAAAATAATCAGATATCTATATATGTTAAATATTTGTACAAAATAAGAGGTCAAGTTACAGTATACATTTGTGGACTGTCTTCACGTGTGGACAGGTAACATCTGTTTGCTGTGGATAAGTGGAAAAAAAATCCACCTGACATGTATTGTTTATATATAGCAAAAAACCAATGAAGGAGACAAAATGGAATTAGGAAATGATTGAGTAGCTGTTACTGCATGGTTTCTGAGATTTCAGTTCACAGCCTACTGTGCTGACACTGTTATGGAGCCTCCAGAAATCTGGACTTTGTACCACTGAAAATCTGTCAGTTTTGGGAAAAAAATTTTTATTTGTTTATCTTTTGTTGCTGTTAACTTTTTTCCCACATGATGTCAAACTTACCACTCCATACCAAGTTTTCATGAAATCATTGATGCATATTGATTTAGCACACTTGCCACTCATGTCAGTACATGCGTAACAATCGGATTTGTCGCATGATCAGGCAGTCATGCTGTTGATTTCAGCTGGTTTATTTATACAAGCAGTGGTTAAGTGCAAACCATTGTTTACAATAGGAGGTAGAATTTATGACCCAAGTGTTGGTTTATATTTAGAATGCTTTGATTGGTTGTTTGGAATAATGTGAAAATGATTATGATTGATTTTATATCACACATTTCTTTGTAATTGATCCAAGGACATCTGTAAGGAATGGTTCTTTGGAGGCAAGAATATTGCAAAATGATTATTTTGAACTCAAGGCTATTTGTTTATAGAATTTGAGGTTTACAAAGATGGATCGTGTAGAACCTATTTTCTTTTAATATTTGAAGTCAGTGAGATTTTTCTTTCATGAAGTAAAATACGTATCCCTGAAATTATTTGTGATTTGGTCTTAATTGTTTTTTTTAAAGATTTGATAAATTTAAACTTGAAAATATTTGTCAAATTTTTTATTAAGTTTTCAATACAAAATATGTATGTTTTGTTCCGACTGAGGTCACAGTTAAGGCCATATCAAAATTATTTCATATTATTATAATGTATTTTTTACAAATGGCAAATGAAGTGTATAAGTATAAAATGTACAAAATGATGTGCTACACCTGTACTACACCTTGTTTACAATCATTACATCACCATCAGTTATTACCTCCAACATTAGAGAGGGATTACAATGTAGCAGATGGCATAAAACTCTCTGGAATGTTACAAATCTCTCTGAATATTGTTAAAAAACAACTGGATGTTGTAACATCATGCAATTTGTTTAAAATAGTTGAGGGGATTAAATCATTAACCCATTTCATTTCATACATGTTTTAGGTCTAAAGGTGTTTGGTATAGACATGTGGGTATAGATTCCTGGTTGTTTGGTATAGACACGTGGGTATAGATTCCTTGTTGTTTGTTATAGACACGTGGGTATAGATTAAGTCATTAACCCAGTTCATTTCATACATGTTTTAGGTCTAAAGGTGTTTGGTATAGACATGTGGGTATAGATTCCTGGTTGTTTGGTATAGACACGTGGGTATAGATTCCTTGTTGTTTGGTATAGACACGTGGGTATAGATTAAGTCATTAACCCAGTTCATTTCATACATGTTTTAGGTCTAAAGGTGTTTGGTATAGACATGTGGGTATAGATTCCTGGTTGTTTGGTATAGACACGTGGGTATAGATTCCTTGTTGTTTGGTATAGACATGTGGGTATAGATTAAGTCATTAACCCAGTTCATTTCATACATGTTTTAGGTCTAAAGTTGTTTGGTATAGACATGTGGGTATAGATTCCTTGTTGTTTGTTTGAATTTACAAAACTTTATGAAATATTTGGTTTTTTAGCCAAAGAAAGAACAACAAATTACCATAAAGTTAATGAAAAAAACAACAAGAGGGACAAATGTGCCTTGAAACAGTCATTTCAAACTGTATGTGTTTGTGGTGAGTAAGGTAGGCTTGAACTACTTAAATCACCCTCAAACTCATTTATTGTAACATCCTTAAAATACAGACATGCAGTGCAGAAATATATGCTGCAAATAATTTATTTATGTAAAATATTGCCTACAAATAATTTACATTTTTGGTTTTTTTTTTTGTATGATGACTGTTTTCTTCCCCAAGGACCATCATTTCATTATACAATGTATTTATAACAAAGGAGAAAATTTTGTCCAGCAGAGTTTGTTATTGGCTGTTGAGGCTTGTATTAGAATTCATACAGCAGACTTTTCATAATCAATATTTTGTAGTTATGCAACACCAGCATAAAAATAATTATCATTCTTTAATTAAATTTTTAAAAAACATTGATTTTAGTGAATTATTCAAAGTCTTATGTATACTTGACGAGTCTTATTTGATGACCTTTATATGTTTTGAGTACACATTATCTGTTGACATTACAATAAGAATTCTGGTCTAACAAGATAAACTGAAAATGTTCAAACTGGAACAACACAAGAGTTAAAATTTCATTCAATGAAATGGCAAGCATTTAATTTTATGTCGATTGTGTGTGCTTGACAAGCTGTTTTGGAATCTCTTATTTAAAAAAAACAATATGGCAATTGAAAGCATTCTCTTGAAGGTGCTTACAAATTTTAAAACATTTCTTAGACCTATTAGAATCAAAAGATTATTGCAAATGGGCTTTATGTGGGTTTTTGAACCTTGAGAGACATATACAATACTTGTACATGTATTTGTCTTCATTTTATACCTTAGTATAGCTTGGTAGATATAAGGTCTGACCATGTTCAAATAGAACTGAATTGCAATAATCAATTTTGTGAATTAAACAGAATCTTTTTGCAATTTTCTGAGTTATCTCCCATTTTTTACAGTTTTATTGTGAATTCATACACTTTACTTGTATGGAGACCAATGTCCGACTAGGACTGTGATTTTCTCATTCTATGATAACGTTTTAAAACAAAACCAGTAATCCTCTACATAAACTTAGAATTACTGTACTAAAGTTAACTAGCTTGTTTTTTTATATATTTAAATTAAATATGCCTCAGTGGCATAGTGATTCAGGTACATAGTCATCCACTATTCATCACATACCTGTCAATGGCATATTTGCTGGTTCAAATCTCTCTGCAGGCAGGATGTGCTCAACTCCAATCTTAATTAACAATGATTGCTAGTTTCCCTACCAAGGTTGGGTTTTCCGTGATATAGCTAAAACATTGCTGAAAGTGGCATTAAACACCATTCAAATTAACATAAAGTGACACTTATAATTCTTGGTTAAAACAAATAGATAACATATAAACACTATATATACTATGTTATAAATGTTCTATTTGTGGGGAAATAATATTTGTTTTTCTTTGTTTTTTATAAGATCTGTCCTATATTGGTCCAGTTATTTTACATGTATGAATTTCTCCATTATGTAACTGCACAATTAATAGTAAAAAATTAAGTCGCACGAAAACTTTGATTTAAGTTGGAAAAACTTCTGAAGGCAGAGAAATCTTTTAAGGGAAACTAGTACAATAGAGAAAAAAGTGTAAATGTAGCATGTAAATATTGCAGTCTAATGTAAATTACAACACCATATAGAACATTGAAAGTCAAACTAGTGCAGTATTTATCTATTATGGACTTCTCAAGAGGGAATTTTTCCTATAGTGTTTTCTGGAGAGTGTAGTGCAGAAATTTAAATGAAAGCTTTGAAAAGTAAATTTGGACCTACATAATGGAACTACAATTAAAATATTATTTTAAAGCAAGCTGCCAGGTAAGTGAAGATCTGATAATAATACTTGAATTTGATAAATTTTATATTAAATTGAATAAGACCCTTGTCACTTTTATGACATTCAGTAGGAAACAATTGACACTTCACTAAATATTGGTAAAGTCAATATTTGTCCTTTGTCACAGACTTTCAGTTAGCATATTTCCCTTTTGAAGGACTTCACTTATTCATCAAATATTGTAATAGAAATGAAAGATTTATGATAAATTTAGACAGGTGCACAAAGTAACAATTATTCAATTTAATTTAAAATTTAATTAACTCCTGCCATGATAATAAAACTTGTCAAAGAAATCTAATGAAGGATACCAAGATTGGAAAGTGTATTGTGTCCAAATAAAAACTGTTTAATGAGTGGCAGTACTTTTTTGTTCATAAAAAAAAGCACCTTGATTTTGTTTAAACCGTTTACACAGAAGTGTGTACTGTTTGCTGTGAATGAACCAAAGAAATTATTATAACCAATTCTTCCTAAAAATATTTAAAACATTTCCAAGAGTCAAGTTAGTAGTAGAATTAATCATTTCCCCTTTGGTGCCCCTGAATTTACTATAAACCACTCAAATTTGTGTTTATTGGAATATACATAATTTGTTGACCAATCATAAAACATTTTGCATCCAGAATTTGTTTACTGTAATGGGGGTAATTGATTTAGTACTGTTAACTGTACATAACACCAATTTCTCCCAGATAAACTTAACCAAGGTTACAAGAAACAATGACCCCTTAATACCTTTAATAAGTTTTATTAAAGATACCATTTCCTTGTTGACAAATATTCTACCTTGTTTGAAAATATGATTGCAGATAGTTTACTCAGTTTTCAATACACAATGTGCTGCAATGATTATTGGATACACTTATTACTGACTTACTGTGACTTGATACCCATACATTTTAATCAACTCACTCGCATGCTACAGTAATGAAAGCGGGAGGTTTGGCATGCCACATAACCTGGTTTAACCCACTATTTTCTTTGAAATACCTGTACCAGGCCAGGACCATTGCTGTAGTTGTTATATTATTGGTTGTTGGTTCTAAAGTTTTGTCGGTTTCTTGGACTTTGATTTGTGGATTGTCATTTTTGATAGTTTCCTTGGTGTTCAGTGTTTTGTTATTACCTTCATTTCACATATTTCTGACAGACTTGCATTGGTAAGCTTAATAAATATACATTTTAAAAATTTTGATATCACTCTCGTGCTTAATTGTTATATTATTATTAAAAATGAGATTTTGTGAGAAATATGCTTTTAAACAGTGAAACTATCAAATCACTGAATTTTGTGTAAATTTCAGTCACAGTAATAGAAACCTGTAAATTTAATTCATGGAAACTAAATAATTTGTCTATTTCAAACAAAAGTTTGAGTCCCAAAAGATAAAAAAGGACATATTTAACTATAAATAATAACATGTTACATCATCATCCTAATAAATACATTAAAGATTTATTCAAATTAACATGTAAACCTGTAAGAATATGACTCTTACAACGGGGTATAATAGTGCATTTCTGATAATAATCTAAAAATGTAAAACATAGCACAAACAATGTAACATACATCAAACAGCTGATCTCCACTTCAATTTTGTACTAAATACCTAGCATGCTAATCTCTCATTCTATTGTATAACAAACTATTATTAATGACCTGTGCAGTAGGTACAGAACCATTATATTGCTCTTGTGTTCCTCTAATGAGTATTACAGTTAATATTCAATGCTTAATTAACAACCGATTGGTTCAGGAATATATGCTATGACAACATACTAACCACAGAAAATGAGTTATTGCATTGCCTCCTGTATGTATCAATAATTTATATTTTCTTTCTCTTGGTGGTCTTTTTCTGAACTGTGTATTTGTTGAGTACAAGTGTTTTTGAGCTCATTAGATGTTTATTTAGACAGTTATAATTATTCTGTACTAGTACTACTCCCTCATCTCTGTCATTTGAATCCAAGGTCAAGGTCATCCCACATTCTTTGAGGATTTAAGAAAATGTGCAAAAAAGCTTTGTATTAGCCTCTTGTTTGGAATATTTTCTGAACCTTTTAAAATATTTATTGTTTGTTTGTTTGAATTATGTCAAATGCCACTTTTATAAATTTTTCTGCAGTATCAAGACATCCAGTTTTTATATATGGGGAGGAACCTGCAGTACCCAGAGAAACCCCCAAGTTTTGGTAGGAAAACTAGCAATCCTTGTCAAAATTTGAGTCATTAGTACACCTGCAGTACCCAGAGAAACCCCCAAGTTTTGGTAGGAAAACTAGCAATCTTTGTCAAGATTTGAGTCATTAGTACACCTGCAGTACCCAGAGAAACCCCCAAGTTTTGGTAGGAAAACTAGCAATCCTTGTCAAGATTTGATTCATTAGTACACCCTGCCCGCAGTGAGACTCAAATCTGCAATCTCAGTATTGACTGACCACTATGATCAATAGTAGACGAACCACCTTACCCACTCGACCACCTAGGCCACTTAAAATATTTAATAGTGGCTGCAAAAATAATCCTCTCGTGCCTATATCCCCCTTTTGATAAGTTTTCAATTATTCGCAATATATATATATCTGTTATTGGCATGCATGCTTTTTTCAATTTTTAAGGTCATTGTAGGAGTATTTACAAAGTGTTATGGTTGTTTGTTGTCATAGGACCTCCCCTACTGCTGGATGACATCACTGCTTTGTATAATTCCCAAAAAGAGAGTCCTGCAATTTAAAAAAAAAGATCCTGGAACTTGATTTGGTACAGCTTATCTCTTTCCCAAAGATTAGGGATTACCTCGGGGACTCCTGTGAGCTATATGATAAAATTCTTAATATACAAAACTGCTGGAAGTTTCATTTAACTTATTTTTAACCTTCTGGTTGCTGTTAGGTCTCCTCTTCCTCGACTAATTACATTACCTCATTACCTCGTTATTAGCCTTGAGTTTTTGACCTGCTTTGTCAAATATGGGTTAATTATTGGGTCAAGCATAATGATTAATTGTATCAATATATAAGTTTTGATTGTTTTACATAATTTTTTGTCACTGTTTATGGCATCTTACTAAAAAAAATTTAAAATGCCATAAATGAATGTTTTGAATGTCTTTTAATTGTATAGTACATGTTTTTTCACAGTTATTAATTGACTGGAAACCCCCCTCCCCCTTTTTTTATTTCTTGTAAGAAATCTTTTAAAGGCCTCAAATTATATTCTGCTCTTTGTTATATTCATTTTTAACGAAATAATAAAAGTTTCCACAAAATACAAAGTTTCTGACATTGTGTAGGTCAACTTATGTGGTTTTTTAATGCAAATCAATAATTTTACTCCTTACTGTTCCAATCCCCCCTGTTTTAAGGAGTCTACTATTATCCTTCAGAGTTAATATTTACATACTAACACAGCAGGATAAATCACCAGGGCCAGACAAATTGATGGTAAGTTTATGTAATGTTTTGTCATTAAATAAATACATAAACCTGTCAACATGTCATCTACATATATACATGTACTTTCAGTTTCAATAGGACATAATGAAGATAGGTAACTATTAATTAGGGGATTGTTTTGTGATTTATTTTTTATCCTCTTAAAATTTTTTTTTAATTTGATATCTTTTGTATAAATACTTTTTTTAAGTTTTATAGTTTCGTAGACAAGGTGACATAATAAATTTGTAATTTCTAATTTATCGACCACAGCTTGTCTGTACAAAAATGCAGATTTTTATTATATTTTTTATGAGCTGTTGAATGAACACAACTGAAATTATATTTTGCCTCAAAATATGCATCTGAACAATTAACATTGTTGGCTTCTGTGAAAAACTTTTTGCATGATCAAATTTGTACATACAATCATCTGGTAAAGCTTATTCAGTTTAGTATGTTTCTTTAAGTATGTTTCCTTTAAGCTCCATTAAAAATAAATTGTATACTCTAGCTGTGATCACTTCCCGTTTGGGACCTCATTTGCTTAGTGGCCTGTGTACTCTGTCATCACTTCGCGTTTGGGGCCTCAGTGGCCTGTGTACTCTGTCATCACTTCACATTTGGGGCCTCAGTGACCTGTGTACGCTGTCATCACATCAAGTGTGGGTGTGTGGTCTGTGTACTATCTGTCACTGACCATTCCTTACTGATTTAATTTGCATGAAACCTCAAACAGAAAGTGAACAAAGAGGTCTTTGCCACAAGTCCATTGCAAATCTGTATAGATCTACAAATTTATATCTATTGAGTAAATTTCTCTAAAATTCGAGTCTACCTCGGCTAAAAAACAAATCTACAGCATGTTAATACACGGAATACACCTCTCAGGAATTTGTGTCTACGAACCAACAGATCTACAGCATTCTATGTATGCAATACACCTCTCAGGAATTTGTGTCTATGAACCAACAGATCTACAGCATTCTATGTATGCAATACACCTCTCTGGAATTTGTGTCTATGAACCAACAGATCTACAGCATTCTATGTATGCAATACACCTCTCAGGAATTTGTGTCTATGAACCAACAGATCTACAGCATTCTATGTATGCAATACACCTCTCTGGAATTTGTGTCTACGAACCAACAGATCTACAGCATTCTATGTATGCAATACACCTCTCTGGAATTTGAGTCTATGAACCAACAGATCTACAGCATTCTATGTATGCAATACACCTCTCTGGAATTTGTGTCTACGAACCAACAGATCTACAGCATTCTATGTATGCAATACACCTCTCAGGAATTTGTGTCTATGAACCAACAGATCTACAGCATTCTATGTATGCAATACACCTCTCTGGAATTTGAGTCTATGAACCAACAAATCTACAGCATTCTATGTATGCAATACACCTCTCTGGAATTTGTGTCTACGAACCAACAGATCTACAGCATTCTATGTATGCAATACACCTCTCTGGAATTTGAGTCTATGAACCAACAGATCTACAGCATTCTATGTATGGAATACACCTCTCTGGAATTTGAGTCTATGAACCAACAGATCTACAGCATTCTATGTATGGAATACACCTCTCTGAAATTTGAGTCTATGAACCAACAGATCTACAGCATTCTATGTATGCAATACACCTCTCTGGAATTTGTGTCTACGAACCAACAGATCTACAGTATTCTATGTATGCAATACACCTCTCTGGAATTTGAGTCTAATTGAACCAACAGATCTACAGCATTCTATGTATGCAATACACCTCTCTGGAATTTGAGTCTATGAACAACAGATCTACAGCATTCTATGTATGCAATACACCTCTCTGGAATTTGAGTCTATGAACAACAGATCTACAGCATTCTATGTATGAAATACACATCTCCAGAATAATTTAACAATCAGATCTACAGCATTCTATGTATGCAATACACCTCTCTGGAATTTGTGTCTACGAACCAACAGATCTACAGCATTCTATGTATGCAATACACCTCTCAGGAATTTGTGTCTATGAACCAACAGATCTACAGCATTCTATGTATGCAATACACCTCTCTGGAATTTGAGTCTATGAACCAACAAATCTACAGCATTCTATGTATGCAATACACCTCTCTGGAATTTGTGTCTACGAACCAACAGATCTACAGCATTCTATGTATGCAATACACCTCTCTGGAATTTGAGTCTATGAACCAACAGATCTACAGCATTCTATGTATGGAATACACCTCTCTGGAATTTGAGTCTATGAACCAACAGATCTACAGCATTCTATGTATGGAATACACCTCTCTGAAATTTGAGTCTATGAACCAACAGATCTACAGCATTCTATGTATGCAATACACCTCTCTGGAATTTGTGTCTACGAACCAACAGATCTACAGTATTCTATGTATGCAATACACCTCTCTGGAATTTGAGTCTAATTGAACCAACAGATCTACAGCATTCTATGTATGCAATACACCTCTCTGGAATTTGAGTCTATGAACAACAGATCTACAGCATTCTATGTATGCAATACACCTCTCTGGAATTTGAGTCTATGAACAACAGATCTACAGCATTCTATGTATGAAATACACATCTCCAGAATAATTTAACAATCAGATCTACAGCATTCTATGTATGGAATACACCTCTCTGAAATTTGAGTCTATGAACCAACAAATCTACAGCATTCTATGTATGCAATACACCTCTCTGAAATTTGAGTCTATGAACCAACAAATCTACAGCATTCTATGTATGGAATACACCTCTCTGAAATTTGAGTCTATGAACCAACAAATCTACAGCATTCTATGTATGCAATACACCTCTCTGAAATTTGAGTCTATGAACCAACAGATCTACAGCATTCTATGTATGGAATACACCTCTCTGAAATTTGAGTCTATAAACCAACAGATCTACAGCATTCTATGTATGAAATACACATCTCCAGAATAATTTAACAATCAGATCTACAGCATTCTATGTATGGAATACACCTCTCTGAAATTTGAGTCTATAAACCAACAGATCTACAGCATTCTATATTGAATACACCTCTCTGAAATTCTGTTCTACCTAAGTAACCAATCAACAACATTCTACTTATGGAATACACATTTCCATTTCTACCATGGTAAATATACAGATACAAGTCTTCCTTGAAACTCTGTTGTATAAATATCATTTTATAAATATGTTTTTAATAGATAGACAAATGATCGACTTGTTGAAGGATTTGAGATATTGGAGTTTATACCAGCAAATGTTCCCATTGACCTAGTAAAAATTTTAAAATTCTGCTGAGTAGGTGGAATCTATAAATTGAACTGTTTGACATTTAATTATAGGATTACATGATTCCTGATTAACTGTGTAATTGATAATTTAAATATAAAACCTTATGATTTGTGAACCAGGGCAGAATTTTCTGTCTCGCTGGTCATTGATGAGAGATCTTAACTGCTATTGTCTTGTCTGTGTTCAAAAGGTTCCTTAAATGGCACGGAATTTAAAGCTCAACATTTTTGAAATTCTGTACATTTTTTATATCACATATCTGATAAGATGTTATTATTTATACTTAAAGAAAATAATACATTATAGTTTATATATGAACAGATTCAGATCAGTTGTTAGTGCAACTTGTAATCACATTTATGGTGTTTGTTGGTTTTTGGTAAGTTGTCTTGATGTTGGGCCAATATAATTTAATTGTTAGGGTTCTGATTTGTTGGTCTCCTTTTTGTTGTCAGCTCTTAAATGTCCAAATTCTTGTTTACTTGACCCACTTCACAACACTCATCTCTACTCGTTGCAGCATCAATCGGAACTTATTAAAGTTGAATGTCGCTATACTAACATAACAAGGTTTTTATTTAGATTTCTTGTTTTTGGCGTTCTTTTCGCATGTCACATATTAAGCAGTGAAGAGTCTCTATCTGCAGTTGTGATGTGAAAGTTGTTGGTTTATGAAAGAACTAGTAATTTTCATGCATTTTTTGGACAGCCAATGTGATCTTCCACTCATAATAGACATTGTTATCTCTAGTGGAAGATCACCTAGTCTTTCCCACAAAACATAGTGTACATGCAAGTTACCTCTGTCTAAATTGTACCTAACTCTGCCAAAGATTACAAAAGAAGTAATCAGTCCCCTGTTATGAAGAAAACCTACTCCATACCACTGATCAATTTTTATGTATCATTGAACTTGAAGAATTGACAAAGTTATTGATTCATTAAAAAAAAGGTAACGTGCTACGTAAATTAATACATAATAACTGTCTTTTTGTATTGTTTGATAAAAAAAATAAATTAAACGCTAATGTCTATTTCTTCCCTTTATTTCTGAAAAGGTAAATATAAATGACAAATTACATAATTGGAACGAAATAATTAATATTGACATTTTACAAGTCTTAATTGTCAGAAAGGTGATTCATCCTGCTTTATATTCCACGTTGAACAATAATTATAATTCTCTTGGCAAATTGTATGTCAATTTTAAAGTTGAAGTTGTTTTTTGGACCGAAATTAAATTAAACATTTATGAATGATTTTGTATTTGCTTTTTAGTAAAATTCATAAATTATTAATTAGACTTCAATTTTTCATTTTTTCACCTTTTTATTGATCTGATCGCACAGAAATCAGGTTTTGTGAGTCACCTGCTGTGCCGTGCAATAATTGTGTAACCATGGCGACTATAACATCAGGTGACATGCATGCATGTTCAGGTTAGAAAAAATTTTGAAAATTTTATGTGAATTATGTATTCAAGTATAGGTATGTATTTGTCTATTAATTTTCTCTTAATATAATTGTTTGATAATACATGTACTATTTTTAATTAAAGAGGTTACAATGATCTTTCTTTCTGAAAGAAATAATATGGTAGAATATATTTGTAAATGTTTACAGAGAACAAGTGCAAATTTATAATTGTAAATCTAGGCTATTATAATAAAAATGGTAGATTCTCATTCAATATTTATAAATATTTGATTTTGGGAAAGGGGGGAATATTAATTTTTACTTGTAGTTTGGGCGATTTTTAAAGGAAATAGAGGTAAAGCCCATGTACCGGTATCATTTTTATTATAAAAATTGATTGAAACTGAAAGTTACCTGACAAGCAAATACCAGAGAACTGAATTCGGACACGGCGTGGGATATTTCCAGATACATTGGCAATATTTTTTTTCAAAAATGTTATTTTACAAGAAAAAGCTGGGGAACCAGATCAAGAATATATGATTTTGTTTTTATTATGGCCTTTATTTGGTAAATCAGAAAATTCAAAGATGTAATCAGAAGAACTGCTCTGAAATATGGGGACATAATTCTCTGGAACTTTTTTTATATTGTTGTATGAAGTTTTGATGTGAACTTATTTTACAGTAAATTCATGAAACATTTGTTAATAAGTTTTTCCCAAAATTTCTAAAAATACTTATTTATTTAAAGTTTTTCCCAAAATTTCTAAAAATTCTTATTTATTTAAAGTTAAGTTTGTAGAACTTCTTTGCTTTTTGTCAAAAAATGTCAAATAAAAAAGTAGAAGTATTGTTCAAAAGAACACTAAGTTTCTTAGTATATTAGTATTTTTTTTATGTTCGATCAAGTCGGATACATGTCCAGGTCATTTGAATTCTTACTAATTTAATGCAAGGTATGCAATGACACTAATAATGGTTACATGTATATATAAATTCAAACTAACTTGCATGAATAATGTCAGGAAATGGGTCAGAAATACTGGAACACATTTGATTGATTGATTGGTTTTGAGCTACTTCTTAATAAAGATATTTAGGAGTTCTTCTACCAACTTTACTGATAAAATAAAATAGTAATCAACCTTTATTATTGTAAAAGTAATTTTTTCCATAAAAAAGTATACACACTTAAATTCACTTATAAAAACCATATATTGATTAAAATCTCTGTTTAAAAAAGAAATAATGAGGCATTTCATCAATAATAATGAACCGTTGTTACATTAGGAAGTCTTTTAGCGTCTTCTATGGAGTGAAACATAGGAAATGCTATATGTTCAAATTTAGCTGATTTTCTCCTTGATAGGAGAGCACAGCCATTAATGGTGTTTATGTGTCTTGAAAAAGGAAATCTAACTAAAATATCTGTATTTTTTTGGTAATATGATTTTGTTGAAGTTTGATATGTAATCTGTCAATCTATATATTGTTTAGTGAAATGAGCCATTCAGCAGAAAAAAACTAGATTTTGTTATTAAATCGGTTTTTGAACTTTCTCTAACTGTTTATTTTAGATTTTCCAGATTTTGAACAACACTGGTACTCTTTGTTTTTAGTTTTTTTTCATAATGGTTGGGAGACAAGTTAACAAGGCATGTTTACATCAGAATGAAAGGGAGATAACTGAAATGTAGTACATGTAGCTATTTACTTTAGTGGTTGTCGGTATTGTCTAAAATCAGAAAAGAATAAGACTTTCACTTGTCTTCGGTGGCCCAGTGGTTAAGTTAGTAAGTCAAGTGGTCTGTCAACACTGATATTACAGGTTCGATTATCACTGCAGGCAGTGTGTACTGGACTCCAATCTTAATTGACAAGGATTGCCAGGTTTTCTACCACAGGTCCTTTGGTGGGTTTTGTCTCTGGTAAGAGGGATTGTCCTACGCAAGTGAAAGGAAGGGGGCAGAGTGGTTTAGGTAGTTAGTCATCATCCATAGATAATGTGTAATTGTTAACACTGAGGATGTAGATTCTAACTTAAGTACTGCAGACAGGATGTGCTCATCAATCAGAAACCCAAGTGGGATTCTGACGATGGGACGTGTTAGACTCCAACATTTATTGACAGGTATTGCCTGTTTTGGGGTTTTTACACGGCCTACTTCCTCCCTCAATAAAACTTGTACTCCATCATACAACAGACAGAATTGCATTTAACTCCATTCAAAAACAAACAAACAAACATATGAAATGGTTAGTCTGGCATCAAATATGTTTGTAACAAGCTCTCAGTGTTAAAATGCCATTCAGTGTAGTACCACTTGTTATCCAACAGGAATGCTGTATAAATAATCCACATTTGTTGTGTTGATAGTGATTAGAACATCAGCTGATTGTAAAACAGAAATGACTTTACCTTTGTTTGGTTTATATATAAACAGAAGATTGATAGTCTAATGTCTTATTCAAATACACATGTGTCATAGCAGGATAGTGTAACCAACTGTTTAAAGGTCACATATGTCAAAATGACATTCATCTTTTGGTTCAGTACACATGTTCTGCATTATAGGCTGTCTCATTTTGGTTCAGTACACATGTTCTGCATTATAGGCTGTCTCATTTTGGTTCAGTACACATGTTCTGCATTATAGGCTGTCTCATTTTGGTTCAGTACACATGTTCTGCATAATATAGGCTGTCTCATTTTGGTTCAGTACACATGTTCTGCATTATAGGCTGTCTTATTTTGGATAAGTACACATGTTTTGTATATAAGGTGTCTTATGGTTAGAGTACATATATTCTGCATATAGGCTGTCTTATTTTGGTTAGAGTACACATGTTCAGGATATAGGCTGCTTTATTTTGGTTCAGTACACATGTTCAGCATATAGGCTGTCTCATTTTGGATAAGTACACATGTTTTATATATAATTTGTCTTATTATAGTTAGAGTATAATATGTTCTGGATATAGGCTGCCTTATTTCAGATAAAAGTACACATGTCATGACATCCACATCTGTATTAGGTATACATGTGTCAGGTCATCATGACATTCAAATGTACTTTAAGAGCTGTCTGATTCTGGCTAAAGAATCTTATTCCCATTGCTGTCATAGCCATCAAAGTTGAATTAGTTATTTTGTCAGATTTAACACTGTATCTTACTTCAGTCATCTGAATTATATTATAGTTAAATAAAATTTTAAAATTCATAAATTTTTTAATGCAAAGCTTTTTATTTGATTTAATTATAGATAATAGGTAAAACTTCATTACCCTGACATTAAGTATTCTAATTGCTTATTCTAGTAAACATTTTAAATTTAAATTTATTTTGTATTTCAGAACGTTAATAGTTACAAATTATTCACTAGAGACCCTGTATTTTCCTTTAAGAGGTTGAGCAACATTAACCTTTCATTATATGAGAACCGTCAATAATTGATATATTTTTGCTTCAGGTTTCTTAAAAAATATATTTCCAAAACTTGAAATAATCCTGAGTTTTTTAAAACAGAAATGCTTCTATACACAGTAATTTAATTTTCTGGTGTCTGAGAATGAGATTGGAAATAGATTTTTAATATATTTCCATTTACTTTAGAGTATCTAGGAGATTCATTTAACTGTATTTCATTGAAAAGACCAGAACAAAATATGTCTGCAACTTGAAGAAAAACAAGCAATATAATTTGTTTTTTGGGGGGAGCAAGGATGGTGTTTTCTGCTTGTCATTGTGTTCTATGTGTTTCTCAATGTTGTTTGATAATTGACATATTTTCAGTATATCTCAAAATATCTCAAAGAATTGTCCAAAATAAAAGATATACACATAGATTTAGAATCAAAGTTTCTCATAAAATGATGTTGAAAAATATATTCAACTATATGAATCAAATCATTAGCAGTTTGTTGTTCCATTCATTAAAAAGTCTTTAATAATGAGGAATCCCAAAGGGGAATTCTAATACTGTGAAATTCTACAAATTTCAGTTGACTTTTTATATGTTTGTTTCATTAGTTGTTTGTTATTTTATGCCTTTTACCGCATAAGGGTATAATTATACAATTCTGCTAAATATTCTTTTATATGCCATAAGTGTACTTTTGATCATTAATACAAATTAAAAACCACAGACATCATTGAAGTCTCCGGTCATTCTTACATTTCCGTTTGACACACTAAGAAAATATTTGCTTACATGACACATTCAATACATTTTGTGGTCAATTCCATTTTTAATGGGCAAAGCAAGTTAGTCCGGCCACACAATTGGTCAGTGTCTGACAGGATAATTTGTTATCTGTTCAAAATAAAATTGGGTGATTGTGTTCAACAGGATCCGTTATTATTTTACAAGATTTTTGATGGCGGAATCATGTCGCTGTGTTCCTACGTAGGTTGTAACATTAATAGGCATTGAATGTATAACTTTTATGAATGTTGTAAGATGTGGAATAGTGATAAATATGACAATAATTAAGGTAGGTATTGTATCAAGGGGTTTAACCATTGGGGAGGGGGTACTGTTTTTTTATTTTTTTGGGGTGGGGATTCTTTGTTTGTTTTTTATCATATTGGGCCTAGGATATGGTATATTTTCAGCATTTTTATTTCCTACTAAATAGATAAAATGTAGTTATATATCATTGTCAATAACACAATGATGACAGTATGCAATGTTTGTAAATAGACAAATATCTAAGAACTGCAATGACCTGTCTGGCCCCTTTGTTTTAGAGACTTTGTTTTACTATAGACTTGTCACAAGTCCTTTTGATCTCTTACATAGGAAAATAAAATTTAAAAGGACATGGTAAGTCTATATAGGTTATCTTGTATTAGTGGCTTGTTTTGGTTTTCAGAGAGGGCAACATTTTAATATTGGGACAGTTGTATTCAATTTTACATATATAACATGTAATTTATAATTACTCCAAAGATTTCCTTGTCACAGAGGGCAACCTTTCAATATAGGGACTGCTGTATTTAATTTGTTATGCCCCTGTAAAAGTTAAAGCCTTTTTGAAATGTTAGTATTTAATATATAATTAAACAGCCCTATTTCTGACATATCTACACCAGTTTAGCTTAGGAGCAGTGTCTATTTTTATGTACATGGATTATGTCTAATTCTATCATGTTTACAGCCTAATCCTTGCTATCTTCTATAAAATAATTATTTTGACAATTATCGCCCTCAAAATCACTTATATCGCCCTGATAATCAATAGGTGGTCAATACAGCATGGGGGTTCCTGTCTAATATCAGAATTCCTTAGATACCACCAGTTAACTGCCATAGGATAACAGATTGCTGGAATTTATTTTAAATTGTTATTGTTGATGAGCATATGTATGAGGGGTTATATATATAATGCTATGATTTTGGAATGCCAAAGTGCTTTGATAATGGCTGATTACTTCAGGAGGAAAGGTGTTTTTAACCTTGATAATGTTGGACAAAAGGTCAGTTTTTTGTTTTTGTAAATCTTATTATATAATACATCTAGAACTGTCAACACTACTTATATATAACCTTAATAGTACCATTCTCCATTTAACTGTGTTTGCATTTGGCGAAAAAATAGGGGAAGGTTATGGTAGCATATAAATGGAGCCTTTTTCACAAAGCACATACATAGATTTCATTTTTCACTTCTGAGACATTGATATATTGATATATTGGTTGTATAAACAAATCTGCCCTGTGGAGCCAACATAGACCAAATTGCTTCTGTCTCATGAATACTGGAAACCAAATACTTCCTGAAGCTTCTCATTAATAACCATACGATGTCTATATTAAAGGGAGATAATTATTATCCAGAAAACTGGCATTATCTCCCCTTGAAATTATTTCTCACAGTCATCATTACTTTTAAGCCTAATTTGTTCTTTATGTGACAGACAAACAACTCTGCAATCTTAATGTAAGAATTTAATCCTGTGTGTTGTTGGAGACAATTTGTCAGACAATGCTAGCATTAAGTTAGTTTGTAATGATTCTTCTGCTGACATGATCCTCTCAGCTTGAGGGACTAACTGCCATTTTGTTGTGATAGAGTATCATCTTGGCTTCTTAGGATATTGTCATTATTGGAGGCTACCATAAGGAAATAACTAATACCAAGAAAAACTATACAGCAATATTATAGTCTTCATATTATTACCACTTGTTGAACTGCAGACATTAATTTAACTATTTATAATAATTCAATGAACATTCTAGGAATGTATATTTCCATTACTACATGTATTGGTAAAGAGTCTTTTCTAGTAGAATATCCATGCATACAATGTGAATAACTTAAACATTGATGAAGTACTTCTTGTCCTGAACAATGCTGAAGTTCTGCTGGTCTGAAATATTGCTGAAGTACTGATTGTCATAAATAATCCTGAAGTACTGCTCAACTTAAATATTGCTCTAGTACTGTTTGCTCTCTAAGTATTGCTATTCTGCTTATTCCAAATACTGCTATATAGTGGTTGCTGGATGTAAAAAAGAATAATCACAGGAACAACTCTGTGAGGGTCCTAGGTGTCCAAGTTAAGGCTGTGAGGGTCCTAGGTGTCCAAGTTAAGGCTGTGAGGGTCCTAGGTGACCAAGTTAAGGCTGTGAGGGTCCTAGGTGACCAAATTAAGGCTGTGAGGGTCCTAGGTGTCCAATTTAAGGCTGTGAGGGTCCTAGGTGTCCAAGTTAAGGCTGTGAGGGTCCTAGGTGACCAAGTTAAGGCTGTGAGGGTCCTAGGTGACCGAGTTAAGGCTGTGAGGGTCCTAGGTGACAGAGTTAAGGCTGTGAGGGTCCTAGGTGACCAAGTTAAGGCTGTGAGGGTCCTAGGTGACCAAGTTAAGGCTGTGAGGGTCCTAGGTGACCAAGTTAAGGCTGTGAGGGTCCTAGGTGTCCAAGTTAAGGCTGTGAGGGTCCTAGGTGTCCAAGTTAAGGCTGTGAGGGTCCTAGGTGACCAAGTTAAGGCTGTGAGGGTCCAAGGTGACCAAGTTAAGGCTGTGAGGGTCCTAGGTGACCAAGTTAAGGCTGTGAGGGTCCTAGGTGACCAAGTTAAGGCTGTGAGGGTCCTAGGTGTCCAAGTTAAGGCTGTGAGGGTCCTAGGTGACCAAGTTAAGGCTGTGAGGGTCCTAGGTGTCCAAGTTAAGGCTGTGAGGGTCCTAGGTGTCCAAGTTAAGGCTGTGAGGGTCCTAGGTGTCCAAGTTAAGGCTGTGAGGGTCCTAGGTGTCCAAGTTAAGGCTGTGAGGGTCCTAGGTGACCGAGTTAAGGCTGTGAGGGTCCTAGGTGAACAAGTAGGGTCCTAGGTGACCAAGTTAAGGCTGTGAGGGTCCTAGGTGTCCAAGTTAAGGTAGTTGGTCACCTGCTATTGATCACATGGTCTGTCTACAATGAGGTTTCTGGTGCAAGTCTCAATGTGGCTCAGTGTCATAATACTCCAATATTAATGAACAAAGAATTGCCAGTTTTCAACACAGATATTTAAGGGTTTTCTCTAGGTATCTGTCAATAAAAACTGGATACCCACGATATAGCTGGAAAAATGTTGAAAAATGTCATAAAACACCATTTAAACAAACAAATAAATAAAGTGTCACAGTTGGAAAATAAATGATAAAAAAAAAGATGTAATTTTGACATTTATATTTATCATGGACAAAATTAATGGACCTAAAAGGAAAGAAATTTTCCAATCAAAATATCAATATTACTTAATCAATTGGTGAAATGTAATCGGAATAACAGCTAATATTGTCAATTTGTCGTTGACAGCTGATGCATCTTAATACCTAACTGACATAATAATCACTGCCAGGAACCAATGTTGACAAAATTATTTTGACTTTAAATATCAATAACAGACATGTAATAAACAGATTTATTATAACAGTACAGTAATGATCCTTAATTTGAGAAGATTTATGGCTTCAAACATACAAAAACAATACCCTGTATGAGGTTACATTATATTATACAAATAATTTTAGTACATTGTCAGAAAATTATGAATGAAATTTAGGTGTCCTTTACTGATTAATCTAATTTCTATTATATTTATGTATATACATACATGTACATGTATATTTTTACAACTTCTTGTACCACTATATGCTGATATCAGCAAATACGGTCATAACATGTTGCTGAATTAGTTCATACAGGAGTAACCAAACTTTCAGTAGCAGTCCACTGATATTTAAATTGTGAAGTATCTCAGGTCATTTTAATCTTATAATTAGTTCGGGCAATGTCAGGCCATAAATAGATGGCCAGATACTCTTGCGATATTTATCTTGGATCCAAAATCAATACCTAAACGGAACAATTTATCACAGTTTCAATTTCTTAGACCATTGAACGGAATCGCGTTGATAGATAATTTACAATGTTAGATAATCTGGGAATGATGCAGATTGGATGCTAAACGGAAACTTTGTTTGAAATGTTACGAATTTTCAAGGTAAGATAAGGAAGTAAAAATAAACAAACCATTTATGAATGAAATGTTTCATTCATATTGATTTGTTGTTATTGCCTATGTTTAGTCTTCAATTTTATCATCAGCTTTAAAGAGAAAATTGCTGACTCGTCACTTTGTAAACTTGTGGAAATTAATGGTGAAAAGTTATATTACTTTAAAAAGATTTTGCCTATTGCAAACTTAGTACAGTGTGCTAAGAATTTGAGATGATTTTAAAAAACTTGCTGGATCTGATTTTTAAATTTTTTTAACAAAATATGGAAAAAATTATTAAGACCAGATTTTTATAAATACTATCTTGGCATTTCTATTGTTTCATAGCTACTCTGGCTTCCTTCCCAAATAAAAACTGGACCCCATGATGTACATGTAGTTGAAAAATTTGTTGAATGTGGCATTTATACCCGATTTAAACAAATAAAACAAACAAATGATTATTTTAACGATCTAAGTATTTTTTGTAGGCTTGTGTACAGCTGATCTCTTTCCATAATACTAGTATTACTATATTTATATGTTGTGTTTCAGATCAATGTTCTATTTGAGACATTTATAGATTGCATAAAGATATGGTCTGTGCACTTCTGGTATCAAATTATAGACGATATCAAGGAAATTTAGTTACAGTCACTTGTTTTTTTGTCACCGTTATCCAGCTGTTTATTGGATTTTCTATGTAATTTCGAAGTTACGAGATTCTCATAAGAAAATCCATAACCGTTTTTGTTGTTCAGAAAAGTATTTTGCAACAATAAACTCAGATGGAGCACACTTATTAACTTTCTTTTGCATTCAACAGGTTTTGAAAATTAGTTTTCTATGGAAATTTCATGGAGGAAGTCTATTGTTGAAATGAACACATATGTTTCTGAATTGGGTTATGATCATTTGAAAGGAGAATGAAAGCAATCTAAGCAACAAACAGAGTTTCAGTTAAGAATCTGTATCTTAATGGTCCCTTCAGGTTTGAATTTAGATTGAGTCATTCATGCAATCAACAATTTGACCAGAAATTGACGAAAATGTGTGCCATTTCGAAATAGATTAAAAGGTGGTAGAAAATGTGTTGCCATCATTTATAATGCTATTAATAGAATTTGCACTAAGAATACATATAATGGATGATGATTTTTTCTGCACCATTAAGTTATGGATAAAATGAAGATATTAGGGAGAAATGAATATTGGCCTCATGCTGCCGAGTATGAACAGACTTTACAATGTAATGACACAATATCCATGTTTGTAAGTAATGAATAACTTCATATTGACCAGCAAAAAAGCTACAAAGTGGAAAAAAAAACAGAAAAATGTATCTATTAGCTTTTTCTTTGTCCTGAGAATTACATAGCTGTAAGTTATTAATATTTTGTGTTGACATAGTTCTGGCTCGGATAATTGTTTGTTTTTTGCATTGAATGATTTCAGCTAGTTTTTTTTTATTTGGTGATAGTAACCAATGAAAATTATATTTATAGCAGGAAAATAAATTTCTTTGAAATTTGCATCGTACAGTAAGGAAATGTTGTTACCTTTGTATATTTTTGTTATTTATTGTTCTTGGCTTACAGATGGTGTCTCTAATGTTGTCATGCACATACGGATTTTCTTCAGAATTTAAAAGATTTAAGCATTGATATATCAGATATTGCCGCTGATATATCAGATATTGCAGCAGTGGCATTAAACACCATTATAAAAAACAAATAATCATCAGATTTAAAGCCGATTACAACATTTTATAAGCTAAAAAAGGGTTTTGAAAGTAGTCAATCTAATTAAAATTAAATCTTTCACTTGCTCCCCCTTTTTGCTATGGTCGCTGCGTGTAGCTTACAACACAGCGACCTATAACAAAAAGGGGGGAGCAAGTGAAAGATTTAATTTTAATTAGATTGGAAAGTAGTTGAAGTTTTGGTCAGAAAACTGAATGTGATAAATTTGAGAATCAACTAATTTTATCTGTATATTTATTTTTTGAGGTGGGGTCGGGTGGGTGGGGGGTGGGGGAGTTAGTTTGGATTGTTTATGAACATTTCAAATTTTTTTTAGCTTAAATTAGGTCTATACTGATTTGCTGCTCAGCACCTAACTATATTAGAAAGTGGCATTAAAACCTACACTGTTCTCTGACTTGTACTTCTTAAGAAAGATTTGTACTCAGACAAATTCTCTTCTGTACAATGATATTGGCTAATCTGAGTAAACCGATAAGAAACAAATTCTACACAAAATATTTCTTTGAAGTTTGTTTTCTTGTGTTATGATTTTAATATCGATGCCAAGGAATTTTGTTTGATGGTAATATGTTTATTTCGTAAATTAGAATTTTCTATATCATAAATAAAAAGGAATTCTTGACGAATCATATGATTACTTGTTAAGCTAATTAAATGAAAAATTTACAAAGTAAGAAGAGTTCAGAAAAAGCTTATTATGCAGATTTTTAATACCTTTTTATTATTGGATGAAATTTGTCTATTGTTAATTTTTACGTTGTTCTTAACGAATATCCTGTTATTACACAAATTAATGTAGTTTTCTTGTTAATGTGGCATTAGTTCCGTAAGACTGGGTTTTGTATGTACCACATACCCCTGGCTGTTTGTGTCTGATGTCAGTAAGAAAATATTGACACCAATATGTAAATGAGAAAGTGTTTCTTTTGTATAAATATTATGTAAATTGGCTATAATTTTGTAATGGAGCTTTAATTGATATCTTTTGTTGGGAGCACATGTTGTTATACAATTTGTAGAAATATATAAAGGCAGTGCATTATTGATGGACAATAGTTTATAAAGGAACACACATTGTATTGAAATAGAAATGTTGTACATTTCATGAAATTGACCAATTTTGGAACATCAGGAATTATAATTAGTGCAAATATTTAAATTAAAAAGCACTTCTTGTTCATCTGGATAGCCAGTATCATTAAATATATTGGGAATGTCATTTAGTCTAATTTCTTCCCACAGGATTTGTTATAAACTAGAAAACCATAAATTTAGAAATTAGCTAAATTATTCTGCAACAAACTGACATTGCATACATTTTTGCCTTTCTTTGTTTATATGGATTTTTAAATGGATTAATGTATTCTACTTTTAGAAAGACACTCTGCGGAAAGATCTGGAACGAGAGAGAATGCTAAGAGCTGATGCAGAGAAAAAACTTAAAGAATTAACAATAGAAAGTGACCAATCACAATCCAGATTTCATCAACTTCAAACAGAATTCCAAAAGTAAGTTTAATTTTCATGTATTATAAAATTAGAGAGGAAAACAATTGATGACTGGACAATGGTTGAATAGTGAATTTTACAATTGAAAACTCCTACAAAAAATTATTTTATTTTAGATTTGGCTCAGATGTGCAGTATACCCTTACTCTCATTAGAAACTTTCTTCTTTTAATAAATTGGATTTTGCTTTTTTATAAGTGTTGTATTATTTTGAACTGTCCATAATATACAAAATTGATACATTTTGTTTGAATTATAATAATATAATAATACTAATAATAATAATAAAAAAAAAAAATAATAATAATAATAATGAAAATGCAAATTTGTTGGATTCTAAAAATTAGTATGAAGCTTGTATTTATTAAAACTAATTTAGGTTCTTGATAAGGAACAGAATGTCAGAATGGTTTTTCCAGGTTCTAATTTTCTAAAGACATACTTGCTGGAGTGATGACCAATCAAAATTAGCCAAATATAATAAATGACCAATGATATTGATTAATGATGTGTAGGCTCCAGTTTGGCGGGAGTGGAAAGGGGACATAACTGGGAGATCAATATTATGTGTTAAAACATGACAGTTATTGCAAAAATTTATGTGCTTAGCTAATTATTTCTTGTGCAATAAATCTGTCCCCCAACATTCTATTACAAAGCCGCCAGGCTTTCTCAGGTTGAAGTGAATCAATTCATTTGTCCAGGTGTGAGATATCCTTATTTACAGGTGACTGATTAGAAATCAATGACCCGTATAGTCACCCGTGCAGCCCTATAAAACCAAGTGTTCCTAACTATTCTGCCTCTTTTCATTTTAAGGCTGTGAGATATTCCGACTCGGTTTGAAACACGACTCGTGTTTCTTTACAATATGAAACGGGTTACTCTATCGTCCTCCGATAGTTCTGACTCAGAACAGGAGACGTTGTCAATTTTGCCGTGTGATGATGATATAACTCAATTATTCGCTTCCGACGGTGAAGCGGCCAGTTTTTCTGGGTTTTCAAAAGCCCATGATTCACCAACTAGAGTTGGTGCATGTAATAATAACAAGGAAAGTAACCACGACAAGTTTAGCTTTTCTAAAAAGCTAACCGTCTCTTAGCTGCATTTACAAATTTTATGGATTTATTAAAGTATCTGTTTTTCCGACGCAGTCGGTATTATATTCACTTTTTACCCTTTGACCTCATGACATTTCACCTATCGAAAAGCAAGTAACGTGATCCTAATTCTGTTTCTTGATTAGTCAAAAACCAATTTGGACGGGGGTTCGAAACAGGGTAATGAATTGGACAGGGGTTCGGAACTGGATGGTAAATTGGCAATTCTCCTTCCAAATTGCGTACTATTGTTATTAGATTTTGCCGTCTGTTTGTTTATAAAATTATTTCATGGTGCAATTTAAGTATTAAGAACGATCGAGATGAGCTGCAGTTTGTAAAATTTTATATTAAACGACTTGTACAAAAATGTTAAATATTTTTTATCTGAAGTACAGCGCAAATTAAGACGCATATTAACACCCTGGATTTTTCCGGGATTTTATGGAGTGTAAAAGAAACGAAGAGAAGAAATTTTAATTAATTTCTTTAAAAAAATACAAATTAACAATCATTTTATATTCATGTTGATAGTAAATCAAATGCGTCATTATTGTTCTTGGGCGTCCGTCGTAGTACACACAAAGATAGAGAGCTGTGGCTCTAATTGTAAAGTATACTTTGCTTAATCAGTAAATTTTAAACTATAAACATTTTATTAAACAATTCTTATATTCAATTTGTTGACATAATTGTATAACTGCTTTAGGTGCTCGCAGAAAAACTTCATTTCTATATCTTAGGCAGTGGGTTTCAATACATAATAGCAATAAACGTTCTGGAATACATGTACATGTACATCAAAGTATTTGTATGTAAATTATCAATTTTGAGTTAACTGTATGCTTGGTAAATCTGTTAATATTGAAAACACGTAAAAAGGGGGGCGAACACATGTATAAATTAATAATTTCCAACTCGCTTCTAATGGGACTAATGTTAATTTATAGGTTCATGATTTCTTTCACGTAGTAATAATTGTCCGTCAGTACTTCCCCAAAAAATTTCCATCAAACATTTCTGGTCTATTGAAACGGGGAATTTTATGACAATAATGACGATTCGTAGTTTAATGCATAACTCAATTTATATCTTTACTGCGTCGGTTATCTTTTTTAAAGATAGTACTTGTTTTAATTTATATGTAAGATAGGTAAACAATGTACATGTACCTTGTAAGGACATTGTTTACGCTAACCTATTATCCAATGGTGCTTGAGAGATTTAAATGCCTGTCGTCACTTGCTTTTTAAAAAATAATTAAAATTAAAAGTTGACTCCCTAAACAACAATGATCAAAATTAGCGGTAAAAATATGTTTTGTTAAATTTGCATCAATATCAGAACGAAAATAATGATACAGAACATATAATATTTTCCTAACCCAAACAGCTTTAAAAAGTAGGGAGATTTTGGTACAATGTTTACCTTTTAATTGTTCACTGACCAATGCATTGAATGAAATAGAAGTCAATATGTGGAACGTTACATTACTACACTAAAATACTGATTAACGAAAATAAAGATATAGAACATATATTTTTTCCTAACCCAAACAGCTTTAAAAAGTAGGGAGATTTTGGTACAATGTTTACCTTTTAATTGTTCACTGACCAATGCATTGAATGAAATAGAAGTCAATATGTGGAACGTTACATTACTACACTAAAATACTGATTACAACCCCGATTCGACCTAAGAATATATCGAAATTTCAGTACACATACTAGTGCGATCCTGACGTAAACCAATGAAATGAGAAAAATATTTATAGATTTAGTTCACCACCCAATCAAGTATCAGAGAGTCATTTACTCCGAAGACTGATCATCATTTGACTATGTATACCGTCTCCCATGGGAGACGGTAATAATGTTGGGGACGACCCCATTCCTTCTACGTCAAGAGGACCGGGTAAAGGTCCAGGCAAAAACTTGAAAAAGAAAGCGCCCATGAAAAGAAAAGCGTGTATACCTCTTGAAAATGCAAGGGAAAAGAAACTAAAACAGCAAAATGCTGAATATAAAAAGTTATATTCAATGTTAGAAAGTTTATTAGAGTCGAGTGCACCGCTTCAACCGGAAGCGGAAGAAAACAATACGGAACCGGAACACGAGGAACTTGAAGTAAATTTGAATGAGTTGGACATTTTTGGTAACTCGGATGATGATAACAGGGCTCTAGAACAGGAGTTCGAATTTGAACTTCCAAAGATATTTGACGGCGATGAGAATTTTGGGCCGAATACTTTGGATAGTATTGCCAATTTGGTGAATAAAGTAGTAATTAAAAAATCTAACATAGCTGATATTGCCAATGAGAAAGTGCCCGGAAATTGCCAGAATCTGGTGTCTCCGAAGGTTAACCCAGAGATATGGGGTTTTCTTAGCCGACAGGCAAAGTCAAATGATCTCCTCCTACAGAGTATACAGAAAATTATTGGGCTTGGTATTGTGCCGGTCATTAAAATAGCTGAAATGTTGTCGAAAAAGGACATGGATATAAAACGTTTGAAATCTATGGCTTCAGCTGCACTCACTGTATTCAGCAATGCATTTTTTGAAACCTCTTACACCAGAAAGATTCTCATGAAACCACATATTCATCACAAATTTCACCTGTTGTGTGCGAAAACAGAGGAGATTGGCAGTAATTTGTTTGGTAACGATATTTCCAAAAAAGTGAAGGACATTAATGATATTCAGAAAATGCAAGGCATTGTTTCTCAACCTAGATCATATTCAAAAAACTATCAAAGTTTTCAGAGAGGAAGAGGTCGAGGAAACCGGAGAGGTTTCAGGTTCCGAGGTCAGACCACGAGGGGCAGACTGCCCTACTCGAGTCAGAGGAAGTACAAACGGTACTAGAGGTAAATAGAAATAATGATGAATTTATTGCTGGCTCAATTAAACATCAGTATACAAATTGGAGAAAAATTACTTCTGATAAATGGGTATTAGATACTGTCCGAAATGGCTATCAAATTGAATTTGATAGTATTCCCAATCAAAAAGTTTTACCAAAAAATATTGAGTTTTCCCCAACCGAACAGGATTTAATAGAAACCGAGATAAAAAATTTATTGAAAAAAGGGGCTATTGTAGAATCCCAGAATGAATATGGACAATTTTTGTCAAACATATTTTTAGTCAAAAAGAAAAATGGAAAGTTTCGACCAGTAATTAATTTAAGAAATCTTAACAAACATATAAAGTATTTTCATTTCAAACAAGAAAGACTAAGTTCAATTTTGGTGTCCATTTCCAGAAATGATTTTTTTAGTTCTGTTGATTTGGCAGATGCCTATTTTTCCATTTCTTTGTTTAAAAGCCATAGAAAATATATAAAATTAATGTGGAAAGAAATTTTATATGAATTTACTTGTTTACCATTTGGCATTTCTACAGCTCCAAGAGTATTTACTAAAATAATGAAAGTGATATTTTCAAATATCAGAAGTCAAGGAGTAGATTCTTATTTTTATATTGATGATTCCTTAATTCAAGGCAATTGTTTTGAAACCTGTTATAAAAATACAAAAAAACTTGTTAAGTTGATAACAAGCCTGGGGTTTATGATCAATGAGGAAAAATCTGTAATGGTTCCTAGCCAAAGAATTGTCTTTTTAGGTTATATAATTGATTCTGTTCAATATAAAGTATTTCTTACTGTCGAAAAAGTGGGAAAAATCAAACATTTTTCTTCAAAAATTTTGACAAATAGTCAAATTGGTAAGGTTACAATTCGAGACATTTTCACTTTGGTTGGTCTATATTCATCTACTGCATGTGCAGTTTTGTTAGCACCATTGTTTTATAGATATTTAGACATAGATAAGAACATGTCATTGAAAAGAAGTAGAGGCAATTAAGATGAAATTTGTACATTAACTGATCCGAGTAAAAAGGAAATCACATGGTGGCTAAACAATTTAGAACAAAAAAATGGCAAAGCCATAAACTATGGGTCTCCAAATAGTTATGTAGAGACGGATGCATATCACGTTGGTTGGGGTGCTACATACGATAATATGAAAACCCAAGGCAGATGGACACAATCTGAAAGAAAGTTACATATTAATATTCTTGAGCTTCTTGCAATAAAATTTGCATTATTTTCTCTTTGCATTAATGTGACAAATTCTCATATTTGTATAAAGTCTGATAGCTCTACTGCTGTTTATTACATAAACAATATGGGTGGTAGCATTGTTGCACTTTTAGAACAAACTAAACAAATTTGGCTTTGGGCAGAAGATAAAAACATATTCTTAACAGCAGTCCACATTCCGGGAAAAAATAACATACTTCCTGATGACCTATCACGAAATTTTAGTGACTCATCTGAATGGAAACTAAAGGAATCGGTATTTTTCCTTTTATGTAACCATTTCTTTAGACCAGTCATTGACTTGTTTGCTTCAAGAATTAATAAACAATTAGACCGATTTGTGTCATGGCTTCCAGATCCAGAAGCAGTGGCTACTGATGCCTTTTCAGTGTCATGGAAATTTTTCTTACCATATGTTTTTCCTCCTTTCAGTTTGTTACCAAGAATTCTTCACAAAGTTCAGGAAGAACAGGTGAGCATGGTATTGATAATTGTGCCAAAATGGCCAACCCAGAGCTGGTTTCCAAAATTATTGAATTGTTTAATAGATTTCCCAGTAATTCTTCCTCAGTGCTCAAATCTTCTCAGACTGGGTCACAACAACAAGAAACATCCAATGAACAAAAGGAGATTGTTTCTAGTCGCCTGTGTCATATCAGGCGACATCTCAAAAATCAAGGATTTTCAGAAATCTCTAGAAAAATTATCATTCAGTCGTGGAGACCCTCCACTTCTAAACAATACGAGTTTTCTTGGAGAAAATGGCTTATTTGGTGTTGTAAAAGGCAAGAAAATCCCTTCACACCATCTGTAGCACAAATAATTAATTTTTTGTCAGAATTATTCCAAAAGAATAAGTCTTACAGTTGTATTAACTCGTACAAATGTGCTATAAGCCAGACCCTGGCTTCTTTTGGAAATAACACAATTTTGAACAACCCTTTGTTATCTAGATTTATGAAAGGAGTTTTTAACACGAGACCCCCTTTACCTCGTTATAACTTTACTTGGGATGTGGGTAAGGTTACAAAATACTTGAGCACTTTATATCCACTTGAGAATTTAGACTTAAAATATTTAACATTAAAATTGGCAGCACTTTTAGCCCTGAGCACTGCTCAACGAGCTCAGACTTTAGTGAGCTTGCAAATTACCGACATGGTTGTAGATTCTAATCTTGTTTCATTCAGGGTGTCAAAGTTACAAAAAACAACAAATCCAAGGAATATAAATACAACTGTGCAGTTAAATGCATTTCATAAACCAGAGTTATGTCCTGTGCAAACTGTAAGACATTATTTGAAATGCACGAAGAAACTGAGACAGTCAACTTGTCTTTTAATTTCATTAAAAACCTTTAAAAGCATCTCTACTGCTACTCTAGCCAGATGGCTAAAATCTATTTTAGAAGACTCTGGTATAGACACTAAAAAATTTAAAGCCCACTCTTATAGAGGGGCTTCCACTTCTGCAGTCTTCAATGCTGGTTTCTCATTGAAGGATATTTTAAAAACTGCAAACTGGAAATCTGCAAAAACATTTAGAAAATTTTATTTACGAGAGATAGAATCTAGCAAAGAAAATTCCAGTCATTTCTCTAATACAGTTTTGGATTGTAATATAGATACTGATTAACATCATGTTTATTACAGTTCGCTTGAAAACGGGTATCAACATTTTTACAGTCAGGATTATGTGGACATTTTCTATCTTCTGATATTGGAAGCTTAATGGTACTTGATAGGTGGACCATAAGAAGGACTGTTCAAGAGTTTTATTATGAATTTTTTTATTTTTTACTGTTACATACAATGTATTTGCGCATGGTTTTTTCTGTACGTGGAAATAAGGATTTGTTGCATATTGGATATTCAAAAACGAGACTCGACAATTGAAAAGTATCCTGAGCAGGACTTTGCGAACAGCATGTGAAATGGTTTGAGAAATAGATACACTGTACATTCATGATGTAATTGAATAATTTATGTTGTGACATTTACATGTATAATAAATATGGCAGAAATATGTGTGTATAATATGTGTTGCATTTTATTTTATTATTTCACAATAAAACTTGAGATGACGCATATGGGTTTTGAGCTGACCTAGAAAGCATGTATTGATACATTCAGATAATTGATATACTAGTACATGTAAAAAATGATTGATGACAATCACACAAACTATTTTTGTAGAAAAAGTGTTAATCTAGATTTATTCTGTCAACTCTAAACCTATGCTGGTTTGTTTTTGTCTGCTGTTACTTACAAACTTAAAATTTCTAAAAGATTTGTGGAGCTGGTTGTGGCTTTAGAGGTTTTGTTCAGATACATGCATATATGTTTATGAAAACTTTGGCAACTGCACCTATCTCATTTATTGTTAGCTTTAAAGATTCACTTCAACCTGAGAAAGCCTGGCGGCTTTGTAATAGAATGGTCTATCATCCAAGCATCCAAGGGATGTGATGGATGAGAGACATTCTATGTAGAAGCCAAAAGGCTTCGAGGGTTGAAGTACCCACCCATTTGTCTCCCTACCCTTAAACTCAATAAATAGAGATAGTTTGGCTTTAAAAGGAGGCAGAATAGTTAGGAACACTTGGTTTTATAGGGCTGCACGGGTGACTATACGGGTCATTGATTTCTAATCAGTCACCTGTAAATAAGGATATCTCACACCTGGACAAATGAATTGATTCACTTCAACCCTCGAAGCCTTTTGGCTTCTACATAGAATGTCTCTCATCCATCACATCCCTTGGATGCTTGGATGATAGACCAATATCCTTTTAGAGTTGGGTATCACATAGTTATTGAGTTATTTATAGTCTTATATTTGTGTATGTGTAAACGTGTGAATGTTGACTTATGTTTATTGAGAAACCACTGCTATGAGAGATTAACTTCTTGGCAAGACTTTACACACTTAATATGAAAATTAAATATTTTATCCATGTTTAATTAACCTCATGTAAGATATTGTCTAAGTCTCATAAGGCAATGTTTATTACTGCTTAGTAATGAAATCACTGTATTTTTTAAATCTTTGTAAATAAAATCTGTTGAATCCCAGTACCTGTCTATTATATGAAGTGGACGATGAGGTTCACTTCTTTTTAAAATGTGATCACAATAAACTGTTTCGGTCTAACCTCTTATATGACTTCAATATATCTAATGTTAATCCATATCTCGATTCGCTTAAAACAATTTTAAACCCGGAAAATTTTCGACAAATTCAGAGTCTTGGCTCTTTCATTAAACAGTCTCTGGAACTGAGGACAGGGGTCTCGTAGACTTGTATATTTTGTCGATTTTTCTGATTGCAATTTAAGTGTTTGTTACTTCTGTTTAATGTCACTGATCAATGTAGTATTGATTTATATGACAATAAAGACATTATTATTATTATAAAACAATGTCAATTCCTGAGGGATTCAGTTTCATCACGATTCACCCTAAGTGCTTACATAGTGATATATATTTGAACAGTCTTTTTTCATGGTTTTTCCGTTTACTTGGAGCATATCTGTAATAGCCTTATTTTGTATTTTGATAAATGTTTACTGTTCTTGATGGTTTAGTGATAGAAGCTTGCATCAGAGAAATTAAATGGAAGATTTAATTTTGCAAAATGTATTAGGGATATACTGACAAACAGATTCCTTGATGGAAAAGTTGATTTTCTTTTACACAAGCGAAAAAATCTATTGATGACTGGATCTGGTAGGAAAGAAATTACCGGAAACTGTCCCTTGTGTAATGTGCCCTTTCTCATTAGATACCTCATTAATATTGATTACAGAAAAAACGCTGTTTATTTACAGAAGAAAAGATCGTTTAATGGGTCATGGTGTGATGATCTTTCTGATAAGGAAAGTTTAAAATGTGTCCTTTTTATAGCCGAAATTATTTTCCTTTTATGGATATCTCTGTGAAATCATCTTGTTGACATGCAATTTGCTAATTAAATGTTATTTTATGGTCGGTAGTTATCATGCACCAAAGTATTTAGAAGCTGCAGAGCTCAGAAATTGTTCATTAAGAAAGTCTCTGTTTATGCATTAGTTAATTTCAGAGATTAATCTAGTCATTCAGCAACTTTTTTGGAAGTGGGTGGTGTGTGTGTGTAATTGTTTGTTTGATGTTTAATACCACTTTCAGCAATTTTTCAGCTATATCATGGCATCCAGTTTTTATTGGGGGAGGAAGCCGGAGTACCCGGAGAAAACCCCTGACCTTCGGTAGGAAAACTGACAATCCTTATCATTTAAGATTCGAGTCAAGTGCACCCTGCTTGCAATGAGACTCGAACCCTTAATCTCAGTGTTGACAGAACATGTGATCAATAGTAGTAGAACTACCTTAACCACTCGGCCACCGAGGTCCCAGTGTGTGTAATTGGTTTCATATTGTTCCTTTTTAACATATTATCTCTTAAAATAAGGGTAAAGGTGTGCTTGAATCCAACTTTAATTGACAAGGATTGCCAGATTCCTCCAAAGGTTGTTGGGGGGGGGGGTGGGGGTTGGTGGTTCTTATCATGTACATGATAGCAGATTCCTCCTCTGAAAAATACATGATGAAATGCTTAGGCTGAAAAATTTATGAAAGTAGCGTACGTTTTCAACAAGAAAAGAAACAATATTACCAGTGCACTTTTATTAAACAATTGTTTTCATTTGCGAAAAAAGTGGCTATTTTTGAGGTTATTTTATATATCATGCATCAATCTATATTGTAAACTTAATACTAAAAAAAAATAACAACTTAAAAAAAAAACAAACAAACAAAAACCTGAAAGGAGTGTTATTTCTTTATGTCTGTTAACTGATTGCTCTGGTTTGTTTTAATGTGTGAGGGAGAGGAAACAATTCTGATTAAAATAGATATCTTTACTTTTTATTATTTTTAAGAATGGAGCAGGCTGTTTCCCAGATGATGCAGTTTAAGTCAAAGATAGACCAGTTAAAACAAGAGAAATCCAGTCTTTCTATGCAGTATGAGGCAAGTACCACAAATGAGTTATCTCCCTCTATTAAACATTTTATTGAATGGAGATAATTCATGGTTCCGAGATAAGATCCTTAGTTATTGTTTCTATGCGCCGCAAGCTTCTTTCAAAATGGCGGCTCAGCATCATCGTGATGGCAATATTACTACCGATTGTCTCGACAAAATTCCCGAAAATATAGATATTTGGTACCTACCAGAAATTAATTTCTTATCCAAAGAGTTTTAGAAAAAGGGATGAATTATTTCACCTAGGGTTATATTCACGATAACAGAATATCTGAAATAAATTGTACCGTCCGCATTGCCGTTGATACAAAATGCTGGCGATCTATGAGAAAAAGTTAATCGCCTCACAGTCTTCGTGTTGAAATTAGACCTGAACCGAAACTTTCTGAATTCTATTGCACATGTAAAGCTGGGTATGCTTTTCCCTTCGAAATTGCGGTTAAATTTTATATTTATATAATGTGTCTTAACTGGCCGTGTGTGCATGCGTATTTACATACGCTGTCAGAGAGTATTTCCTACACATCTACAGAGAACTGGGAAATCGATAACTGCTAATTAATTGGATAAAGATGTATCAATATAATAAAAAACCCGATGTTTACTAAAGAATTTTTTGTCTGTGTTTAAAGTACTCCCTGAGTTTCAAATCGGCAAATTTCATAGCCGAAAAAAGAACATAAATCTGAATTACATGTAACGTTATGTAAGTAATGTTCATTAACAATTAATTAAGTCCATTCTATAATTATATATAAATCCAATAGTTTTTACACGGAACATATAAAAAAGAGCATTATTCCTGTCCCATTTCTTGTATATCATAATTGAATTAGGGTAGATTCAATAACAGACTTAAAATTTTTAATAAAATCCATTTGAAATTGAAGACGTGCACACCATCACGTAATTATTTATTCTTTTTTAGACTAAGCGGGCATTGTTCTCACATAGTAGGGTTGCTCAAATCTCTACAAGGATTGCAGCTGCTTTATGTTTATTTATTCTGTTAATATTGAGCTGATCATTGGGACTTCCACACGTTTTCAAGTGTAGACATTTCTCTAAATCTCTTTTAATATTTGGAAATGGTATAAATATGTATCCTTGCATTCGATCTGGGTACCTTTCATCGGAATTACATGTACCACATTCACAACTAAGAACGATTTTCTTAAAACGATTGAAAATTATGCCGTTCCCACAACTGTACAAATAGTTTGCTTGTGGGACAAAGATGGCGGAAGCTTTGTTTACGTATCGGCTAATTATAACTGAGCATTCTGATTGAATAGTAAAAATAAAATCGGATTCATGAATTATCTTTAATAAAGAAAAAGTGAGCTGTCTCAGCCTACAATAAAAAAAATTGCTCCATATGATAACAATTGATTTAAGAAAAATGTCTAATATTTTATTAAAATGTTCTGAAATTTTGCTTTGATTTACATTGAGACAAAGAAAAAAGGGAGTCTTAAATTGAATTGTTGTCATTTGGAATAAAATAAGTCAAAAGGAAGTACAAATCAGAATTATTTCCCTTAGTTATTTTGCTCTTAATTACCATTATGCTTGAGACCTCAAGTTTCAACTAATTTTTTTGCATTATTTTATTATTGAAAGTGAATTACAGAATTTAGCATATGCAGCCTAAAATATGTTAAAATGTATATTTATGTATTTATTACTTTGATAGAACTGAAAAATTTATTGACTTTATTAAATTCTAAGATTAAATTGCTTTTAACTTGCAAAATGCATCTGTTTAATAAAAGTTCATTAATACGGATGAAATTTGAGTCTCATTCATCATGCCTTGCCCTAGAGGCAGGCAGAACTATGGGTTTTAGAGAACTTTTGATGTTGTGATTGATAGATATGCCCATGACAATTCAGTGTAATTAGGTTTTATGTTTGTTTATTAAAATTATTATCACTGAACATTGCCATGGTCACTCTGGACTGATGGCTATGATCAAGATGTTTAATGTAAAGTTTTTATACTATTTTCAGCACATTTACCACTATTTCAGGGGGTCCATTTTTTGTTGTGGTTGTAATTGTTAAAACCGCACCCTTTGCCATGAAAACACATGATATAGATTAATGTGATGTCAATCAGCATAAACATTTTTAAAGTCTCCTTGAAAACCCACAGGCCTAGTTGAGCCAAAGTTGGTCTGATCTATCCTGGCATCGTAGCAAACCCACGTCCAGTCGCGTTCTCGTTTTGCTACCACTTACGGAATGTGGGTTTCCGATGATGCTATTTTGGTGTCCATGAATACAATACAATGGATGGGTATCATATACTACTAGTCAGTTATAGGTGTATCCAACAATCATCGTAGATTGTCATAACCAATCAAATTATAATACAATACATTATATGTAATATTCTAAGTATTACATACTGATATAAATATCTCACCAAATAAATACAAATTGGATTAAACCATGACACATGATGTTTGCCATTTGTTTTTGTGACCCTTGGGCAATACTGGTGGTGTCCTTAATTTTATCTGGAAGACAAATAATTAAAGGGTTACTCACATATTCATTTTTTTCCAGAATAATCTTCAGAAGTATAATAGTCACATTAGCAGTCTGGAGAGAGAGAACATCATGTTACTGAATGATGTCAAAAAATTTGAACAACAGGTAAGGAAAATTTACAATTTGAACAACAGGTAAGACCTACCTAATATTTGAACAACAGGTAAGGAAAATTTAAAATTTGCAAAACAGTTAAGATCATTCTAAAGTAATTTTTGGTAATTAATTGAATTGTGAAGTTTGTGTTTGAGGTACCTCCTCCATTAATAATCAGAATGGAAGTACTTTTTAGCTCACCTGACCCGAAGGGTCATGTGAGCTATTGCCATCACTTGGCGTCTGTCGTCGTCGTTAACTTTTCTTTAAAAATCTTCTCCTCTGAAACCACTGAAAGTACTGCTTTGAATCTTTGTACACATCATCTGTCAAATGTCCTCAACCAAGTTTGCACCAACCATGGCCACTGATTAATCAACATGGCCGCCATGGCTAAAATTAGAACAGAGAAGGGGGGGGGTCAAAATACAGTTTTTGGCTTATAGTTCAAAAAGTATAACAGATACAGGAAACCAAAGAGACATGCCTTCATCCGCATCGAAAGCTCTACCAAACACTCCATTGGGTCGAAGTTGTATGATGACTCCTTGAAGGAGTTATTGCCCTTTAATTGTAGAAATTGATGATTTTTGCCATTTTTGCCTCAAAATCTTGAAAACTATTCGAACTAGAGAAACAGTTAGCATTGCTTAATTGTTCTGCTCTATGAGAGCTACAAAAATGATTTTAAGGTCAAGATTGTATGATTAACCGTTTAAGAGTTATTCCCCTTTAACTGTTTTTTTCCTGTTTTAATTGATTTTTTAAAATCTTCTCCTCTGAAACCACTGAAAGTACTGCTTTGAAACTTTGTACACATCATCTGTCAAATGTCCTCAACCAAGTTTGCACCAACCATGGCCGCAGATTAACCAACATGGCCACCATGGCTAAAAATAGAATGGATAGGGGGGGGTCAAAATACAGTTTTTGGTTTATAGTTCAAAAAGTATAACAGATACAGGAAAACCGAAGAGACATGCCTTCATCGGCATCGAAAGCTCTACAAAACACTCCATTGGGTCGAAGTTGTATGATGACTCCTTATAGGTGTCGTTGCCCTTTAATTGTCAAAATTGATCATTTTTGACATTTTTGCTTCAAAATCTTGAAAATTATTAGAACTAGAGAAACAGTTAGCATTGCTTAATTGTTCTGCTCTATGAGGGCTTTCAAAAATCTTCTCCTCTTTAACCATTGAAAGGACTGCTTTGAAACATTGCACACATCATCTTAGGATGTCCTCTACCAAAATTGTGCAAATCATGACAGCTGACTACCTACATAGCTACGTTGGCTTAAAATAGAAAAGGGGGGGGGGGGTCAAGAGAGTTTTCGGCTGATAGTTAAAAAAATATAACAGGTACAGCAAATTTGAAGTGAACCTCCCTTCTCTCTCTAAGCATCAAAAAACTTATAGGAGTTATTTCCCTGGTTTCAGGTTCAGGTGAGCGATACAGGCTCCTGGGAGCCTCTAGTTTGAAATTGCACTGCAAAATTAAGCTTTTTTATCTATGTTAAAATTTGTCATGCACATAAAATAAACCAGTCAGCTCTTTCGTTTGCTTTTTTCTGACCCAGGTTTTTTTTTAATCAATATCAAAAACCCAATTTTTAAATTAGCACAGAATTTATTACCTGCCCACCTGGTTAATGCACAGATAACCCTTTGTACAAACTGAAATTAGAGAAAATTACTGATAACTATCGTGAAAGAAAAACGTTTCCAGTACAATACAAATCCTTTGTAATTTGTTTAAATGATTAGCATATTTTAAGGTCTTCAAATAAATTAAAATAGCTCTTGGTCACGTTGATGCAAGTGATATACATATAAGTAGTTGTCTTCACCTATCTGAAACATTTGATACTTTGTAAAAGAAAATCGCAGTTCTAGTATAAAGGATTTATTTTTGTAAATTCGTATATATAAAGAACATAAGTTGGAAAATTTGATATAAACCAAACTATTGTGAGGGTAATTGTACATTTTCTGTAAAAGGTAAGGCATAGTTTTTTGTTTATATTTTGTTTGTTTGAATGATGTTTAATGCAACTTTCAGCAATTTTAATTACATCTATATCGTGTTGCTTTTTTCTTTTGGTCAGTTATGATTGGAGTCGAGCTCACCTTTCCCACTTTGAACCCAGAAAACTGCAAACTAAGTGTTGACAGGCAGGTGATACATAGAAGATGACTAACTACCTAATCACTTGGTCACAGAGACACTTTTTGATTATAATAAATTTAATTAATATTAATATCTCAGATATGTCTTGTACTGTAATCTAAAGATTATAAATAAATATTGTCAAACTTATTTACAATGTCCTGCTTATGACTTTTTTTGACTTTTATTGGCTGTGATGTCATCCTAGGTTAGTCATCTAATGTGATTGATTGTTCATGTTTAGGGAAACAATCTATGTGCATTAAATTTTAACATTATTACTGTATTACTATAGATTTGTTTTGTTTGTTTGACCGTCACTTTCAACCATTTATCAGCTATATCAAGTGTCCATTATTTTGTCATGGGGGGGGGGGGGGGGGGGTGGAAGGGTAGACTACTCGGTGGAAAACCCAAACCTTCAGTCCAAAGTAGATGTTAACCCCTTCGTCAATAGAGCCCTATATTGAGTATCTCTGTCAGCTGTCTCCCTCAAATGTGAGGCTGTGACAAGAGTCCTGTATTCAAAGGCGGAAACAATTGTAGAGTACCCATATAACAGCCTGTATTTAAAGTTACCAAACAGACTACAACACAATTGTGAATAAAAGCAAAGGCAAAAGCTCAATTGTGCCATCAGACAAGCATGCATGAAAATTTCTTTTTTGACCAAATGTGAGTTGGGTACTAGACAAGCATTATTACCAAACCCTGTATATCTGTGTGAGTACCTTGTACATCCCTGGTTTTAATCTTATAATCTTGTGGATTCTAAAATCTCTACTGGAATTTTAAATTGTCATTTTGTTGGAGTTTGAAATGGGAACAAGGAAATTGCACTTTCCCGTTGTGAATATAAACAATTTCATAGTACAAAAATAACATTTAACAAAACATTCAAAATAATTTTCTTGTATTGTAATGCATAAAACATTCAATTAAGGTAATATAACTCTGAAGTTACCTCCCTCTACTGTTTCATTTCCTTGTCATGGGAGATAACCCACTTATTCTTTTCTTTATCATTTGTTCTTTATCATTTGTACTTGACAGATGAGTAACGGTACAGACCAGGAGAGAACCAAGCTACTGCTGGAACGACTGAAGGTGTTGGAGGCAGAAAACTCATCACTGGTACTTGAAAACGAACAACAACGACAACAGTATGAAAAATGTCTGGACGAAATAGCTAATCAGGTCGTACAGGCACTTCTTGCTCAAAAGGTATTTCTTGTTTTGTTTCTGTAGTAATTAAACTGTTTTAATAAAGTAATTGCTAAGCCTCAAATAATGAGCCTTAAAGCCATGTTCCTGTAGATCATATTTGGCAATTTCTTTAATAAAACATGGTTAGGCAGTACATGTTATTTTTTAGTTTCTGGACATCACAATTGTTCCGGTTGACTTTATATTTTGAAACTACATGTAGCTTTAAGTGGATATGCAACATTTGTCTTATACAAGTTATCCCCCTTTGTTAAGCTCAGAATGATTGATTGGTTTCTAAGCATCACAGTTCACCTGAAATCTTTAATCTGCTCTAAGACAGATACAATACAGATCAAGATAGATTTTGGAGTTGTCTGGTATTTCAGGTTTTGAGTTATTCTTCTCTATGCACATACATAAAGACGATAGATGCCAAGATTGCTATTCACCTTGGCATCTTTGATCCATCATCAATTCCTTATAATCTAGTCATATGAATATTTTCTCAGTGTTTAACTTTAAACATTACACAGGAAAGATAACTGAGACGTACAGTTCTTTCAGTTTAAAAATACATGTATTCACTAACAGCTCAGTCTTTGACTTCAACTACCAATTTGTTTAAAAGGTTTTATCAGGTAAACATTTTTATTAAAAATTAAACATCTTTTTGACTGCCAATATTTCAATATTTAAAATAAAAAATTGAATCTGTATGGGTCATTTAAATATTGTGTTTTTCATTTCAGGCACTCAGGGAGGAATGTGTCAAACTACAAACCAGAGTTCAAGATTTAGAACTTCAAAATAAAGAATTGACTTGTTTATTTCAACAAAAACTTAAATACTCATCAAGCACAGTTTTACAGGTGGGTGATTGAGTGTGTGTCTGTATAACTTAAAATCTTAGTCTATAGTTTTGTAGATTTTTTTAAAGAGAATTATATTTGGAGCAAAGCATGTATTGAAAGTCTATTTATCTGTTAATTGTCAAGGTCATAGGAATGATATCATATAACATTGCGTTGTTACACATACAAATTTTCGTATCTCGCTTGATCTTTATATTAGGTATTATGTTAAACCAGTATAATATTTCCTGTAAGGTAACCAAAGTAAGCATGCAGTATGCTGCTTTTATTTTTACTGTTATGTCATGATGTCATCTACATGATAAACCCATGTTCTGATGAAATAAGAAGTTTTGCTTTGCAATAAAAGTTTTTTTGCATCAATATTGGTGAACGCTGCTACTTGCAGAATAATATTTCCACTCGCAAGCGCATGTCATTTGTATATTCTGCTGGGAAAAATGTTCACCGATATTTATGCCATAGGCCTAAGCCTATCTGGGAAGAATATTTTATACATGATGGATACTACTGAATATCTGTCTAATCTTATGTGTATAGGATGTAATGTTGTAGCAACACATTAAACAAACATGTCTACCTGTATGTTTGGAAACAACCATTATTTTACGGTATCCGGACAAATCCCCGCCTGGACATTTCCCCGTTCGTCATTTTTGTAGGTCCGGACATTTCCCCGTTCGTCATTTGTATAGACCCGGACAAATCCCCGCTCATGAAATTGTAAGGGTGGACAATTCCCCGCTCAAGCTTGAAAACGTAATATTAATATTAAACGTACTTTAACTATTACATAAATTTTATTGTATATAGGATTGAAAACTAACTTGAATACTGTGGTCCAAAATGTTTATTTCATTTAGCAAGGTATATAAAACCATAAACAAAGTCAAGTAATAAATAGTAATAATAACAATAGTTTATACAAAATATACACTACAGTCAATATTTGACATCAAGGCCCCAACAACTGAACGTTCACTGTAGACGAACACTTCCCTATCGCAAGAAGGAATTCTTCGACCGTCTTCTCGGAGTTGGCAACTTGCTGGCACAGCTTCTTCAGTTTCTTCTGATGTTGGACGACAGACTTCTTTCGTCGTTTGCTGCTTGTGGCTATGCCGATAACGGTTCTATAGGCCTCTGTCTCAGTGTCTGCATTATCTTTCATAATGCAGTCAATCACTGTCCAGAGAGACGGATTCGAATGACCCACGAGGTGCCGGAAGCCGTTGTTCCAGGACTCCATGACGTTGTTGGTTCTAGATGCGTCTGTCACCGTAGCTTCGTGCACGTTCCACGTTGTCGGGTCAAATCTCGGTGGTGTTCGCCTGAAACGTAGCCGTCCACCACTAGACACCGACTTGTAGGTCCCCGACACGTATGTGGCATCAAAATAGTCAACGACTGGGATGAGTTCTGACGGAGCGGTGTGACGGATGTACTGCATACCCTCGGACACCAGGTTGATAGGCAAGAAAGCGAGGCCGTCTATCATTCCACAGTAGTCACGAATGGCTTCTTCTTCCCTGTACGCTCGTTGTAACCCCTCCGCCTGGACACGACGCCACGTAGCTTGCGTTAAATGATAGAAGCAGCCTTGTATTCTCAGATGTTGGCCGAAGATAGCACGTACTGCATTGTGGATGGCCATCTCGTAGTCTACAACGATTGTTGTTGGAATGGGCCTGATGTCTCTGTGAAGGCAGGTGTCGAGAATGGCTGTCAGATACTCCTCATAGTGGTGTTGTGTTTTTCCTGGTAGCAGACCATACACCGCTGTAACGTATGTGGATTCTGCGGCTGCGACCCGGATGCAGAATAGCTGCGCGAACTGTGCTGGGGCAGTCGAATGGGTTCCGTCGATGTACCATGTGTCGGAGGTATCTAACAATGACAACCCAGCTTCGCTTGCAAACACAAGCATGCGACTTGTATCTGAATTGTTGTCATACACCAGGAAGTCGTTTCCTTGTGGCGTCTTCGTGTAGGCCTCTGGTAGTGGAGACGGGATGTCTTCAGCTGTGGCTGGTTCTTTTGGCGTGACACCTTTCTTGGCTCGTCGGATCGCTCTCTTAAGGGTTTCTTTCTTGCCAACAGCCGCACGAACCTCGACGGGGTAGTTCACCAGCCGGTCGGCGAGGATCTGACCTGACTGACCACGGTTAGCGTCCGCAGCAGCCATGATCTCCGTACGAAGCTTGAGTACTTCAGTGGTGAAGTGATCTGCCTCATGGCTGTGGTCTGTCAGTGAGTTGACTCTTGTGATGTCTCACACATAATTAATATATTACAATATATGCCATTTAATACCTTAATAATTATAACAAAGGAGTGGTAAATGGCCGACTTAGATTCTTTCAAATTTATATTATGCTCGTACTTTAAATATTTTCGTATTTAAATAATTTATGAAATAGCTTGAGCGGGGAATTGTCCACCTTACAATTTCAAGAGCGGGGATTTGTCCGGGTCTACACAAATGACGAACGGGGAAATGTCCGGACCTACAAAAATGACGAACGGGGAAATGTCCGGGCGGGGATTTGTCCGACATTCTTATTTTACACAGATTTTTATTATGCAGTCAAATAAATAGGACATTTTTGTTCTGCTGTCTGTCTTTTTCAGCCAGTTGGTTCCCAAGATGAGTAAATAAAATAACCTTAAACATTTTTTTCTTTGCAGTCACTCCCTTGCAGTCAAGCAGCATTCAGTAATACTCTTTGTGAGGGTACCAGTTATTATAACAGTGTGTGTAGTCTTCCAACAACGTCTGCTGTTTCCATAGAAACTATGGTATGTTCTTTTCAGGAATCTGTAAGTTTATGCTTGAGTAATAAATATGATGCATCCTAAAGAAGTACATATGCTTAGAATTCTTTGATAGCCTGTCACAAGCACAAAGCATGTGTTATATTTTATTGCCATTTTGCAGTATTTTCTGTGATCTTTATATGCGTTGTTGTCCCATCTCATTCTATTAGCATGAGATGTCACAATACATAATATAATCACCAGTCACAAAGATGTATGGAAGCCAGGCACTGTCACTATTTATCTTTAATCTTAAGAACCTATCATATGTCACAATACATAATATAATCACCAGTCACAAAGATGTATGGACGCCAGTCACTGTCACTATTTATCTTTATTTCAGCACCTATCATCTATCTCACAAAATATAATACAGTCATCAGTCACACAGCAGTTTCATGTCCTCTCCACAAGCACTGAATCATTGCACAGTTTGGATGCCAAACATGTAGGTAGATGTAGAAATCTGCACAAAAAAATAAAGAGCGTATTTGCACTAAGCCTGGATTTCTTGTAAGAAACTCCTGTCAAATCTGAGACATAAAATTGGATTGTTTGTTAAAACTACCATAGCAACTTGACAATTCTTATGTTTTGATTGGTTACAAAATTGGAATTCAAAATCAAACTCAGTTCAGATTAATAGGAAATCAATGCCTTCTGCTTCATGTCTTTGTGTGGTGTTGCTGCATTGTACAGAAACAAAACCATAAGAGCAATTTTAGGCATGTAAGGAAAAGCTTTGTGTTGCAGGAGATAATTTCTATGACAATTTCCCGACATTAATGACAGGGTATTTTTAGTAACATAAATTCAGTCTCAGTGTAGACGCACAGGGTAGGGGAACCTGATAACTATTTTTGTATAATGCTACTTTGAACCACTCCCTCTCCCACCCATTTTCCAGATTTGATATACTGCTATTTCTGATTCAGATTTAATATTAATATCTGGGAAAGGTTCTGTATTTTGTGAATGATAAATTAATACAGGGAAATCGAATAAAATTAATCATGAGCTTTATAGAAGTTCTACCCAGTATGATGTGTTAATACAAAACAGACAACATATGCTTTTAATACCTGTTTCACATTGTTCAACCCACTGCTGCCCAGTGGCTCACCAGGTGGCGTGTTGGGAATGTATTTTTTAATGGGTTTGTTGTTGAGTTTATGATGCTGACAGACTGGCCATGGACAATAGTAACTGCTAGTTGTGTTTATTTACATAAATTAACAGAAATGAAAAGAGATATTTCTGTTATGCCACATAGTTCTGTTTGTTTGTTTAAATGGTGTTTAATGCCACTTTCAGCAATTTTTCAGCTATATCTTAGCATAAATTTGTTATTGGGAGCTGGAATACCTGGAGAAAACCCCCTACTCCACATAGTAACTGTAACTGTTTTGTAAATTTGCATTCAAGTATTTTCCTAATAACATTTATTTTATATCTAATTGCAGATGAATGAGGAAAGTATGTCACAGTCTTGTCACCGTGGAAACAAAGTAACATGTGGATCACCAAATTGTGCTGAAAAGTGTGATGGTATTCAGTGTACAATAGAAACAGAATTTCCAGCAACGAATTCAAGTCCAAAAATGAAGCATGTTAGCTTAGCCGAGCGAGCCAGTGAAAAGGCAAAACAGCGTAGTGCATCAACATCATCACTTAATGCTGGAACAAAAATACGAACGTTTAGAACTAATTCAACTGCATCATTAGGGAAAAGTAAAATTGTTCCTCCTGGTGTTATTTCTAATAGTTCAACAAATATTTCAACCAATCAGGTGGAAGTTGCTGTACAAGTCCACCAATCAGATTCTAGTGCCAAAAAGAGAAGTTTGTCTCAACCAGAACATATCAATAAAAGTACTGTTAATATGAATTGTACTGGAAACCAGTCTAAAACTGTATCCAAAACTACGAAGACAGAATTGAGTAAATCTACGAGTAAATTGAATCCAAAAGTGCAAAAATTGACAAGCTCCTCGTGCATACCGACTAAAAAGAGCAGCAAATCTCAATCATCCCTACCTCAACCGTCTGGCTCTCAAAGCCGAATTTCACAGAAAAAGTACGAACAAGACTCAGGTAGAAAAAACTCAGGATGTACAGGTCAAGTGAATTCAAACTTGCAAGTACCTAAAAATGGACCGAATTCTTTATCTCAGGAATCATCAGTACCGAAGTTCAATCAAACAAGTACTCAGTGTAGTACAGACAATAGTAAGCAAAGGGAAATAACTCAACCATCGCGTTTATCGTCTTTGCCCAATGGCCAGTATTTTTACGATTACAGTGATGAAGACAGCGATATAAACCGTCCAATATCTGGTTTCAGTAATGGATCAACGGTTTCTATCAACGAAATTTTGGATGACGATGATGACACAGATACATTACTTGATGCAGATTTTACTGCTGAAAAATTTGCTTTCTTTGAAACTCCACAGTTTATGAAACAAGATAAAAAGAAAAAGGAAAAATCGAAGCAATCTAAAGAAAAACCAGTTTTTTCAAGTTTACGTGGTAAACCTGATATTGTGAAAGATACAGAGTATAGTGAACATAAAAATAAAATAAAAAGTCCGCGATCTCATCGACGGAGAAGCTCTTTACCACATTCACTTAAATCTAAACCAAATCGACCGTCATCTTTAGTTTTAAGTTCAAAAGATAAGCAGAGTATACAACATGCCTACAGTTCATCTAGCTTAGAAAGCAGTGATAGTGATGAAAACTGGTCCCCACAATTTGCAAGACAGTACCAGTTGAAGTTGTATCATGTTCGTAATAAGTCGGGTAGTAGTGAAAGTGGTAGCATGTCTGGTTCCCTGTCTGACAAAGTTCAGTTGAAATCTCCCCAAGAACTAACACCTACTATCAGTGAAAAATCGGTGTTTATCCCAGCGGAAGCAACAGACAGGGAAAGTAATATTTATAGGGAAGTAATTGTTGTGAAAAATCCCGATAATTCATCCTCTCTGGAAAAGAAAAAAGGACCTCCTCCACCTGTGCCTAAAAAGCCACCAATCGCTGGTCGTCGATCCCCTGGAATTATAATGGGTATACAGTCCCCTGGATTACGTAATAAAGCATTTTTTCATGGACAAGATGCAGGATTGCTCAAACCACATGAATTTAAAACTGGTGTTTTTGAGAACATTGAGACAACTGTGAACACTGTGACAGAGATACAGTCTCATAAATACATGTCCTCAGATTCTAGTTTTGAAAGTGTGAAAAATGAGAAGGTGGAACGCTCCGGAAGTAAAGATGATGGTTACTCAACCATGTCAAGTGATATTCAACCTGAAATGTTGGAGAAGTTTAGTGACTCGTCTCTCAAACGAGACGTGGTCTTACGGAACGATTTTCAGGTTAGGAATGACATAACTGTGATGAGTACAGAATCTAGTCACAAATTTGTAAGTTGTGGGACATCTCCAATGGAAGTGTCAGTGTCTTCTGCTCATAGCACCAATCTTTCTCCAAAGCAACCGTCTCCAACAATACAGGATAAAAATATAGGTCATAGTTCATTAGGTCGTGTCAAGGCCATGAAACATCTATTTGAGGCAGAAAGCCAAAAACAAAGAGAAAATTATAAACCTTTTCCTTTAAGAAAATCATTTTCATTTGACAGCAAGTTAGGAAGCAGGGAAAATTCTCAACGACAGAATATTAATCGAAGATCTCTTGGAGACAATGTTAAACTTGATATTTCTGAGAATGACTTTGAACCAAGTAATTGTAATTCATTGCCAAAGGTGGATAACTCTGAAAGCTTGGATGTAAATGATGATAAGAAAAAGTCTCCTATTGATGACAAACAAATACATGTAGAAATTGACACTTATACAGAGCATAATGTAAACATTGAAGTAACAAATGAACAAACAACCCATCCAGAATCTTCACATTTTATATCCAAACTAGATCATGTGACTATTTCCGACAGTACTTCAAGAAGTCATGTGACTCCTGAAAGAAATTCAATATATCATATGCTGAATCACAGTGAGGAGAATTTTCTATCTGACATTCCTGAAGAAAAAGAGGACTATGGGGAAATGTCGGGTGCTTCCAATGAAAAACTTCTGGACTTTCCTGCCAGACCGCAAGCTTCTAAAATACAGAAGATTTCAGAGACTATACACATTTTTGAAACATCGACAACAAAACGCTATTGGTCATCAACCAATGGGCTCTGTAGATTTTTATCAGATTCAGATCTTGTGAAAATTATGAAAGATGATTTGGAAAATGTTGGAAAAAATTGCTCAGTGAAGCCCCTAGAAAGATCAGTGTCTTTATCTGCTCTGAATACAAAGACGGAAATCGTGACAAACATGAAGTTGGCTCCTACTTTGCGTAGAAGTTGTCGTCAGTCATTAATTAATGAGATATCAGTGATGGGCAGAGTACAAGATATTGTGAAAGAACACATTTTAAAACAGGTAAGTTATGGTATTTTTCAGACTGTAGTGACACATTTTTTTGTTCCTCAAACTCTAATAAAACACATTTCAGATTATGAACGACATAACTATAACAAGTACAGAATCTAGTCACAAATTTGTGTGTTTTTGGACATCTCCAGTGGAACTGTCACTGTCGTCTGCTCATGGCAGCAATCTTCTCGAAAGCAAACTTCCCCAACAAATATAGGATAAAAATACATGTCATAATTATTTACAATAATAAAGTTTGCTATATATCTTAAACATGCTACAAACACAGATCTTTCTTTTATTCAGCTCGCTACCATTTAAATAATAAGGATTTTAGTGTCAAGGTCAAATAACTTCTGCTGTAAATCTGGAAATTGTTGCTTATTGGAAATTTTATTTTATGTTTTGAGATTAGTAATACATGTACAAACAATATATTTGTCTACCTTGTGAATATTACCTATACACAGTTCGACAAAAAAAACAATGTTTACAGTATAAATTCTGTGATGTCCATGTGTATCCAGAATATAGGTTTGTTTGAATGGTGTTTAAGGCCACTTTCAGCAATTTTGTAGCTATATTGTTGTGTTCAGTTTTGATTTGGAGAGGAAGCAGAATACCCAAACTAGCAATCCTTGTCAATTAAGATTGGAGTCAAGCACACCCTGCCTGCTGTTAGACTCGAACTGCAAACTCAGTGTTGATAGCAAGCATGTGATCAATAGTAGATTACTAACTACCTTAACCACTCGGCATAACATGTATCATCAAGGTAACCAGCACCCAGTCAAAGTCAGTGTATTCACTACAGAGCACAATATTTTTGTAAAGCGCAAATTTAAGTTTTAAATGAAAATGTTATGCCTTTTAAAATTCATTTGTAATATATGTATCTAGCATTATTTTTTAGACCTTTTAAGAGACCTTCCTTCTTCAGCATCTAAAGCTCTACAAAACACTTCATTGGGTCAAAGTTGTATGATGACTCCTTGTAGCAGTTATTGCCCTTCAAGTGTCAAAATTGATGATTTTTGCCATTTTTGCCTCAAAATCTTGAAAATTATTAGAACTAGAGAAAAAAGTAGCATTGCTTAATTGTTCTGCTCTATGAGGGCTACAAAAATGACTTAAGGGTCAAGATTGTCTGATTAACCGTTTAAGAGTTATTCCCCTTGAACTGTTTTTTTTAATCGGTTTTAATTGATTTTTTAAAATCTTCTCCTCTTAAACCAATGAAAGGACTCCTTTGAAAAATTGCACACATCATCTTTAGGATGTCCTCTACCAAAATTGTGCAAATCATGACACCTGACTACCTACATAGCTACGTTGGATTAAAATAGAAAAAATGAAAAAAAGGGGGGGGGGGGGTCTCGAGAGTTTTCGACTGATAGTTAAAAAAGTATAACAGGTACAGCAAATTTGAAATGAACCTCCCTTCTCCCTCTAATCATCAAAAGATCCTCCTTATAGGAGTTATTTCCCTTAAAAGGTCAAAATTAATGATTTTTGCAGAAGTGTTGGGCAATTCCTTATAGCAAAGAAAAGCTGGATAAAAAAGGGTTGTTTGGTTTCAGGTTCATGTGAGCGATACAGGCTCCTGGGAGCCTCTAGTTTTTATTTCAGCTGGCTCTATCTATCAATAATGATTTGACAGTAATTTAACTTTTTGTTTCAGCTGGCTCTATCTGTCAGCAGTGAATCTGATGACGATTTACAGAATTACAGTTTTGCTCAACTTTTGGCCAAGAAGCAGCGACAAAACTTCCTTGTACAAGCTTTTGAGGTAAGATTTGTTTATAAGATCTCTGTTTAATATTTATTATTTTTTTATATGTGTACCTAAGTTTATTTGTCCTAGACTTTGAGACATATGGAAATGTAAGGCTTTCTGTTACATTTATTGCCCCTTTTCCCATGAGTACAAACACTCTTTTATATTTTCTGACAGTGTTTGAAATTGTTTTTGTCCTGTAATGATTAAACATATGTTATGCACAAAAAGCATGTAAAAAGGAACATTTCTAGAAAATTTCTTGGTTGAAAATTTTGTCACCTAATCTAGTGACAGCATGACATCACGAGCAGATAGCATATTTTAAAACATGTTTACCAGAACGTATAACAATATATCGTTTGGAAGTGAGGACAAGGGTGCCATGATATTTTATTCGATTACTAACCAAATAAGACAAAAAAGTCACTCGTATACACTTTATATACTTTAAATGTAATGATGCATTCACAACATCAGGCCTATTATGATTGTTGATAGTTATAGCTGGTGACAAATGTTTGTGCAAAGTAACAAAAGTAATAATTTAAACCAGTACAAAAGCAGAAATGGGTGTTCCAAAAAGGAAATTATTGCAGGATTGATCATTATATTTCTGGGTAACGAAAAAATGCAGTGATGTACACACTGTAACCCTCGGTTACAGACAGGTTACACTGCCACCTTTTAACAAGACTAAATCTAGTTGGTATATTGCGGGAGAAATTTATATGACAACTATGTTCTTATAAGAAAAGTAATAGTGAAAAATGACAAAAAAATGTTTTAGTGTGGCAATACAGTGGATTCCTCGTAGCAGCATATCCAATTTGTCAGATAAATATATGCAATTAACAGGAATATGCTATTAACAGAAAAGCAATTTTTTTACAGAAAATTAATATAAAGTTTCCACTTTAACTGTCTAATTAAAACTATGTTTTTATCAATAAAACAATTCGGGTGACTCTTTTCTAATGTTAATTCTTGTAAAAACAATTTACAGTGTAAAGAAGGTTGTCAAAACATGCTTTGATAATTCTAGTGCAAGACAATGTAATTACCTCGTTCAGAAACTGTCAGTTTTTGACAAGTATTTAGTCCATTTCTGGATAATTTTGTGCAATAAACAGGAATTTTTGAAGTTCTTAATATTTTTCATGCAATTTGCAGGAATGTTTACCATGGAGAGTATAGGGTTTGGTGTTTTTATGTCTTGTGCAATGTAAAGAAATATGCAATTAACAGGTATGCAATTACGTGGAATCCACTGTATAATGATGGAGTACTGTACCTTTGTATAAAATGATTGTCTACTGTAATTAAAATGTTTTGTATGTGAATTGCTTATGTTATTTTTGTTTTACTTTCAGTCAAAGTACAGACCACATTCAGCTGTGGAACATGTTTTTGAACCCTCTAATGATTCTTTCTCTTCAAGTTTCCATGGGAATGATTCCTCTTTTTCGTCCAATGAAGAGAAAGGAGATGACAAGGGGAGACAATCTAGTAAGGAATCTAGTCCAATGGTAGAAAAACCATCTAAATTTCGAAGCGATTATTACAGTTTATGCATGGTGGGATCTAATAGGAGTTTATTTTCGGGGAGTAATGAAGGTGAGTCGGAACAAGTTTCAATGGAGGAATCCCACTGTTTGACATGTAAAGAGGATCCGACTAAATGTAGGCAATGTATAAAGGCGAAAAATTCCAAAGAATTTGATGAAATTTCACGTCAGCTTCAGAGTCTTTCAAAAACTGTGAACGCCTTACAGGAAAGTTTTACAGGCGTGGAGAGCTGTGATTCCGACTTAGAATCCAACGAAGATCATTCTCACATGTTCGTTTCTTCGAATTCCGATTTCCATGCAGATGGATATCAGTGGATTGAAGATGATGAGTTTTATTTGACTCCTTGTGGTGGAGAGCTCATCATGGGTGCATCTCCATTTTCTGACACAGGAGCATGTGCAGAATGGATTAATGAGTATGCAGACGACACTTCCTGCAATGATGAATTTGAATTTTATGGAAATTTTGCGTCAGAAAGTGTTGATGTTCAACATTTGGTACCCTGCATTAAAGAAGAGATTCATAGGCCACAGAAACCAAACACCACTGCATCACAGCAGAGCGCTGCATTCCAGCAGAGTTCTTCTGTTTCTAAAGTTAAAAACAGTGTTGGATCATGTGATTCATATAGTAAGCAAAGAGCACTAAAGAGTCTAAGAGCTGATAATCATATGCGACACCATAGCGATGGCCATCTCCAGATAAATAGTCATGATAGCAGAGCACCAAAAGATATCGGTGTAGGAAGGGAGACAACTACTGAACACAAACTCTCTGATCCACAGGTACTGTTTTTGATGTTCAAAAGTCTTGCCTCGTAATTATAATTATTATCACAACTTAGATCCACATTACCATATGATAGAATTCTTTTTAACAGGTTTTGTAAAGAAGACACATTATCCTCTCCTACTTCTTAAAATGTCCATGTGTCAGATAATCAGATTATACTTAAAATTATGTTGCTTTTAAACTGAAACTTTGCTTCTTTGTTGTATTTCCATATTTCAGAGTTGAGTTACATAATGTGATACAGTAACAATGTTAAATGTTATAAATACTAGACCGTGTTTTGCACGCCCCCACTTATGTTAATGTCTGTATCCGCCTTTAGTTATGTTAAAATATTCACCAGCATATTTTGCTAATTTAAAATAGTTTAGCCCTAAGCACATTTATCGTGTTTGTGCACACAGACCCCACAAATATGTAAAAACTGCAATATCGTAGCTTTTACATCTTGTAATTCTGATCAATTTGGTGCATTTCCTTTTCACCTGAAGAAATTGACATTAAATTTTAATTAAAGATGCATATTTAGAATCACTTTATTTATACCTGAACAATTTTACCTGGCATTCATTAACAAACGATACAAAATGTTACTCAACGTCTAAAAATTGAACATTAGTCATAGAGAACAATTTATTGTTGTTTCCTTAAACAAGTTTTTATTCTGATTTTGACTTGAAATTATGAAAATAATGTGTATTGACACAATATTTGGAATATCTTATTGAAGAAAAAGGTAAACATTTTATTTATTCATTAATCAGATTTGTTTGTTTGTTTGTTTGAATGGTGTTTAATGCCACTTTCAGCAATTTTTCAGCTATATCATGTCATTTATTTTTTATTGTTATTCGGGAGGAAGCTGTAGTTATAGGAAAAATCCCCGACCTTTGACTGGGAAAACTGGCAATCATTGTAAATTATGGTTGGAGCTGAGCTCCCTCCTGTAGTTATGCATAGAGTGCAGATATTGTTTTGAACAGGGATTACATCATTACAGTAGATACTAGTACAGGAAACCTTTTTCAATACATATTCTTTAGCATGGCATCATTTAAAAAAAAAACTTTTTAGTTAGCTACTTCATTTATTTGAATGGTGGGATGCATTTGATGGAAAGAATAAAATTCACATATTGGGGCAAAACTTTTAACAAAAAGTTAAAGAATTGTACAATAAACTTATATAAACAGGTATTTTAATGTTTAGTTTTTTTAAAAGGATTGCTTATTATATGGTACTTGTTTCAGGTAAGAGCAGCCATGTTGGATTCTATGGTTCATTTAAGTGGTGCTAGCATGGATAGTTTAGATGACAACATTGGTGTGGATCATGTGATGTGCTCCCGACTATTAGGAGGTGGTATGTATTTACTTTGTGTGTCGTGACCGTGTTTTGAGTTGATTTGGTCTATAACTTTTAAAAGTTACATAACTTTCATTCTAATTGATGTTTTTAACTAGTCATTTAAAGAAAAAAAAAGGGTAAACAATTATTATGGCACGCCGTTCTCGTCAAAAGTATGGCTTTTAATATCATCACAAACTACACACTCAAAAATTTAAATTACGCACTCAAAATTAAAATATGCACTCAAAATTTTAAATTTCGCACTCAAAATTAAAATATGCACTCAAAAAGTTTACGAAAACACACTCAAAAGGTAGATTGAAATTACACACTCAAAATTTTAATTCATGCACTCAAAACTGAAAATTACGCACTCAAAACAGAAAAAATATACACTCAAAATTGTGCACACCTTTTTTACACAGGACTTATAAATATTCATTAAATTGATTTGAATATTTCAATCCAGGTTTTTTGAAGCTTGAAACAGGTCCCTGTAAAACAATGAACGAAACAGACGAAATAATTTTTGATTTTTTTTACCTCCTACCCTCGGCCCTGTATCTCAGACTCATATTAACCATCGAGTGTGATTTATTCCATTATTGAATTATGTTTTATGGTAAAACAAATAGTTTTATCTACGGCCTTATCAAAATGCCTGTTTCGTTTCGTTTCTATTTCGTTTCTTATTTTACTGTAATCTGGGACACTTTCTGTACTCTCTGAATCCGAAGGTAACAAGGGGTTAAGGGGTGTAAAAGTTGCATTGTGTTTTCACACACGTGTAACAAGGATTGAAAAAACTTAGCAAATCTTCTGTGTTGTGGATTAACATTTGGATTTCAGCACTTCCGGTTCGCTTTAAAACTCAAAAATCACCCAGATCAAATTTTATCTATTTATATCTTTATGAATAATTATGAGTTTTGCGCGAAAACAATGCGCACAAATTTGAGTGCGTAATTTTCAGTTTTGAGTGGATGAATTAAAATTGTGAGTGTGTAATTTCAATCTACCTTTTGAGTGTGTTTTTGTAAAATTTTGAGTGCATATTTTAATTTTGAGTGCGAAATTTAAAATTTTGAGTGCATATTTTAATTATGAGTGCGAAATTTAAAATTTTGAGTGCATATTTTAATTATGAGTGCGTAATTTAAAATTTTGAGTGTGTAATTTGGGATGATATTTTGAATCATACTTTTGACAAGAACGGCGTGCAATAAATTATCTTAGGTATTATTCACCCTCACAATAGGGTGACTGGTTTGAGGTACTGCAGCATTATTTAGGATGGAATAAATAGAGAAATCATATTATACGATTTTTATTGAATTTACTTTTTGACGAACCTAATTATAGATTTACTTAAAAAATTTTGAGATCACAGTTGTGCCAGCATAAAATGAAAATCTGCTTTTCAAATAAGAAAGAAAATAGCATAATTATAAATTTTAAAGGGCAGTAACCAAATAGAAAATCTTATTCATTAGTGCTATTTTCACCTTTTATACCATAATTTAACTTTAGAGTTTTTTATTTATTCTTTTTTATTAGGTTTCTTCCGCAATTTTAAAAGTAACTTTTAGGTTTTCCTAATTGTTGGCTGTTTAGCCATTCTCTGCTGTCAAACCTCTATTTTGCAAACACCCTAACTACTTTATGTACCACACATCGTATAAAAAGAAATAGATATATTTGTTCAACAAAAGAAATACATTTTTGTCTCGCCTGCGACGAAAGTCGCTGGAGGCGAGACATATGTATGGGAATCCGGCGGCGGCGGCGTAAACACTTGACATCTTGCTTCATATCTTTGTAAGCCCAAGCCCTAGGTCCATCAAATTTGGTCCAGAGGTAGCTTATGATGAGTACTTGCCAGTCAGTCACCTGTCACCTGACCTTGACCTCAATTTCACGGTCCAGCGACTACGTTAAAGTTTTTGGGTTACGACAGTTCCTCTGTAACTACGCATGGTAGGATGACAATATTTGGTGTATAGGTTGCTGATGACTAGTACATGACTGTCTGGTAGGTGTCACCTGACCTTGACCTCAATTTCACGGTCCAGCGACTACGTTAAAGTTTTTGGGTTACGACAGTTCCTCTGTAACTACGCATGGTAGGATGACAATATTTGGTATATAGGTTGCTGATGTCTAGTACATGACTGTCTGGTAGGTGTCACCTGACCTTGACCTCAATTTCACGGTCCAGCGACTACGTTAAAGTTTTGGGGTTACGACAGTTCCTCTGTAACTACGCATGGTAGGATGACAATATTTGGTATATAGGTTGCTGATGACTAGTACATGACTGTCTGGTAGGTGTCACCTGACCTTGACCTCAATTTCACGGTCCAGCGACTACGTTAAAGTTTTTGGGTTACGGCTGTTCCCCTGTTACTATGCAGGGTATGGTGACAATATTTTGTATACAGGCCGCTGCTGATATTTAATGCTATTTACGTAATGCTTATGACGAAATTTGTTTTCGTTACTGATGCGGAATGCAGGCGAGACGTTTTTCTGTGTCCACACTTGTTTGAAAATGCCAGATTCCAATGTAGAATTAATTTTTTTATGGACAATGTGGTATTTTATTCAGCCATACCAATCAATGTGTCTTATTTGGACATTATTTTCACAGAATCCTTTGAAAATATGTGAAATGATATTTGAAATAAACATTAATAATTATGAACTTTTAAAACATGAACATTAAGATTTGAAAGATTTTCCTAATTTGAACATGCCTCACTTAAAATAAGGACATATATATGATGAAAAAAAACTAAAGTACATTATATCTGAAAAGAAAAATTTAATTGTTGGACTTGGGTCATATTATGAGCTTGATACATAAGTACTCCAAGAAGTTATATTTATCAAATTCAATTTTAAATTAAATGAATGTTTAATGTAGATACTTTTGATGAGAATCTAGCCTTGGTTTTTTCTATACCCAAGAAACAGCACTTAAAAGAAAAATTATGAAATTTTTTTTTATTGCAATTCTATTTTAAAATGACTAGTTTTAATTAATTCATTTTTTGTAGATAAAGGACCTGTGAGGTCTAATGGAACAAGGTCTGCCGTCGATTTGTCTCAGTTTTTCATTCGTTATGGTGAAAGGGAGCAGGAAGCTGTAGCAGCATTTGATTTTCTTGATGAGATTAATTCCAACACTGATTTTATTGGGCAGACGTCACAATCCATTTTTAACCAATCAAATGACAGTTCTCAAGCTACTCTGTTACATGTGACCAATCATGAACCAGATAACATGTCTCACTCAAATACGTTCAATAAAAAAGAAATGCAAATATCTGACACTCCTGATACAAAAGTGCAATCTCAAGACGCAAAAGATACAGGAAAAGAACTCAAAAACAAGCCTGTGAAAAGTGAAAAGAAATTTTTTAGTTTTTCAAGAAGTAAATCTTCAAAAACACCAGAACCTGTCAAAGAAAAAGAGAGTAAACTACCAAAGAAGATTAAAACCAAGGAAATAAAAGACAAGGATTCAATCAAGGAAAAATCCAAAATTCCAAAATTCAGAAGTGCGAGTAACGACCGTAATGACCAAAAACTTGTTAAACAAAATGGTACAAAGTCAGTGCAAGAAACTGTTAAATCTACTAGTTTTAAATCTAATTTCCATTCTGAACAAATGCCTTTTAAACTTAATAACAAAGTTGTCGATAAATTATAATATTGTGGGAATTTATTAGAAATGTGGTCCCAACAATGATATATACAAAATTTATGTTTCCTATTTTTGTTTGTTTTTTTTTTTTTTTTAATTAGTGATCCATTTAATGGACAAACATGAACTGTTACTTTCATTTGACAAAATATACTGCTGTTAAAAAAGAATGGATATGCAAATCTTTATTCCCGACTTGTTGTACACTTATGTTAACGATTATTCTAAAATATCAGTGCTCTTAAGAAAATAGTGCTATGGTTTAAACTTTTATTATGTCCCGTTTAAGGAATGATTAAAGAAAACAAAATAAAATAGAGGACATAGAAATGACAAACTAAAAAAAAAAGTGCCATAATAAATTCATTGTTTATTAAGTAATGTCTCATGAATATTCGTATACAATCTGTACAGTTCAAGTTTAACTAATATATTGAATATTTATGAACCAGTATCAGTTGATTTCATACATATTATTCATATCTCATGACTTGAATATTTATGTACGGAGTTTAAAGTTCAGGATTAATTAATATGTCCAATATTTATGAACTAGTATCAGTGGATTTTTATGCATATTTATCATATCTCATAATTGAATATTCATGTACAGGTCAGGTTTAATAAAAATTTTATTTGCATTGAATATATCATTCAAATCTCATGAATTGAATATTCATGTACAGAGTGTAAAGGTCAGGTTTAATTAATATCTTATTTCCATTGAATATTTATAAACCAGCAGATTTGATTTATGAAAATCTCATGAATGTAATGTATTATGTTTGAATATTCATATATCAATAGAAGCACATCATTAAATATGCATAATTCAAATTTAAGGTCACATAATTCTTGTCTCATGAATATGGAACAGTGTTTTAGTGGGTATTAAAATATCAGCAAATTATATATTAAGAACTAAATAATATTATGTTAATTTAATTTGTAACCTTTGAATTTATTTTATTTATTCAAATTAAAGCTGATTTTGAATAAACACCCTATAGTCTTATCAAATATCACTGTCCATTATTATTCATAGACATTATAAAAGAAGTTATAGCATTGTTTAACATTATATGTTCTCAGGAATTTCAGGAAGTTGGCTGATAAATGTTTGTGTATTGAGACATAAAACTTAAACCATATTTTGTCAAATTTTGGATAATAAAGCTTTTTTGTATACTCACATTTTATATACGATTTTTACACCAATTTTTGATAAATATTTATTATTTCACAAGTTTGCTATGAAATGGTTTCATAACTTTATTGTCATTTGTAAGGTAATTTTGATGAAGTAAATTAAATCACACATTAAATCCACTACATGTACTTACATAATTTCAGCAATAGTGATTTTTGGCCAAAAATGTTTTAGCACTGTACAGTTGTCTTCCAAAATATCATTATCATTAAATTATACCCTGGTAGAGCAGAGGGGAAAATGAGACACAATTATTCAGATATGCAAATATTTGTGATAGGTAGAGACCTATGTTGAAAAGAGACAAAGTCTTCAATGTGATCTCTGAATTCATCTGGCCAATTGCAAATTAGTGACATGAAAATAAAATTATGGTTTATTATAGTTTAACCCTTTTGGAATTGGATAATTACCTTACTTTTATAATCTTTTCATTAAACCCGTTTTGTTGCCAAAATGATATTGCATAGAAATGATCCCATTGACCACAGATTCATTCTGCTGAAGGAATTGAGGTCAAGGGTAAAATGCTTTAGCTGACACCTACTGTTATTCTGGACAAGGCGATCACTGAACAAGTTTCTAGTTAACTTCTGTATTTTTGGGTAAAATCATTGTTATGAAGAAATTTTTGGTGTGTATTTTAAAAAATATGGTCAGGGATAAATGTTTCATGTACAGTCTTGGAAGAAATGTTTCGTTCAAGGGGGGAGGGGAATGTTCCATTCAACCTAAACGTCCATCAGAATCTGGAAAAATAGTACAGTTTATCCTAGTGTCATTTTGTTAGTCATACAACAATTAGTATTTATAAAATTTAAAATCTAGAATTGTTTTTACGGAAATTCCAAGTTAAAAGTAATGTGTATATTAAATAGTTTTGCTTCGTTGTACAGATAGGTAATTTTTTTTTCATCTGTAGGGGTGTAATTTGTTAAAATTGTATAGGAAAAAAATGGTTAAAAAATAAATTTTGCTAAAAATATTTAAAAATGAAAATAAAAACCTTAAAAGCATGATATTTTAACTTACATTTATCATGATTGTTTGAATATGTATTAATGTTTTAAAAGTTAAAACCAATTTGAAATATCAAGGTTACAAATGTAGGATAAAGTTCAAAGTTCAGTTGGTGAATTAGAGCAACTTCAGCTGCTTAATTAGAGCAACTTCAATACCAGTTAACACATGGATCATCCAAGTCAGACTAGATTATAGCTTTGTTTAAAAAGCATAGAATGGACAATAAAATTGAAAACCATGAAAAATCGCAAAATCTGTGAATTTGGATACGTGAACCTATGCAAATATCAGCTTGAATGCATATGCCAAGCATATTGGAAATGAGCAGTTTTGAAAATTACAGTTTTTGTATGAAATAACTGAGATTAATGGTGATTGTATGTATGAGATATTTGGTATTAAGCTAATAAAGCAATTTAAAATATTAAACAGAAATATGTAGATCATAAAATATATTTTCTTGACAATATTATTGAACAAAATGATAATTATTTTTAAAAGTAAAATATTTATCTGAAAACAGAATGAATTTTTGTGTCACTGTTTGACCTAGTCTTTTATTTTTAATGAATTATGTACATTGTAAAAATGATATGCCATTAAATTATTGAAACATACAACAGTGTCTATTTGGTTTATTGGTGTAATCCCTGGTTCATCCAAGTCGGACTGATGTATGGCTTAATTCATGGTTCAAACAAGTCAAGATTGGATTAGTGCTTCACTTCTATTCAACCAAGTCAAGACTAAATTATGGCTTAATGCCTGGTTCATCCAAATCAAGACTGGATTATGGATTAATGCATGGTTCATTGAGTTTAGGACTGAGTTGAGGCTTAATGCCTGGTTCAAACAAGCTATGATCAGTTAAACTTATTGCCTGTAACAACCACATCAGATTGCATTATGGCTTAATGACTTGTTCATTAAGTCTATATTAAATTATGGCTTAATGCCTGGTTCATCCAAGTCAATACTGTTTTTTGGCCTAATATATGGTTCAACCAATTCAAGACGGCATTATGGCTTAATTCCTGTTTCATCCAATTCTAGAGTGGATTATGGCTTGATGCCCGTTTCAACCAAGTCAACACTGGATTGGTGAATGCCTGATTCATCCAAGTATAGATTGGATTATAGCTCAATGCATGGTTTAACCAAATCAGACTGGATTTTGGGTTAATGCCTGGTTTATGCAATTCTAGACTGGGATATAGCTTAATGCATGGTACATCTAAGTCAAGATTGGATTATGGCTTAATGACTGCTTCCAGACTGGATTTTGGCCAAATGCATCATTCGGCAAAGTAAAGACTGAGTTATGGCTTAATGCCATGCTGAGGTATGCTTATTGCCTGGCTCAACAAAGTAACATTGGATTATAGCTCAGTGCCTGATTCATGCAATTCTGGCTGGATTATGGTCTTGTGTCTTGTTCAATTTTCTTGAGCAAGACTTGTCATATCTAAAGTTATGTTAAAGAATGAAATTAAAACTGCGTTTGACTTTTTTTATAAATAAAGGTATTAGTGCTGGCTGAAGTATATAATGAAGACCACGTATTGATTTGGCATAATTGGGGTGAAGAGACCAGAATAAGACTAGTGGATTATTTGAGTGCCAAAAGAACCCTGCACTGGCCTAAAGCCTGAGTGCCTTATGAAATGCATCCAAACATGACCTAACACGGTCTCCTCGTTTGGTACCATGTCGATTTCTCACCCAAAATTTACCATTTCGTAAAGATTTGTTAATTCGTACCATTAGTTATGACCAATTTGAACCATATATTAAAGTGTACCATATATGATTATTTTCATATTTTAAATCCTAGTATTGATAAGTTTAGGAGTGTGTGTGTTAATTTATTTGTTTCTGAATATAAAAAGAAATATATATGAATTGACTTATTTAACATTATACAGAAACAGGTTGAAATAGATCACCGATGTTAATTGCAATGTGTATGATAAAAAAGAAAATGCGCGTGGCGTATTGTATGTGCCACTCCTGTGTTAAAATCATAACCAAACGAACATCACACATTATTGCCGACACAAATTAAAAAAAAATATTTAACATCACAATCAATTTGTATGTCCTCAGAGGGCCGACAAGTCATGCAGCTTACTTATACGTTGTTATATATGTCCAATTAGAATCGAAATAATTCTTTGGAGGCACGAATAGATACTGATTTTAACACTAACACTTAGGGTTAAAATATTTGGTGTAAAGGACCTACCTGTGGTAACAAAAATACTGAGTGAAATTAAGAGTGAACCCCTGTTCAGAAAAATAGTGAAATGGCATAACATTGCAAAGTTTAAGGAGGATCAGGATTTGTCTGATATTTGGATATAGATATTTGACTGGCTATTATTTTCCATTCGACTTAATTCAACTCGGAGATCCCATTTTTTCTCAGAATTTACACCATGAATTGTTATCGTTTTTTGTATTCTCTTTGCTGTACAATCTATTAGAAATTGCTCTCTTCTTTGATTACCCATTAGAAATAAACCATTATTTTTTAATTTGAATATTGAATTATTACATAAAAAACCTGTAAGAATTTATTGAAAATTTATGTGTCAGCGTCCTTAACTTCTTCAAATACAGGTTGTGTTTTTTCAGCTAGCCACATCTGATTGATGAGTTTATTCCTGGTTTGCCCAACTACAAGCTCGGAGAAACATATGATCGGTTTGTGATGGGCACTTATATTTTTTTTGCACATGATGATTTGTTCAGTGCTTTTTTAATAAGTATCGCAGGTTCCTTATGTGTACTCAAGATATCTCTGTAACTATTGGTACATACAGGCACATCCGAGTTCTTTTATCAGTATCGTAGGTTACCTCTGTTTACTGTTATTGTGTTTACTCTATGATTGCTGGTCCATAAGGACACATCTGTACTCTTTTATCAGTATCGTAGGCTTCATATGTGTACTGTTATCTCTATGATTGTTGCTACATACGGGCATTCATGTGTTCTCTTCTCAGTAACGTATGTTCTTTATGTATACTCCTGTATCTCTCTGATTGTTGGTACATACGGCACCCATGTGTTCTTTTATCACTATCGTAGGTTCCCTATGTGTACTCATGTATTTCTATAATTGTTGGTACATACGGGCACTCATGTATTCTTTTATCAGTATCGTAGCTTCCCTATGTGTACCTCTGTATCTCTATGATTGTTTGTAAACATACCGGAACTCATGTGTTCTCTTATCAGTATTATAGCTTCCATCTGTGTACTCCTTTATCGTCATGATCTTTTATCAGTACCTTAGGATCCCTATGTGTACTCCTCTATATCTATGATTATTTGTAAACATACGGGCACTCATGTGTCCTCTTATCAGTATCATAGGTACTCCTGTTATCTATGATTCTTGGGCCATATAGGCACTACTGTCTTCTTTATCCAGGACTGTGTTTGACCTTTAAGTACTTCTGTGTCTTCTCCTATTTTGACAGTACTGTGTTGTTCATTATTTTCGGTTCCTTTCCCACATTTATGAGTTCTACTGCCCAGGATCGTCGGTTCCCCATTGGCCTTTCTGTTCTCATCTCTGGGTTGTTGGTTTCCTGTAGGCGTTTCTATTTTCAATGTCCAGAATGTTCGGTTCCCTATGGGCAATCCAGTTACCCCTCTCAAGATCGTAGTACCTTGTGAACTTAATCTGTGGACAGCCCTGTGTTGTCTGTCCATGATTCTCGGTTCCTTATTCTGTCCTGTATTCTCTAACCAGGATCGTCGGTTTCCAGTTCGCACTCCTGTGTTTTCTTTGCAGAATCCTCATATTTGAATGGAGAATCAAGTCAGAAACCTGTCAATCAGGACCCAGCACCATAAAACCTTTTTGAGTAAACGTTGAAAAGTTTTGCGAAAGTTTTGATAGGATGAAATTGAGAATTAAAAGATTCTCAGCTAAGAATTATTGTAAGTCGCCGGGCCTTACATGAAGAAATATAGCTACAATATTGCTTAAACTTGCATCAATTTTATTTGTTTTATCAAACAACATTATTGCTCTATTGGTTAAATTTCTTTTAAAACAAATCCTTGCTTCATATTTTGTTAAATACTGTATCCATTTTTTTAAAACAAAAATTTATTTCTAATCATTAGAAAGATCAATGTTAAAATAATCTGAAGTGAAGAAACATTCATGCAAATTCAAAATCTACATAATACTGCATTTCTATTGGTCATTATCATATAATAAAGCACGCTTACAAATAATCAGACTTGTTTAAAAGTTTCACGATCAATAAAGTACATACTAATATTTTTTCTTGTTATGGCAGTTGCTATATTAGTATACCTCATTAAGTATATATCATGTGACTATAATTATAAGTAATTAAATGCACCAGTGTGTAAACACTACCGTATCACAAACAAATATACTCCTCCAGACTTAGTAGTCGTTGTGATGTTGAACGATTCCAATGAATCGTAGCATTCTAATTGTATATGAAACTTGTTGTGTTATTGGGTCCACTGTTTTATGAGCTTCGAACACTTCTGCATGCGCATAAGATGTTTGGGTTGTCTGTACTGCCTGCACAGTCCATATCTGCTCTTGTCTGTTATCCTCGTCTTCGTATTGTGAGATAGGCTCTTGTCTGTTGTAGTCCTCTCTGTATTGTGAGATCTGATCTTGTCTGTTGTCCTCTCCGGATTCTGATCTAAGGAGATAACATATTATAATAACCTAAAAAGAAAAAGATATATGTACATGACTGAATCTTTACAAATACAATTATACAAGATAGTTCAATATTCAATTGTGATATATGATTAGTCAGTCCTTTCTTTAAAGTTGACTACTGTAGTTTCAAAGAAGACAATTAAACAAATCAGCAAACCAGAATCAAGGATTCCGGTTGCAGCCATGTTAGATCTCCAATCAGAAGAAGTGAAGAATCTGTAAACAGCCCCCTTTTACCCCACGTCCTTGTGAATTATTTATACAAAGTTACATTGAAAGCAAAAGATGCAGAAACGTGATCTGGTGAACTAAACAAAAACTTTAAAAAGCCATCAAATACATAAACAGTCATCTTACTTAACTTTAGGAACTACAGATAAGGACCATTTGGGTCGTTGTAGCATCATGAAAAAGTACAAACAATTAAAAGCAGATTCAATATTTAGCATTAAATACAATTTTAAACCAGGGTCATGTCATTTAAGATGTCCCAAAATTAGTCCATACACGATGGTCTTAGGATTTTGTCTTAGTCTTATGACAGTCATGATGACATGAGCTTCACAATGTTTCTCTCCTCAGTTCTAAAAACTGTTTTATAAAAGAGAAGACTGCTTTAATATTTTCAGGAATGAATGGAATAAGTATAATATCAGGTTGTTGTGCTTTGCTCTTGTCATTAAACTTATTGCAAAGAAATAAGGAAGAGCAAATCGCGTATGTTAGGTTTCATTGGTAAAGAGATTCCAGTTGAAAAGAATATAATGTAAGTAGATAAAATAAGGAGGAACAATGAAAAAATAATGGTAATAACTCAATCTAACCTTTACTTAGATAATCTTATATTTTGGCTTCAATACTGGTTAGTGCAATCTGAATAGCGTATCGCTTGATTAACTCTACGCTAAACTACAGCTATTTAAACAGCAGACAAGGAGCTGAGAATTACGAAAATGGTTGTTTTAAGTTTACACAAACTTACCACTAATAACATGTAACAACCCGCTGATAGGCACAGAAAGAATCCCCAACGGAGATGCGACGTGGTGTAATCCACAGCCAGCACTATACATCCAACAATACTCAATATTCCTAAAAAAATAATGTATACATAAAGAGAAAATAAGCACAGACCTTGCAATTCAAGGCATAAGAATAATTCATCAATTTTATGGAGAGAATAATAGGCTTTCCAGTAATGCATCTACAAAGAACCTACATGTTTTTAAATGACCATGTAATTTTAACTCTAAAATAATAGTAATTTTTCTTTATAAATTCACAAATGTAGGACCTTGACCATGCTAAAGTGTAACTATAAAGAACAGTGACGAAACTTTCTTACTTGTTGAGATATGACATATTCAAGATATTTCATAAATCCATTCAAAACAGACGCTACTTGAAGGACTTGAAGTGATTAAGTTTCAGTTATGAATCTATTATTGTTAGGGAATCTGCACACAAAATAATATTAAAATATAGAATATTACATTGACCCATGACCTTGTGACCTTTCTTAAGGTCAAGATCAATAAAAACCAATAGTGATGATCACATGTCAGTATTTGTTAAAGTTACTGAGATATCATAATTTACAATGAATGTCATTGACTTAAGGGATATAATTCTGATATATGGTCATTTAAAATATATGACAATTCAAGAATTTAACAAGATCCACTTTTTGGTAAGATAGTATAAATGCCGTGTCTCTATCACATATGTTTAATGAGTTAGAGTGTTGCAAAATCAACATGCAATAAAAAAGGGGCGATAACCGTCAAGAAAAAGGTTCTGCGTGCCCAGGGCTAAATGTGGAAGGGTAAAAATACATCTGTGGTACAAAATATCTTTGGGTAAGATGTTCTTTCCTTCAACTTAACTCACAATGTTTGTCAATTTTCTATCTAAGGTCTGTTTTTCGTTGGATACTCTGAATTACACCAAATATTAAGAACTTGACATCATTTTATAGCTCTCACATGGCTGAAAGTTGCGTAAAACTTTAAATAAAACAAACATCACAAAGTACATGATTTATTCGTGATTTCGCAAGGAATGATAGACGTTAAATTAATAACCAACTGCAATTTCCACTATTTTAACTCGAGTTATTGATTTATACTTTATAGGCCGACGAAAATTAAAAATCTCAAGGCAATTAAAAAGATAAAATTTGGAACGTTAAATAAATTTTCAATTTTAACATTCATATAGTTTTTAAATGGCTCCTGTATATAATTCCATGCAAACGGACCACAAAATATATTCGGTAAAGGGTAAATATTCAATGTATACGAATTTATTGCTAATAAAGAGTGTTTGTAGCAAGCTACTAAAATTTGTTACAAATCTATTATGTAATGCGTGTGTAGTTATATTATATAATGTAACAGGTGTCTAAAATTATGTTATCAGTATGTTATGTAATGTGTCCACATGCAATAAAGAGATGCAAGTTTGTATTATGTAAACTTTATTGTTATTATCTTTGTTTTATGTAATATGGGTAGACTGGTCAGCCACCTGTAGTTGTTTATTGCATAATCAGTCAGTTATTTGGATGCTGATTGGTCAATTAATTTATTGTTAATTAAGATTAAGTAACAGCTTGTGTGTTTGTTTGCTATCATTTTGCCAATTACAATCAAGTGTAAGGTTCATGTTTTGATTTTACTGAATTTTCAATCTTATTATGAAAAGTTTAAGAAGAAAATTAGAAATTTCTTATGAATATTAATGTACAATTTCTTGGTAGTTTATCGCTTTACCTTTCATCCATAAACATTAGGGTTTTGTGTTTTAGTGCGGATCTACAAGTGAAAACTAATATTGATTTTCATTTTTCACACAGCTCGGGTGGGGAGGACCATTATGGCCCCTCCTTGGAACGATCGAATAAATCTATATATAAACTGCTTTTGCTTATTATCAATACTCATCATAATTAAAGACAAGGTCTCCTATTTTAGTGGATGTTTTGCTCATGGAGTTGTTGTTTTTGTTTTGTTTCTCTTCTTATTTTAATAATGCGAACATGATTAAATGGGAATAGTTACATTATATATGCATTAACTAAATTGGTTAATACCATTTTATTACTTTTTGTACGTGATATTTATTTTAATGTTTCTTGGCATTTTTTAAACCCCCACCTTTGCTTATGTTTCTTATTGTCATTTATTTCGCAACAAGTTATTTATTTGCCTGCTCATATATTATTCGCCATTTGTGAATAAATGACACTCTGCTCTTTTAACCCCACCTTTGCGTATGTTTCTTATTGTCATTTATTTCGCAACAAATTATTTATTTACATGTTCATATATTATTCGCCATTTGTGAATCAATGACAATCTGCTCAACTTGAGTCGTTAGTACTACCAGCAAAACTAGCTCGGCCTCCCCTTTAACCCCGGTATAGGAACCTTGGCTGACATAAATATATTTACCAGCAATTGGATATAGAACTATGGAACACAGGAAAATGTATCCACAGCATCCGAGGTCATCGTTCTGTTCTTTCATGCACAAAATCATACACCCCATGGATATTACGCAAAGCAACAACACGGACAAAGAAGTTGCTTGTAATCCCAGCACGGTCCTATTTAAGTCTAAAAATAAAAAACCCAAATCGCTAAAAATATAAACGAACTTAAGTCATCCACACTGTCAAGGTCGACGTGAGCTATTGCCATCACATTAGACGTCACGCGTAGTATATTAATCTGTCCGTTTTATTAATGAATGTTATCCCCCAAAACATTCAAATAAAGTGAAGCTTTGTAAACATGATTCATAGTAAGATCCTTACAACTTTTTTCGCGATTGCAAATCCAAGATTGTCGCCACAGGAATGTTTTTCTCTGAAACTAAAAGGGTTGATAAATTAACTTATTGCTAATGATTCTGGAAACATTGCCACCAACTTTGAATCCTTGTTATCGATTAGGTGAAATTAAAAAAAAAGAAATTAAATAATATCGGCCTACCAGATTGCATTTTCGCTTAATTCAGCTCTTAAGTAATATCAAGAGGTCAATATTGATCGCTATGAATACTGGAAATGTTTCTTTTTTCCATGGCTAAAATATTCTATTATTTTCATCAGCAAAATAAAAGGCACATATTTCTAAATGTGCAGAAATAAATAGCAGGACGGTTCCAAAATTCAACTCACAGAAGCACCTATCAATGGTAGAGGATGACCTTCTCTTTGGTTAAACTTTTACAATCTGCTATGAAAAAGATGGTTGTACATCATCATATTAAAAGTGCTGTAATCAAGATAATATGTAATGATTGCACAATTGCTTACACGTATCTTTTCCATTTAGGTCACATCCTGTCGAGTTCTGTGTGCAACATCGATAGAAAAGTCCGACGGCAGCACACGAATCCATGGTTACCCAATAAGGCGAAAAAAATCCAACCGCTTGGAATATAAAACATGGTCCAAACAATAGAAAAACGGAACAACACAAAGCCACCATTTTTTATCAGCAAACAAATGGTAACTACAAAGATTAATAAATCTTTGATAAAAACATTAAACGTGAAGTTTATTTACGAGGCCCTTGATTTGGGAAAGACAATGACAGTTACCAATTTATTTCAAAAAAATTTTAATATACAATTCATGCAGTATCAAGCAACCACGTAATAAAATTAAACGACTTCTTTCGTTTGTTGAAAAATCGATTTCAAATTTACAATGATATTTTATTTAAAATATATTTAGATGTCCCAACCAAAACACTACAAAGACATTTCAAGGAGTGTAATATAGCTGCCACGTGACAATGGAGTATGTTATTTAAAAAAATATTTCGATTACCTACGACAACTATTATAAACATATATGTATCTACGGCGTCTCTATTCATAGCTTGGGTTGTGAGTTGTTTGTCTTTTGCAAGTTGCGACTACAACCTTTGTCAAGGAATTCATAGAAGAAATTCAGAAAGTAAGCCAATAGATGTAGGTGCATCAAGACATGTCTTTCAGTTGTTTTGTAGTGGTTTATCGCCAAAATTTAATGTTAGTGATGTACAGTCATTATCATTAAAAAAACCTCACAATAATGTACTGAAAGCTGAATTAGTTTCTTATTTTAAATTAAATCTATGGGAATGAGATTTCTGTGACATTAAGACACTTCATAATTGTGAACCCTAAATTCTTCAGTCTGGTTTATTGCAAAATGATTAAAAGTGAAAAAAAACTGAAAATGTTATAATCTATTTATAGTTCAAATATCTTGCTTTTGAACTCTTTTTGTGAGACATATTGTCATTCTGCAAAAGAGTAAAGTTATCAAAATTATCCCGTTGACCATAGAGTTATTCTGCCAAACGAAATTACGGCAAAGAATTTAGTTGACATTGTTATGCTGGAAAACATGATCACATAAAAATGTTCTAGTTAATCTCTGGGATTTCAGGAAAATCCTTCATCTACAAATGATTCTGTCGAACTGTGTATTCTGAACATATATGATCTGGAAGATATGTTTCTATTTATGGTCAATGGGAATTTTTCGTTTATTGTCATGGGGAATTTATTCGTTTCGGGACGAAAGTCACTTCAAGCATACGAGGGGAGATCATTTCCCCGTACTCAGAGAGTTCCCGATACGGCTGCTTTACATTGAAGTCTTAGTGAGCACCGGATGCGATTAATTTTTTGCGCGAAATTAAAAACAAAATAAAAAGGTTTTAATTATAAAACTATATGACGTATGGATAATTGATGCCAAAATGTAAACAATACTTCATATATCTTTAACACTCCCAATCGTGTCCTTCCCCTTAAACGTATCCTATCCGCCCAAACGTGTCCGATTAACGTCAGTCCTTGCCCAATCGTGTCAGTTCTTTTTCTTAAGCCGAAACGTGTCCGATTGGTATCGCTTATAAAGACGTGTCCATTCTCTGTTGTTCACAATCGTGTCTGTTCGACTCCTTTACCCCGAAAACTGCCCGATTCGTATCGTCCAGATTTAATTCACTAGGATTGGCATTTTTCCTACCGAAGGTTGGGATTTTCTTCTGGTAAACCAGCTTCCCCCGCCACTAAAAATTGGAAGCCACAATATAGCTAAAATTGTTTAAAGTGACGTTAAACACCATTCAAAAACATTTATTTCACTATGCGGTAATTTTTGTATAAATCAACTGGTTTTTTATAGATTCCTACTTAAGTTTTAACACAATAAATAACAAATTCTATTCTGGATTGTTTTCTATATGAACCTTTTATTTGTTCATGAGTTTATGTTAAGTAAAATTCAAGAATAATTATATCTTCTTTAAATTCATTTTTCTTATTTCAATCTATTAATTTGGAATCTAACATGATCTTTAATTATGTTTCTCATTTGTTTAGCATTGTTCCGTTCTTATTATATGGCCTATTCTCCAGAAACCACTGGAAAATACAGCTGTCCCTTCGCCCATTTCAATTTCCCGATCTCTGTAATAATAAGTCACCTCTGGCTCTCCGTGTTTTTCTCTAAGCATCTCTTCAGGATATACTAAGGGTGCTTTTAAATCAATTTCTTAAATTTCGGCTTTCATTAAATTTTGCAAGTATGAAGATACAAAAACTTGCGGCTGGTCGAATTGACTTCTTTCTTAAAAAAGGATTCTTATGTGTTCTACTTCCAACTGGAAGCACTGCATGCCGTATGCTCTCGTATAAGGTGTCAAATTTTCTTTGGTCCGCGGCTGGGTTTTCTTTATCACCTCCAATAGATCCTCAATACCCACGCATCTCCTGTGCCCAACGTGCAAGTTTGCATTTTTTCAGAACACTTTTTGGGTTTCTTTGTCGAAGAAATACAGCAGCAGATATTTTGTTATCAATCTCTCAGAAACATGTTCTGCTATTTTCCTAGGTGCCCACTTTGGATTTTCTTCTTTAAGCTTTGTAGCTTGTTTGATGTCCGGCTTTTGCGACCACAATCCGTCAGCATTGACATCCTTATAGACAATGGTTTTGAACTCTTACTTTCTTTAGTCAGGATAAAACCTTCGTCTTCAATCGTTCCATCAATCTCTGTCTGTGTTTAGAAAGGACTTTGTTGCCGTCAGAGAGTTTGTCGTCACAATAAAAGGAGACGTTTTGGCGTTGTTGAAATCGGACACGTTTCGGCGTGTGACCGCGCTAAACACGTTTCGGCGTAAGGTAGACAAGTTTGGGCGGATTGGACACGTTTGGGGGAAGGATGCGTTTGGGAGTGTTACATATTGAATAAAATTGCAGTGTAAAATGCTCAAAGATTATCAGTGAATGTAAATTTACTCTGTCAAATTATCTGGCCCTTAATGCTTGAAGTGACTTCCGTCCAGATAAGAATTGTTGTTCGCTTTGATTAACGAAAACATCAATTTTAAATAAAATACGATGGAACATAGTGAAGTTAAGTGGTAGTTATCAAAAGAATTTTAAACGGACATATCTCATTCCTGACTAGACACTCGGAACGGTATACGTTTTTACTAAAACGTGGGGATTCCAGTAAACAAAACTTGTGTTATTTTTAGAACTTGAATAAGATTCATCCCTGGTTGTAGTATAATAAAGATAACTTCATTATTTTCTGGGATCAATATTTCGCAATGAGACATGTCAGACTAGCTACCAAACCAGTGAATACACACTGTAAAATTAATTAATTTTGACTACAAGTGCCTGTAGTGTAAAGATAATTTATAATTTTTTCATCTTGAAATTCGTAATGACCGGCGAATCTAATGGCGATTTTTCTTCAATAGTCAAAATTTCATTGAATTATTTAAAATAGGCACCCTTTGAAAGACACTGAGGGTTAAACGGCTTACTTTATAATGCTCGCGTGTTTAAAAAAACCAACTAAATAATATAAATAAATAAATTTAGTAAAACAAAATAAACGTACTTTAAATACAAATGAAATCCATCAGTTTTTTGTCTGTTACCCATTTTCTGTCTTTTACATTTTTTGGGATATTAGTCAGTCGATATGTGTCGATATCTGTGTAGATATTAGACACACATCCTTTTAATAAATGCCCCTACCATTAAATATAATAACAATAAAATCAGTCAGTTCAGATTGATAAAGTATAATATATACCATCTTAGATAGCAAAGAGTTACGATCCTAGAGAAAACTATAAAAGATAAAAATCGTGATGAATTAAAAAATCGTAACAGACAATGATTCCACTTTCATGTTATTCAAGACTGTTCTCTCAAATGTGAAGTTATTTCATCGACTGCATAAAACCTAAGACATAGAGATTCTCACCTTTGACATAGTGTGGAACGGAGCTAGGGTTTCTGGTTCCTAGGAATTAAGGAACAGTACATGTAGGCCTACCACAGGTTTAAGCCGATTGGTAGCCTAAGATAAATTAAACTTTTGATGGAATTTCAAAATCTAACAATGTTGATATAACAGAAATAGGAAGCGGGGTCAAGTTCTGTAAAAGACAAATGACATAGAGTGAGACGGGTAAGAATGTTTGACTCCAAGACATAAATGAATAGTATATACATAGCACAGGTATAAATAATCCGATTGGTGGCTTAAGGTGACGTAATCTACACTGGCAATATCGAAGCGGATTTGTAGGCTCTTTTAAGGTCATATAGTATAGTGTAGAAAGGGCTATATATTCTGTCTTCTGGGTGTAAATGAAGATTGTATGTAGACATCCCAGGTTTGAATCGATTGGTGGTCTAAATTCAACTCTATACGTAATTGCAGTTGAACTTACGAGAGAAAGAGGGGTGGCTCTGTAAAAACCGAATGGCATAGAGTGAGAAGGGGCTAGGGATTCTGATTTCTGGTATATAGGAAAGAGGTACATAGGCTTACTCCTCGTATAAGCCGATTGATGGCTTCAGGTAATGTAATCTCTTGTTCAGCAAATTCAGTCCATGTTACCATTATGGAAGAGAAGGTAAGTCTCCTTGAAAATGATATGGCATAGTGTGGGACTGAGCTAGCATTCCTGGTTTCTTATACAAGTGTTTCATGGAAAAATTTGCATTCATATGTTAACAGAACAGAAGTTTGCAGTTGAAGTAAATAAAGTCCGCAAAAGAAGTATCTTATGTTCTAGGGTTGTTGGGGTTAACATAAAATTTTCGCTTATATATATATATATATATATATATATATATATATATATATATATATATATATATATATATATATATTTGCAGGTACATAATATTAATTGATTTTTTTTTTTGGTTTAGTCCATGGATTTTTCAACATCGATTAACATACGTAAAATAGTTCTAAACTATACAATTTAGATATATAAGAATGTCAAAATAAATACATCGCAACAATGTAAAGGCCAGTTGTGTTAATATTTTTTTTATTTCAAAACCAAAATGTCTCAACTTTCATTAGTTGAAATTAAAACCATACAAATAAATTTTGAAACTATAACTAATACCTGAAATGAAATAATATTAATCAAAATTTAATATATGACAAATTATGATTATTGTATTTAAAATTTTTACGGACAGACGCTATGTTCGTTTTTTGGTTTAGTCGAAGAATCTTTGATTTAGTTGACTTACATACGGATACTCCTGTGTTTTCCGATCAGTACAATGGGTTGCCGATGGCTATATTTGTACTTTTGTTATCTTCATGATTTTTTTTACAGGATGCTCGTTTCTTTCTGGTAACCCCTGTTTTTTCTTCTCAGGATCTGTGTCAGAAATTTCGGTACTTTATTGGCTGCACAGACATTGCCTTTATCGTATGGACACTCCCATATGATTCTACGTTACCTATGGGATCGTCAGTTTTCAGTTGGCATTAATGTGTTCTCATAACATATTCCTCATATCCTTATGGATAATGATGTCAGGAACCTATCAATTGGGACCCATCGACAAAAAACATTTTTGAGTAAAAGTGTTGAAAGTATGATTGGATAAAATTGAGAATTACAAGCCAAGAAAATTGCCCTTCTTCCCTCTCCTGGATGAAGATACAGCTTAAAAAATGCTTAAACAGGCATAGATTTTTATCCCTTTATTAATTATACATCGTATTTCCTCCTGTGAATGAAAAGCAAGAAACAAAATTATTGCTCTATATCTTTCAATTTATGAGAACGCACATCCTTACTTAACATTTTGTTCCATGCTTTGTACATTTCTCTCAAAAGCTTCATTTATAATCATTATGATAAAACACACTAACAGATTATTAAACAGATCAACAAAGTACATTTAAAGTACAATTCTTTTTTCTTATTAGCACTGTTGCTATATTAGTAGATGCATACCTCATTAGGTATCTACCATTTATAATTCTAAGTAATTAAATGCACCGGTGTTTTAACACTGCCGCGTCACTCACAAACAAATATACTCCTTCAGACTTAGTAGGCAAACAAATATACTCCTACAGACTTAGTAGGTGTGATGTTGAAAGATTCGAAGGTGTCGTACCATTCTAAATGTAATTGAGACTTGTTTTGTTTTCGGGGCCACCATTCTATGTGCTTGTTTGTGGTTTGGGTCTAATCCATACCTGCGCTTGTCTGATGTCACCGGATTCTTATTGTGAGATAGGCTCTTGTCTGTCACCTGCGAATCGCGATTTTATGAGCCAACAACACATTTTGATAGACTAAAAGACAAAAGTTACACAAGATAGTTAAATATTAGGTATTGATATCCGATGTATCCTATCTATAACGTTGGCCTGATTGACTATGTAGATTCAGAGGATTTAATTTTAAAAAAATTAGCAATTTTTGATCTCCGATAACCAAGAAATGAAGACACGTGGAAGAGGACTATCAATTCGCACCTGCCGGGTTTTAATAGATAACGAAAAGGGGTAGGGGCAATAAGTGTCAAAAATGGCCCCATTTTAAATTTGAACGATATTTGGACAGATATTTGTCAGTGACATGTACTTTTTAGAAAAACAAAAATTTTCCCGATTTTACTCATGGCCTCGGTATATGACGTCATTAAATTCAGGTTGCCTAATTAACGAAAAGTAGCAAAAAGGAAAGGTTTCGTCAACCAGAAGTAAATTGAAGACTGTAGTGTGCAAAGAAAGAAATTTAAATGATCAGTCAAAACAAATTAACAAATTTTTAATACATAAATTTGTTTATAAAGATAAGTCTTATCAATTATTTTACAATTAAAAAGCCGTTGCCATAGAAACAAAACAAAAATACGAACTTGTGATGTCGTAATTTTTTACACAAAATACGATCATATCTACGGGAAACTTATCTGTAGTTTGCATTCCCTACTTGCGGTAAACAAGATTTATCTCCCATTTGCAGAGTTATCTGTTCTTTAGAGAAGGTACTTTATAGTACCTACTGTGGGTAAAAAGTAGTTTTTCTACAATATTTTTTTATTCACATATAGCAAAGCATCCGGTAAAATTTATTATGATATGCAAACTAATTCTGCAGCTTTTTAAGTTGTACTGGAAGAGTCAGTCCACAGACATTATTTAACAAAAAAATAAAAACATGATTTTTCCCTATCTGTTCAATACAAGATACCTGCCGTTATGAAAGACAACTCTTGCAAATGGGAAGTAACTCTTGTATTCCGAAAATAGGGAATACTCGGTTTAAAGTTTAATTTTAAATATTCAGAATCGTTGTAATAATCAATTTAGTGTAAAATTATGCATGGCATGGTACCTTTTCATTGCGGTTTTTTATAATGGACATCAACATGTTAACAAAATATATAATTCATGATAGAGTTAGTACACAAAAAAAAACTGTTTATTCAAAACATATATCACAACTGGAGTTTAGAGTTCATGCCTGCTTTTCTCTGACATCTGGTAAATATCTTTTATAGATAATTTATGTTAATTAAGTATACCAGATTTCAATAAAGACAGTTTCTAAATTTTAAAGTGACAATACAGTCCCGCAGCATACCCCAGCAGTTGAAAACGTGGATACTTTTGATAAAAATTGTATCATACTCAGAAGCAATACATGTATAAACAGCTAAATGTATATACACCATGTACTCATTACAAAGAAGTAAAGGTATAATTTCATGCTAGTATAAACAATATAGTATTGCTTAATGTAATTTTCACTCATGTAAAACCGTTTGATAGGAATTTAGAGCCAAAATGCCGATATTTGACAAAAATCAAAGATTTTTTTAGAAAATTTCGTTAACAATTAAAATTAACAACAAATAGTGAAAAAAAGTAGTAACATTATTGTCATACCATATTTTGTATTGATAATCATTTTGCTGATTTGGTAAAATCAACTTAATGTTTACAGATTTTTGTGAGACAATTTATCTTTTGATAACAAAATATTTCTGAGAACAAAAAGTATGGTCGGAAACATATATCATTTAGAATTGTTTCACAGTTAAATATGAAATTATTGTTCGTTTTCATTTACATCAGTGTCAGATTCATCTATCACTTCTGGAATCGCAGAGGCATCACATACATGAAGGCCCAGTTTTTTACACCATACAAAGACAGACCTCTGTGTCTGCATAACCTAAGTACCATAGCACAGCAGCAATGTGTGAACAAACACCAACCACCCGAGCACCTGCTCTACACTTACAGTACCAGGCAATTATATTTGAAGCACTGAACTTGATCCATAAAAGATAGGATTTTGAAGATACTTGTCGACTTTGAAGTCTAACTCTAAGAAGCTGGTCTTCTTCTTTATGGATTTGTATCTGACAATCACCATCCATGTATTCTTGAATATAGCTGGTACTCATTTTTAACTGGTATACGCCACATGTAATGTTACGAAGTTGCTCCTCGTCCAGTAAAGGAAAATCATCGATAGCCAAATCGTCAGTGTTAATCCATTTAGCTGTTCTCCGTTCTAAATTGCTTTCCTCAACCCAAGCTTTCAGTTCGTTGACTTGCTTTGATAAATACATCATTTTTGCTGCAAGTTCTTGATCATGGTAACTTTCTCTTTGAAGGAAAAGAGAATGTATATGTGTACATATTTTGCATAGTAGTATATAGTGTATAGTTCCGTTTCGATGAATAACGTGGAGATAAAAGGAAATATATGAAATGATTATGTGGAGTTGATACCATAACGTAACACTGAATCTGCTCTTCCCTAATAATTTCTAACGTCTAACCTTTATACACATTTGATGAGTTGTATGTATACTTGTTGTCGTCATGAATATAAAACTGCTTGCTGGACGGGAAATAATCATTAGAATCCGTGTTGCCACTTTTGGTATGGACCCTGGCTAATCGCATTTTTAAATTTAAATTGAATAATGAGAGACCGAGATATTAGTTTAAATTGCACAGATTTTTATTTAATATATGTACAATACATGATAGTGGCAGAGGCATTATTTTAGAAAATAGTGTGCACCGTTGGTGTGCCTGACGCTTATGTGGGAACACATTTTTAATAATATATACCTGATGAAAGTGGTGGAAATACTTGTTACAAATGCCAAATACTATTCGAACATATTCACCAATGTGCGGAACTTGGTTTGTAGGTAGCACATGGTATAAATACTTCCACTGTTTTATTCTGGAATTGGCGGACTCAACTACCCAGCGAATCTGCGAATATATAAAACACCATGCAATAAGTTAATTATTGTTTATTCTTAGGAGAGTAACATCAACACTAAGTTTGAACGGAATCTATACAATTTAGTTCAGATACAATATGGCCCTCCAACCTTAAATTACAGGTGAGAAACTTAAATTTATTGACTACTTCAAACATATTTGGGTTATATGAAGATTTTGTCAACATTTTATATAAAACTGTCAAAATATGAAATGAACCGTTCATTGAAAAACTTCTAATAGATTCCGGAAATTAAAAGTTAACGACGACTTCACCTAAAACACCTAAAAGCGTCTTCGTATCATTTTCTATTATGTGCTTGTGTAATGAAATGTAGTGTAATGCCCGTAATGTATTGTAAAGTTATTATTGTTGCTTAAAATTTGTTGGATATACATATTTGTTGTAATTGAGATACCTATGAATCTGATCTGTATACGTCTTACTACCTAGACCAATCGACTACCAGCCCATCTTTTTTAATGCATTGCAAATTTATAACAGTATTAGATAAAGTATCATATTGGAGAAATTAGGATAAATTGCCAAAACAAAACACTAAGACTTTTACCTTCGTTACAAGTCTGCTGTCATTAGCATCCTGTGTTGACATTTGGTTTGCCCCTTTCTTTATAAACTTTGGCATTTCGGCTTTCATACCCAGTTCTTCCAGGAGTTCAATGGAGTCTCGGAACCCCCTAACAACAACGAAAATGACTTCCTGTTCAAGCCAATTTTCAATATCTTCCTCATTTGTTTTCAGCACATGTGTTAAAATAGATGCATCGTTGTTTTTCGAGTCGTTTAAGTATGGACCACAAGTTGTCAAAAAATATCCATCGTTGAAACAATTATCATCATTTTCACACTATAAGACCTTCGTTGAAAGTTCAAATTATTGCTTTTCTGAATATAAATATATGTTCCGTCTAGAACTAGTATAGCTTTTGTTTCTCCTACATTTCCAAGCAGTGATTGTGCCATTGGTCTTGTGTGTTTTTCAATTATTTCCTGTCTAGATACATGTTGAAGGCCTATATGTTGTGGAACAAAATTATTAGAAAGTGCAATTCTAACAGATGTTATGGCTCGTCGGATGCTAGCTTTGGTTATAGAAAAGATTGTGGAGAGCAGTTTATTAGATATTCCAGACCGGAGTTTCATGAGAAAAATTTCCAAAAGACATTCGGCTAGTGCGAGCTGGTGTATTACGTACATATTCCTTTGTTTATTGAAAAAGCGATTCGAAAGCGGGTTTGTTCAGACCTGCTAAACTTACATAATCTTCATCGCGTAATGTTCTAGAACTGTCAAAGTCAATTCTCATGTTCTCGCTTCTCAATGCATATTCCCACACTCGTTTTAACAAATCAAGAATTGATGAACGATTTACAAAAGTGGTGTCATTTGTGGGGACATTAACAAGAGAACCGGGAATGAAATGACCATCATCTATGTGACATGGACAAAAACGACTTCCTGCCGGAATGACAATTTCATGACTTATAAATGTTGAACATCTGGTTGATGCAGGAACAACAATCAACTTTGGACCTGGTTTTTTGCAGACAAAACAATATGCCTGACTCTTTGAGGTACTTGGAATTGGAAGAACAACTGACGGTGGACTTGTTAAACATGTTGAGATTTTTTGTCGCTTTGGGGTTTCATGTGCATTGTTCTCAGTTTGGTAATGGTTTGAAGATGATGATGCTGAACAACTGGCTTAATAGTATAAGTGACGGCATTTGTTGCAAAAAATATCACTTGGAGTAGCATTTAGCATACATTTTGTATACAAAACTTTTCTAATTTTTTTATAGTCACATTTTTTTCTGTCATTTGGTTTAGACCTTTTTTGACATAAAATACAACAGTAAGTCTTTGGACCTTTTAATGGCATTCTGAAAAAAAGATAATTAAAAGCATAAAGACTGATCGATTACCGGCAACGCACACAATTTGTGTCCTTAAAGCCTCGAAATATTCTGGGGAAAGATAATGTTGTTATTGGTTTGTATGGATACAAAAATTAAGTTTCAGGCTTGAAATATGACAGAGTTTTACAGCCAATATTAGATTTTAACTCGTGCATAAAGCTAAAAGAAACATTTACTCACTATTAAATAATTATTTGTTTTTTTTTAAATACCCGTACATTTTCACGTATATATACCTTTATATCGCTATGTGCTAAACAGTGCCAAAATAGCTAATTTGGCTAGCGCGCTAACTTCGGTGCATGTTGACAAATGCTCAAACCTAGTTTGGATAATTTTATTTTCGTTATATGTTGTTTCTCTTTTTTTAATATCTTGTTTAGATTGACTAATCTTATGTTAGCAATGTAACGACATAAGTATGTAATAATGACTGGATTATATAGCAGCCACACATGGTTATATATAATCGTAAAGATGTCCAGATGCAAAAATAAAAAAGACTGAAATATACTGGTATTTTTGCATACCTGTTGCATATGACAGTGATACGAAAAATTGCAATGAAAAAACAATATTTAACAAAACCTTAAACAAAAAACTTGAGAAAATATTTTGTTTTCGATCCTATATAACAGGCTTAGACCAACGCGCTAACCGATTGAGCTAAGACGGACTGTCTATCTTCTTGGTTAATTAGTTGAATATAAAGCTTGAATAATGACAAAATATGAAAGTTTAAACCTTTTTTTCATGAATATATACATTTTGCAATGAATATTATCATCAAAATATTATAACAGTAGATTTAATACTTTCAAAACTGATAAATAATAAATTCGCTGTTGACGTTTGTGTTTAATAAAGCTTGCACAAATTTTTTAAAGCAGCAGACGACAATCTCTCACGGACGTTACGATTTAATAACTATATTTATTTTTTGCTGCAACGTTTTAGGATTAATATTTCATGTAAAATACCACATACAGAAATGTTTGTAATCTTAAGCACTTTCCCGCAAGGCTTGGATAAATCTCAACCCTCGAGCATCAGAATGTTGATACTTCATAGTCTTTAAGATGAAGATATGTAGGAAGATAGGAAAAATATATTAAAGAAATTTTTATACTTACGTCAGGCTTTTAGCTGTATAATAAGTAAATTATCACAAAGGAAGGTCCATTTTCCAAGACCATAGGAAATTCCAAATTGTCGGAAAATATAACAGAAGAGTCTTGTTTGATCGCAGTAATTTCTTGAGTAGTCGTGTGTAGGCCTAATGAGGCCACTTACGATCAAAGGTGTGGACACTGTTAACATTATATTCTTTTATTGATTTACTTCTCATACAAAATATGCTCGATTTGTTATATTTTTTTTTCTTGATTTACATGCTTCTACTTAAGTTAATCATTTCTTGATTTTTTTGGTGGGATTGGCAGTGTCTTATACAACCGTAATACTTTGTTTAAATCTTTACTTACAAACATAATATTTCTTGTTTTATGTCTTGCATGCAACAATATTCATTCTTAACAGATTTAAAATGTTAAAGAAACGTTCATTATAAACTGCTTAATTCATTCTGACTTTAAATATTACCTTTTAAGTTCTCTCTTGAATATATTCTACTTTTTCATACTGGTACATGCTGAAAATCAGGTAATAATCGGGAAGAAATGTTTCATTTTCGATGCGGCCGCAGTTTTCGATACAGATAATTTTATTTGTTTTATGTTTTATGTTAGAACATATATTTATTTCAGGGAAATTTTTTTTAGATCGCCTGCTGCGGCCACAATGAATTTTGACGAATTCGATGTAAAATAGCGACAAAACCGCCCGTTTTAGCATTACGTACCCGATTTTGGCTATTAGACTATATTAATTACGTCATCAAAATAACATTTATACCACAGGTGGTAAAGTTTGACATATATGGATGCATAAGCACCATAAAAGTAATAAATTTGTATTTATTTAATTTTTGTCAATTCATAGGGCCGATATCGACATATCGTGGTCTTTCTCCTTTTATTTGAAATGTTAAAATCAGAATAGTTGACGCACTGAAAAACAACGGAAGAAAAATAATGGCAATAACTAATCCTGACTTTTATCCAGACGGATGAATGTTATATGGATGACTTTATACTTATACAACCGCCAAGCAACATGACTAGGACAGCATTAAGAGCGACACCAGAAGGTAAAAGGAAACAAGGCTGTCCTAAAATAACATGGAGAGAAGATGAGAAGATCGCTCAAGGCAGAGACAGATGAAAAGCCCTAGTACCTGCCCTATGTCCCAGGGTAAAAGGACTAGGTAGGTTATACTGTTATACTGTTTATGCAATTTACGTAGTGTGGTTGTGATAGCGCTGTGCAACATCAGCTATTGCAGGGTTTTTGAGTAGGATCGGTTTAACTAGACTAATGCACATTCAAATATATCTAGGGAGGCAGAACATTATATCTTAAATCAAAGCTTTGTCCAAACCTGGGAAAGCACTCTGATAAAAGCGGCTGAGAATTAAGCCACGAATATAGTTCTTAAAACGACACAGACTTACCATTAAAAACATATAGCAACCCGCTGATACGCACAAATAAAATCCCCAAATGCAGATCCGGTCTATAGTAAGCACTATACAACCACCAATACTCAATATTCCTACAGAAAAAGGGTACACTTAAATTTAAGATAAACTCGACAAAGATCTTACAATTAAATTAAAGGCGTAACAACAGTTGATCAACAGTAACGCGAATAAAAACAAACGCATATAGACCGAAAGGAAGAAATATAAAGGCACCAACCAGCGGCCTAGAGCATTAACATAAAACACCGCCAATCTGTTTACTGTTTAATAAGGATTTCGCGGACAAACACATATGAGCTATGTGTACACGATCATTTGGTAATTGCCATCTCACTTTGTGCGATTTTTGAATCCGATACTGAATTTTGGAAAGGCGTTTTTGACTTTCACTTTATTGCCATGGATTGAAAATTTACTATCGAAGTTTTCACAGTATACTCGGAATCAAATTAGAACTTAACATCATTATATAGCTATATATGGCTAAAAGTGGCATAAAAGCTAAAAATAAAACACAAAACACATTTAGATGATTTCGTAAACAATTGTAAACGTTAGAATAATACAGCTCAAAAGATGCAATATGGGACTTATAACATTACAAATTTTAACATTCATATAGTTTTCAAAGGATAGTATTATTATTCCGTAAAAAAGAATAAAAAAATGATTTGGTTTATATATATTTAGAAGCAACGGGATATAGTACGACCGAATAAGTCATAATGCGTCCACAGCATCCGATGTCATCGTCCGGTTATTTGCTGCAGCACATTGTACACCACATGAATATTATCGCCAGCAATAACACGGACAAAGAAGTTGCCTGGAAACCAAGCACCGTTCGAATTAAATCTAAAAATAAAAAAAAAATGCTTCAGATATAAACAAATTTATGACAGTCACAGCCCTTTGGCAAAGATTATAGAAACCTGCAACGATGGAACAATCGTAACTGAACAGTCAGGATGAACTATTTACATCACTGTGTTTGTTGTGCGTGGTATGTTCGTCTGTCAATAAACTGTTTAATTTATTGATCTTATCTAATATCGCTTTTAAATGAAACGTATCTGTGACAAAGATTGTTGTACGACTTTGTATTAAAATATTTAGGAAATAACTCATTGGGGTAGGAATATATACTAATTTTACCACAGGTTGGTTATTTAAGTCCAATATTTTACCCCGAGCGTTAGCGAGCGGTACAAAGGGCACACCCTGGTAAAATCAGAATATATTCTTGCCCCCAATTAATTATTTCGATTCTTATAAGACATACATCCAAAAACAAAAAAATGAGTAACATAAACCATTCTTCTAAACCGCGGATGAGCCCTGAGGCTCAAAAAGAGTAAGCAATTTCGTCTCCACGGTCAGCATCCGTCGTGTGAATCAAGTTATAAAATACAAATAAATGGTCATTTGTGACACAGATATTCCGTAACAGTCAACTAAGTCATGATTACGACCATAGAATTGTGTGATGACTTCAATCTTGCCGCTGTGAATCCATGATTAAGTAGCTTTTCTGTTAGAAGATACCCTCTATCAAGAAAATCTAGATATGAAATACAGGCTCTTGAGTATCTGATCAGTTGGGAAATGTGTATAATCTCATAAGGAGTTTTCGATGGAAAGGTGTTTTCAATGACTGGTTTATTTTTAGTTCTGCTTGTCATGTGCATTACTACTTCCGTGTTTATATTTAGAATTAAAACCCAGACCTGGCGAGGTTGACCTATGTAGTACAACTTTAAAAAATAATGAATTCTAAAAAATCAAGTACACTTTTCTTTTATCCCATGTCATTTTCCGCCATTTGTCTTACGCCCTTTCACGTTTGGCAACAGATTTTATTAGTTCTCATTATTAATCACTTTAAACTTAACTTTAATTGTCGTCTGCACTTCCCAGTAGCAATTTCAGTGTTTTGATAAAGCGTCATCCTATGACTTTAAGAGCTACCATTGGAATTTGAGAGTTTCAAGGGGAGGTATTTTTTTTATTAAAAATAAATAACAAGAGATGTTTATCACAGTCCAATTGGCCATTAGCTTATTTCAATTTAACAGGATTTTAATGATATTTTTGTGAAGTTCACCTGGTTGACTGCATATATTTGCAAACAATAACCTTTTTAATTTTATTTTTTTTTCTTAATCCTTTTTCCAAGTTTTTCCTACGCACTCCAATTTTATGAAACACAGACATTGGTATCCCACTTAAATAATTGATTGGTCTAAAGTGCAAAATATATAATCTCATTATAAGATTACTTAAATAAAATTCAATGCAGATCTTTCTCTTAAATAATGATGTATTTCACATTATAAAGCCTCAACTTACGTTTTTTTCTAACACACTATTAACACTATGTGCGATCAAGTGTGAATGGTACTATAAAAAAAGATGGATTGATAAAAACTTAGCGAAAACATGACCCTGGGTAATGACTGAACTCAATATAAAAGAATTAATTTTGTTTGTTTACCTACCAATGCACCTTATTCACTGACAAAAATTATCCTATCGAAAACACATTAGCCCTGCATAATCCATACATGTATGTACAGGTCATATGGAGAAATATCGATAATTTTATTCATGCGATAAAACCACTTGACAACGTCAAAAATATTAATGACGTCATGACGTAGTTAAATACTCCGTTTTGACATTGACGTTAGCATAAACCAGTAAAATATCGTAAATTTTTCAGGAACTTCTTCATGATTTTCTGTATAAAATTGATTATCTCATTCAAAAATAATCTTTAAATTTCTATATTTGGATGCTGAAAACAGCGAAAAAGATTTTTTGCATCAATTTACAGTGGAACGGGACATTATAGGAGATGCTAACCTTTTGTCCTTGTTTCGAAGAAGCATTGAGTAAAACTAGCCTCAACAAGTAAGCAAAAAGAGGAGTACACTTGGTACCGTTAGAAAACCGACAGTTTGTTGAAAATTTAACGCGCATGGGCATTTATAGGGTTTAAGCTAACTATCGCTTGACTAAGGAGTATGTAATTTTAGTATTCCAAATACAAACTACTAGAAAGACAAATATGTAACTACGCCGACTCTGTCCATAGCAATAACGATTGTGCTGGGTATGCGAGTTCGAGTTTGACTTGGGAAAGTTGAGACAGCAACCTGTTGTAAGGAATTCTCAGAAATTACAGAAAGTTAGATGATAAATGTATGTGCAACAAGACATGGATGTCTTTAGTTTGGTTTTAAAAGCACATGAGAAAATGGTAGAGTAAAACGGCCTTTAATCAAAATTCGTAACTGATTTGTAAACAAACGCTAATAAATCGCTAATAAATTTTCTTTCAAAAAATATTTTATTTAAATCATTAAACATTTTTATTACATGAAAAACTAATGTGAAATGCTTGTTTTATTTGTTTATAATGTACAATGTTGACACACGTACAGTATATCGGATGCAATCGAGAACATGTTAATTTAGCTAAAGCCACTTTTCTAGTTCTAAGTAAATGCAAAAATAAACAGAGCAAATTAAACATTTCAAGTACCAAATCATCTGAAATTATTGTTCTCGAAATTAGAAATAGATATCACCTTTATTTCGCTGTGATTTTATATAATATTAAATAGAATATTTTTAGCAGTTGTTTTTAGAAAACTAAGAATCTGGCAAGTATAAAAAATACACCTACAAACACGAAGGTAATTTACAGTTCTGCACTAACGACCCTTCGGTTACCTACAATCGGTCCTGTGTTGTCTGATCGGGATCGTCGGCTACATTTGGGCTCTTCTGTGTTTCTTCAACAGATAATTGTAATCCTGTGAGCTCTTTTGAATTCTGTACTAAACCTATTTATATGGTAACAGAGAAATAGATACAATATTGCTTAAAGGGGCATAACATTAAATCGCAATATTTTTACCAACTTTTTTTCGTGTGTGAAATGCAGGACCAACATATTTATTTGATAACGTTTATTTTTGTTTAAGTAGCATGTATATAGCATGTATAATGGATGCATTATTTTGAAATAAAATATAATACTGCATGTATATAATAATAACAAAAGCAAAAACGTTTGCATATAAATAAACACGTTTGATGATGTCAAGTTAGTATAATACACAATATATATTTCTTATTTCATGTATATTGTAATATCAGTAATTAATTCTATTCACAGAAAGTCTTGGTGTGAAACTCTGCAGGATCACTCAGAAACTGGATACAACCTAAAATACTTCTCTAGACTTGTGTTCTAACTGTACAGTCCCACTCCTTGTATCTGCAATTGTCTGTTTTCATTTGCTCCAGATGGTCTTATCATGGAACACCATATTATAATAGTCAAAAAATTTTTAAAGCAATGCATGCTCATAAAAACAGTTACACAAACACGACCATATACAATTCAAGATTGACATCAGATGTATTCTGTCTATTTACTTACCATTTATTAGAGGACCCCATTTAAAGAAAAAAACTAGATATGAAGTATGATCCGCATGTGATAATTATGAGTACTCTTATGAGTTCCTAGAAGGCCTGTTGCAGAAAAAGACCTTTAATTTCATATTCCGCTATATTGATGTTGTCTTTTAACAATGCTAAATTTGGTGATTATTTGTATTCAATCTACATTAGTGAACTTGAAATTAAAGACACCATCTACACACTTAAGTCGTCCTCTTACTTTCAAATAACAACCCTTAATTTGCCTAGTGGATTTCGTTTATTTATCGTTCAGAACGAGAAATTTAAGAAACCACAGTAACAGCTTCATCTACATCACTTTAGACTTACACCTCAAATATGACACCAACGGTCATCTTAGAACAAGAATTTACGACAAACGAGACAATTTAAATTTCCTTACCTTTGCAGCAATATTCCAGCTTCTCCGGCAAAGGATGTCAATATTTCTCAATTAATCAGGTATGAAAGAGTTAGCAACGAGTTTTGCAACAGTCACCTATTTCTTCGGGATAATCTTATAAACAAAGGTTACAAGAAAAAGCGACTCATCCACGCCTTTAATAACCTTTACTATAGATACAACTTCCATTGTCGAAAAATATTCTATCTCGTTTAAAAATATGGTTGCAGATAGTTTTCTCAATTTTGAATTCAGTGTTTTAGAGTTTGCCGGTTTCTCGGACCTTGATTTTTTGAATGTCTTTTTTGACAGTTACATCGGTGTTCGGTATTTTGTTATAACCATTATTAGACGTACTTCTTAAAAAAGACTTTGGAAAACTACAAACTACACTCTACAAAAAACGTGATTACTTCACCTTTCTAATTGTCAACGTCCCGTTCATCGATTTCAACATCGATTGCATTATAATTTTACAATAAATGTAGAATACTGTATTTCAATATGTTATAGTCAACACACATAAAGTTTACACATAAATAAACATGGTAAATGAGGTCAAGCTAGTATAATACATAATGTGCAGTTCTTTTTTGATGAATGACGTTACATTAATGTAACGTAGTAAGTATTTCTTTACTGTTATTATCAGTAATTAGTTGTATTCACAGATTGCCTTGATGTGTGAAACGTGCAACGTCACTCAGAAACTGGATACAACCCAAAATATACTTCTCCAGACTTGTGTTTTATCTCTACAGTTCCATATCCTTGTATATGTAATTGTCTGTTTTCATCTGCTCCAGATGGTCGTATCATGAAACAACACATTATAAAAGTCTACAAATGAAAAAAAACTGCATGAGAACAAATACCGTTACACAAACATGAGCCTAAAATACTATTCAATTTTGATATCTGATGCATCCTTCTTTTCATGTATTTTCCGTTGTAGCTTTAGAGGACACCATTGCCGTTGTATCTTTTGAGACACTATTTTAAAAAAGCATGAACTGCAACAAAAAATATTTGATGGATTGATTTTATCGACACTTTTTATGTAAAAATTAAAGTAAGAAACAAATGATGTACCCTTACATGCAAACTGACTACGCCCAACTGTATTTATCTCTAATTTTACGAAGTTTAAATGAAAATCAATCCTAAATTCCTTCGTTATTTGCAGAAAACATAAGGCTTAAAATAAATGCTGTTCCGCTAACAATGAAGATTGCCATACAAGGCATCTCATATATCAGGCTTGTCCAACTATCTTTAGTTGATGAATATTAAAATCCTTTAGACTCCATTATATGTACAAACATCCTACAAAACAAAAATGCGGTAGCCTGTAACTGTAGGTGAAAATAGCCGGACTAGCCATTCACCCTTTACCAAAGGACAAACTAAAGAACCTAAATGGGCATAAAAATAAACCTACGAGAATTAATCATTTCTTATGGGAGCCATAAAATATCTGATCTCGCAAAACGAGGACACTACGATGCAAAAAACTGAAGATACCAATTTCTGAGCTGGAAACCAAAACAAAACAAAAACAAATAGAACACAATCATTTGGAAAAAATACATAAAATTACATCTGTGAAACAAAAACACCTAAAAAAAACCTGACGTCATCGAAGGTTTGAGAAGATTTTAGGCAATAAGAAACAATTTTACCACTAGAGGTCACCCTTGGAAATCTGATTGTCAAGAAAGATATTTACAAAAGGACATCTAATTTATCATTCTCCCACTTATTTGGTTTCTTTTGGTAGGAGAATTCAGTAAAAAAGACTTAAATGTTTTGACGAACATTGGCAGTTAAAGAGAGCATTGATTGACTAATCTTGAATTTTACTATACAAGCTAATTATACTTATAATTTTGATACTAATTAGTGAAATCGCTTGATTAAAGATGTAAAGATGTACTTCGGTCAACAATTGTAGAGCTATTACAGATTTTGAAATGTGTCAGTGAAATTAGAGTTTTTCACTACAAATTATTGTCAGAAGATGTAGATTATTTCTAATTAAAAGCAACGGTTTGTCCAAACGTACACCGAAAAGCAATTGAACATATTACTACGAATACGTTTGTTCTAAATTAGATTGACTTACCAATAATAACATATAGCAACCCGCTGTTACGCAAAGATAGAATCCCCAACGGAGATGAGGCGTGGAGTAGTACACAGCAAGCAATATACAACCAATAATACTCAATATTCCTACAAAAATAGTGCAAACATAAAGAGAATAAAAACCAAGCACAGATCTGACAATTCAATTATTTTAAAGAATAACACCAATACACCAAATATTGTGATCTCGATGGCCGAGGGGTTAAGGTAGTTTGTCTACAATTGATCACATGGTATGTCAACACTGAGATTGCGGCGGGTTCGAGCCTCACTGCGGGCATAGTGTGATCGACTCTTAAATCTTAATTAAAATGCCAGTTTTCCTACCTAAGGTCGGGGATTGTCTCCGCTACCACTCCAAAAAACTGGCCGCCATGATGTAGCTGAAAAATTAATGAAAGTGGCGTCAAACAACATTCAAACAAACAAACTGAAATAAATAAGATGGAAAAAAATAGAGCATTAAATACATGCCTACAACATTAAGATAAAACATGATGTGGCGGGGTATAATCGTTTAAAGAATCATAACCCTCACTGGCTTTGTGTCACGTTGTACGATTAATAAACTTCAAAAGGGGGCATTCTATTCGTAAATTGTTGTGATCACGTTAACACGTTAATGAAGTGCATAATGTTGACCATTTTCTATTGCAATAAATAATTGTTACCACACTGTTGATAGACATTTGCTGGACACTTTATTAAAAGCATTACATTCCAATCAAAACAAAGCTTAGCTGTGAGTGCGAGCCTGATTTTGAGAAAGGTGTTTTGTTTAATTGACGACGATTTACTCCAAATAATAACTTCATTATACTGCTTAAAATAGCTAAAATAAAACAACATAACATAGAATAAGTACATTATTTTCCAAAGAATTGTAAACGTTAACATATCATCTTAAAAAAAACAACTTGATATCACGATTTATAACCGAAAAAAAAATTTATATATTACCTGCAACTGGATATAGAGCAATGGACCAATTCAAAATGGATCCACAGCATCCGGGGTCGTTTACTGGTTCTTTGCTGCAGCACATCATACACCGCATGGATATATAGCCAAGCAACATTACGAACAAAGATGTTGCCTGTAAACCAAGCACCGTTCTATTTAAATCTAAAAATAAAATACAAGTTGCTTCAAATATAAACGAAAATAAGTCAGTCACAATATCAAAGCCAAAGTTTGAGCTATTTCCATCACATTAGTTTCTCTTGCGTAGATATTAATTTGCCGGTAAAACTTTATTATTTAATGTTCCCTTCTAAACTTCTAAAATCTCATTCAAATGAAATGTAGCTTTGCAAAAATATAATTAATAACCTTACAACGTTTCCTCGATTGGAATCCAACATTGCCGCCACTTGACACGCTGTGTCTGAATGGTTGATATTTTAAACTCTTCTCTTTGAAACTACGAGGGTTGATGGCTGACTTACTTACTGGAGGTCCTTTGAAAAAATTCCTCATTAGTCTTTATGATTATGAAAACGAATTGTTCTATCGATTGCCTAAACTGTTTTAAATGTGCTCAGGAATACGGATTATATATTTGCATGATTGAAGTACTGAAAATGTCCTCATTTGCGTTGATAAAAGCTTAAAAATATGGATATAAAAAATCCTTGTTTCTGAATGGCTGAACATATTAAATAAACATGACTTTTATCTAAGTGTTAAAAGAACTCAGACATGATCACTATGTTAAATCCTTCCGACTGATTGGAGATTAATTGTTATAAAAATTTCCTCCAAATCTGCATGACTTACAATATTCAATGATACCAGGATGGGTCCACGGTTCAAATCACAGAGACGGCTTGCGCGTCGTCGATGGCAAAGATTGTTGTACATCTTTGTATTAAAATGTTTGTAATGATGATATAATGTGATGATTGCAGAATTGCTTACATGTATCCTTTCCATCGAAAGAACATCCTGTGGTGTTCTGCTTGCAGCATCGATAGAAAAGTCCCACGGCATCACATGAATCTATTGTTACCCAATGTGGCGAAAAAAATCCAAAAGCTTGTAGTATGAAACATGGTCCATAAAATACGAAAAAGACACAATTCAGGCCAGCCATTTTACTTATTGACAAAATGGACAACATTTTATTCTTATTTAATGTTGATCTTTGATTAGTAAACAAATGTATAAAAATATATAAAATATTTTTGATAAAAACAATTATCTTTAAAATCCTATTGGGATAGATAATAGTTATCAATTGATAATCGTTTTTTGTAAATATACAAATCGTATGTTTATAAAGTAATTACGTAATCAACGCAACGTGCTTTTGTTAATAAATCGGTTTCGCATTTGATAACATTTCATTTAAACCATGTTCAAATGTCACAACAAGCCTACACATGCTTTTTAAAGGGTATGAGTTAACCAAGTAATTATAATTATTATCGTATGTTTGAAATATTTGTTACAATGTCCATAGCCACTAAGATTGAGCTGGGGACATGAGTTTTGAATTTCAAAACGTAAGCAACTTTGTGCGCACGTTTAGAAATTGTGATCAACCTATTATGGCAAATATTTTCACTTTTCTTTCAGAAGGTGTAGTTTCATTTTTATATTCATGTGAACCATACAAATCATAAATAGCAGAAAATAGTCAAATGTGGCACAAAGTTGTTAACGTTTAGAAATGGAAATTGTTTTGTAGAAATAAATTATAGAAGATATGTATAGTTTAAACAAAGACTACAATATAATCAGTATTTACATGCTTGTTGAATATTGCCATCAATTATTATTACGTCAAATTATGCTTATTCAATGGTGGCTGACCGTTTTCACTGGAAATGAAACGGAACATCATTTTAAAAAAAATTATATATATATATATATATATACGTCTACAAATTAAGCCCAACACTGTTTGAATTAGATTTTTTAACACTGTCAAATTTTTGCTTACCCTCAGCGGGATTCGAACTGACACCGTTGTGACACTGTGGCACCAATTCGCCTGCACTATGTCCAGCGGTCTAGACCCCTCGGCCAAATCCGCTATATAAAAATATAGCTTCATTAACCGGGGTGAATCGTAGACATAGACATAGTAGATGTGTACTAGCGTGTGACGATAGAATTTTCGTAACCAATACGTATTAATTTGACAGTAATCTAATTCAGCATTTTTGTATATATTATATAGGATGACAAAGTTACTTGTCATACAGTCACAGTAAGTAATTTAATATTTACAAACGTACATGCACAAGAAAATGTACACTTTTTACTCAAGTATAGTGCTTGAACACAGGCCTGAATTACATGTACTACGGCATAGTGCTAGAACACATGCCTCACTGACGTTTACTTTAATATAGTGCTAGAACAAAAGATTGAATGACGCTTACTCAGGTATAGAGCTAGAACACAGGTCTACTCTTTTTAGTGCTAGAACACATGCCTGACTGATATTTACTTCAATGTTGTGCTAGAACAAAAATCCGACGTTTATACTCCGGTATAGTTCTAGAACAAAAACTTGACTGGCGTCTTCCCAGTATAGTGCTAGAACAATGGCCTGACTGAAGTTTTCTTAATTATAGTGTAAGAACTATAGAACAAAAACCAGTAAAAGTTTTCTCCGGTGTATTTCTTCAACAGAGGTCTCTCTGACGCTTACTCTAGTAAATTGAAGGAGCAAAAGACTGGCTAACGTTTACGTTAATCTAGTGCTAAAACAAAATCCTGGCTGATGTTAACCCATGTACAATGCTAGATCAAAAGCCGGAATGACGTTTTCTCTAGTATAGTGCTAGAACAAAAACTTGGCTGACTTTTAGTTCTAAAACTTTACGGCGTTTTTTCCAGTACAGTGCTAGAACAAAGTCCTGACTTTCGTTTTCTCCAGTATAGTGATAGAACAAAAACGTGGCTGTCATTTACTTCGGTATTGTACTAGGACAACACCTGGCTGACAATTAGTACAGTATAGTTCTAGATTAAACGATCAAAAAACCTTATGGCGTTTACTCCAATAAAGTTCTTGTACAAAGTCCTGACTGACGTTTACTGCAATAAATCTTTACTTATGTATGCGGGAAAATTTTAAATATCTGTATCTTCATATCAGAAACGATCGTGGTTAGTTAGGACAATTTAACATGCAATATTGCAGTATTTCTATTAAGGACAGCACCTAGTGAAACTGCAATTATAAATCTTTACATAAGTAAAGATTTATTGCAGTAAACGTCAGTCAGGACTTTGTACAAGAACTGTATTGGAACTGTATTATGAATATAATGCTTAACCATATTTAAATAATACATTAAATTTGAGCTGCCATGACTTATTTCTTAAATTACATTAGTTGATGGTGTTATAAATGAAGAAACTTATCAGGACATGTATATAAGGTGAACATAAAGTTTATAATGTATTATAGTTATCATAGTTGTACAAGAATCGTAGTGTTCTGATTTTGAGGAGATTTGCTTTAGGAATATTGATCTTGACTCCTAATAAATCATTAAACGTTGCATAGTTTTAAATATTTATGAACATATTTTATTGAATTACAATCAGCCGTTTGGATCAGCTGAGCATGATTCTCAGAAGATAATGTTTACCCTAACCATGGAGCTAAAATAATGATGTTAAATTGTCCTTACTAAAAAACTTCATATGGGAGTGTGCTAAAAATTCAAATTCGTTTTATACTATTTAACAACTTTGCAAAGTATTAATAAAATACGTTTTTCAAGTAATCTTTTGAAAACCACCAGTGTTGACCCTTAACCCTGCACAGATTGATTCCCAAGACAGATGCGACGTGAACTATTTCGTAGCTAACACTATACAGTCAACAATATTGATGAACCCAACTGAAAGTGCTGACTTATAAAAACATTATATTATGAACAATGGATCACCAACTTTTCGTCTCACATAATACGAATATATCACAGGAACACCCAACTTGCAGATCATTAGTTATAAAGCTCGCCAGATGATGGCTTGCTTTGAAGCAGTAGTTCAGCTTAGGAAAATCAACTGATTAACATAATATGGGATAAAAAATACTAAGTAAATCCCGTTAGAACAACACTGCGTAAAATCTATTTAGGACAGCACCTAGTGAAACCCGTTCAAAACAATACCGAGTGAAATCGTCAAGAACAATACCTTGTGAAACCGGTTTATAACAACATTGAGTGTCTTTCTGAGTGAGTTGATATAATATACCACCCTTAATTGCAGGCTGTATGTGTTATATTATACTGAATACTGTAATATTGCATAAACTACATGTACATGTTTACCAGCATTCCTACAACCCATAATTCCTTTAATCGTCGACTGTTTACATCCAATACAATTTTTTTCTGGGCTAAATTTAATCCAATGGAAAAGGTATGATCTATTTCCGCTCTGCAAGGGTGATATTTTACAGAGGGTGGTATTCTTGACATAAGGTTGGTTGAAAAATCAATACACATTCCAAGTTCATTTTGGATTTTAAAAAGTAGCTTATTCTTTGATTTGTAGCATAATTGGTTAAGATTTGTGTTTTAATGACATTATATATATAAACAAAATGCATGTTCTAGAAAATTGTCAATTTTACACATCTTCCCCAGTACACTGGAAAGAACTTCTTGTATTTCTTATGATTATTATTGTTATTTTTTCTTCCGCGGATGTTTGCAAATTAGTGCCATGACATATCATTTCCATAATTGGTACCATTAATCGATCATATCCGCAGTGTAGCTAGTCATATTTGTTTTCTTAGAGACTTGCATGGGACCACCACCATTGATCCTAAGTGACATATATTACATTTAAAAATGTCCAGGTCAAACGTCGAGATCAAAGTTCACATTTTGTCTTGTAAGCACTATATCTCAAAAACCATAAGATAGAATTAGACAATATATGGAGAAAATACTCCTTTTATCAAGAATTTTATTTGGTACATTTGTCCGAAGCTGTGCGTTTTCGAGTTACAGCCCCTGAATCATTTCGGTTAATAAGGTTTTTGTTTGTGTTAACCGTTAGATATAATATAGTAAACATATAGGTTTAAAGTAAACAGTAGGAAAAGAGCGTCAATTTGATCCAAAGTTCAAAGGTCATAGGCCAAGGTCATTATATAGTTACAATGTAAGTGTTATTAAGGATGTTCGCGAGTCGTATTTTTGTTATGCTTTGCGCACCGTAAAATTATTGATGTCGTTATCAGTAAACTTCACAAAAATTAATATAGACTAAAGAAATCCACGAAATACAAAAGATTTGTTATGAATTGAATAATAGTATATAAAGAAATCAGCTTTTTAAACAAATAACTTGATTTTCAAAGAAAATACGACATTTACGGCAAATACCCGCCAACTTCCGGAATAAACACGGGATGTCGTCAGACAAGAATATTGATAAGATTTTTACCTTTTTAGTCTTATTCCGTGGCTAGATGTAAGATTGTGTTTTTGTCTTCTGAAAAGCAGAAGAAAATATCAGTCAAAAGCGCTGGGTAGTTATAGGAAAGTCGCTTTGCTACAAAAGATTATTATGCCAACTGACCACACCTGATATATCCCGCTGTGCTAAACAAGAAGTAGTTAATGATAAAGGCCTTATTTATAGAATAAATAATTTTATGGCACATCACCACAGGTTTAATGCGCGACAACTCGTTTTTGTAAAGTAGCAAACTTGTCTCAGTTGCACATGCGCATTAGCAATTTCTCAACAGCTTCATCTGGCATCAGATCGATAATCAATTAGCATTTTATTTTTATGGATTTTATCTTTTACGTAAGAATTTAATTTTATATTCGGAATTTCTGCAAACTTAGAGTGACTAACAGACACAGTATCTATAGCATTGCACTTAGTTGTTCTTCTTATATAAGGCATTACTTATATAAACTGATTTTGATTAAATCAACGGAGATGCTGACCAAGATGGCGATTTGAACTCTGGACTGTGCATTTTAATATTCGTTTTGCCTTTGGGTACGAGAAGAGATAATAACGAACAAAGTTAACTCCTTCAGTGGATTGGATTTCAGCAGGAAATATATATATTGTTCCTGATTTAAGTCAAGGTAAAAATTATAAGGTTAAAAACAGATGCAGATAATTAGCATGTATGAATATTCATGAGTAATTTTGGACGGTTCCATTTACTGTAAACAATGACTCAAGTGTTAATAATAGGCAGTTCCCATGTAAACAGACTTCAAAATTACGTACGATCTCAACCAGCATGTCGCAACTTTAATTTTGTGCATGATCCAGTTGTACATTTTCGTGGCATTAGTGGAGGACGAATTTCTGATGGAAGTCACTGCAGACAATGGGAACATGCTATAGAAAATGTGAGACCTGAGCATTTAATTGTGCATGTAGGCGGAAATGATTTAGACTCTTGTGTATTTTATGAGTCTGAAGCAGAGCTGAATGATTTAGTGCTACGTTTGGTCCTAATGAGTCATACTTTCCAACGCAGATACAGTATTTCATCAGTTACAATACTTCAACTTATGCCACGTACAAGTACGCACAACCTGCCAGTATTGCATTACAATAACACTGTCCACAGGTTTAATATATTGTTACGTGAAACATTAAGCAGTAATAACAATTTAAGGTATTGGAAAATCAGAGGAATAAAAACCAGCCCATATGAACTGCTTTGTGATGGAGTACATTTTAATCGAGAGGGTTTTATCCGTTATTATCGAAGTATTCGAGGTGCTATTATCACAGCAATACGTAGTTATAAACATTAATTGCCTCTCAATCGATAATATATGTACATTATTAGTTTTACAATTTGGGATTGTATTTGCAATATGCATAAATTTGTCTGTTTTTCCTTTTCAGTAGCTGTATTATTAAGTTTTCGATTAAGACAGTTGTTTGGAACAACACCTTTAGCCAGCTTTTGATGTAAGAATTTTATAGTAGACACATTCCAATCTACATGTACATACATGTCTTCAACACATGTTAAACTTTACAAATATTCTTTGATCACTTGGAAGGAAGTACTTCATACATGTATAATAATTATTCACAGTATTTTACAAGAATGTAGATGTATGTTCTCTTACTTTTATTAATACAGTAATTGAGTATGCTAGTAATAAAGTTTCAGTTACACTAGTACCAATTTTTCAAGTACGCTAGTACAAATTTTTCTAGTACGATAGTACTAATTTTTAAAGCACATGTACGCTAGTACTACACATTTATCAAGTACGCTAGTACTAATTAATACTAACTACATATAATGTATATTATATTTTAAGTACGCTAGTACAGCTTATATTTATACGTTCGTATTTACACTGACTTGCAAATTAAGTACAAGTACATGTAACTTATATCGTTTCATAAGGGGGAGAATTAACAGCAGTACGCTAGTACACATTGTTAGTCAATACTAAATTAATTAAAATTTTTTGGTAGGAGATGTCTGAGCCCCCTAGAAAATCGAGACGGCTAGCATCTAAGCCAAGTAAAAAGACGTCCACCAAATCAGTCACTCACAACATCAATGAGAACCTTTACAGAAAAACTTCAGTTATCTTTAAAGTTTGTTGGTCTAAGTGTTAAAGATTATAAATCACATAGTTTTCGAATCGGTGCAGCAACAACTGCATGGCAGAACGGCTTATCCGAAGAACAAATCCAACAAATGGGAAGATGGAGTTCTCAATCGTTCAAAAAATATATAAGAATCCCATTATTGAAACTTTAAATATTTTGGCAGTGAATAATTTTAGAGTCACATGGAGACAAGTGCTTCTGTGAACATGTATTATTTATTGCTTATTTCATTGTTTATCGCTAAATCCGGTGTAATCCAATATTTAAGTACAAATGAAGACATGAGCTTCTGTGTTTTTTGCCTATATAAAATTGTATATATGTGTATAGTTAACCAATATTACTGTCTTGCTCTCGCCTACTTATGACATGTATGATAAGTACAACAGAGATTTAAAAAAAGCATGTTATTGACCTGCTTGGAGACATGAGCTTCTGCAGGTCTTGGATTGTTAGTACAATCAGAGACATTTATTACTTTCTTACAGGTAGTCACATCATTATGTAATTTGGTATTCAGTTTAGACAAGTGCTAATTGGATTTACCAAATAGATGTTTATTTTAAATTTGGATGTTTGTTTAAGTCTTATTGTTTTACCACAGCTTATAGAATAACATGTGAAAGAATTTATATTTTACCTGACTGACAAGCTTTCCCCTTTTAACCAACGCTGATATTGTGGATGGGGGATATTGTGTGGTGAAAGCACACAATATTGTGGCAGATTTTTACCCCATCTTTGATGGTTGAATTGAATATATGATATGTTTTGTATGAACTTATATCTGTATATCATTTCACATAATGTTTTATTGCTATAATGTTTTAATGTATGAAATTTGCTATGTACATATGTATAATTATGATAATTAGATTTAGTATGTATTTTAATGAACTCGTCATTTTTAATAAATGACATTTTCAATTCAACTTGCTTCTCAATGTTTTTACAAGGCCAACCATCAAACGGAGCACAATATCATACATGTAGATTGTGCCATAAAGGCCTTATTTATAGAATAAATAATTTTATGGCACATCACCACAGGTTTAAAGCGCGACAACTCGTTTTTGTAAAGTAGCAAACTTGTCTCAGTTGCACATGCGCATTAGCAATTTCTCAACAGCTTCATCTGGCATCAGATCGATAATCAATTAGCATTTTATTTTTATGGATTTTATCTTTTACGTAAGAATTTAATTTTATAACCACCCTCCCTCCCCAGGCAAATTTTTATTTTGAACTGAACATAAGATATGTTTTTGTATGAACTTATACACTGTAGGCAGATTTTTACCTTTGATGGTTGAATTGAATATATGATATGTTTTTGTATGAACTTATATCTGTATATCATTTCACATAATGTTTTATTGCTATAATGTTTTAATGTATGAAATTTGCTATGTACATATGTATAATTATGATAATTAGATTTAGTATGTATTTTAATGAACTCGTCATTTTTAATAAATGACCTTTTCAATTCAACTTGCTTCTCAATGTTTTTACAAGGCCAACCATCAAACGGAGCACAATATCATACATGTAGATTGTGCCATAAAGGAAATTACTTAACCCTACACTCTGCAGATGTAAGACCTCCAAGACGGTCAGAGTGGGGAAACGCTTCTACCCATGTGGGGTACTGAAGTAGGCCAACGTTACATCGGAGCAGCCCGGCCGTTAGTAGGACATATGCTGCTGAGTACTTCGACCAGGTATCCCGAAGGCCGGGCTTTGACAAAACCACCATGGTGGAGTCCATGGACAACTAACCATAACAACCGTCCGAACGAGGGTATTAATTTATCAGTGTAGGACGTAAAAAACCCCCATCATCATCATCATCACTTAACCCTAGCTTTAGATGAGTGGAAAGATGGACGGAGGGTTGGTGAATTGGCTGTACTTGCCGACTGACGATCAGCCTGCAAGGAATATGCACATCCTTATTACTCAGCAAAACTGTGTAAAATGTATAAAAACTTGAGCTGCTACTTGGAAAATACTTTGTGTAAACAGCAAATGCCAACGTGTAAACATCATACTAGTACCAACAGAGAAAAAACAAGATGATGGCCTTGTCTGAGGTAAAAATTGAAATACATATTGATGTAATATCTATAACTTTATAAATTTGCGGGGAAAGTGAGAAGTTCATACCATACATGTACATTGACCGTTCTTATTTTTACTTAGATAAAAATGATAAAGAAAACTCATTGTATGTAGGAAAATGAACACAGTGGTTCAAATTAAAAGAAAAGCAAATTTGGAAATGCACTATGTATTAAAAAAAAACTATTTATTGTACAGTACTTATGTTAATTTAATACTAGTATTATTAATTCACAATACATTATTTCGGGTATAGTGTAAATGTCACATTTTCTCTCTTTTACTGGGTTCAATGGTTTTATATAAAAAACAAGATTGTATATACTTGTTAACTTGGATACTATACTAAAAATCATTGTTAAATTGATGCTTATTTTCACGATTAAGCATATACATGTATACACTTTATCAATGACATTGAAACACGTTATATTATAATTTGTAGGTACATTGTAAATACTATGTTTGGATTATCTCATAATTTTCATACAGAGGTTGTTTCCTGAGAGATATGGTAGTCTGAAACTAAGCAACACCTTTTTTTGTAAATCATATCCCACATAAATTGTTACCATAACTATTACTAGCAAATATAACCAAAAATATGGCCTTCAGAAATGTTGAATGGTCTGATCATTTAGTTCTTTTGGTATCACACATTTTTTGAATTTTTAAATTCTATATATAATTTTTTTGACCAACTTTTAGATCAGGGTTATAAGAAATTTTTTTCAGGTACTTGCCATTTGTATTTTGGAATCTGTTGATCACTTTGTTTTAATTTGTGTCTTTCAAAGAGGAAGGTTTGGCACATAAAACATAGTTTAACCCACCATTTCTATTGAAATGGCTATAGAGATGAGTAAAATTGTCTGTCATTTCATATGTTATAGTGATACTCAATGCTCTTTATATATGTTTTTTCAGTAATGATCAGAAAAAATTGACATCACTTTTTAACATATTTTGGTTCATTTCAAAAATGTTGCCCCCTATGGTTATTTTCCTGGTAGTTTGCCATACTTCTAACCTAAATTTTTTAGTTTTATCTCATATATATGTATGCATAAAATAATATTTAGCTGTTTTGTTCTTAAATTAGATATAATCTTTAAACAATTTATTACTTAATATTTAATTTAGCTTATTATTAAGTTAGTTTTAACGAATAATTGTAAATGACACCTAAAAATTCTGCCAAAAATAGAATTTTCACAATTTTAAAGGGTCCTTTGTGTGGTGAGGGATATCTCGAAAACGAATTCGGTAAGACTAGTTTTAAACATTGTTGATAAAAAGTATTATGATTGAAGACTTTATAAAACCCATTTTGGAAAAAATGACATCACTTTGAAATTGACCCTCCTACATCCTTAAAAGTCCTAACAACTATATATTTTATGAATCAGATTGATGTACTTTACTGGAAAATGTCAATATGCAACGGGCATAAAGAACTTAGCAACCATATATTTTTGGCTCAGGGCCACTTTCTTTACTCAAATAACTCATTTTTATGGCTGGAAGTGACATTTGGTGTATAGCAACAGGCACAAAAATTCATAGCATCACATATATTTTCTGACTTTATAGGGGCAGTGAAAAAAAGCTTCTCATTTGTTCTCAGAACAAATGGCAGTCTAATTTTAAATTTGTTCTTTGTTTGGAACTAAAACAACAAACACTTTATAAATCGTTTTAGTTATTCGAAGATGGCATTTGAAAACAAGTTATTTGTGGTTATTTTTCCTTTAGCTTAAGCGAAACTAACGGAAGCCAACATCTGCTTTTTCCCGACATAACTACTTGAAAAAAAAAACAAATCCTGTGTTTGAAGTGTTGGTACTTCCCAGTAGATTCATATCAAATACATGTTTCAAGTGTTTGTACTTCAATGTAGATTTATATCAACTCTGACAAATATTTAAAAGTAAATTCGTATCAAAACTTTACCATATATCACCATGGCCAGTTGTTAAGTGTATTTTATTTCTACAATATTGGTTTACTGCATGTTTGGTTTTATAGACTTTTTCGTCTAATGCATTCTACACCAGTACATCTGCAGCATAGTTAAAGGACAAGATAAAATAATCAGAACAGCGTTTACGTTCATAGTTTTCCGGCATTACACATGACTATCATATTTAACCACAAAAAACTATTTATAACTTTCAGTTTAGTCGTTAGATAAGTTTATGTAATAAAAGCTTTTTAATTTGTGTAGGACATTATTCAACCAGCCAATCAATTTTCAGTCAGTTTTCATATATCATCATCATAGTTAATCTACAATTTTAAGGGTATTTAACTTATTCTCCACTTATGAATTTATTTTTTTCATTTTACGATGATTATTACAAACATGAACCTTTATCTGGTACAGTGAAGGCATGTCCCGACATAAAATGTCTCATATTTTACATGTACCTATGTTACTATAAGGTAATTAAAATTTCTCCGTTTTACGTGAACTTCAAGTTGCAGTTCTGTTTTCGCGGTATTATAGTTTTTTAGTCTTTACGAGACATATTTTTCTCCATAACATTTATGACAACATTTGTTTCAATATATGGATTCATGAACATGTATTTAATGAGATATTGCTATAGATTGACTTAGTTATTGGCAAGGAATTAAGTGTTGTCCAACAATGAAATAATAAATAACAAAACAAGATCTCATCGAAAACCATTACAATAACAAAATCCCGATTGAGACAGATACATGACACACAAAAGACACAAAACAATAAACAAAAGAAGTAAAGCGAATAATCCTAAAAACGCGAGTTACCCAATCCCAAAAATAGGAGTAAGAAGTGTCTAATAGAAACCTCTATATATACCTTCGTTATGACCGTGAAAAGTCATTTTCATAAGACAATATCTCACAAAAATGTCTGCTCGCATTTGGGAGATGGATTATTTTTTACAGTCAACTAATTCGTACTTAAGTCCATATAACTTCAGAATGGATTACAAACCTTATTCAATACATCCCAGTTTGAGTATAATACTGGTCAACAACAGAGTTTTGTTTAGAAAATACATATCGCATCATCTTGCAAAACATATGGGGTGTGACATGTCAACATAACGGTGACAATGATATATTACGCTTGTCATAGGGATAAAACTGAAAATTCCTCTTAAGGCCATTTCAAAAAGAAGGTCTGGGTAAGATACCGTCTTGACAGCATCTGTTCTTCCCTTAATCTCATACATCATCTATATAACGGAATGTGGCATTCAAGGTCAGGGCCACCGTTTTTTTTCAATACATCTTCAACGCACTCAGGCTACTGCATGTAAAAGGAGATACTAGTAATCAAGGAAAGAAGAAAAATTGTAAGGATGACGATTTGTTATAACAAAGCATAATTCTTATTATTCCCTTATGAGTATTATTCTTGGAATTTGATTAGTTAGTTACACGTCTTTACAAAACCAATATACCAGGGGCGTTGCTAGGTCATATACCCAGGTGTTGCTAACCGTTAGTTTCAAAATAGTACGTTAGATGCGTTTATTTAGAAATGGTAACTAATTTGCGTCATATACATGATGATGAAATCTTGGACAAAATATTCAAATGTGTTTTATTTTCAACAGAAAAGGAAACAAAAGATATGCAGTCACAATAACGTCACACTATTCAATTCAAAAGTGAAATTTTTAACATATGTTTGAGGCCAACAAAAAACCCAGTTTTTTCGTGAACTGTAGGGTTCTACTTAAGGTAGTTCCCTACACCTTGCAAACAAATGTCATTTTTATCAAATTTCAATCAAACTGTCTTTGATAATGACGAAATCGTTACTTAAACGTCCGGAATTGCGTTAGCAAAGTACCTAAAAAATCCGTCTTTTCAAACTAAAACCGGGGATAAATTTATTATAAACTATCATGTCCGTAGATATTGAGATTTTACCACCTTCAGCGCCCTTGTTCACCCTTCGACTTTGCCTCGGGGCGTACTTGGGGCATTTCAGGTGTTACAATCTCTATATCTACGGATATGAAGATTTTAACTAATAATATTTCTGAGATGTTTTACCAAATGAAGTCGATTTTTACAATAATTATGTGAGTAGAATGCTTTCAATTTACTTTATGTAATGTAAGGGAAGAAGCATATTTTAAAGTTATTGTTACCATTAATTGAATGAAGGTTCATGTGATATAATCAGAATTGGTAAGCACTGTACACATATCATTTTGCTGGCCTAATAGGAATTCTCTTTTTAATATACTTCAGCTGAGGTCTCTATGAGCGTTCAACAACTACAAATCAGTCAAGAAATTAATTAAATGTGTACCGTTGTTTAATTATAGACTTAATTTCTTCAGATAATACATAAAAGCCAAAGTAAAATGAGTAAGCTTTGTAGTTTTTCAACTGCTATTTATGTAATATTTATATTTTTTAAAGCCCCTCAGTTCGGTAATAGTTTATAGTTGGGTTCTAGTATCCAATTGATGCACTATAGCCATGCGTTGTCATTAGTTTTTTTCCACCTCACATTCGTTCATGTCCCGTGAATTTATATTCGTCTCTGTATTGCTGCTGGAAATATATGGATTGCCCGATATGTTTTTCGTGCACTCCATATATTTCTGTATCACCCCCTGTTACTGACTATATAACTAATAATGTCCCAGACGTGATTTTTATCTATAATATGGCCATGACTTTACTGTCCGGATGTAAGTTTATGCATCTCATAAGTTTGGTTTAAAATGTAGCATTAATGTCTCAAGTGTGATAGTTTTTATGTAATATAGCATAAATTTGTAACCTAGCTGATTATAAGGGTAATTTGTTTCGTATTGTATCTCAAATGTCTCAGGAATGATTTTATTATAAAATTGTTTTAATTTATGTCTCAATAGTCTAAGTAATGATGTTAAATATAAAATATAGTTTTAAATTGTACCTTTAATCATTTACAATTGAATATGTACAATATGGTTTGAAACTGTGGGTCATGCCTCAATGGCTATTTGCATTAAATTAAAAATTTAGGTTAACAAACATATCCTGGAACACAAACACTAGAATGAAATATGGCTATCAGTAAGATATTTCCATGAACCGCTATACCATTATAAAGTTCACAACGAAAGAATAATTCAGGTTTATTGTCATATTAAAATTTCTAATGTTTATTTATTTATTTAATTAATACTCAACACGCTTATGTCCACTGGATGAACTTCAATAAATTCACGGAAAATGCCTGTGACGAATGATCAGTCGTTTCCGGTTTATTACTAAATACAGATTTACAATAACTTAGATACATACATTACTGTGTCTCTTGACCTGAAAATTAATGTTTCCTTGTTTGAATTGATACAAGTTTTCTGTAGATAAAAAGACTTCGAAAGGAGGCTTCTGCTGTCGGGGAACGTTTTGGGCAAAGTTACTATCACGATCAGCTTCTATCAATCCTAAAGAAATGTCATGGTCGATATCAGGAACTTAAATACAAAGTAAGTGTCACACAGCGGATTTTATTATTTCTGAAATAAATTAAAGTTTGTCTTTAGATGTAACACAAAATAATGGTCCATAAATATACTAAGCGGATCCAAAGAAATACCCGCAATCAAGCAGAAAACGCGAAACATATGTTTTACTCCAGGTCATATGTAAGTTCTTGTATGTATATTTTGTTTTGCCTGTTCATCATTGTGCCTGTCTTTTGCATTGTGAGTCTTTGTCCAATCTAATGGATTATATGTTAAAACAATTGTTTGCTTTCAATCTCTTCAAAGTTTTGACAAACATTGCTTTTCAGCATGCATCACCGGATGGATTCTTTCCTGCTCGTCCACGAGAAGAATACCAGGTATTTATACGCATGTCTGGTCGCTGATCATATTGGGGTTATTTTATGAGATATGATAAAGACCCAAATTTAAAGGACCTTCACTAACATTGTAATTTAGTTTAAAATCTGTTTAGGTACTCGGTAGATAACTTGTGCATATTTACAATTCTTATTGAAAGAAGCTATTGAGGCAAAATAGTAATAATGAAACAGCTGGGCTCCATAGTTAAGTTTTATATAATTTGAAGCTAATTCTTGTTTAGTGAGGTATGTAGTTTTAACAGGCACAGTTTTTAGCAGGTTTACTCTGTTTTACTTATCAGCAAAGATATCAAATTATTTTGACTTTTAAAAAACTCTGAACGACTGGCTAAGGATCTTCATTCAAAATCCTACATACCTAGTGGAAAAATATTCTGTTACCTTCTGCTCAAGTGCGACTTTTTGTTTGTGAAGAAATTCTAATATATATATATATATATATATTTGTCAACTGTTTATTTAGGAACGTTGGTAATGTGGTGCCATACTAACTTTCCTTTACCAATAAGTTGAAGTTGCAATAGCATAAAAATTTTATACTAAATGCCAGGACACAGGCCACATACAAAAATGTACACACTTAAGAATTAGGTTAAATTCTAGGATTACATCAATGCAACTATTGTAATAAGCTGCCTGAGATCATTGTTAAAAGGAAACTCTTAATGCCTTCCTATTCAAAAAATCATTGAAGTTGTGTATGCATGTAATGGATGTACTTACTTGCAAAATGTTATGCAAATATTCCATATACAAATATATATTCCCAAGGTACAATAAATTGCATTTACATGTATATGTTATAACCTGACAAAAATGTGCAATTCAAGGTACTAAGAAGGTACATTGAAAAAAATCATATGACATGTTTCTTCTTATGTATTTTAACATGTCAGAGAAAACAAATACTAGTTCATTGATGTCTTGACGACATTTTTCTATGTTGTTATCTGTAAGCAAATGCCGGTGATTAATAATTAGTTTATTGTTGCATAAATAGAAATAGAAATATATAGTATGTTGGTCTTCAATTTTCAAAAAGTATTTATATAACTTAATGAATTATTAATTATATGTAAACTGACCATTATATAACTGATGTATATAATGGTAAAATTCTATCTGAAAGTCCTGTCCAACTAATTTTTACTTATGCATATACAACATATGTAGCTCAAATGTTGTTACACTAGGTAAATTTGAATTTGTGAATTGATTTGAAATCTAATTTAACAGTTAAAATTTGAATTCTTGTATGTATTTCTTCTATTTTAATGCGTGTTGTGGCTTTTTTTAATCAACGGTTGTTGTTTACTGCAATCAAGTATTCAAGACATGACTTATAATTTATTGTATTGTAATGAGGGAAAGAATGTTAAAATAAGGGAATGTTTACCTCTTCCTATGCAATCACACTTACGATTGCATTATTTATTTATTTGAGGATTGATTATTGTCATCTTCCTTGTTTCCTGTTGCGATACATCCCAGTCTCTCGTTTTTACAGGAACAGAGGTCATGTGGTCGGAACCGTCATTTTCCACATTGACTTCTTACTGTAAAAGGGCACTCGTGAGAAAAATGTGTGTCCTTTTGAACCAGTGTAAGTGAAACCAATTTATTACCAAATGACACCACATTGAACCAATACAAACGCTACTAGTGTACCGTTGCATATCCCTTTTCTACGATAGCTATATTGACAAATATATGTAAGTGCGTTTACTCTTTGAGAACTATTATATAGAAAATAAGATTTTGTACTATACATGATAAATGACTCATCAGTGGCGCTCAAATCTAAACAATATTAAAAATCAAAATGATTAAGATTTTGTAGAGCTTTTGTCACCAAAAAATCCAAATTGTTAAACCAAATCTAGCTAAGGCTATCTACAACTTGAAACACATTCTTTCACAATTATGCAATGACAAACTAGTGACTTAACAAAACCATGTTACCAATGTTAATTTAGTATCAGATGTACATGTATTTCCCAACATCCAAACTAATTTCCAGGGTTAATCTTATTTCTTACACTTCGAGTTGTGGGCCACACAAACACCCCACACCGTTTTATTATAAATGATCAGTGACTAAATTGATCGATAACAGCATGCATAAATTCGTTCTTATAAGTTTCAATATTTGTTGTGTCCGGGACTATGCATATTAAACAATAAAGATTACGTTTGTACAAGAACCACTGAAAATTTTGTTCTTCAATATATAAACAAATTTAATACATCAATCAATCGTAACTCTGCGTATGATGTTAGTAAATACAGTAAGAATTGAACAATACGTCAACTGTCTAAATGTGTGTTGCATTTACAAATCCAGTATAACTCTAACAATAATAATCATAAAAGCATAAAAAAGAAGATATTTTGTTAAATAACTGTGAAGCGTTATGTTTGTATTAGATCCTGTTCTGTCCGTTCTAAGTTTTTTACAGAGGATTTTTATAACAAAATTACACGCAGCACAAGCTTGGGAAAAATAATTAGTAATGTCAGACAGAAGGCTACAACAGTAATCGATGGGTCATTTTGTAATACTTTTATATGTATCGTTTCAATATAATTTCTGGTTGTGTCTGTATCTGATACTTTTCTGTAAATGTTAATCTTTTATTCATCATGAACGTCTATTCTCTCAGCTGTGGATGTTTTATATTGGGTAAGTTGATGATTTAGACGAATTAATTAGTTCATTGAATGAATAGTTGCTGATAGTAAACACAATTCAAGCTAAATAAAAAATATCTCATTAGGCTTTAAATATTAGGTCCACTTGATCACAAGTTCATGCGAGCTATCATATGTTGTTTATACTGTAATATATTTATTACATATATATTTATATATATATTATATATATTTATTATTATGTAATAATTCCAAATTGTGATTCCAGAACGAAGTCTTTGGTGGGCTTGCTAATGATGTTGTGTCTGTACAGACATTTTGTGACAGGCCAATTTACAGGTAAAAGAAGTCAAACAGTTAGAATTGTTTACAAGTTCACACAGTCGCAATCGGTTCCCACCATTTACTGATAATATACTTATTTTAATTCTTTTTACAGTAAAACACATTTGCTTACTTATTAAACACACATTGTGATTTGGGGCCTCGGTGGTCGAGTGGTTAAGGTAGTTCGCCTACTATTGATCACGTGGTCTATCAACACTGAGATTGCGGGTTCGATTCTCACTGAAGGCAAGGTGTGCTCGACGCCAATCTTAATTGAAAAGGATTGCCAGTTTTCCTACCTCAGGTCGGGGGTTTTCTTCGGGTACTCCGGCTTCCTCACACAATAAAACTGGACGCCATGATATAGCTGAAATTGCCGAAGTGGCGTTAAACACTATACAAACAAACAAAAACAAACACATTGTTACTTAGTTGTTTGAATACCCTATTGTATTCATGAACAAGATATATTAAATTTATACGCATAACAAAAATTGAAACAAGGCAACTTCAATGACTTATATTTTTAAAACATATTATTGCATCAATTAAGGAGACTTGAGAGTGGTGAAGGATGACAGAATTGCAGGCCGATTAGAGGTATACTACAATGGTGAATGGGGTACTGTATGTGACGACGATTTCAATGATACTGATGCAAAAGTAGCATGCAAGCAGCTTGGTAACGGGTAAATTTAATTACAATTAACATTTGATAAAAAATAAAGAACTCTCCCTTGTTCACGAATAGGCATTTGACCGCCTATTTTATAAAAATAATTGTATTAAAAATGCATTAAGATTTATAATAAATTATATTACCGAATATATTGAAATGCCTTATTCAAATTCGCGCTTTACTTTTGTGTGTCCTGTAACTAGTTAGGAATAAAATAATTATATATACCTTCACTGACAATGAAAGTATATATTTTTCTGATATACTACATATTTCTGCAAACATAAGGCCATTAACTACAATTTATGTTATTCTTAATGTCTAGACGTCATACTTGCATCATAACAAATGTCTTTCATCTTTAAACAAAAAACACGTCTTTTTCCACCTTTCCCAATGGCATGCATTACATTTGTATTATTTAGATTTATTAATGCAATTGTTGTAAGGAATGATAGTTTTAACATTTAATGCTATACAAATTTAAGTTCATCTGATTACATAATGTCTTTGTAAGTTCTGGAACAGGAAAATCAATAGGAAATCTAGCAGCGTCCGCAGCGTCAGGTACCAGTAGAATCTGGCTTGATGACGTCGCCTGCACTGGAACAGAAAGTAGATTAAGTGCCTGCCAACATAAGGGATGGGGTACACATAATTGTGGCCACGATGAAGATGTTGGCATTTACTGCAGTTTGCCACGAAAAGGTTTGCTATTATCTTTTAGATAATAAAAGAGTACAACCAGTAATATATTTAGCAATTGCTGTAGTTGATTTGAATAAACTGTATAGATTAAAAATAGAGCTTCAAATTCTTTATTTGCCATGTAATCGTAAAATAAATTAAATACATGAATAATGTACATTACAATGAATATAATACATTAAATACAAGAAATCACAATATTCCACATTTGCAAAGTGTCCAACGGCTAATTTATATATATTCTGCACATAAACAAAATAGAAAGGGGGATAAATCAAAGAAAATTTGACAATGACTAACTTAATGACAGAATAATAAAAGACAAACAAAAATAACGGAAAACTTATAGCAGATTATGTTTTGTGTTTGAGTTCGTAACACGAATCCTTTCTCTTTCATATTTATGCTCCAGTAATATAACAAGTAAATACACAAAATATAGTCGTGTATGAACATTCAAACACATACAGAGATGATATATATGAGACGATAATATATTTTATTGACAATTTATGACATCTAGTATTTATCGACCCGCAACGAGAATTCCTCCATTGACATTATTACTGCATTGCACGTTTTATTTAACATTGTCGTCGATTTCAAAGCATCCTTACCAGCAACTTAGATGCAATAGGAAAGAGGATTCGCCAACCAAATAACTAATAATAGACATCTATTAAATAAGTAACGCTTATTGAGTATACCTGGACCTTCAACTATAAAAGAAGCACATATCTATACATATACATCCTAGTAGTGGCTTATAAATAAACATAAGTCTAATATAATACCAAGAACATGGTCTCTAATATTCTAAAAGTTATTGTAAATAATAACAAATTTGCATATATTATAATTGGTAACAATGAAGCGGATCACGATAAGGACTATTAATAAGAAGTCGAATTGAAGAGAAAAGAAATATTTTATATTCAGTTTGGAGTCATTTTTAGCAACTATACTCCGTATATTTTATCAATGGCGGACCAGAGCTTTTTCAATTGTAAACGAAAAAACCTTAACATATGATTTAAAATGTCATTAAAATAAAATATTGCTTTAGTGCAATAAAAAATTAAAATCTTCCTTTTATGGATTAAGGATGTGTCAGTTAATAATTATAGTAGTTTGTACAGCTAATAGCAGTTGCGTCGCGTTGTATTGCTGTTAATCATATATATCCTATTGTAATGTCTAAGGTAAATCTCTAAATGTCTCTTATTGTTCAAAACCTTGTGCTGGGTACTAGGAACGGTTCCGATGGCTTGACAACCAGAGCTGCACACAGAGTCCCTTGTTGTAATAAGTTATATGTGTCAAAATATATTACGGAAAGCCGGATCTTACAGAGGACCGTTGTGGGTAACATGTTTGGAGAGTGCCTTACTAATTGTACGATAACGAACTTTTGTAGTTTTCGAATAAAGAGTAACGCTGGTTGTTATCTCCATCCGTACCTAACTGCCCATATTCTATTTCGAAAACAATTGTATTGACAATGTGCCACTGCTGACTACGCTGAAATTAACGAATTCATTTAACTGTTTTCCGAGCTCTTAAACATGATCGATCTGCATTTATTTACAAATGACGGACCAGCGCTAAAACTTAATTTAATTAGAAAAAAAATGAAATGATACGGAATGCACTGTATTGTTAAATTTTTATTTTATTCATTTTGTTGATTGACATGTGTTAATTTCTTATAAAAATTCTTGTTGTTTACAGAGCAAATGAGCATTCGTTCTCCATCAATTGTATATTAAAATTAAATTATTATAATATAATTACTAATTTAAATTAATTAAATTAGAAAATGGAAACTGGGATTGTTGGACTGATTGGACGAATTGCGATGTGACTTGTGGGCGTGGAACACAATATAGGACCAGGTCATGTAATAATCCAAGTCCAACAAACGGAGGAAATGTTTGTAATGGGAACTCTTCTGAGAGTGCACCATGCAATGTCCTTTCATGCCCAGGTAATTGAATCAGACTATTTTATCATTTTAAATATTTACTTTACTTTACTTATGTGGCCACCGGTCATGAATTGTTACTAGTAAATTTCCATAATTTTAATCAGCATGATAATTCTATGGAGATTTACATTTTGGTAAACATGAACCATTCTTCTGAAAATCCTCAGTAAAGCAACCCCGTCTTAGAATACTAGATTAGAAGATTAGACCCTTCAATTCGATATAGATAAAATGACAAAAACCACACTATAGGAAACCTTGTTAGTCCTAGTTTTGGTTTCAGCTATGATAATATGATATGCCTTTTCTGTAATTATCACAGGCTAAAACGTAGTCATATTCTTCGTTTTATACCTTTTCTCTTCTGCATGATTATATTCATAAATCGCTTTTAGCATTCGTTCAAAAACAACAAGAATTTATCGTAATCGTAGTACATTGTATTCGCATCCACTTTAAGTATGTTTACAAGGCGTTTTTCTGGTCAGATGAAAATAAAATGTCAACAAAGATACCAAAGTTATATAATTTACAAGGCTAATTGCGCATTTGTCTACTCAAGACTCATCAGTGGTGATCAAAACCCCAAATATATCAACTAGAAATGATTAAGATGTTGTAGAGCTTATTTCGTCAAAATTCAAAACGTTATACCTAATCTGGCAAAGGCCATCTGCATCTTGCGAATAGATACAATTTACAAATACGTTTCAAATTTCAGGGCAGTAGATTTCAAAAATGACTTTATTATACTTCATGCAAAAATGCTGTCTTTTTATTGGACAGTAACCATGTGTTAATTTCTACTGATTCCGACTTTAGCCCCGCCCATTATAGAAACGGGTGTTAATTCCTCGTGCTTTCCACTCAACGGGTGATATAAAAAAAATTAACACTCGCTCCGACCGGAGATTGCCGAACCGGATAATTATCACCCGCCGAAGTTTACGAGTGATATAAAAAAATATCACCCGCTAAGAACGAAAATTGCCAATCTGGAAAATGATCAGCCACATGAAAAACTAGCTGAAAAAACCAATAGCAGACAAACAAGCATTTTCCATTAAAATACAACTCAGTACAATACCTATTTGGTAGTTCACGTTTCTTCTTTAGATAACAGGCACTCAGTATAATAAAAATCATACTGTCTTTGAATTCAGGTGTTAGGTTAGATTATCACATGAAGAAAAAATTATCACCCTCGACTTCGTCTCGGATGATAATTTTTTCTTCATGTGATAATCTACCCTAACACCCTCGTTCAAAGGCAGTATGATTATAATATCACTGAAACATGAATGAGATATCTGTCAGCGTGGAAGTGAAACATATTTTTTAAACAACCTTCAGACAATTAGCTTTTATTTTAGATGTTAAGAATTAAATGCTCAAACCGCTTCACGCCATTTCTAACCTCCTTAACTTTTATCCATCAAAATACGCAGATGATATCAGTCCTGGTAATATCTTACATCAACTGTCTGTTACATAAAAAATTCTACCATATTTCAGAACCAAATCTGTTCGGATTATTTCTTATACATATACTATGACCATTGCGCCTATTTTCTTCAATTACAAATATCTATTGCTGGATCTTTTATAAATTATTTCAGAGCATAACATCTTTACGACTATCACTAGCTATTAAGATTCAAATAGGCGCTTTAGGGCAGGTGGATGTTCAAATCATCGCATCGTTGACAATTAAAGCTTCGTTAAAATTTTTGCTAAAACGACAGAAATACTGCACACTAAAAGTTATCGATTGGAATCACATCTTCAAAGTACTAATGATTTAGTAACGTACTATGCAAAAATGGACTAAGCAGGGGGACCATACAATTGATATCATAGGAACAAATATTGAATTCATTCTTTCAAATAAGATTACATCGGTTTAGATTGTCCATATGAACAAAGATATTTAAATCGTAAATATTATAAAACGACGACATATATTATGTCAAAACAAATATGTTGTCATTCCAGCAAAAAAACATTTGTTTCCCTAACAATTTAACTCTAACTAAACAAGACTTTTAGTTAGGCAAAACAAACCATATACATCGATAAAAATAAAAGTCTCAATTTTCAAAACTACATCGGTAAGATATAGAAAAAATTATTAAGAATAACATTTAGATTTGATCACTTGCATTTAAATGCTTCAAGACAGAACACATGTTTTTTTTTACTTAGACTGGTTAAGGTTATATATTTCAATAATCACTTTTTTTATGCAAGTTCGTCTGACAATCTGTATGCAAATATAATTGGTTTGTCGCAAAACTAAGAGTGAAACAAACTCAACAACGTTATCGATTTGTTTATTCAATAGTGATAAAAAACTCCGTTTTTTAAATTCAATTAACAATTTTTATTCTGTAGCTCATATACACTCGTGCCTTGTCTATAGTGTGTAATATCCTTTATATGTGTTTTCGTTTTGTATAGTCCATGGTGGATGGAGCATTTGGTCAAATTGGACTGATTGTACAACTAGTTGTGGACATGGACTTCAAACCAGAATTAGACACTGCAATAATCCAATTACTGCCAATGGAGGGAACTACTGCTATGGTGATCCTAAAGAAGCAAGACTGTGTAATACAGTTTCCTGTGCAGGTGTGGCTTATTGTTTACAAATTTTGTTTTGTAAGAAAGGTTGTTGCAAAATTATCAATGTACTTTTCTATTTCAATGTCTAACGGCGCATGCTATTGAAACAACCTGTGGATTACCATTAAACAGTTGTGCAAGTAAAGTTCATTCTTTGAAACGATTTCTAATAAATAATAATTAAATTTTTTGTAATCCAATTCGTATTCTTTGTTATTATATGTTTGCGTCCTGATTACAGCTGCAGAATTGTTTGCTGAACGTTAAAAAACATTTGGTGGATAATTCAGCCAAATTGAAACAAAACTTTAATTAAATAATCCAACCAATACACGATATTGAAGAATATGTGCATATACAGAAGCTGTAAATAGTTGAAACCTAACAACCATATTTATCTCTGCACGTATGTTATTATCTGAAATTTTCACTACGTTTAATTCAATTCCTCCACTAAAGGAACAAATCCATCCACTGTAAATAGTGTTATGGTAATGTGACAGACTTGGTAATGTGTAATATAATTTCTTGTGAAGGTGAAGCCTTTTTACAGTTTGATTACATTTTACTTTCTTGTTAACTTGCAGAAAAAGATTTTGCTCTAAATTAAGTGAAGCAGCAATTGATCTGTTAAGAAAATATATTTTTATTAACGAAATTTTCTTCATGTATTTTGCAATCATCGTTGTTGTTTTATTAAACTGTTTAACAAGACATTTTTTAATTACTTTTGACATATTATTAATAAATGTTCACGTCTATTCATCGGTTCAGTGAACATAAAATAACGTAACGCGATGTCGTACATTGTAACAACCATTACTACCCTACCGGCATGTTTGTTCAAGGAAAATACGATTGTTTAAAAGAATATGAAAATTTAGGATGACATTTTAGTAGCACAAATAAAACAGTAGACGTATGTTTGACTTTGCAAGAGGATAAATTGTGGACATAGATTGAAACATCACTGTGACAGCCTGATTGTTACGAAATTATTTTGGTTATCAAGTATTTTTATACTCCGACATTCCTACTCTAACATGAAAGTGCATCACTCGTGGACATTGTCTCGTAAGTTATTTTCGATAGACTGTTTTATGCGTACATGCTCCAGAGAAAGTTGCATTAAAAACCATTACTGGATTCTCTCAAACTTATTACATGCTAAGTGATGTATTGAAACCAAAAATTAATTACAGTTGTAAAGTTAACGTTAAGCTGTACTATGTCACAACATTGTAAAAATATGTCATTTAGCCTAAAACCATGACTAGAAGTGTACCTTTAAATGATCTAAAACCGTTGTGATTTTTAGATTGATTTACCCGTTGCATGTTCGTTAGCAAAGAATGGAAAAAATGAAGAAAATCACTTACCGTTTAACGTTTAATATACTAGTAATTTAACCATATAATTAACACACACAAAAAAAGATTTAAAATAGAAATAAACATTGCTCATTCAGTTTTAAACTAATCATTGATCATGTATCATAAAAGATGTATCATGTAAGGTTTACAAACTATTATTCCAAACCATTCAACATGTCTACAATTAAAAAACAGTATCGACTAAAAGTCTATCTGACGAATTATTTAAGCATTAATAGTTGGCCGAATAGAAGTAGTAATTACTTGCAATGTTAACAGCTGGGGAGTTAAATTCTTACAGCAATGTAACATTTAGTGGTATTCTAAGTAAATAATATTAATAACATGACAATTTTCTATTCAGTAGCATGCGAGAAGTATTCGCTAATTGAATTTGTTGGTTTAGCGTCGGGATGTACTGCAGCAACAATATGCATCTCTTTAATTGGTTTTTGCATTTACAACAAATCCAGGAGAAATAGCAAAGGTAATATAATGTTGCATCCAAATGAACAAGAATCAATTTTCTTTCTTCTTTTAATATCATGTGCAATATGATAAGTTATTCCATGCTTGAGATTAGATCTCACTATCCATAAGCCCAAAAGCTGTAAAAAGAAAGATAAACCTAATGAAAACAAATAAATTCTAGATCGATTTTGGGACAAAACATGACAATTAAAAGTAGACAGACAAGACAGGAAGAAAAGTCAAAAGATGTTCTCAGTCATAACACAAGAAAACTTCGTCCTGATTACAAAATTCATTTTAAATCAAAACACAATAGCGAGGAGAATAAACAAAGAATAATATGCAAATTACACATTGTAACGCGATATCAGCAACGAAAAAGCAAGGAACACGCAGAGCATACAACAAACAAGAAAGAATGGAATCCGTCGTTATGGTCAAAGGCTAGATGATGCCACGAACGACAAATGACCACAAAGTTACTCAATGAAATATACGTATCAGTTATTGAAAAAAACCATTTTAATAAAACACGCGTTAATTGAATTGCATAGTATTGTTTTCCGCCAAAACATTCGAAAATGTGTACTAGTCTTGTGTAGATAAAAATCGTGATTTGGTATAATCTATAGTCATCTTCTAAAAGTTATCTAGGATATAATATAACATAGCAGTGTTTCTTAAAGTTACAGAAAACTACCCCGTGACGTAAGTACTATACAATTTATGCATCTGTATGTATGCATGTCTGCAAATGTATTTTGTGCAAGTATTTGTATATCTGCATGTCGGTAGGTCATTTGTGTAACCGAATATACATAGCCACAAGACACTAGTTTAAAATTCAGTATTAAGAAATGACTCTCGCTGCATTGATCTACTAGCTTAAGAATAGTAACAACAAATTCTTATTTATTTTTAGCACGCAGTAAAATGAAAGGTACTCGTGTACAATTCCCGGCCTCCTAAATAATTGGTTTATGCATTATCAAAGTGTAGTAAGTTAAATCAGTTTTTAAATGCACGGTATCATCTTAGCAAAGTATCGAGTATTTCTTTCCTTTACCCAACACATATACAATTTTCTATTTAAAGGCAAGAAAAGTGCAACAAATATGTTCTACAAGATTTGGGAAACAATGACACTTTTCAACAAGACAAGACAGAAGATGATGTTTATGAAAACACTGAGGATATATACGAGATTGTAGATTAAAATACGGATGACAAAGAAAAAATGTGAAACAACATAAATATTTTAGTAGTTTCTGATAATGAAAATCGACCACACCGACAAGGCATAGTTTTATTAGAATATAAATATCTGAAATAGTGTTAGGCCACTGATAATTTGGGTTATATCCCATTATTACATTAACTGCATAGCTTTGAGGTAACCGTATAACTTCACATTTTATATATAACTCTAAAGATAAAAATTGATGAAAAATAATGGATCAGATATAAGAGGAAAAAGCATGTGAATACGGTTAAAGCTCCAAATTTATTTTATTTTATTGATGGTTCTTTGCCAAAACATGATATCAAACTGGGTGAGGACATGAAATATTTTTGACAGATTAATTCAATCTTCCAATGTTATTGTACCTCTTTATAAATGATAATAACTACTTAATGTTTTGGGGTTTGTGATTCCCGTTACTGCCTAACAATAGATTGAATAAACCAAATTTAATCCGTTTATGTGTATCTGTTCACACATAGAACTTTGAATCAGCTTATAATGCTTGCAAACCGTGTGGTATTTTACATATTATCTTGAAATAAATAAATAATATGGTAAGGGGCTTTTTTAAATTAAAAGTATCACATTGCCTAGCAAACCCACATACTACGGCACACAACACAACTATTAAATCTAATGCGTTACAGTTGTGTGTTTGCTTTATTTCCTGAAATAAATTTGATATCAAGACAATTATTACAGTATACAGAACACAAAAAAGGAATATCAATCCGTATAATTTTTCCAGATCCTACATATCATATAGAATTATGTCATTATAGTTAGGAACAGACATCATCGAATTTCGTAAACACTATGTAGAAATTTTATAAGTATATGAAACAGGTACGAAATGACCAAATATACTCTTTTCGCATTGTAGATTTTTATATAATCAGATGTTATAGTTGAACTTTAATGTAGATATTCATAAGCTTACATGCAAATATATAATGTAGATGAATTGAATTTTTACAGATTGATGTATTAATGTATTTTCTTCATTTGTGTTAATCCTACAATAGTGTATCCATGATTTTTTCTGTTATATATTTTAGTTATGCGTTACATTTTGCCAGGTACTGAATAGATACACAAATATTTTAATGTCCTTTAGATACTCAATAGCTGAGCAACATTGTCCATTTCGTATAACCTAACTTGGTATTTCAGCCCGTGATTGTTAAAGTCATAATTGTATGTATTGATGGCGTTGAATAAACATGAATTCTTGCGCAAACAACAATTGACAACTGCAAATATTATTTTACTAATGTAAAATATTGTTTCTTTTCATAATATTGAATTTAAAATGAAAGAATGTTGTTTTCAATTGTTGGCTAGATTATTGGATATAGACGACTTTGGGTAGGTTTACGCTATACATAAACCGCTTCGCGGTTAATTATGCATCATGTTTTGAACGAGATAAATATGTATAAGTCACGTAAAACAAAAACACTGTAAAGAACAAAAAAATTACAAGTCTTAATTGTTCGAAACTAGCTGTATATATTGCTTATTTCTTTTTATTTCGTCGACAGGAGTTGAGGATGTTAAAAATAGAATCGTAGTTTCGAATTTCAAGGGCTCATTATTTCAAATTTTCAAACTTTGTAAGAATATCTGGTGTCTGATTGGAAGTAGGCACTGCTTACTCGTCTAACGCACCTAAGTGTGCGACTGTTTTTTGTGGTTCATGTTATTCCTGACTAGGCTGTAGAAGGCTATTACTCTCACAAACTAAACGCCCCTTTCGTCGACATTGTTTTACAGATAGTAAATGTTTAGAATAAGGTTTAGGTTCAAAGTAATAAAAGGTAAGATATATATGATTTATTGTCATCACCTTTTGCAGATAAGTACGTGGCTGTCAATGGCATCTATTGTAACATACTGTTTAATGGTTTAATTGCCTACCCGTTGTTAAGATTACACTTAATAAAATACCAATTAGTTATCGAGCATGATATTATAGTTATTTATAATAATTTACGTTTTACTATATTTAACTATAAAGATTTACTCATAGAGTTCCTCTGACATTGGACATAAATAAATACTTATGATTGAAACATGGAATTTCTCTTTTAAATGATGCCGTTTTTAAGCATTAACAAATAGACCCCATAAAAATCTAAAAGTCACTTATTGAAAACCTATTGTTGACAACTTAACTTAATTAACAAATGTACTTGATTTAAGGCAAAATAATATTGATTGATACACTATTATTAGTTTATAACATTGACATGCATATCTAATGTCATGTATGATTATTTTGTCATTCTGCTTACCTATTAGCTCTGGTCAAGCGCCATCTTTTGTCTATTTTTACTGTCCCAAATCAGTTGTCATGAAGTTACATACGTCTTTTTAGTTTCTGGTGACGTCATCGTTTAATTTACACCACTCAATAGTATAAATAGAGTCTTTGTTCAGTGGTGTTCGACTTTACTTAAACGACAAAATTCCCCATGACTCAGATTAGCCTTTCAATATGACATCATAAATTCAAGGTCAATATTTATTCAAGTTAATGAATTCAGTCGTATACTAAAACACCAAGTGACTTAAGTTACAATATTTCAAGTATGTCGATATATATAGATAGCAAACTATAATAAATATTTGCGTCTCTATTATTCCGATTTTATGAGTCATTTTTTACATTTAGTCACTTCATTATTTATTTACGTTAAGAATTCATAAACAGCTCGTACATTACGGACAAGACACTGTAAATATATTATACATAACGTACAAGACATAGTTTAAAATCGCATTTAAATATTATAGAGAATTTTAACTTATGTATTCGAATGCGCACTTGACCAGAGTTATACGAGCAATGCGGTGTTGAATGTGTTTGAATGATAATATAAAATGAGTCTTACTGTGTCTTAAACTTAAAGTTGTTAACTCTCAATAAAGAATAAAATCCTTATCGTAATCGTTGTTAAAATCAACTTCACAAAATACTAAATTCTAATACAGAAACACAAGGGTTTCTCGAGTGTCACATTTAGATCAAGCAAAGACTAAGGAGTCTGAAGTCACATGTCAATTTGTTTTTCTTGTGTCACAAATAAAGTAAATTAAGTAATTCCGCGAAGAACAAAAATCCATAACTAGTGGTCAAAGACTGGAAATGTCGGTTGTCAATTCATGTCCTAAAGTAAGACTTACTTAAAATCGATTAGGGAGGTAGGTTTTCTACAAAACAAACAGTTCTATTTTCGATGATTATACAAATACATTCTGGTATAAGGTAAATATTTTCATACGACATTTTGTATCAACTTCGCAATATAAATTCAAAGAAAGAAGATTATATTTTTCAGCAGAAATACGCAAACCGATGACAACGCAGATGAAAATTGATTTCTTACTCGCTGAAAAAACAGGCATTAGAAAAAAGATTGCATACAAAGATAAATATTTTAATTTTTATGTCTATTGCATGTTTATAGCGTTAGTTCTGCTTACTTATAAAGAACGTCAGTAACTCTTGAACATCACAATCTGCAACCCATCTAACTAAAGATATAATGAATGCAGTTTTTATATAATTCTTATAATAATTTTATATAACTTGATCAGCGAACCGTAGCTATTTTGCCTCTCACATTGTACGAATGTATAAAGGGTTTACTCAATTCGAAATCGTTTGTGATTAGGTTTGATAGATGATTGGTTGCTCTTCGACAATACAGCAGGTCTACACGATATAGGTTTAAATTGAGGAACTAAAGCAATTAAAGTTTTTTGGTAAATTGTCATTTCGCCGCATTAATCGATTTTGTAACAAATTAAAACATTTTTATTTTATTCATCACTTTCTTCTTCTAAAGTCTACTGTTGCATTCTCTACACCACTAAATGTATTTAGATGAAGCTTTTACCAAATCTTTGTCGCATAGTGACATTTAACAATTTTGGTATGAATAATATGTGTGGTTTCCATAAAAAAGCATCGATTTTGTCATTCTTTGACCTTAGAGGTAGGGGCCTCGGTGGCCGAGTGGTCAAGGTAGTTCGTCTTCTATTGATCATTTGGTCTGTCAACACTGAGATTGCGGGTTCGATTTTCACTGCAGGCAGGGTGTACTCGACTGCAATCTTAATTGACAAGGATTGCCAGTTTTCCTACCGCAGGTCGGGGGTGATCTCCGGGTACTCCGGCTTCCTCCCCCAATAAAAACTGGACGCCATGATATAGCTGAAAAATTGCTAAAAGTGGCGTTAAACAATAGAGCTACCAATCACTCATCACCTGTACCTACACAAACGAATGGAATAAGATGAAACTTATACAAAATCTTTGTCACATAATGCCATTGTTATTCTTTGGCATAAAAGGTACCAACCTCTTATCCTAGCCTCTTATATGCATCTCCAACTGCACCACTAAATGGAATTTGAAACTATCTAGGAATCTTGTTCATATAGTGGCATTGTGCATCTGATATTTTACTTATAGACTGGAATGGTATTGTGGGTTTTCCACAAAAAGATGTACATAGATTCGATTATTTCCTGGACATGACATTAAATAAATCGACGGGTATCTATAATAGGCGGCACTGCTTACTCGTCCTATGCACCAGGGTTTGTACACGTTTTCTATCGATTTCGAGTTACTTAATTTTTTGATTTGGGACTTTTTGTTTTTGTTACGTGTTGTATATGTTTGTCTGAATCTTGAAAAGTAATCTTCCTAAATTTAAGCACTTGTTGTTCGGTTAGCTGCCTTGATTTTTTTCTTATGAGCCATTCTCTTTAAAAGACCGCTATTTAAATTTAAAGAGATTTAGCTGATAACTGAACCAAATTCCTTACATTCGAACTATTCAAGCTATTATAAAGGTTAAATGGGTGACGTGTTTGAAGACTGCCACGATCCTGGTACGAGTAGATTTCGACGAAGACTAGGCTTATTTTATAAGATGTTCTCTGCTTCTACCTTTCCAATGGCAGACAAAATTGTGTTCCCTTTAGTCACTCAATGTCCTTCATTTAAATGTTAAACAATGCAATGCTAATAAACTAATCAACCTTGAAAACTCAAACATCGAATATAAAACACTTCGGTAAATAATGAGTTATCTCCCTTTATATCAAGACACTTCGCAACAAAAACCAGAAGCTCTTAAGAGCCTGTATCGCTCACTTGAAGTACACAAATTCGTTTTAGGAGAAATGACTTTTCGTGCAAATTTTGATATTAAATGCTGGAATTTATGCAAAGATGCTGTGTCAATTTATATTTCCTTGCTGAATCTCCCATCAGTAGCAATCTGTTGGGCAGTTTCTTAGAAGAAACTGTTTGCATATTTTTCCTTAGAACGAATAATTGTACCTCGCTTTTTTGGCGAGGGTACGATTTTCGCCTAATTACTCGTAATGTAGCAAAGCAGGAGTGAATCACTCCCGGCACTTTGATGTCCGAAGTAAGTTGCATATATAATCAGACGTCGATCTTGACATCTTTTGACAGTGTCACCATATTTTGATTGGTTTCGTGTTTAAAATCGAATAGTATTGATACGCGATGAGAGTTATTGTCGTTTTAATATCCCGCTGTGCATTGTGTATTGATTGACATTCATGTCTCTTTTTAATTACGTTTACTACATGACAAACATTAAGAAACTGGAAACTGAATGGCGTGTTGCATCTAGGGTAGGAATATGTAAATTACTGGATTCTATCTACGGAATGGTTGTTATAGTATGCAAATTAGCACGTTTATAATAAAATTAGGTCACATTATCCATATACGGAAAAACGATCAACATAACATTACATGTATCTACGAGCATCTCCATAGACGAAAAAAGAAATTCTTCAATAAAGATCGTTTCCCGTTAGTTTCGCAATGTCTAAAGCTTAAATAACGTAAAAAAGATAAATATTATGTTTGAATTTTGTATAGATTGACCAAAGTTAGAATTTTGTTTTGCTACATTGAGGTAAATAGGTCTGAATTCTGCCGTTAATCCGACAAATCACAACACTAACTTAAAACGATTATAACGTAAAAAGTCGGCCTAGTTTTTCCTATACAGTCCTATGTAAAATTATGTTCTAAAGTTTGCTAGATTTTGAATTGGCCCCAAAAACTCAAACTTCATACAGGACCATCTGAGGTATATTTCTGCAATATTAACAATTAAATCTGCCAAGTGGTTTGTCGTTACACGAATTTTAACCATTCAGCCAATCAAATTTCCATTATTAAAACATGGCAGACAGGTTGTGTTTCCTATTCGTTCAAACAACTAATATTAAAAATTAAAAATCAAATATTAAAATTAAAATTAAAATGAAAATTAAAATTAAAATGAAAATTACAATTGAAAATTAAAAATCAAAACTGCAAATAAAACGAAAATAAAGTAAAAATGTATTCAAGTCAAGACTGGATGGATTTATGCCTGGTTCATACAAGTCAAGAGTGGATGGGTTAATACGTGGTTCATCCAAGTCAAGACTGGATGGCTTAATGTCCGGTTCATCCAAGTCAAGACTTGATAGGTTTATGCCTTGTTCATCCAAGTCAGGACTGGATGAGTTTATGCCTGGTTCATCCAAGCCGATACTGGATGGCTTAATTCGCGGTTCATCCAAGTCAAGGATGGATGTTTTAATGCCCTGTTCATCCAAGTAAAGACTGGATGCCTTAATGCAAGGTTCATCCAAGTCAAGACTGGAAAAATTAATGCCTGGTTCATCTAAGTCAAGACTAGATGGGTTTATGATCCATGCAAGTCTGGCTAGATTATGGTCTTACAATGACTTGCTGGCTGAAGTATATGGTGAAGACCAAGTATTGATTTGGGCTTAATTGGCGTAAAGTGACCAGAACAGGACTAGTAGATATTGGTTCGAGTGGTAAAAGAAACTTGTATTGGCCTAAAACCTAATTGCCTTATAAAATACATTCTAACATGTCCTAACACGGTATCTAGTCGTTTCCTACCCCGTCGATTTCTTACCCAAAATATACCATTTTGTCCGGATAGTGTTAATTCGTACTATTAGTTACGACCAACTTGTACCATATATGATTCAAGTGTACCATATATGATTATTTTCATATTTTAAGTCCTAGCATTGATAAGTTGAGGAATATGTGCAAATTTATTTGTTTCTGACGAAAATAAAAAGAAATATATAAGAATTTACTAACTTAACATAATACAGAAACAGTTTGAAATAGATCTTTGATGTTAATTGCAATGTGAATTATAAAAGAAAAATGCTCGTGAAGTATTTATGTTCCTGACAATAATACATTTCAATAATTTGCCTTATATAAGAACACGTGTCTTGTTAATATGTAATCTTATATAGCCGGATTTGGTTTGACTTTTCGGAATTACAATAATTATAGCTATACAATATATCTTTTTTATTTGCCCTTGAAATATTTTTGGGTTTGAGCGCTACATATGAGTCATAATACGACGAAACCAGTTTCTGGCGCTGTAAATTGTATAGCGACCTGGGACAGACTTGTGCTCCAAGTCGTGTTTTGTGCATTGAACGCGAATTAGTTTCTAATTGCATACATAATAATCTAGGAACGCAACTTGTTAATTTAATGAGACATTGATTCATCGGAAGACCCCAATTGAGGCTACCTGTGGTAAACTCATAACCAACCTCATAAATGGTCATCACTCGTAATGGCGACAAGATTTGTTTTACATATTTTAACGACGGAACCATCAAATGTCCAAAACTGCGGACAAGTTGTGCAACTGGCCTATACGTTGTTATACATATCCTATTAGAATCCTAATAATTCTTTATAGGCACTAATATATACTGAATTTACCACTTTCTCTTAGGGTTAAAACATTTGGCGTAAAGGACCAACATGTGGTAAGAAAAATACTGAATGAAATAAAGAGTAAACCTTGTTCAGAACAATATTGAACGAAAAGGAAGAACATTGAGGCGTTTAAGGAGTATAAGGACTATGTCTGATAATTTGAATATAGATATTTTACTAGGTATTATTTTCCAATCGACTACATTTAATTTTTATTTATCTCAGAATTTATTTTAACATTTCTTATTGTTCTGTTGTGTTCTTTTTCTTTCACAATCTATACGAAAATTTCTTTTTTTCTTTGATCACCCATCAGTAATAAACCATTATTTTGTAATTTGAATAATAAATTCTTACATAAAAAAACCTGTAAGAATTTTTTGAAAATTTTAGTTTCAGCGTCCTTAACCTCTTTAAATACATGTTGTGCTTCATCAACAAGACACAGCCAGAAGCTTATTCCTGGCTTGTCAAGCAACAAACCCGGCGAAACGTAATACATTATTGTTAATTAACAGTTCCTTCCCAGAATATCGATTTCTGCGCATTTTTGTTTGGTTTGTTTCTCATAGGCACTTCCGTGCTTTTTAAAAATATCGTAGTTACTAAAGATATTTCTATAATTGTTGTTACATACTGGCACATATGTGCTCTTCAATATCACTATCGTAGATTTCCGATGTGTACTCCTGTTATCTCTGTGATTGTTGGTACATACAAGCACATCTGTGTTCTTTTATTAGTATCGTATTTTCCCTTTGTTTACTCCTTTTATCGTTATAATTGTTGGTACATACGGACACTCCTTTCTTCCCTTTTCAGTACCGAAGGTTCCCTATTTTTACTCGTGTTATCGGTGTGTTCAAGTGTTTTCCATTTTTGAAACATTTGATAATTAATTAAAACAACATCCAATTTAGTGTGAGGATTGAGAGGCATCTGAAAGGTTATCATGTTGATATGCAGCTGTAATATTTACCTGTTTATTAAATTTTAATTAGTTATATATATAGGTTTGCATTTCGGTTTACCTAAAAGGAAAAATAAGCAGAATACAAAAAAACCAACCTATTGTCTATAATTACGCATTTAATAAAAATGAATATATTACATTCAAATAATAATTAAAAATTATAACCACGGGCGCATTTAAGACTAAGGAAATCGGTATATTTGTCTTCAAGTATAGATATTTAACTTGACGGCGATTATTTCTAGCAGACGTAGGTGACGCACATATTTTTCGCTACTTTCTTTAACACATTAACTCACTATCTGCGTAAACGTTTGTACAATATACGGAGACGGGACTTACTACACTTACCAAATCTAGTTCACACAGTTATATACAACTACATGCTACATTTCATAGATTAAATGCAATGTTTCTTTAGTTTAACATTTTAGAACGTAATGTACCCAATTAAATCAAAAGACCGTACACAGAAAGATGATAAGGTGGGCAGCTATATTCCCACTTATCCCAATAGACTTGATAGTTCTAAGGTGCTTTGGTTTAACGCCATAGAAGACGCTAAACAGATTGAAAATACTTGAATATGCAGACAAACCGTCGGTAACTTCCGCATGGAATTTCGAACGTGAATGTTTTTGTTCATGTGTTGTAATGCATTTTGCAAGTGCTATATTATAGTATTGCTCTACGTAAAATGTTCAAAAATGTAAACAAAATTAATAATAATAATAATAATAATAATAATAATAATAATAATAATAATAATAATAATAATAATAATATAATAATAATATAATAATGAAGAAATTTATAAACAACTAATGTAATAAAAAAGCAAAAATTGCGTATCATTACTTCTAAAAGCTTTATAAAATATTATTTGTTTAATAATCCTTAACCTGTCCCTATGATGGACTCTTAATACCCTGTCTTAATTAGTCGTTATTTTAAACAAGGAGAGAAACGTTAATTAACTTTGTTATTTCTGATTGTTGTTACATACGGGTGTAAGTTGACTATCCGCAAAAATCGACTACACCTTAAAAAAGTAAGGATAGTTGCAAATAAAAACATTCAGCGACTAAACCAAACGACTAACATTGCGACTATGCACAAAAATGCTTAATTTTCTAAATATTATATTCAGGGTTTTAATTAAAACGGGAAGAAGTGGTCCCGAATCTTCATTCGGTAATACAGAACTTCCAGCTAAAACTCTATACATGTAGTGATAATGTTTATATATGTGGTAGTTGTATTAATTATATAGTACTTAAACCACCAAGAATAATACAGTAACAACCATAAATGTGGTACCTTAGGCCGAGTGGAGTAGATCATTATCATTGACGCTGAGGTTGTGGGTGCTGGTCTTACTCCGAGCAGGGTGTGCTTGATTATTGTGCGAATATTTGAAAATATTTCAAGTTGCAGTCACCTGGACAAGGTAAAATCCTATCTTTTTTCAAGCCATCCCGCAGTAAAATTCTTGAAGTAATAGTTTTGTCCTGTAATAGAATTGGTCGTTCGAATATATTCGCGCGGACGTCAAAGAAGACACCATGACAGATTTACAGCAACATTGACCAGTATACTAATATACAGTTTGATCTTGGAACCTTCAATTTACGCGATTTTTCTTCAATAGACAAAATTTCAGTGAATGAAATGTGACTATTCCGTACTTATCAGGAAGTACATTGAAGGTTTAACGGGTAACTTTTGTTGGGCTCGCATGGTTTAAATAAAAATATACTAAGTATGACTTAGTAAAATGAAATAAACGTACTTTTAATACAAATGAAATCTATCAGTGTTTCGACTATTCTGCTTTTCTAATTTTTGTAACTTTTCTAATTCCTTTATACGCATGAGCCGGATTTTAAACAAAGGCGTCTTTAAAACAAGAATACATGTTAGCCCTTTACTTCAATTTAACAATCCGCTATATAGATGACGCACTTTTATTGAACAATCCATAGAATGATAGGATCGGTTGAGAACCAAAATTTATGACGAAAGGAATGATTTTACTTGTGCCTTTGTGAATTTTCCACTTTTTTCTTTAATCATGATTTTGTCTGTTCTTTATTATTACTGCCAGGTCCCTATGTATCTTCGATTCTTTTTTCATACATCCACAAGAGAATGCAACTATGAAAAACGGAAAATGATACTGAAGTTGAAACAATGCAATTTGCTGACAATAATTGGATTATAGGTAACGTAACAATACTTCTTTTGGTACAAGAGAGTGCGATGGAACCCAACAAACCGTCCCACTACCTGTTCTGACGCCCGTATCATATTACGGTTTAAGCCTATTCTACATCAATGTATATGAATGTTGATTTTTATCACTTGACCTGAAACGTCTCATGAGATACATTGTTTTAACACAACATAAAAAGTAAGTGTGAATCTTCTATAAAAGATCAAAGAAATATGTCGTATTACTCTTCAAACAACGTGTTGTTGTGTCTCGTTAAGTATAATACTTTAACATTTCCTATTTGATGAATGTTGTTATATTAGTATACCTTATTGACTATCTATCTTTGTACTCTAGTTATAAGTAATTTATTTTATTTACAGAATGGCTTAGTGCATGAACACTTTAGTTTCACTTACAAATTAGATACAACCAAAATATTCTAATCCGGACCTTCTCAAGAATATCCAAGATAAAATGTTTGTCGATTGTTTGCATTCGTGCAATCGTCCGTAGTAATGGTAAAAACCAATAAATGTAACAAATGTACCGTAATGTTCCGGTAATGAGATAGATTTGATTTGTAATTTGGTTCACCGTTGTCTCCTAATTCGACTACTTCTGCGTGTTAACAGCATGTTTATTCTGTGTTCCATCTGTACAGAACCATGTCCACGTACCTTATCGTCTGTTGTCATCTCTGTCTCCAGATGATATATCCCGACACTGCACATTAAAATATTCTACAAAGGAAAATCAACGCATACTTAAAATACAGTTACTCAAACACGCCCATAAAATAACAAGAGCCTCGGTGGCCGACTGCTTAAGATAGCTAGTCATCTACTATTGATTATCTTCCAGGCAACACTGAGATTGCGGATTCAAAGCTCACTGCGGGCAAGAGTGTTGACTCCAATCTTAATTGAGAAAAAATGCCAAGTTGAGGGTTTTTTCTGGCTTCCTACCAGAATAAAAACTGGAAGCCACGATATATAAAAAAATGTTGAAAGTGGCGTTAACCACCATTCAAACAAACTATAAAACAGCACATATTCAATATTCATATCCAATGTACCCGCGTGTAAAAATTATTTATTTGCCATTGTAGTTTTTGAGGACACGACTTAAGATTAAAAAACGAGATAAGAATTATTTCGAAGGTTGACTTTAGTGTAGACGTTGTTTTAGAAAGTGTGTCTGTAAGGCACAAAAAACGCCCCACCTAAATATCGAAATTAAATCATGTCATAGCATTTTTGATATTTTCTTTGAATGATGTTTTACAGTAGTCAACTTTTATGTACATGTTAAGGTAGGACTTGCATGACCCAGGTTTGATTAAAAGCAATGAGCCGAATCAGTAACCCCTTACATGCCCTGCAATCTGTAAACTGACAAGTCAAAATCTGTTGCCCCTGCACACCTCCAAATTTGCAGCGTTAAATAAGTAAGAAGAGAGAAGGCCAAAAAAGGTACCTTTATCTTTTATTTTTCCTTTAACAGAAAAATATAAATGCTTTGCCATACAACAGCTCTAAAAAGCCGGACATGACATCTCAGCTAGTTTTAAAAATAATTCACAACGATCAAAATCCTTGAGCATCTTATGTGTACAAACTTCCTACAGTACATAGTCCAAAAAGTTGCAAAAAGACAAATACACACACGATCACATACATATAAAATTATGCTTCAGAAACATGAACTTGGGAGAATTTCATTCCCTTTAGCTGAGAGGATACAAGTCAATCAGAAACACGTTTTGCTAGGGCCAACATTGGAAATCGGATCGCGGGGAAATAACGAAACCTTTAACAAAACTGTCAATTTATCATTTTCGCATTCTTGTTGTGTTTTTTTTCAGTTATGAAGTTCAATGTACGCACTAATGAACAATTGAAATCAAACGAGGGCAATTACTCATCTGGACTTATAGTATACGGGCTCTGGCTAGTGTTGAACTTACTATTTACATACCATATGGTGAAATCTGAGTAGTGTGGCTGTAAAAGCGCTTGAGTAAAGATATAGGCAAAAGTTTTAGAACTATTGCAGGCTCTAAGATGCGTTTATGCAATTAGACTTATGCACTTAAAACCGTTCGTTCTGCTGGGGTGGTAATGACCATGGCACATTCCTAGTACAACGCAAAATATATGTTAAAGAAACAGTATTGAAATTGTGAAAACCTTAATGATCTAACTTACCAATTAATGCCTTTCATTTTCTCTTGCATTAAATTTCCCGGTAGATGTCGCCACACTGTAGGTTGACATCAAATTCTAGTAGGGTGATGTAGAATGTTTCTAATGAAAATCAATGGTTCGTCAAAACTGTAGCAGGTACTCAGAAACTAGATGAGGACTACTACAAATATGTTTGTTCTAAATAAGACATATTTACCAATAATAAATTATTATATCAGCATAGATAGAATCAGCAAATGCAGATGCGATGTGGGGTAATCTACAATTAGTACAATACAACCAGCAATATTTAATATTACTACAGAATAAATGTAGACATAAAGATAAACTAAACATACAACTTAAAACTCAATTAAAGGAATAAAACAATTCACCAAAATAAAATAAAATAAATAAATAAATATAAAATATACAATATGCAATGTAGCGGCGGGGAATCGTTTAAAGGATTCCAACTGTTTGAACTGATTGTAGCTGGACAAAATATAAAAGACATGTGTAACTGTACATTCTTCTGCTAATTTGTACGATTTTTGCAACTAATAAAAAACGCGCTTTATTTATATACTGTTGTAATGGACTTTACCAGCTACTAACTTTCATAGTGTTGGCATTTTTCTATGAAATTAAATTATTTACATACATCTTAAGAAACAGCCTTGCAGCCCAATCGTAACAGAACTGAACTTAACATTTTGTTGTTCTTAACTTACATTTCACTTGACAAGGAATGCCAACTAACCATCTATGATATTTCAATTTCTACCTCTTAGATCGATACATATTTTCTACAAACGAATATTATAAATCGCAATGCAGAGTTCAAAAGACGTAACATGGAACGTATAGAATTATAAATTTTAATATTCAAACAGTTCTTAAATGGGCCTATTGTTATAAGTGCAAATGAAGAACAAATAATATATATATACTAGCTACCAGAACAAAAAGATAGAACAAGGCAAAGCAACGCGATTCTAAGGTATTGTCGTCCGGTTCGCGTTGTTGTACTTTGTGCACCATATGGCTATTATGACCAAGAACCATTCTATTTAAAACTACAAATTAAAAAAGCTTCAGAAATATAAAAGAGCTTAAATATCCCTTTGGTATTGAGATTATAACAAGAACCCGCAAATTTGGAAAAACCGCAAATGTTTCCATATAGGCTACAATATTAATATTTTATGTGATCTGCCTATGGTTTTATAATGATCGTCATTATAAGATATTAATAATTTCATTTACAAATGATATATTTCACACAAATGTATCCTGGACCATTTAGATTCAAATTTTGAGATGGTCACAGGGTTCAACCCATACAGCCTCATAGCGCCTCCTCAATGGGAGAAAGAAGATGACCACTCTCTTTAGTTTGACTGCTGTGAAAAATATGTACGTCTTTGTATTTAAATATTTGTAATTATAATACTATTTAAAGGTTGCAACATGCGTACACGTGTCTTTTCCACCCAGGAAACATCCTGCCAAGTTCTGCGAGAGTGGCAAGGAGTCTCAGGAGACAATGGTTACCCAATAAAGCCAAAAAATCCAACAACTTTTAGTATAAAACATGGTCAAATTAGTAATGAAAATGGCACAACACAAGTCACATCGCCGTTCAGCCATTAGCAAAAAGAAACCAGATCAAGATCTTTAAGCAGTAAACAAATGGGATAAAAAAACTGTTAAAATATTTGATAAATACATTTATCTTTAAAAGTTTATTAAGTTATCCGGACCATAATTGACCTGGTGATCATATTTTGTGTCCGGATGTCCATTGTTTATCAAACAAACAGACCTTGGTAATGTTCGGCAAACATCAGAAATACTATTTGAGTAACTAACTTTTTTTGCTTAAAACTTTAAACATTGACTCACAGTAAAATAATATATTTGATTTGTATCATTAATTATCAGTAGATTGATTTAATTAAGAAGTATTTATTGGTCGAACATAACACGTTTATCATGCAATCAAAGGATACGATTATTCCATAAACCATTTTCTGATTTTAATAAACACAATTAAGTTTTATATCAATCTATAACCTTATTTTCTGTATCGAACACAAGGAAAGTTTTAAATTTAACAAATCATTTATGACAATTCATCAAACAAATAATTTATAAGCTGATCGCTACTTTCGATATTGAAAGCCGCCATCTTTGTCTACGTTGGTTACGGTAAAAATAGTTCGGTCAACGTCATTTATCCAAAAATAAAATTAAGTCAACATCATTTATCAAAAAATAAATTTTGTTGAAAACCTCTACCGGAAGTAATCTCAACATATGAAAATAACGTATTTCTAAATATGCAAATCATATATGAATTATAGATAAACATTAACAATTGTTTATCATTGTTTATAATATGCAAATCACATTTATATAAACATAACACGTTTATCATGCAATCAAATAATATCAAATATATTTAATAAAACTAAATGAATATTTCCGTTTGTTTAAACATTTGTGTTGTATGTTCAATGACATTTAAAACAGAGGCCTAGGTGGCCTGGTGATTAAGTTAGTTCGTCTACTACATGTATTAATTATGGGGTCTGTAAACACTGAGGTTGCGGGTACGAGTCTCAAAGCGGGCAGATTGTACATGACTCAAATCTTAATTGACAATGATTGCCAGTTTTATACCAAAAGATCGGGGTATTTCTCTGGTACTCAGGCTTCCTCCCCAAAAACTGGACGCCATGGTATAGCTACACAATTTCTGAAAGTGGAATTAAACATGATTTGTACAGACAAACATTTAAAACGTGTTAAAATGCCTCAACTAATGTACATAAGCTTTTAAGATCTTGTGAGTTAACTCATTATATACAAAACACATGCAACCTGTTTTTATTGGTCATGTTGTGACATCAACCTTTAGCGGCAGGATTTTCATTTTTCTTTCATAAGGTAACAGATGTCTATGAAGTTACACGGTTCATTTTGTATGTATACATGTAACCAAGACTAAAACATGGATGAAAAAGTGTTGCAAGTGGAAAGTATGCTCACATGTAGACATTCTAATTGTCTTGTATAAATTTGTTTATAATAGATATAGTTTTTTTAATTTCTTTCTTAATTAAGGCAATAACAAGATTTGCAATTTAATTTAATTTGCTTATTTAGCTGAAATTATTCCTCCTCGTGACATGGCCACAGACAGATAGATAACCATTACACCAATTTACCGATGATAATTTAATCGTGCAATATATGTGAGTGTGTATTTGTGGTAAATAGCTACAAATAGAAAATTTAAACAACAATAAATACTTATACAAAACATATCAAATACAAAATGTAGTAAATAATTAACGCAATTGAAAAATACAATGTCCTTAAAGTGTACAAGAACATAGATGCAAAATTTATGAAAAATAAAAAAGGCAAGTGAAATAAATACCTTAAAATTCGTCATTGTTTCGTTTCGTTTAATGATATGGAAAAAAGTAAGAACATGTAAATAAAAACTTCAAAATAATACAGCTCACCTGTTCAGACGGGGTTTCTTATCTTAAACTAATATGAAATATGCTTGAAAATGCTGTGTACAAAAACATCAAATATAATTCATTAAACTCAAAAATAAGTACGCAAATATGATAATTAAACCTTATATATGATAATTCAACTTACATAGTGGACTACCATGAAAGAATGCCTTTGAAATATGATCAAACTTGCATTGGTGCAATGCCTAGAATAGTGGTACACAAAAACTCAAACAGGAAACAGGAAATGAACAAATCAATATTCAAATCAAACACACCCTTATATCAAACACACCTTTATATTCAAACGCACCTTTGGGTCAAAAAATAGAACATAGATACAAGTTTAATAATTAGGACGTACAGTACTTGCACCCGTAAACGCAACACTTTGACTGATTGATAACCGATTGTTGACGGATTTTGGAACGCTGACGGATCGCTGACTGATTGATGATGACGACATCCGTCCAAAATTATGAATCCGTCATTACCTTGGTAACCGTCAGCGATCAGTGCGATCAGTCCAATCAGTGCGATCCAGAATCCGTCATTTAATTATATGCATAAATCGGTTAGTTTATTGACGGATTCGTATAAATTAATAATTTGAAGATAAAACGGATTCTGCGTCATTTGCATATAATATATGCATTTATTATACCTTTTTTATAATAAAATAAAAACATGCGTTTAAAAGAATTGTTAATACAATGTCTCGTTCTAAATGAATAAATAAACATATTTAAAGAATTTTTTTTCTTTATATTAAATAATTATGCACATTTCTTTAAAGCAGGACATATCTGGGAACCGAGTCCTGTAAACCTTCAAAAAACTTCTATTTAAGGCATATCAGTAACGAAGAGGTAAATGTTTTTTTTTTCGTAATCCATTATTGATTCTCTTTTTTTATTCCCGCGACTGGTGATTTTTTGCGACCTGTTACATGTATATTTTTTGTCATATATTAAGCCGACCCGACTCCCCCAATTAGTAACAGATTTATTTCACATTTAGCAAAGAACGTAGCCTCTTTTTGACATCATTATTAGTTACTTAAATGTATGCCTGCGTGTTTTTATTTTGTCTACAACATTTTAAATACAATTATAAAACTGTTGTGTATAACAATTGTTCAACTGTTAAACAATCATTGTCAATCAAAACGCATTGTTTACTAAACAAAAGTTGTATTGTAAAATAAACAGCAATTCTTGTCGCAAGTTTTATTGGACAGGCAATAAAATTTGTTTAAAAAAGTATACATACAATTACGCTGGATTGTTCCATTTGTTTCATGGCGTCCATTTTTTATTGGGGGTGGGGTGGGAGGAAGCCCGAGTACAGGTAAAAAACCGACAGTCTTTTGTCAATTAAAGTGGAATTTGGGGCACCCTATCTGCAGTCGTTCGAAAATCCACAACCTGTTGACAGGCATGTGACAACTAGTAGATGACTAACCAATCAGCCACCTAGGCTCCAATAACGCCGGGGAGAATTGTCTGCGAATACTGAGGTTAAGCGTAAAAATGTGTTACAGATAGACACATGTTTCAGTACGAAATAGTATTTTTTTTAACAAAACGTTATAAATTGTTTAGGTCTTAAGATTGTCATTACAGTGTCACATCGATGAAACGGAACCATTTCAAAACTTGCCTTCAAAAGAGGGTCATTCAATTTAAACAATAACTTATTTTATTGATTGATTGTTTGCTTTTCTTTCAGCGAGAGTATTTCAGCTCTATTCATGACGAGAATAAGTTAAATATAAATCAATTAGATTTGTTTGCTTGTTTAAATATTGTTTAATCCACTTTCAGCAATTTTTCAGCTATATCATGGCGTCCAGTTTTTATTTGAGAAGGAAACCGGAGTACCCGGATAAAACACCCGTCCTCCAGTAGGAAAACTGGCTCCCTTTCAATTAAGTCGAGTGCACCCTGCCTGCAGTGAGATTCGAACACGAAACCTCAGTGTTGACAGACCACGTGATCAATAGTTGATGAACTAACATCACCACTCGGCTCCTTCAATCAATTAGAGAAAGATGGACAAAAGGGCAATTTTGAAAAATATGGGGCATGGGTTGGGGAGTAAGATTTCCTTTTTTTTTCGTACAAGGAGCGTGACACTCTCTAAACATGTCACTACGGTTCGCGGCAATTTTAATATGACCTGAACCACCCCCACCCCCCCCCCCCCCCCCCAAAAAAAAAATATATATATAAATAACGGGAGAACATCCCATATCCGCCAGCTGAGGACGCGCTGGGCAGCTCTGTTAAACGTATCAACCAATTTCAAGTACTTCCTAATTTAAAGGAAACCATTTATACTTATATATCATTAATTGTGGAATGACTTTAAAAGAAATCGTAAAATAAACAATTACGACGGCTAAAATGCGAAAGCAGAATTTATTTTCGTATCACGCTTACATGTTCGCATTTTTAACTCATAATATTCGATATACAAACGCTGTTAGTAATTTAATCTTTATTTGAGATTTAATTCTGTGTAAAATCATGTGACACAATGAGATAGTGAATAAAATATATAAATAGATGTTTTCGCTTTTGTCGTAAATCGTATTCAGTATTATACACCGGAATTCTTAGGAATTGTGGCACAGTAGTTTGTTTATTCTTTATTTGTTTGTTTGTTTGAATGGTGTTTTTATTGGGGGAGGAAGCCGGAGTACCCGGAAAAAAACCCCTGACCTGCGGTAGGAAAATCCTTGTCAATTAAGATTGGAGTCGAATACACCCTGCCTGCAGTGAGAATCGAACCCACAATCTCTGTGTTGACAGACCACGTGATCAATAGTAGACGAACTACCTTGATCACTCGGCCAACGAGGCCCCTTCTTCTTTATTTGAGATTTAATTCTCTGTAAATTCATGTGACACAGTGAGATATATAGTGAATAAAATATATAAATAGATGTTTTCGCTTTTGTCGTGAATCTTATTCAGTATTATACAGCGGAATTTTTAGGAACTGCATGTGGCACATAAGTTTATTCTTTATTTAATTCTGTGTAAATTCATGTGACACTATGGGGTAGTTAATAAAATATATAAATAGATGTTTTCGCTTTTGTCGTAAATCTTATTCAGTATTATACACCGGAATTCATAGGAACTGTGGCAAAGAATTAAAACTGATCAAGCCACGACAAATGATCTTTTTAAGCGTTTACAATAAAAAAAACCACGACCTCGGAGGTTAAGGTAGCAGTAACCTATTATTGATCACCAAATTGTATGTTTGATCCTTACAGCGAGATGGTGTGCTCGACACATCCCTATAAATTTGCAAAGAGCACCAGTTTTCCTGTCGAAACTTTGCTGTTTGGTTGGGTACTCCAGCTCTTCCCAATAAACACTCGACGTCATATTATATAAACTAATATAATTTTTTTAAAATAGTGTTAAACAAACTTCAAACATACATATAATGCTAACGCGAAAAGGCGAGGAGGAAAAATGTTACGATTTCGTCTTCACGTTTTTCGTGTTTCTCGCTTTTTCCGCTTGAAAACTTTTCGAAGACAAATACGAGATGTACGCCTTGGCATGCGAGGTCAAATATTTTTTGAATTTATTGTGTGTGTGGTTTTTTTCATTTCTTTTTTTAATTATTTTTTAATAAAATGACACTATGTGATGTTTATATGACGTCAAAGATGCATTAGTGATAGATTTTTTTATGGGGGGGGGGGATTTCCATTTATCATTTATAACTTTAGACTAGACGTTTTCCGCTTTCAAAATACGGACGTGCGCCTTGGCACGCGAGATGCTTATTTGAAGTCATTGTGTGTGTGCGTTTTTTAATTTACTTTGTTTTAATTATTTTGTTACACTATGTAATGTTTATTTTTCGTCACAGATGCATTAGTAATAGATTGGGGGAATTTCCATTTTTTTTATTAATAACTTTAGACCAGTTTTAGCCTTAATATTAGATAAAACGATCCATCAATGAGGACATAACAGTTGACATTTTTATACTTCTAATATTTGCGAGTGAAACGAATTTTCACATTTCGAAATATTAATTTTACTAACCGGAAGTTGAATGGACGGATTGGAACGATCAGTCCAAATCAATCCGTCAGATCAGTCAAATCGTTCCAAATCCGTCAATTGACGGATGGACGGATTGGGAACGATCTGACGGATTGGGAACGATTTGACTGATCTGACTGATTGATAACTGATTGGTGACGGATTTTGGAACGCTGACGGATCGCTGACGGATTGATAAAAGTGTTGCGTCTTCAATCTCAAGTACTGTATCTAATTATATCAAATTCTAAATAAACAATATGAAAATCCAATACAGTGATAGAATAGAAATGAAATTTTAAAACGTTTGAATCATGAACATCACAGAAATCTGATTGGTGAATTCAAATCGAGTAACCCATATTATACCATATAAATTGCGTGACCTATGACCTATTCTTACGCTGTTAAAATTCAAATAGTTTCATGATGTCATCGACGTTTTTATAATAAAAAATGTTAAGATTTATAGTTAAAATTAAATTATACGGAATATTTTAAATTGAACTCTGTACCCTGGCTTTCATTTGTTTACCAGTTTTCCTACCGCAGGTCGGGGGTTCTCTCCGGGTACTCCGGCTTCCTCCCCCAATAAAAACTGGACGCCATGAAATAGCTGAAAAATTGCTGAAAGTGGCGTTAAAACACCATTCAAACAAAAACAAATCATTTGTTTACACCATTAAATAAATCACTTCGAGGTTTGTTAGGCGAAAACAGCCCTAAACCATGGTATATTGTAGGTAATTTGAAAGGTTCAAAATTCGCGTATTTACAGAAAGGATTAAAAGAATCGATTATACATGCGAAGTTTTAACTTTTGCACCTCCCGCAAACTATTTTATCAGTTGTTGTTTTGATAAGGTATCTTATGATAATGTTTTATACGTGACATATATTTTCATTATTATCAAAACCGCAGACTTTGACTGTATTTTTAGCATATCTATTAAGTACATAAAAACAATAGGTAAACAGTGACTGGATTATGGCTTAAGATCTCATTCACAAAAGACTAAATGGCTAGATGTATGGTTAAAAGAAGACAGACTTAAATATGGCTAAATGTTACGGCTGACTGTCGGTTTTACAAAAAGTCAGGCTATATTGTCTCATGTCCGTTTCATCCAATCTGACGTGATGACTAAATGCCTGATTCACATTGGGCTGCTTAGGTAATACCGTTAAGCTGTACAATTGCACAGTCTCCTCAGACCGAGTCAGATCAGATAATGCTTAATTGTCTGATTTATATGTCAGTATTATTTTCAGGATTATCAGTTTATCTAGGCAATTCTTAGGAAGGACTATTACATGACTCATCAAATCAGTAAGATCGCTTCCATATTAAGATAATTAACAATCATTTTTAGGTTCTGTAATCGGGCAGTTTGAAAGGGGTTTTGATCGGAAAAAATTAAAGATCAGCTATGTTTGTTTCCGCTTTCAAATCTTTTATTAATAGTTGACCTAGAACCAGAATGTAGCGTATAATTATAAAGCCATAACAAAAATCTGCTGACGTTTACTCCAGTATTGTGCTAGGACAAAAGTCTGACTGATGTTTAAAGAATTTTTCTCCAGTAAAGAGCTAGAACAATAAAACAAAATCCCTATTCCAGTATAGTGCTAGAACACAAGATGACAAACGTTTACTATAACATAGTGCTAGAACAAAAGTCTGGCTGGCGTTTACTGAAGTAGAGTCTAAAGCACACACTCCTGGCAGACTTAACTCCAATATAGTGCTGGAACACTATCATGGCTGACGTTTACTGCAATTTAGGGCTAGCCCAAAAGCCTGGCTGGCCTTTACTCCAGTATAGTGCTAGAACAAAAGCCTGTCTGACGTTTACTCCAGTATAGTGCTAGAACAAAAGCCTGTCTGATGTTTACTCCAGTATAGTGCTAGAACAAAAGCCTGTCTGATGTTTACTCTAGAATAGTGCTAGAACAAAAGCCTGTCTGAGGTTTACTCCAGTATAGTGCTAGAACAAAAGCCTGTCTGAGGTTTACTCCAGAATAGTGCTAGAACAAAAGCCTGTCTGATGTTTACTCCAGAATAGTGCTAAAACAAAAGCCTGTCTGATGTTTACTCCAGAATAGTGCTAGAACAAAAGCCTGTCTGATGTTTACTCCAGAATAGTGCTAGAACAAAAGCCTGTCTGATGTTTACTCCAAAATAGTGCTAGAACAAAAGCCTGTCTGATGCTTACTCCAGAATAGTGCTAGAACAAAAGCCTGTCTGATGTTTACCCCAGTATAAGGCTAGAATAAAAGCCTGTCTGACGTTTACTCCAGTATAGTGCTAAAAACAAAGGCCTAGTTTACGTAAAATTCAGTAAAGAGGTAGAACCAAAACTGGATAACCTTTACTCAGTATAGTGCTAGAACAAAAGTCTGGCTAACATTTACACCGGTATAGCTCTAAACTTGCATGACGTTTACTCAAGCCCTGCAATAAAATGACATTTATTCCATAATTATGAAAGAACACGAGCCTGGGTAACGTTTTTCTTAAGCCTCCAGAACAAAATGCCTGACTAATGTCCAAATTTTTTATACAAATACTCAACTGTACAACGAAGAAATAAATACACCAAAAGTACTGACGGGATTTATTATATCACTGTAATATTTATTTTAAGATACATGTACGATTAAATTTAAGATTAAAATTTAAATGTTATAATATAAAATTACAGTAGTTCATAGTGAAACGAAGAAACTTATCAGCTAGTATCAATATCGGTTAACAGGAAAGTACTTTAGTCTTGTAAATAGAAGGTGCACATAAAGTTTATATTGTATCGTAGCTATCATAGTTGTACAAAAGTCGTAGTATTCTTATTTTGAGCGGGATTTGCTTTCCACTTCTTCCATATGTCTCATATTCGTCGTCGTTTAGCAGTCCTAATCTGGCGACTGTGACTAATATACAACAGGATATAATTGTCTAATAATAGAAATAAGAATAATTTAATATTTTTGAGGGGCTAAATGGTATCGACCAATTCCGATCTGGTGCCAAACATTTCAGTACTTGAAAAAATCCCTCTTTTCTTTTTCATGTTGTTTGTTTTAGGCAAAAATGCGTGTGCTTAAAATCTACAGGAAACAACGGTATATATTAAAAAGACGATATTTTATTTTCAAGATTTGTCTCTTCTGTCCAGTTAGCACGTTGTTAATTAAAACTTTCTTCTTTTATTAGCGTGACACAATCGGATATTGAAGCTCGCAAATAACTAACCTTCAGGAGAGCAAACAACGATTGAAATACCAAATGTAGTTCTTCTTTATTAGTAAAGTTACTTACCAACAATAAAATATAGCAACCCGCCACTATGCACAGGTAAAATCCCCAAGACAGATGCGATATGGAATACTTCGCAGCTAAAACTATACAACCAACAATACTGAATAACCCTAAAGAAAAATATACTGACTTGTTGGAAAAAAATATCATGAACGATGTTTTATTAAGTGCTAATATCACATATATCAAAGGTGTACTCAATTTGGAAATCGCTAGTAATAAAACTCGCGATGATGGCTGGCTTAAGAAAAATAACTGGTCGTCAAGATATGGTTTAAACATTATTAAACGTCGTGTTAGAACCTATTAAATTTACCTTATCTCGATCTTATATTTGTGCAACATTAATATGAGATATTGGTCCTTCTAATACTTACAATAGATTTAAGGAATGCGATATGTTGAAACTTTAATTGCATCAAATTGTAGACAACGACAGCACTATGCTTACAATCATCCATAACATCTTAAATGATTTGTTCCGTTAGAACGTGAGTTACGAGTTCAATAATAAAGAGGAGTCTCGGTGGTAAATTGGTTAATGTAGTTAGTCATCTACGATAGTAATCAGGTGGTCTGCCAATACCGAGTTTGCGGGTTCGAGTCTCTTTTATTCTAAAATTTCAAATATCGACTTGATGGACATCACAATTCTCTGTCTGAAAATGTCATATTTACGCGTTATTCCGTACAAATTGACAAATTGAACACACGAATTATATTTATGCAGATATTGTCAATTATAATTATACATGTACCAGCAACAGGATATAGAACGACCGAGCACAACAAAGTGGCTCCTAAGCATCCAGGGTCGTCTGCTCCTTTACCGCATTGCATCATACAGCACATGGAGATCACGGCAAGAAACATCAAGGAAAAAGATGCTGCCTGTAATCCTAGGACCTCCTTATTTAAAACTGAAAATAATGATTAATAGTTAGTTTAATTAGTTTGTCAATCAATTTGTCAAACGGTCTCTGAGAAGAGGTCCGGTATGAGTCCGCTTCTACCGTTAGAAAACAGTATTATAGCGGTTAAATAATGCATGCGTCCTAACATTACTGCAGTTTTAAGAAGCAAGCAAACTGTGCAAGCAGACATATGAAAATCTTATTTACTTACTGTTTTGTTCTCGCCGCGATAAGGCTTGAGAACTTGATAACTTATGGTGTTATGATGTAACATACTTTAAAATATATCTAACCCGAAAGTTGTTTTTTCTTCTATTAAAACGGAAATTTGACAAAACTTGAAGTTTATCCAAAGTTGCTTAAAAATATTTCATTCTTAACTGCGTTAACAAAATCTGGCGAACTTACTTATTCTTATACAATTGCTTACTTATTACATCGACGAAACATTCTGTTGAGTTCCTAGTGCAGCATCGATAGAAAAGTCCAACGGCGTCACACGAATCTTTTATTAACCAATCCTGTGAAAACAATCCGACTGTTTGTAGTATAAAACATGGCCCAAATACAACTAAAAACGCAAACCATAAGAAAAATCTATTCATGTTTTTGCCACAAAAATGGCGGAAATGGGAGTATTTGATCTAGATAATGCCTTCGTTACGAATTTGTCTTAAATAAATAAAGAAGTTAATTTACAAGGGAAATGTTTTTAAAGTTAGATTTTTTGTAAATAAAGCAATTAAATTATTATTTAATGTGTTTCCTTTAAAAAATATCAAAGTGAAAAGAATATTTTTATCTCCTTTCAGTTTCAAAGTTTAACATTTTTATGTTCAATTTTCAAAAAATCTTGTTTAATAATATGACAGATATGTCACATCAGATAACACGATTAACAAATAGGTTTAACTACATGACACAATTTTACATATGTGTATGGTTACACATATGGGCCAAATATATATCGTGTAATATATTTCTGTGGTGAACGGAATCATACTTTTCTCAAAACAATTGTTTATTAGTTCTCGTAATTCTAAAGTAGTTTTTATTTAATCTTCTATACTGTGCGTGAAATTAAAGACACCATCGAAACCTGAAGTACGAAAAACGTGATAACTTTCCTGCTGTTAATTTCCCGTCTCTGAAAGCATCAGCGACGTATGGCATTTACATAGTATAACCTTTATGTTATGCCAGATCTGAAAATCAGTATTCTGAATGTCTAGACATCTGAGTTTTTTAATCAACTTCCACTATACTTAATCAATCTGCAACTTTAGGACTAGGTATCACCTTGGACTAGGTTCTGTGCATCGCGTGACTCGATAAGTACGATAAGTAACATTGCGCATGTTTAATTTTGCAATGTGTTATTTCATTCAATCGGATTAATTTTCCGCATTGCACTGTTACCAAGTGTCTCACTTTTGAAAACAAAACTGTTACCAGTACATTATTTAAGAGGTTATTTTTTAGTGCGTATATACAAACTTGTTTACCAAATTCTCTTAGGTGTAAAAGTGTTTTATTTCTTTTTTAAATTGGCTACAATCACAGACAACATCCAATTTTCATGTGTCAAGAATTAAAATATCGATTTTGTCACACGTTTCTTTTTCAAAAGTCTTTAAAATAAAAAATTAAACTGGTTTATTCGGTAGTCTTAATACTTAACTTAAATTACAAGAATCAAAACTTGAATTTGAAATAAAATACTTACAGACATAATGAATCAATGTCATCTATTTATATTATTCCTACGTTACTACAAAGCTAAATCATATAAGGGTGACAAATATGATTTTTTTTCAATCTTTTTCGGATTTTTTTAAAATACATATATACAAATGCATATGCGGCAACATATTTTAGGTATTTGTCATAAGAAGAATTCCTAAATTACTTGACACATTAGGAATAGTTTAATCTAGGCAAAAAGCCAATTACAACACAAGTTACTGTTATTTCGATGACATATTATGTTAGGATTGCTACGCTATTATTTCTACGTTACCGCTTTTTTCCAGGATTCATGAAACTCGTTTATTTTAGTTTATCACCTGTCAGAGATATCATCAATAATAATGGCATATCACTATCAAGCAAAAGCAGTGCATGGTTTAAATAAGATCGACTCTCTTAAACGTTTCACTCCCACACTATTTTATTTCAAAACTATAGCGGAGTAAATCACAAGAAAAAAAAACATTTAACCGTTTTTACATTGCAAGAACTATAAAAAAGAACGAAATGATAAGGTCCTCGAATGGGAATTTTCCTGTGATAAACAAAGCAAAATCAGTAGCAAAGAAACTTTGTCAAAGGATAATTGGTTTGCAAGTTACAGTATCTTCTAGCGGACATCCAAGATAGATTCAGGCTTCGGAATACAAAAGGATGACCAAGAGAGCGTTTGTTAGAAGATTCCGTACATAGATTGTTTATAAAAATATAGACTAGTGCTGTATGCAGCATAATATATATTATATATTCTATAAAACCATTTCCGATTAATTTTAATCTGACTTACAGTACTTTTCAATACATTGATATTGTAGTGCTCTCCCTTGCTATTTCTAAGGATATACGGTCGGTTAAAAATATCAATTCTGTGGGACAGAGCGTACTAATAACTGTTTATTTATCAAATATGGTCATATCTATAATTTCTGATGTGTTTTCATAGTTAATATTGGTGATTTTTGCAGTGTTTAACGTGTACACGTTCATTTACTTTGATTTTCGTCTTGAAAAAATGCACATATTATACAATTATAATACGATAAAATTTGAAATAATGCATTATTATTATTATTTTAATATTAATATTTTTCTTTGGGTATTGTAGTGTTTTGGGTGGTGTTGGGTGGAGAAAAAACCGACATGTCCTTTTCAGATCCAAGATGGTGCAAATTGAAATCAACACTTATTTTTAATCAGCGTTTAAAAATGCAGCAGTTTTTTCCATTTTGATAGGGTGATTATACATAGTAAAATGTGACATAAATTAGAAAGAAAGTGTAAGACAGTGTTGTCGATTGTTGTCTATTTTAAATCCTTTAAGGAAGCCGTAAGGGGACATAAAAAATCAGAAAAAATTGTCTCCTTACGGCTTCCGTAATCCTTCAGGTAATGTTGTCTGCAATTGAGATGGAAAAGTCTCGCAGTTTGTCCGAATACCACTGAATGTCACGAAAGCAGATGAACTTTACTAAACAAGGTCCCTTAACAAACAAAAAATGGCTGACTTTCTTAAAAGTCCCATAGCAAAAGTCAAGTACGTTTCGTGACATGTAAACAAAAAAGGCATAGTTTGAAATATGGACAGGTTATCATGAGAAATTTTCTCTATTGTATTTTCGCAATAAAATGGTACAATTTGTAATAATAAAAAATCCAAGCGAAATACTGAATGCAAGGGTGTGTGACTTTTAGTATAAGTAATGCTGTAAGTATAAGTGCAAAAACAACTATGGGAAATGTATTTTAAGTTCTAAATAGATCCAGTATTTTTAACAAACCATTTTTGGCAGAATTTTAATAGGCAAACACACTAGAATTTTTTTCTTTGTGTCATCATTTATGTTCTGTGGACCTACTTGGATAGGTGCTAATGTTTCTACGTAAAAAGAACATTTAAAAAAAAATGGCAATAACTGGTACACCGCAAGATAGTTCCCAACAAACACCTAATTCTTTGCATATTTTTACCAATATTTTGCTTGGGGTACCTTTCACGCTTGTTGAAAAGAAGTGTTTGAAGAAAAATTGTTAAACTAAACATTTGATGAAATATACTAGTAGTGGATGAGGAGTAAGTCGGACCATTGAAATAAAGGATAACAAATATTTATATTTACAGAATCTCTCTGACTTCATCACTTAGGGTAGCGATGGTTCCAGAGTTTTCACAAAGGCATGATAAATTTTTCCGAATTTTTATATTTATTGTTCCTCGTATTGTACTTTTAGCCGACAAAATGCAATTAAAAATGTAATGGAGCAAACTTGTTAAAATAGCTTTTTGTTATAATAAACTAATATCAAATTATTTACGTTTTTTTAAATGAGATGCATTTGCTCATCCCTATCTCGTCGATGGTAGACAGCATGAGATTATCTAAATCTGTCTACCCCTGTTTTGTAACATTGTGATGTCATATTGTTTGCTTAACAGCGAGGTGAAATTGGCCTTTTTCGCGCTATTACTGTGCATGAAGATAAATGACATGTTTACAATATAATCCGGTTTGTTCATGAAATAATTTGTTTATTACTGTTGTTGTGCAAAATATTTTTCTGTGTCAAAGCCTGTCAGATCTTACGTTAGGCTTCAGCACAAAGAGCACAAACTAAACTATACCTTATTCCATACAATATTAGTGTATTGTCGGTTTGTATTTTGCATGAGGCTTATATTAGGGACTAGGGAACTGCAAGGCTGCACCGAGCATTTAAGAATTCTCATGTCCGCCCCTAATGCACATATACAAAGCTATATTTCGCTACATACACTGGTGTTGTTTTTATCTAGCAATTAAAGAATGCCTTTTAAAGTAAAGTTGTTTTTCTTAATATCTTATCGGAGCTCTAACAAAAAGTTACAATCAAAATTTTTTGATTGGTCTATATCTTTCAAGACTATTTTCAGTTGATTGTGACATCATGTTTCTGAACAATCAGAATATGGGCATGGTAAAAAAATTAAAAAATTAACATGTACAAAAACACTATTTGACACCCTGTATTAGTCTAAGTATATTATAAAACAGTGATTGCAGGATGAATTTTTCAAGGGAATGATTCACAACGTGAGGGTAATGTGAGCAAGATTCGTTTCTGGGTTTATGGATTTTATTGGTGACTGTAGATCTACACCTAGGTTAGAAACTTTATATTTTTACAAACTAAGTCTCTTCAAAATTTGTAACTTTAAAGGAAACTTAGAATCAGTATGGTGTGTTCATATCAAAGTTAAGATATTGTGTCTTTAAATGTTAGATATGTGTTTTTTATGTGTCAGAAAAATGGAAAATATATGTTGGTGACATGGTATAGTTTCAAACTGTGTTCTTTTATCTAGTTAAAGGTTGGTATGGTGCAGTTAATAATTATGGGATAATCAATTGTGCAGAGTGAATATTGAAAATATGATTATCTTATCACAAGTACTGTATTAGATTACAAGTGTGCTGAACTGAATGAGTTTCGGCACGAGTGATCATATTTTCAATATTCTTGTGATTGATTATCCTGTTCATTACATTGACGAACATTTCATATGTCCTCTGAGAGGAACTTAATTAGAGGATTTTGCACGTGAATGTTTACTGGCGACATCGCTAAAAAAATACATGACGTCACTTCCAGGGAGTGAAGGACTGAATTTATGTAAAATGTGATTTATTGAAATTTTCTTACTGAGAAATCTCTGTATTTCATCTCTGACAATGTAATAAACTTATTTATTTATTAATTTAAGAATTAATTCATGCATATCATACTTTATTGTCGTAGAAACATGAGTGGGCATTATTTTCGTGAATAATTTGGTAAAATATCACAAATATAATGCCCACCCATGTTCAAACGACAATAACGCATGGTATGTGTGAATTATTTTAATTCTGATTATGACAAATTTGATAATTTGGTAATGAAAGGAAAATAATTAGATGGTAGTAAGTAACATCATGCAAATCTCAGAATTCATAATATAAACACTATAACATTAATAAGGGTAACAAAAACACATATGATTTAAAATAGAAACGACTGAAGCATACAATTTACGCATGGGCGAAATAAATTTATTGAAATTTATACACCGCTTAGTTTACATAGCGAAAGCAGGATGTAATATTAAAATAACTAATATATACTGATAGACAACAGTAAAGCTGTCCATATGTAGATGAATAACTACATGTACGTTAAACCATTTGACCACCTTATTGTTGACAGGCACATAATCAATAGTTTTTCACTAGGCACCAGGGCCGTCTGTGACTAACTTTTTAATATGAGTACTCTTCAAATATTTAAGGATTACTGGATATTGAATGACAATGTATTACATATATACATGTATACTGGTATAAATGTATTGTCCCTTGACAGCAAATGAATTTGAAACTGGTATAATACAACAGTTAAAGATTGTACATTCTCTGTTTATTTAAGAAAAGTGCAAAAGTTTTTGTTCATCAAAATTAATTAATTAGTTAAATTCAAGATATGTCAAAATGAAAGTATCATTCATTTAATATTTGGCAATATAACCTCAAAATTAAGCAGTTTAACGAATGGACTGAGAACTGAAGAAAAATCCTTGTCCATTATTGACTTAAGGAAGTACTTACTTCTGCATACAATAATCTTGACAATCAGAATCTCTCTAGCTCGTAGCAGAATTTAATATCTGTAAGTCTGATTTTTTTTCATATCATGCTTTGTTAACAAGTTAACAAACGATAAATCAGCGGAAAATTGGGGTGGGATGGGTCACAGGGAATACAATTTGACTGCCACTGGAAAAGTATGGAGTTTTGGGTAGGGGCGGAAAATTTTTCCTTTTGTAGCGGCTACAATGAGCCTACTCTTTTACGAAATCTACAAAAGGGGTCTTTATCGTGCAAGGAGCGTGGCACTCTCCAAACACGTTACCCACTACGGTCCGCGGTCAGGCTTTCCGTATAATGACCTGACAACCCCACAACGAGAGGGTCCCCCCTATCAGCAACCCGGGGACGCGCTGGGCTGCTCTGTGGGTCGAGCACTGGGAACCCTCCCAGTATGGCCCCAGTGTGTGAAAGAAGAAACATTTACAATTTTTTAAACCCAATATAAAAAAATATATATAAAAATATATATAATGTAAGCACACTTTGATAATGACAAGAATATAATTAATTTTTTTCCATTAAAATGTAAAATAACTGCCATGAAATTTCGAAAATTATTCAAAATCTAAGGCTTTTCTATTCTCAAGGTGTTTATGGCCTTCGCCAGATTTGGTGGAACTAATTGTTTTAATTTAAACATATTTTATTTGCTCCAACATGCAAATAGGATAAGACACAAGTTAATCAAACTTATGAAGTCTTCTCCAGTATACAGTGTGTTACAAAAGTATATTGATAAAACAGCGTACATTGTAATACAATACTAATTATATTACGTTTGATGGAGACATAACACAACTTTTAATGACAAATATTAAACGAAGAATAGTAAAAAAATTAAATAGAGAAAAAATGATGTGATAGATGTGATAAATGGGATGAGTATGGTTTCAAATCCTTGTGAGTAATGATTTAAACTATTGGGAACCTTTCTGCTCTTTGATATACTCAAACACATGCTTAAAGACTTGTTTATTCTTCTCATTAGACAATTGCAAATTAACAGATGTAAGAAGTTCTAGATTTATTGTACAGTAGATTGGCACCCACTGAAGGTTTTCAAATAATCAATTTCTAATATTAGCAAATCTCGAACATTCAAAGAAGTAATGATTTAAATCTTCGCGGTCGGATCCACAGCGACAAGTTGGATCAGATATAATATTTACCCTGTATAGGCCATAATTCAATATTACTGCTGAACATCTTAATTGTGTAAGGACAAAATTTAGTTTTTGATCACCATATTTATATTGCTTTGGAACTCTTCTATGTAGTTCAAGTTCTTTAGTTCAGATTTAAACTTTACAATAGAACTAACATTACGGATTGATATATCTAAACGATTCCACTGTCGCATAATTGATGGTATGAAGGATTCTTCTGTCAGCGATAGTCTACAGAAGGGAGTCATCATATTGTTACCATTACGTAAGGATAAACTGTCGTGCTATGTATTGTAGGCGGAATTAAGTTACAGAGATATTCTGGTGCATAGTCGTGCTGTATATTATAAAGCATTTCCTGCGCTCATTCAAAGACTCCCACCCAATTTCAGTGTAAATATTTATTGAATTGGTAAAAAATGGTAGGCACGTGAGCAGCCGCAAGCTGTAATTGTTCAATTTTATTACAGTAGCCTACTCCCATGTTATCCCAAACTTCACAGGCATATTCAAAAAGTGGTCTTACAAAGACTAAATATAATTTTTGTAAGTTTTTTCGAGTTCGCTCACATTTCAATTTCCTGAGTACGTTCAGGTGCTTTGAAACACTACATATGATATTATCAATGTGTGTATTCCACTTAATACCACTGCTGGATGCAACATCTAGATGTTTATGGAGTATAGTACGTAACTGGTATATAATTGTCATTTAGTGTAAACCTCATATCTGGTGGCATTAAATTTGAAAAAAACATGATTTCAGTTTTTCGGGATTAAATGACATTATTCGTTTTAGTGACCATTGGTTAAGCTCTTTCAAATCGTGATATACAAACGACTTGAATCTGCGCAGGAACACGACTGGAATAGCTAAACATGTTTTTCAGCTATATCATTGATGTATATGGTAAATAATATAGGACCTAGCATCAACCCCTGTGGAACACCAGCATACACATTACAAAGCTCTGATGACGATTGTTTTATTACTACCATCTGTTGCCTATTATTCAAGTAGCTTTTAAACAATTGTAATACATTTCCGTTTACTCCATACGATTTTAATTTTATGTAATACAACTTTTGCCAAACTTTGTCGAAAGCTTTGGAAAAATCGCAGGAAACAAAACAATTTATTTCTTTTTTCTCTTTCTAACAGCTGGTGAACTGTAGGACAATTGTGAAGAAAGCCAGACTGGTATTGATATATTAGATTATTTCTTTGCATGTGGTTGAAGACATACTTATAAATAGCACGTTCCATTACCTTGCCGACGCAGCTACTAAGCGATATTGGTCTATAATTAGACGGTATTGAACGGTCCCCCTTTTGAATAATGCAATAAAATTTACAATCTTCCAACTAGATGGGTATTTGCATTGCTGCAGAGATTTATTAAAAATTGAAGAGGCATTGCTACTTTTTCTACACAAAGTTACTATATCTGGCTATGATGCTTTATCGGTTCTAGAATTTTTATAATGTGAATTTCTTTTATACTGATTACTATGTCATGTAGTTGTCTATTTGTCCTCAGTTCAAAATCAGGAAGAATAACATTTTCGTCATTTAGTGTTGAAATTGACTGAAATATTTATTTAATAGCTCACATTTCTCGTCGTCCCCGTAGACAATATCTTCCAAGATGGTATATTACAACATCCTTTATTTGATTTTATTAACTTGTTCATAATTTTCCAATACGTCTTGGGGTAAGCAGCCTTATCTAATATAATACATGTATTATCAAGATTCTTTTCAAAATTTTCCCTGGGACCATACTGGGAGGTTCCCAGTGCTCGACCCAAAAAGCAACCCAGCGCGTCCCCGGGTGGCGGATAAGGGAGACCCTCTCGTTGTGTGGTTGTTAGGTCATAATACGGAAAGCCTGACCGCGCACCGTAGTGGGTAACGTGTTTGGAGAGTGCCACGCTCCTTGCACGATAAAGATCCCTTTTGTAAATTTCGAAAAAGAGTAGGCTCATTGTAGCCGCTACAAAAGGCTAAATTTTCCGCCTCTACCCAAAACTCCATACTTTTCAAGTGGCAGTCGAAATTGTATTCCCTGTGACCCATCCCACCCCATTTTCCGTTGATTTATTGTTTGTTAACTTGTTCCCGTCCTGAATATGCTCGCTGGACGTAAAGCAGACATCCAATCAATCAATCAATCAAAATTTTCCTTTGCAGTTTTTTTCAAATTATTTATTGTGTTACTTTGTTTTTTATATTTTATTAGATCTGCTGTTTCTTAGATTTAAATGCTGTTTTTCTTAACCGGTCCCTTCTAAGAATTTCTTTTCGAAGTTTGTGGTTGAACCACTATTTATCATTATTTCGAATGGTTACCATTCTTGAAGGAATGCTCTCCCTTGCGATGTTTAGGAATTCGTCGGTGAATCTGCTACACATTTCATCGACATTCTCAACATAAGAAAAAAGTGCATTCCAATTTAAAGAACCACGTGTTGCACAGAATTTTTCAATATTTGTGTTATCATGCAATCATATTTGTCTCTGAAATGAATAAGATAAATATTTTGGGCAGTCTAAGAATAGTATTGGGGAGTCGTGATAACTTACGTCGGGATGTACTTTATAAAAGTCAGAGAACAAGTACTGAATTGCGTCGCTTATGATAATTGTGACAAGTAATGTCCTACTATGATTTTTTATCCGTGTGGGCTTATTGAACAGTCGTTAAATTGAACACATTCATTGCATCAATTCATTTATTATTATCAACATTAAATAAATCACAATTAAAATCCCCCATAATCACAATATTTTAAAAAATCTCGTAGCTCAATTCTATTGCATGATTTAGTCATGTCAAGTAGTCATTGACCGTTCAATCATGGTCGATATCTGAAACGAAGTAAAAATAGTTTACCTTTACCTTTTATTTCTACCCATAATGATTCATCAATTTGGTTTTCGAGTGTACCTTTCCGCGTTATTAAAACATCGTCCTTTATATAGATAAGCAAGCCGTGTTTCGATCCTTACGAATAATAGTTTTGAAAAGGACTAATTGTTATTTTAAATTAATAAAAGCTCTATATTGTCTTAATCGTTTCGATTTAAATTTTGTTCTTTTTGAGGATGACTGATGAGTTCAACGTTCAACGTAATATAATTCTATTCATGCTGTAATTTATTTATATTAAGTGCTTTGCTTGGATAAAAACGCTTAAATGGCATTATCTCGGATAATTTAAATATCGATATTTCCTCTGAGCGGACTACTTTCAGTATCCAATGTAAACAAGATGGCGTCCTCCTAGCATATCGCCATGGAGAGTGGACGATGTTTTCTCTGCCACCATGATTTCCAACTTAATCGACTAAGATTTCAAATAAAATATAATATATGTACAATTTAGTGTTTCATTTTGTTTTTTTCCTATTAATATCTACAGAACCGCGATTCCTATGGTACTATGTTTTGCATATCCCTACGCTTTCCGGCCTAGGTACGTTTTAAGGTCTAGATGGGTTTATGTAACTGTTTTTGCTGTTTTAAAAATCGCAACGATTATTTCACAGAATTATATGGATTAAACACTGGGTTTTAGGAAATTATCAATGTGTAAACTCCAGCGACTCCCTCACAAACTTGACATAATGTAGTTTGTGAGTGAGTCGCATGAGTTTACACATTGATAATTTCCAAAAACCCAGTGTTTAAACCTATAAAATTGTATATATAATTAGCCTTTGTATCTTCGACCACATTTTTTTTCCAATTGACTTCTATTTTGTTGACGTGTGAGTGAAAAGAAACAAGTTTTTCTCTTTTTTCAGTGTTTGAATCTCTAAAGCAATGCAGGAAATTTGTCATGTACATGTTGTTTCAGTGCTAAAAATGATTCATAAGAAGCCTGTGGCCACTATGTGGGTAAATTATTTCTGTAACAGAGGTTATTATTTACAACTGTAATTTTACTGTAGATTTAGTTTAATCTGTAAATGCTATATTAATTTTTATATTACTGTCTTAGGAACACCATCCAGCATTCATTTTGGGCCGTGCCAAAGCGATAGGTCCCATTAAAATTACATAAGCACTAGAAAAAGTCATGTCATGCTCCAATATGGTGGAAACAATACTTTCCTCGTTCTGACCGAAAATTATACAGGAAATATGGAAACAAGTTTGGATGTTGCTTACAGAGGATTAGTGTATACTTGAGGTCCTTAAGATTTCAAGAAGGCAGATGATAGATAAATTTTACTGAAGACTTTCCTTCATTTAGGGCTTTGGCAGAAATCCCCACTTTCCTGATATACAAACAGCAAACAGAAACATAAACTTGGCAAAGAGCAAAACAAGGATATTTTGCAAAACCAAACCATAACAAGTTTAAATGAAGAAGATTTTCGAAAGTTAGCACTTCGTCAAAATGACTTTTTACAACAATGGGTATTAAATTGGCGCATTTAAAATAGACCAATATCGACCAATACAGCTAAATTATTAAATGTTTATTCTAAAACCTGGGTCTTTACATGTAACTGTATGCTTCACAAGGCATCATTTTTTACGTTTACAAACAGTATCTGACCAAGTACCTGCCTGAAATACATCAAAATTTGCCCTGATACTGGACACAATATTGATCTAATCAGAATGCTGTCATGTTTTAGTGGCGTGCTCGTATGTATTGCAAGACATTGTTGATTTGAATTCTTGCCAGGTAAAACCAGACAATCAGACATCAAATTTGTTACCCGCTTCAACACTTTAGAACTAAGCATAGAGGGTAAAGTAGGGAATTCTTTATTAGGTGACATGCATAACCGTGGACACTTATTGAAATATGGTAACACAAAATAAAATCTGTACCTTTTGTGTAAGCAGGCACATGAAGCTTTGATTAAATTAATGTTTTGTTCTAAAATGTGATAAAACATGCACCCATCGGTAAACCAGATCTGACCTTCGTGTTACTTTTCTACAAAGGTATTACCAAGCTTATTAAACATTTTTTTCATTGTCTAAACAGCTGAGCCACTTATTTAATCTAAGACATAAAGCATTTGCATTGAAGGAATATCGTGTGGAGTAATCTGTGCAGCTCCGATAAAAAAATCCAGTAAATCTAGTTATAGTTCCCATTTACGTGTCTAGCATACCACATGGTCCAAACACAACTTAAAACGCACACCACTATAAGATCTTCATAAGAAAAACTTTATCTTTTTTACACCCCACTCGACAGAGACGGGGTATACAGTGGTCCTCATGTCCGTCCGATCGTCCATCCGTCGGTCCAAATTTGGTTTCCGGATGATATTTCAAAAAGATTACATCTGATTTCAATCAAACTTTGGGATATTTTTATATATCAGGTTGGTACGAAGCTTATTATCGCCGCCCTCCTGGGCGGCGATATATTTGTATTCACTTTCGTTGCTAACGATGGATAAAGGAGAAAATATTTCGAAGTACATGTGACGGGTATTATTTTATTTTTCATTTCGGTGAAATATTTTAAATAAAATATGTTATCATTAGCTTAAAGAATTTAAAAAAAACGTTATTTATTTCTGTAAAGAGAAACTCTACCACAATTTGTTTACTTCATGATGTCCATGCCGTCCAATTGAAATGTTACCCTTTTAACTGGGGAAAATCCAGTCGCCAGTGTTCCGAGTTTTTCCAAACTCTCGGGGTTTTTCTTTAATTTTAAAGGCGAGCTCTGAGCAGTGAATATTTTTCAAAACGAGACATAACATGTTTGTCTCACATAAATTAATTGGTTGTTCTGTTATTAAAACTTTTTCTATTTGGCTCCCAATCAGAATAAATTGTTGCTAAAATGTACTATATAAAGCTTAGATTTTCATTAAAAAAGTGCTTTTTTACTTAAGAGCCATAGTCTTTTTAGACTGTTAAGGTAAGTGAAGTACACTGTGTTAACACACAGTATTTAGGATTCTAGATGTAAGGGGGATAATTTCCATTTTAATTTTTTCCGGTTCACTGCTCTGCTCACCTGGTTAGGGTTATTTTTGGGGGGGTGATTTTTGTCCAAATTAAATAAAAATGTCCCAATAAATCGAACTAAAGTTATCTAAAAAAGTAGGATTTTTCTGGATATGATATATACTGTTATTGCTTAAATGTAGGATTTTGTTTTTAACCGTCACAATTGTTTTCCCTCTATGTAAATAGGGCTTATTTTTTTACGATTGTTACAACTAGACGTTATAATATTGATATTTTTGTAAAAATAAAACATATATATTTTGCCACGTCTTTCTTCATTTAAATTAGTAGAAACACAGGTCCTGTGAACGAACTCAATTCGTATACAAGTAAAAAGGAGAACTTTTAGTCTTGATCAGGTTGATTCCAAGGCTTGTTCCACAATACTTTGACGTTGGTTAAGCTTCCTTCCAGGCATCCCAATAAATTCCGAGACAATTGAGCATACACGTGTTGGAAACCCGCTAAAAAAAACCACTTTGCCACTTAGGAACATGATAACACAGAGAGCCAACTTCCGGTAAAACACAACTGAAAGCCCCTCCTGTTACATACACTTAGTTACCATAAATGAACAGAATTTTGCTACAGGAAGGTCAATCATTTAACCTGAGTGAAAAATCAAGATATTAGGATCGCCTGCAAAAAGCTTGGGTGATATCAAAGTTTCATGTAATAATAAGTTTTGTTGGTATTCTATTTACGGAAGTTAATAATCAGGGAGACCCATTTTATCCTGGTACTTTGTCTTTCGGTGATAGCTCTATCGAGGAGGGTAGCTTTGAAAAATCGGAAACCAGAATAAAAGGCTATTTTGTGTATCCAATGCCGGAGTACGCTGACATTTGTAACAGTCAATAAATAAGTGTTATGTCAATAATTTAATTGAACCACGTGAATATTAGTTTTAATTTAAGTATATTTATGATTCAATATATGACAAAAGATTACATGTGCGCAAATTTATAAATCACCAATTCAAACTAGCCAGAACCTAACGACTTAGCTTTAAATAGAACTTTATAGGGAATAAGTTCAAATGCCTTCTTTTTGAAATTTCAATGCTTTCTAAGCGAATATTCATTAGATAGTCCATAGAAAGTGTGTGTTTTAGTTCGATTGAAAATCTGAGATGCCTGCTACGCAAGCTTTCATGTTAAAAAAACAACATAGATATAAACGTGCTTTACAATGCGTCCCGTAAAATTATTATCAAATCTTTTTGACAAAATCGTGCAGAATGCAAAATACATCGGCGGCGAACTGATGCTTTGCATCAAAAGTTTTCTTGTTGATTCTGGAGGAATTTAGTCAAAGGTCAAGGTAACAGTCGACAAAAAATGGTACAAATTTTAACAAAAGAGATGTTTCCGGACATTTACTAAAAAATTCAACTGAAACTTTGGGATATTGCTTCATGTAAGGTGGGTTAAAAGTTTATCGATTTTGGGGGAAATTCGTCACATTTCAAGGTTACAGTTGCCAAAAAATGTTAGACATTTCTAAAACAAGAGACGTTTCCATACAATAACTCAAACAGTTTGCCTTTGATTTCAATGAAACTTTAGAATAATATTACATGTCTGGTAGCTAAGAAACCTATTGATGCTGGAGGAATTCCATTAGAGACCCAGTTCACCAGTTTACATAAAAACGTTAATTTTTTTACCAAAATTAATAAAATTTAAAAGAGGATATTAGTTATCGCTAGATTTAATTATTGATAAAAATGGCGCTGTATTTCGCCGATAAATAACATAATATACAAAAAGAAAAAAATGGTTGAATATAATACAGTGCCCAAAAAACAAGTCCAGTTCCACAAACACGCCATGTTCCGCATCATAACCTATCACAATGTCATAAACATAAATCACGAGTTAGTTAGTGAGTGAGTCGACCTTGTTCATGCATCAATGACTTAGATTATAATTCTTCTAAAATTGTATTTAAATATTTTCTATATTTTCCGTCGAAACACTCTTCACATAAAGTTCCATTTTAAGTGTGGTACACAATCAGCTGAAGATATAGAGGGAATGACTTTCATTCAAAACATATATTTACGATTTGCCTGGATGATTATTATTGAAAACAGAAGAATAACGACAAACAATATTGTCCTCAGTTCCGCATGTTGACGTACTGCCGTTTCCACGTGACGTCGTGTATAACGACTATTAAATTGGCTTTACGATTACACAATCTAAACCTAGCTAGACGTTCTTCCACTATTTGATAAATATATTAACAGAAAAAAACTAAAGTTGTCATTGTTCGATATTTTTCAGTGAAAATAGAAAGAACGGTGCTAAAACATGGAGTTTGGTGGAGATCTGAACCACCCATCTTTATTCAAATGTATGATTCTATGGACCATGCATATGCGTTAAATATTTTAAAAACTATATATCTAACAGTTGAAAATATGGTTCTTTATACAAAAGGTACAAAAGTGATGTGATTGTACCAGGCTTAACGCACGATCTTCTGCACTGCAGACTAGTACCTAGCGTTTAAAAAAAGGTCAAAAAGATTAACATTTCTGTTTGTGTTTTAAACTTCTGAGAAGTTGTACACTTATAAATCTTTTAGTGACAATTTCCTGTTAAATACATTGAGACTAAGTGACTACATCGCATCTTATATAATACACTATGATTCGTATCAATGGTAGTAAGTAATGAGACATTATTTCAAACATGCCAATTCTTTCAACAGAGCTGAATAATTTCTTCATACATTCATGTCCTTATGCGTTTTCCACAGCATTTTGACGTAGTTAGGAACGGTTTCCGTCGATTATAATAAAAAAAATGCATGCGCAACACAGATTTGTCAGTATTTATTGTGAAGTCATATTCTTCGGTGATTTCTTTGGTTTGTGGTAACTCTTTAATTTACAGATCCCCAATGTGGCCAAGTGGTTAAGGTTGGCATGTTAACACTAAGAACGGGTCTAGGACATCTGCCCCGCGATAACTACCCCCTGGACAAATGCCCCCCGACAATTGCCCCCGCCCCTAGGACAACTGCCCCCCCCTAGGACAATTACCCTCCATCTGTCAATTTTCTTGGATAATTAACAAAATAATAGTAAATAAGGAATATGGAATTTTCTAAGATAATTTTAAACAAAAACTATAAATAACTTTTTATATATACTCATTTATATTTGATTTTACTTAATTTTCTTTGATGATACTGTTAAAGGGTAAACTATTTATTTAAGAGTTAAATAATTTACAATTGATTTCACTTTAACCTTCTTTGATGATAATTAACTATTTATTTAAGAATTAAATAGCTTGAACAATATATAATGAACACATTTTGATTACCATTAATTAAATTTTATTTGAATTTAATTACTTTTAAGAGCAAATTATAATTATTATAACAATTTATTTTAAAACTGTTTACACAGCTTATAGTACCAGCCTTAACAATATCTTGAAAGGAAGAAAATTAATGTGAGCATATTTCTTACAAGCTAAATACGAGCTAAGCATTCTTAGGATTGGTATAAATAGCTGAGATTGATTAAGTCAATCATTCAACAATGGAATTCTTAGAGTCAGAGAGAGGTCATCAAAAACTCAGCTATGAGGGTAACATATATTGTGAAGCAGAAGAACCTTTTAGTGCTGAACAAATATATTTAAATGATTGTTATCTCTGTAATATTTTTGTTTGCTGTACTTCTGTGTGTCATTAATAAAAACAAATTTTCATCTTATGTATTCTTTTATTTTTTTAAACATGACAAATATATGGGGGCAATTGTCCAATGGGGGGCAATTGTCCTAGGGGGCAGATGTCCTAGGGGGGCAGTTGTCCGGGGGCAATTATTCGGGGGGCAGTTGTCCGGGGGGGGGGGGGCAGTTGTCCTGCTCCCACTAAGAACATGAGTTCTATTCTGAATTAAAGAAATAGTTGACTCCAACCTTAACTTCCTGTGGAAGGTTAACAAAAAACCTTACATTGAAACTTTGTATGGGTACATATTTGTGATATTGAAGCTTTTTAAAACTGATTTATTGTTTTTTAAATATTCTTCCTTAATGTTTTTTTTTCTAGAATACTTCAAACAACCACATAAATAATTTTAGAACACAAAATTCTAATCACACTTACCGGAATATGTGCTAATGTTCTAAGCTGTTGGACAAAATCTGCAAAGTGTTAAATTTTCTCATCGACAACATATTAGTCATCTTGGGTGGACATGTTTTTCAACAAACATGTTATTCTAATGTGTACTAATTGTGCTCCTCTCCTCGCCGATCTCTTATTAGGCTGAGTTCCTAGAAGGCCTGCTGAAGAAGAAAAAAAAGACTCTGGCCCAGACCTTTAATATATATATATATATATATATATATATATACGTCTACAAATTAAGCCCAACACTGTTTGAATTAGATGTTTAACACTGTCAAATTTTTGCTTTCCCTCAGCGGGATTCGAACTCACACCGTTGTGACACTATGGCACCAATTCGCCTGCACTATGTCCAGCGGTCTAGACCCCTCGGCCAAATCCGCTATAAAAATATAGCTTCATTAACCGGGGTGAATCGTAGACATAGACATAGTACATGTGTACTAGCGTGTGACGATGGAATTTTCGTAACCAATACGTATTAATCTGACAGTAATCTAATTCAGCATTTTTGTATATATTATATAGGATGACAAAGTTACTCGTCATACAGTCACAGTAAGTAAATTATATACAAACGTCTAAGTATTGTGACAACCATATAATATATCTATCCAGCGGATTTCTGAAACATCAGAAATACAGGGTTAATATCAAATATTTATATATACGTCTACAAATTAAGCCCAACACTGTTTGAATTAGATGTTTAACACTGTCAAATTTTTGCTTTCCCTCAGCGGGATTCGAACTCACACCGTTGTGACACTGTGGCACCAATTCGCCTGCACTATGTCCAGCGGTCTAGACCCCTCGGCCAAATCCGCTATAAAAATATAGCTTCATTAACATATATATATATATATATATATATATATATATGCCTGTACCAAATCAGGACCATTGCTGTAGTTAAAGTATTTTTAGTTGTTGGTTCTGGAGTTAGCCGGTTTCTCAGACTTTGATTTGTGGATTGCCTTTTTGACAGTTTCAACGGTGTTCTGTATATTGTTATTACCTTCAGGAGGGCTTAAAATAAAGGACATCACCAACATGACCTAATACACAGTAGGTCGGACTCTTACTATGACCTACTTCTAGTAATAGACTCGGACTAAAAACTAGACTACGACAAACGTGATGACTTGAACTTTCCAATTGTCAACTTCCTGTTCATCTATAGCAACATTCCAGCATCTCCAGCGTATGGTGTGTTAATTTCACAACATGTACGTTATACATAGATCCTGTTGTTGACTTCTAAGTTACTCAAATAATGGTTTGTTGTACCTAGTTTAATGCAATCACTTCAGAAGTTCTATGAATTAGTTGATCGTTATGGAAATCCATCTCTGTAATAAGATCAACCATTTTCGGTAGGCATAGCGTCATATATAGTCTTTCCTATACCTGGATTTGACTTTTTTCTAAACATGATAATGAGTAAGTCGACGGGTATCTCCATTAGTAACATTCACTCCTTACTCGTTCAGTTATTGGATTCCGATTACCCATCTTTTTGTGTCTTTGGTTTTTGTTTTGTGTTGTATATGTTTGTCTAAATCCAGGTTTGGATCGTTGTTCGGTCGGTTTCCTTGCTATTTCACGAGACCAAAAAGGCCCGTAACGCATCATTTCCTTTGCGTAAAAGATATACTAGGTCTATGTCCATCACAGGTGTTTTATATCTAGAATGTGTAATATTTTTATAATGGTTTTATTATGTATGACAGTTATTTTCAGTTTGTTTCTATTATTCATAGTTGCTTGACCAACGTACAATGTAGGTGTGAGGATGCAAATAAAAAATAAATAATATCAAAGGTATTTGATATTCTCGCAATGAATTTCTGTTGATGTGTTAACAGGATAAACGTATCACAGTTTCGGTAGATTTTGGTGCGTTCATCCAATTAGCCTTCGAGTTCACACTATCGTTTAAAACAGCCAGGATCATTCGATTACCAAAAACAATCATCCTGAATTTAGGCCCATTTATTATGGATGAAATCCGCTGTGACATAATTGTAATATTATATTTAAACCTTTTTATTTTTTAGGTATTACTACATACTCCGCCATTTTGTATCAATAACATTGATAACGTCTTATCTTGGTTTGTGCTTTTAGTTGTATCCGTACCATGTTTTGTGCTACAAACGGTTGGATTGTTTTCACCTAATTGGGTATTAAAAGATTCGTGTGCCACCGTGGGACTTTTCTATCGATGATGCACACATAACTCTACAGGATGTTTCGTCGATGGAAAGGATACTTTTAAGAAAATTAAACGTGGCAGATGTTCGCACAGTTAACAATTAAACTTGCTTAGTAAACCCGGTTTATACTAAAGGTTACAATATAAATTTAGTTATAAATGTATATTTGAGAAAACAACTTCAGTTATACATGTGTATTTTAAACTTTATTTGTGGATTGTCTCTTTTGACAGTTCCCTTGGTGTTACACCCGTACTCCTGGATTATCGGAGTTCTCTAATTATGGAATTTTGAGTAATCACAATTCGATAATCCACTCGTACCATTGTAAGATCCTATATGAAAAATAGCAAATAAAGCTGACCGAAAAACAAGAGCTTAATGTCAAAGGACAGTTACAAATCTGAATATAGACAAACATAACACAAAAAACAGAAAGAGTGTAACCACAAACCCAATAATAACCATGCGTGCACTCAGCTGTTCCGGATGAGTAAGCAGTGCCTACCTGTAATTAGACATCAGTCGAATAACTCATTGTCATTTTCTTTTCGGGAAAGGTTAAATCCGGGAATATGAAACACTACCTATGACTTAGAGAAAATGTCAGATCGTATTATAGACACCGATTTCCCATAATATATTGAACACAATATAACAAGCCATGAGTTTTATCAGTACATATTATTTTAGACTTTTATAGCATGCGGTATCTTAATCAAAGTCGCAAGATCAAGAAACCAAGAAGACTGTGAGGAACTTGGATATGCACAAAATCAAAGAGGATTGAAAATCGGAATATTGCGATACTTGTACATTCAATATACTCAATAATCTACGATTTATCGCCTATTTAGATGCATTTTTCATTCTTATTGGTGCCGCCGAAAGTTTCATTTATGAACTAATGATATCAGCTGTTGTTTTTTGATTAATTTTGTATTTGCTTGATCCTTATTGATGGAATTATACAAATAAATAAATAAATAAATAAATAAATAAATAAATAAATAATAGGGTACTTGATTTCATCAAAAAAAAATTATGTTGCTATGAAAACAGGCAAACTGTAATTTTTGGTGTTACCTTTGCTCACACTACAGTCGCAATAGCCGAGAATCATCCAATGTGGGACATACCTGTAGTATTATTTGTAAGAATCACAAACGTGTCTGATTCCACAAGAAAGTCTGATGTGATGGTGACATCAATTTTGAAAATCAGATCATTCTCCACAAACAAGTCTGATTATAAAATTTTGCAAGCTTGTCTGATTTAAAATTCAATATCCACTAAATAGACGTTTGACATGCATAAACTAAAGCACGCGCTGGATAAGCAGATGCTGGGTGCAATGTTTAACACAGCCTAATGAGCGCTCTGATTTTTTCTGGCTGAATTTCGTCACTATCAAATCGGACTGGTTTGTGAGTATTACATATCTACCTGTCAAATACCCATAATATGTTTTTCAGTTAATCATTTGTTTTAAGCACACATTCGACAAATGATTAATCTATTTAGCTGTGAGAAAACAAACAAGTGTTGAGAACTTTATAGCATGAAACACTGTTGGCAATATTTAACATACCAGCAGCCTCTGCGTATGGTCTTTACATTTCACAAATTTTACGTTATGATAGGCCTTTCGAGATTACGATTTTCTTGAACGGTCAATGCTGTTAACTATTAGCTACTCAAATAGTAGTTTGTTGTTCCTAGGTTGCTGTTATCCCGTAAAAAGTTGTATTCAGTCAGCTTGATTTAATTGTTCGTTATGGGGAAATTCATCTATAAAATACGATCAGACATTTTTGGTCGTCAAAGGTAGCCTTCCTCTTGCTGGATTGGACCTTTTCCAGATATGACAATCAATAACTCGACCGGTGTCATATAAGAGGAAGACACCGCTTACTCTTGCGAAGCCCCTGAGTGCACCATTGGTTATTTTATTGGGTTAGTGTTTACTCACTTTCTTTTGTTGGCATTTGTTTCGTATATATTTGTCTGAATCAGGGTTGGGTTTGTACTTTTCACTTGAGGTTCTGATTTTATTGTTCGGTCGGTTTCCTTACTATTTTTCTTAAGAAATAATTTTTAATGAATAATGCCTTGTGTTTAAGACAGTGAAGTAAAAGAGAAATTTATGTACATGTACAATTTAAATTACATGTTTAATTGCTATTAATAACATACTTTTAAAAATTGGAACATTACCTCATTTCAATTTCTGGGTAGTTTTATTTGAAAGAATTAATTAAGAGGACGCCTAATTTCTGCTATTGTCTTCACGAAAAACATGTTATTTTTTTCCGTCGCAAAATATCTATATTTATTCGTTTGTTTGTAAGTGTAGCTATTCATTATTCATATCAAAACAAAAACACTTGGATAAATATGTGTACAGACAACTGCACCCAGGGCGCAACACACAAGCTAACCCATATACCTGCCCGATTTGTCAAATGTTAATTAAGCTCTTCCGTTAGGGTTTGTCGAGCCTTACAGAAAGTCTAGCTGTTCGCCATGGTGGGTAAGCTGCTTGGAGAGTACCACTCTTCTTTTATGTTAAAAATCCCGTTGTTGTTGATTTTCAAAAAAAATTACAATTAACTTCTAAATTTGTCTTCATTTTTCCTGGAAGGGTTTAAATTATGAACCGTCCCATTTCCACAATTAATTTAAGTATTTTAACCTAAATATAGCTGAAATACTGTTTGCTCGAATCGTGAAATGTTTTCACCCACATAAATACTTTAATTGCCAAAGTAATAGCTAAGCACTTGAATGAATTTGACTTGCAGTGTAATATAATTTAATTTACATGTTTCTTCATGCTTAAGATATATAATTTTTTTGGTAGCAACAGTCCCTGTTGTATAATACCAAAATAATGGAATTATTATAGGATTAAACACTGTGTTTTAGGAAATTATCAATGTGTAAACTCAGGCGACTCACTCACAAACTAAATAAAGTCCGAAGGACTTTATGTCAAGTTTGTGAGGGAGTCGCCTGAGTTTACACATTGATAATTTCCTAAAACACAATGTTTAATCCTTATAATTCTGTGAAATAATAGTTGCGATTTTTAAAACAGCAAAAACAGTTACATAAACCCATCTAGACCTCAAAACGTACCTAGGCCGGAAAACGTAGAGATATGCAAAACATAGTACTTAAGGAATCGCGGTTCTGTAGATATTGAAAAAAAAAATGAAACACTAAATGTTATTTATATTATATTTTATTTGAAATCTCAATCGATTTAAATGGAAATAATTGGGGCAGAGAAAACATTGTCCCCGCCTCTCCCAGACGATACGCTTGTAGGACGCCATCTTGTTTACATTGGATGCTGAAAGTAGTCCGCTCAGAGGAAATATCGATTTATGAATTATCTGAGAAGACGCCATTTAAGTGTTTTTATCCAATCAAAGCACTTAATATAAATAAATTACAGCATGAACAGAATTATTAGTTTATAACTGACTTCATCAGTAACTCGGTAACCTAACAGTCACTTACAAAAAGTTAATTGATACCAAGAACCCAAAGAAATGAATGAAGCGATATGATAAAGCAATGCTAGTTTTGCATTTGTTTAGTTTTCATTAGTTTTTTTTATAAATTTACCTTATTTAAAAACAATAAGCGGTCCTAACGACCCATTGATAATTTTAGTGCTGATTAAATTTGTCAGCGTTGTGTCAACACTAAGATTGGTAATTTTAAAGAATTGCCTAATTTCATGGAGGGGGAGAAATAACCAAATACATAGTTTAAGTTGTCGTATAAATCCCGACTCGATGAGTTGTGCATTCCTGTTACCTTAATTGACAAAGAATACCAGTTTTCCCTTTTTTTTATATGAAATCGACGCAGTTTCGAAATTACTCTAAATGATTGTTTATGCTAATAAGAGTTGTTGAACGACATAGGGTCAGTGAGATTAATTTACTGCGTGCTAACATATCAGGGACACCAGATGAATATTCGGAATTGATAAGACGATGTGGTTTACAAATGGATCACATTTGATAAGGCATTGAAATTTATAAATGAATTGTATACAAGTATTAGGTAAGCTCAATATTTCAAATTATATTATATTTATAAAAAATTTGCAGCCATTACACTTAGTTCAATAAAGTCGCGTAATAAGATCTTAAGTTGGCCATTGCGAATACTTATCGGTCTTGACAATAATTGTAAATTAAACTTGAGGGAACGCTGCATATATTATATTTGATAGTTTTACTTTATATTTAAGGATTATTTTATAAAAAAACTGGTATAAAATCACTAAATTTAGGTGAGGAAATAAATCGTGCAGCAAGCCCCGCCATTTTATTTATTTCTTTTTAGCCACTTTCAGCAATTACTCAGCTATATCCTGGCGTCATGTTACCGGAAAAGCCGGGTGAACCCCCCCCCCCCCCCCCCCCAATTCTCGGCAGAAAAGTTAAGGATCGAGGTCCGGCGTGAACCTGTGATTACATGCCAGTGATTATAAGTAGATAAACTAAAATCACCCCTCGATCATCATTGACACTGCACCCTGCGAGAAGTGTCGAAGACAGATTTAAAAAAATAGTTTCTAAACCAAATCATTTGAATTAGATAATTCCGATATAAGTGCCAACATGCAGTAACCTAAGTAAATGTTGATTTAGAAAGATTGGTTTTGAAATACAAGTATTGAATTTAAACATGCTTAATATTATTTCAGCACTGCTCGCTAACATCTGTGCTGCACATGCATTTTTATTAGACTCAACATCTGATAAGAAAGTCCAAGTCCTACTGACAACAGGGGACCAGTCTAGAACGTTATCGCATGGACCAGAACTTTTTCCAACTACGTCAAATGGCGGGGGACAACACATAAACGTTAATCGAAATACAAAATATCAAAGAATGGAAGGTTTTGGCGCGGCTGTTTCAAACTCAGCCGCTTATGTTTTATACCATAGCCCCAAAAGACATGAAATTATGAAACAGTTATTCAGCCCTGTTGACGGAATTGGTATGTACAAAATAATGCGACATAACTACGCATGGTATAACAATATTTGATGGATACAAAAAATTCTGTATTATGTTAGATGCTATGTAAAAGCAGTCTCAATGTATTTAACAGGCAATTGTAACTGAAAGATTTAAAGGGGTCAAAGTTCACAAAAGTTAACAAACAATAACAAAAAGGTAGTTTTCGACATTTAAAAAAATGCCTTCGTGATTTAAGTACAAGTCTTTAGTACAGATATTGATAAGATCGCATAACTTTGATACCCTGATGTTATCATACATACTTTTTAAATGTTGGACGAGTTTGAAAATGGTAAGTGCTTTCTTGGTCTATTGTAGGGGTGTCGTACATCCGCATCACAATGGGTGGTTCAGATCTCCAGGCAGTTCCACCATACACATACGACGACTTGCCGAATGACGTTTCAACAGATTTTAATATGCACCATTTCAGCATTGACAAAGACCGCGAATTCTTTCTACCTATTATTAAAGAGGCCGTAAGCATAAATCCAAAACTAAGAATATTAGGTACTCCATGGAGTGCTCCGGCTTGGATGAAGTCCAGTAATTCTCTTTGGCGGAGACTTTCACTATGACCCTGACGGAAAATATCAACAAGCTCTTTCATTGTATTTTGTGAAGTTCATTCAGGCGTACAAAGCAGAAGGCATAGACATAACATCAATCACTATTCAAAATGAACCGATGTATCAAACATCCGGGTATCCCACAATGACAATGTCATGGCAAATACAGAGAGATTTAGTTAAATGGCATATGGGGCCATTGTTCCTTGAAAACCATATATACACAAAGATTCTTATATTTGATCACAACTGGCAGGATTTCACTTATCCAGAAAATATTTTAAAAGACCACTTTGCTTCCCATTATGTTTCCGGAGTGGCATGGCATTGCTATGGAGGTGACAAGTCAGAACCGGGAAATTTTCAGACTAAGTTTCCAGATGTTGACCAATACTTTACTGAATGTTCAGGATTTACTCAATATCCCGTTTTCAGAGATAATCTCATGTATAATATGGATAAACTATTTATTGGACAGCCTAGAAATTGGGTTAAAGCTGTAATGCTATGGAATATTGCTTTAGACCAAAACCAAGGACCACGCGTTAACGTTCATGGATGTAATAATTGTCGTGGAGTTGTTACAGTGCACACTAATTCTGACCAGTATGACAAGGAGGTAGAGTATTACAGCATTGGTCATTTCTCAAAAGTCGTTCAGCCTGGTGCTATGAGGATTGACTCTAATGAAGTTCATGGTTTGCAAACGGTCGCATTTGAAAATCCAGACAGAACCATAGCTCTGATAGTATCCAATCCGTCGGATCAAACGAACTCTTTCTATTTTGATATCGACGGTAGCACATATCATTACAGTTTACCAGCAAAGTCTGTGGTTTCTTTCCTTCATTCCACATCTTAATAAATTAGCTAAATGAAGTTTATCTTCAGCATATATTAAAGTCTTAAAATAAAATCCAACTCGGTTTAAAATATTTTTCTCAGCCAGGCAATTTTAGAATTAACACTAACTCATTAACTACGAGTCTAGCACACTTGGTCACTCGTACACGTTAAAAGTGGTTTATATATATGAGTAGTAAAATTATTTGGTATTAAAGTTTTCTTTTCAAGCGGATTTGTTTATTTATATGTAGAGTTCTATTTTTATTTCGTGTTAATTTTATCGTAAACTGTATTATTTTTGTTCATTTTTATGCATCGACTTGTGTTGTAGGTATTTTATTTTTCTTTGTTATTTCATGTGGTAGTCATGTGTTTATTCTTGGTTCTTTTGTCTTTATATTAGGAGGTAAGGTTTTGTTCTCGATGCTCTTGTTTTTGTGGTGATTAGCTTTTTTTTTGTAAAGCATTTGTCGTTGTGGTGATTCCGAATTTATTCCTGGATTCCTTTCCTTTGTAGTGACTGACTCTGTATTCTTGGTGCTTCTTGGAGGTTAGTCTTTATTTGTGTAATTTTTTTCTTTCTGCTTGTTCGGGCTTCATTCTTGGTGCTTATTTCTTCAAGTTTTTCTTTGTTTACTCATAGTTTTGTTTTCTTTGTTTTTGACAGTCTTTAGCCTTGGTGTTTTTTCTTATATTGTCTATAGTCTTGATGCTTTTTTCTTATATTCGTCTATAGTCTTGGTGCTTTTTTCTTATATTGGTTTGATCTATATTTTTGGCTACATTTGTCTTTATGACAAGTGGTGAAATGGAAGAAAAATGTGTTACTCTGAAGTTTAAGTATATCATTCTGGTATTAATAGTGTTATAATATACGCATTATGTTTGTTTGAAGGGTGTTCCACGCCACTTTCAGCACATTTTCAGTGATATCGTGTAGTCCAGTTTATATTGTTTATGTTGAATGAGGAAGGTGGAGTACCCGGAAAAAAACCCCGACTTTCGGATTGTGTGTTTTAGAAAAATTATTAATTTCTATTAAATTCGTTGGTGAAATAGTTCTCTATGGTGTTATAAGCTATTGTAAGGTTACTAACAGCAATATTTTATTTCACCGTAACTTCCCAATCGAGCGGAAAAATGCGGTTGTTAAATATGGAACTTCTACCTGGAATAAGAAATCAGTGACTAAGTGTCCACACCTGGTGACAGATGAAACTGCTTCCTAAAATGTAGATGTTAACATATGTTAACATGTAAGTACTGCTAAAAAATTAGCTCGTACAATTGTTTTGCGAAGAGAAACGTTATTAATAATGTATATGAATAAAAAAAATCGCAATGTTTTCGTTACAAAGTCTGATAAGACATTGACAATATCTGGTTCATAATTTATATTTTCCTTTTTTATTATACACAACTGTGGGTTTTGCCAAACATATATGACGTACTTTCATTACTTATTTATTATAACGAAATGATGTAATTTTTGTACCTCAATACGGTTCCATATACAAATATACTCTCCTGTGTTATAATTACTAATAATGTGAAATTATTACCAACAATTGTTTCAAAAATAGATAATGATCGAAATTTAATTAATAAAATCATGGCCGCTGTCACGTTTCACTCCACTGTATAAGATACCTAAATAGACGAAAAGTACATTTTAGAACCAATTAAGGATGACATATTTTATATTTTGTTGTCTCTGTTTGATTTTGAAAGCAATACTTTTCAAATGTTTAATAAATCATTGCAAAAAATGAGAATAATCAGGTAATCTTTTTAATTTTTTATAGCATTGCGCTACAAAAATATACCAAATACATCGTTGTTACAAGATTTAAGCTTTTAAGTTAACAAAAGGTAAGACTTTACAGGCTCTAAACATTTTAAAGACTTAACATTTATAGTAGTACTGTGGAGTCAAAAAATGTGACGAAGCTTTCGGGTAACACCTTTAGACTAGTACATACAATACGGAGGACAGATACAAACAATTACCAATAAAAATATCGACCCCCCCCCCAAAAAAAAAACCCACAAGTAATTCGAGACTTGAACCAAAGGCCTGGCGAAAGGTAAGCGTTTTCACATCTTAGTGGACATCCTTCGTGTTTTTTCGTCGGTTATAAGGGTAAGTCCATTGTCGGACTATTCATGTTCAACTTGTATAATTCAACAAGCTGTTGTTGTCGACATTACAAGTCTATAGGATTGCTACAAGTTTCTCGTGCCCGCTACTCTTTCACAAAAGTTTCAGTTTTTTTATTTAATATTTTTAAACATGTTTTGGGGTTTTCTGAACAGATATAATATTAAAATTAAATCTATGAATAAAAACCTCGTATGTTATCGTTACAAATTATATGCAATGTCATTTACATCTGGATTCATAATTAATATTTTCTTGTTTAATTATAAAACACCTGAACTTGTATAACGTACTTTTATCACGGTTTCAATGTGTGTACTATTGCCTAATGCTGTACTTTTCGTACCCCGATATGGTTTTATATACAAATTATACTCTCTGAATTCTTCTCTGATGTGTTAAAAATTCAATATTTTGCCAAACATAAATAATGATTAAAATTTATTTAATAAATTGCTGTTCGATGCCACGTTCATTCTCACTTGTAAAGAGTGGTGATTAAACAAAAGTACATGTTCATTTCATGAGCTGAATCTCAAATGAATATTTTATATATGTCGCCTGCTTGTAACACCAACAGCAGTACTTCTCAAATGATAAAGAAATCTTTACAAAGAAATAGAAAAGTACATGATTGTTGAAGTATACACGATAGATACATACGCAGTTACGAAATTTAAGCTCTTTAAAATAAGAAAAAAACATCAGTTTCTCATTGTGTTTTTATATTATATAAGAGTAGCCGGTGAAATGTTAAATCTCCAATCCTAAAAAAGATTAAAAAATTTTGTATAAACAAGGAATGTTTTAAGACTAATTCATTTCCCAGAATGTATAAGTAATAGTTAATTCTAAGTAACTGCTTGAATGAATGGGTGTACGTTTTTAGATTAATGTAAAAGTCTCATAACCCTTAATTTTGGAATTATTTATGATCCAGGTGGTAAGTCGTAGTAACCTATATATTTCTTCATCCGCGTGTCAGCTGTGGTAAACTATATCCAGAATTAGCGATAGGTGTGATTTTTTTCTTTATAGTATGCTGCTAATAATTTTTAGCCACCAGTAACACGATTTACTTCAATCAATAATTTGGCTATAAACCAATGAAATAATGCGAAAAGTCAACGAAACATATAACATGGAAGACTTTAATAGTGCGCCATTCAGTTTGATAAAAAACCCCAGAAAGTCAAGCACTTAATGTAAGTATTATGTTTAATTTATGTGTATCTTACCGGACATTTACATTACTTCTGCCAGTCTTGAAGGCAACTTCAGGCAAATATTTCATGGTATATAATTTTTTTTAAAAATATTTTGAAAGTTATGTTATGACCAGTCAACACATGAGTTTTCTTTATTGTTAATTAGGAAATTATTATTGGAATCCAGAATTTATTTCGTACCCCGGGTAGCCACGTTACTCCAATTATATTACGGGACGTTTTAAACAATTAAGCGCACGCGTACTGTATACGGAACAGATACTATGGCATGACTTATTTTCACAAAAATTTTTTATGAATTGGTTGATTTATTGATTGATTGATTGATTGAGGTTTGCTATATGAGAACATGTCAACATGGAAAGAGAATGGACCGACGGAAGAAAATGTCGACTGCTACTTAAAAAGAATGGCGTATCGGACAAGGAAATGCCTTTTATAGCGGCTGCATCAGTTTAAACATTTTTAATCTACAACAGGTGAATTTATCATGCAAAGAGTGTTGCATTTTTCAAACAGGTCACGCACTTCAGTCCGCGGCAGGTTTTCAGTATCGCTACATGACAACCACCCCTACCCTTTCCAAAAAAACCAAGAAGAGGGCATCTCCTATCCGTCACCCGGGGTAGCGCTGTTCAGCTTTATAGGTCACTTGGAACACTCCCAGCCTTAAATGAAAACAAACAATTTGTTAAAATATTTTTAATTTATCTTTGAAAAAAGCATGCATTTGGGTTATTATATCGTTATTATAATATTTTCGCCAAATTTCATGAAAGGAGTGGATAATAAATTAACACATTTTAGCGTTATATATTTTTAAGCAATTATTTCCCAAAAATATTTTAAAATGAATTAATAATTTATACATCTACTGAAGACTCATCAAAGGCGCTCTGGCCGAAAAGTTGAACGTACAATAAGTATAGATTAATTATTAAACGACTATAAGACCGGAGATTCAGGAAAAAATGACAGTACTACTAAGGACAGAACTTTGCTGGTAGGGGACATGTAATAATCATATAGTTATGATTCAGACCGTATCACAATTTTGTCATAAATATATTTTTGATTCCACATCTTACAAATACTTATATATTCTAAACTATTTTTCGAATTAGCAGCAATCATTTTATATTGAATGGTTTAATGTTTAAACTAAACCTAGAACTAGGAAATGGTTTTGACAAAAGCTAGGTCTTTTTTACCAGATCATGTTTAGATATTTTGTAATTTATAGTACTGCATTGTATAATTGAATTTATGAATAATTATGTTTAAACTAAAATTGTTCAATTATAATTAAAATAAATTGGCTCTAATCTGTACCGGACGTCGTATTCTTAACTACCAAGAAACGTAAACAAAGAAATTTCATTAACATGTACATATCCTGCGTAACCTCTGACCAGTAGCACACAAACCAAAACAATATGTATGTAGAAACTTAATAGTAATAAAGCACTTATTTTTGTAAAAAAATCGAAAGTGGATGCCAATCCAACCTTTAAGGACATCTACCAAATGCAAAATGAAAAAAGTGTTTATGCCGGTTTTGAATTGAAATCAAGTGTTATTTTTCATTAACAAATCAATGATAAATTCATGTCTGTTGTGACTTTTGTCGCAAAGCAGTTTTATTGATCCAGTCTTAAAATGCCAAAAAACCCCAAAATGTACGTTTTAAAGAGTAACCTTTCATCAGCACTATTAAAACCAAAGCGATTGTAAGTTTAGATAGAAATAATTGTTTCTTTTCCATGCCCTTTAAAATAGAGTTAAAAAAGATCCATTATCAGGGCACTTAAAATAACTTTGAGGTTTCCGAAGACGAATGAATTTGAAGAAAAGAATTGGGATCCCCAGCCGCAAACGAGAACTAAGAATCCGACAAGTCTATAAAGCGCTTACAACAAACAATAGACCATTACAAATTTCAAAAGCATGTCGAGTTACAGTATCAGAGAAAATGTTATCGCGGATATTTTAGGGTGGAACTTTGGTAATGGTTATTTTTTATATTTGTTTCCCTAATGTTACGGCGATTGTTGTAAATATTTTGACGGGTTTTTATATCATGCTAGAATTTGTTCTGCGGTTAACAGTTAAACACGCATTAACAGCATTAAATTTTGTTGACATTGTTAAAAATATGTTTATTTACAAACGCGTAGATGATTACGCTTGACCGCCTGTGCAGCGGACAAACGTAATCATATTTTTATGCAATTTTAGTACTGTTGCGATTTAACATGACCCGAAAGTAGTTTTTAGTCCAATTAAAACACGCAAACTTCTCTTAAGTAATATATCTCATGAGGGGACATTTTTCATCTTTATATTGACTGATCCGGGGATCCGGTGATCCTGTGAAATTTACATGACCTAACATGTGTTTGCAGACGACAACATATAAAAGTGTCTGCAATCAGATTGTGTTCCAAAAATTTAAAAAGTAAATGTGGAATTTCTTATCTTAGTCTTGTTATACGTATAACAAATATACCAAATAAAATGTCAATGAACCAGGTATTTTCTCTTAGTACCTTGACACAATGTTCTAGTGTATTGGTTTAAATCATATAAAATATATGGCAATATTATAGTATAGATGACAGTAAATATGTCATACACGTCATTTCAATTGTTTTTAAATAAAATTATATATTAAAACCTTCTGTAATCAGGAATATTGTGGGGTCATGATTTCTTTCAACATTTCCAGTTTCGAGGATACAAAGTAGGATAACCAACAAAAAAGTAGCATTTATATTTTAGATTTATAATTTTAAGTAGGGATAGGGAGACGATGAGGAATAAACACGTGCAACTTATAATGGCTTTCATAGACACTTTCACAGCTTTTATTAACGAGACTGATGGTGCAAAGTTAACGTAAACTAGATAGATAAGCCCTATGGCCGCCCTGTGCGCTTCAATGGGATCACCCGTCGTCTTTTAAGACAATGGCGGTTTTAAACGAGCAGCATGAACTGTAACACACAGTAATAGAATCACAAATCATCACTTAAGCTAAGATCAGAAAACAACAAATAAATTGATTTTTCATTTTGGGGGAAATTGGATTTTTATCATGTTTATTCATGCCAAAACTGCAATTTTAATATGTTATGCATGTAATTATTCTCACAAACAACACATAAACTTAAATAACATGAATATTATCACATGACACAAAACACACGCAACAGCCAAAAACACCACAGCACTGTCATGAATACAAAAATGTACTTATACAACAAAGCTTTGATATTGTCATGCATGTTACCTATTATAAATACTCGCGCCCTCAACGGTTATTATACGGTCATCTATTTTTATATAATTAAAGAATGTGTTAAACAGCAGATACGGTAGTATTGTTTTCAAATAGAAAAATGTTGTATTTATTACCACGTAACAGTATTAGATTGTACGCAATAATTACACAAATAGCAATATATATTATGGATATATTATGTTAGCAGGAAGCCTAATAGTTCTTTTAAGATCAAGTTGAGCCTTCCTGGGCCGGTTTTAAGACCGGAAGTGTGGTTTTCCGCATTCGGATACTTGAAATTTTTCGAATTTCCAGGTACAGGGCCAGGGTTTTTTTTTATTTTGCTCTATAAAGGCATATATTATGAACAAATTATTAGTATATTTTGTTAGAAGGGCTCCCTATAAACATTTTTAGACATTATTTTGCCTTCCCGAGGCAGTGTGTGGACCGGAAGGACGTTTTACACAATAGGGATATGAGCCGTTTCCGGAATTTATAGGTAGTGGACATCCATTTTACTCGTTTTGCTCCTTACAGGCTGGCAATATAATTATATAGTGGGTATCTGTTGGTAGCAGTGACCTTAAGAAACATTTTTGTGTAAAATTTATCCACTCTGGAGTGGTCTGAAGACCGGAAGTTTAAGTTTTCCGGAAACGGACATGGGCAAAATCAGGAAATCATAGGTATCGGGCCTTCGTTTTCTTCATATTTCTCCTTACGGGCAGGCAATACAAATAAATACTGGATATATTATGTTAGTAGGAAGCCTAATAGTTCTTTTAAGATCAAATTGAGCCTTCCTGGGCCGGTTTTAAGACCGGAAGTGTGGTTTTCCGCATCCGGATACTTGAAATTTTTGGAATTTCCAGCTACAGGGCCAAGGTTTTTATTTATTTTGCTCTATAAAGGCATATATAATGAACAAATTATTAGTATATCCAGTTAGCAGGGCTCCCTATAAACGTTTTTAGACAATATTTTGCCTTCCGAGGCAGTGTGTGGACCGCAATTACGTTTTACACAATAGGGATATGAGCCGTTTCCGGACTTTATAGGTAGTGGACATCCATTTTTCTCGCTTTTCTCCTTACAGGCTGGCAATATGATTATATAGTGGTTATCTGTTGGTAGCAGGGACCTTAAGAAACATTTTTGTGTAAAATTTATCCACTCTGGAGGGGTCTGAAGACCGGAAGGGGTCTGAAGACCGGAAGGGGTCTGAAGACCGGAAGTTGAGTTTTCCAGATACGGACAAGGGCAAAATCAGGAAATCATAGGCATCAGGCTTTAGTTTTCTTCGTATTTCTCCTAACGGGCAGGCAATACAAATAAATACTGTATATATTATGTTAGCAGGAAGCCTAATAGTTCTTTTAAGATCAAACTGAGCCTTCCTGGGCCGGTTTTAAGACCGTAAGTCTGGTTTTCCGCATTCGGATTCTTGAAATTTTTGGAATTTCCAGATACAGGGCCAGGGGTTTTTTTTATTTTGCTCTATAAAGGCATATATTATGAACAAATTATTAGTATATCCAATTAGCAGGGCTCCCTATAAACATTTTTAGACGATATTTTGCCTTCCCGAGGCAGTGTATGGACTGGAAGGACGTTTTACACAATAGGGATATGAGCCGTTTCCGGAATTTATAGGTAGTGGACATCCATTTTACTCGTTTTTCTTCTTACAATGCTGGCAATATAATTATATAGTGGGTATCTGTTGGTAGCAGTGACCTTAAGAAACATTTTTGTGTAAAATTTATCCACTCTGGAGTGGTCTGAAGACCGGAAGTTCAGTTTTCCGGATACGGACATGGGCAAAATCAGGAAATCATAGGTATCAGGCGTTCGTTTTCTTCGTATTTCTCCTTACGGGCAGGCAATACAAATAAATACTGGATATATTATGTTAGCAGGAAGCCCAATAGTTCTTTTAAAATCAAATTGAGTCTTCCTGGGCTGGTTTTAAGACCAAAAGTTTGGTTTTCCGCATTCGGATACTTGAAATTTTTGGAATTTCCAGGTACAGGGCTAGGGTTTTTTTAATTTTGCTCTATAAAGGCATATATAATAAACAAATTATTAGTATATCCAGTTAGCAGGGGTCCCTATACACATTTTTATATAATAGTTTGCCTTCCCGAGGCAGTGTGTGGTCCGGAATGACGTTTTACACAAAAGGGATATGAGCCGTTTCCGGAATTTATAGGTAGTGGACATCCATTTTACTCGTTTTTCTCCTTACAGGCTGGCAATATAATTATATAGTGGGTATCTGTTGGTAGCAGGGGCCTTAAGAAACATTTTTGTGTAAAATTTATGCACTCTGGAGGGTTCTGAAGACCGGAAGTTATGTTTTCCGGATACGGACATTGGCAAAATCAAGGAATCATAGATATCGGGCGTTCGTTTTCTTCGTATTTCTCCTAACGGGCAGGCAATACAAATAAATACTGTATATATTATTTTAGCAGGAAGCCTAATAGTTCTTTTAACATCAAATTGAACCTTCCTGTGCCGGTTTTAAGACCGGAAGGTCGGTTTTCGCATTAGGATATTTGAATTTTTTGGAATTTCCAGCTACAGGGCTAGGGTTTTTTTATTTTGCCCTATAAACACATATATTATGAACAAATTATTAGCATATCCAGTTAGCAGGGCTCCTTATCAACATTTTTAGAGAATACTTTTTCTTCCCGTGGCAGTGTGTGGACCGGAAGGACGTTTTACACAATAGGGATATGAGCCGTTTTCGGAATTTATAGGTAGTGAACATCGATTTTACTCGTGTTTCTCCTTACAGGCTGGTAATATAATTATATAGTGGGTATCTGTTGGTAGCAGGGACCTTAAGAAACATTTTTGTGTAAAATTTATCCACTCTGGAGTGGTCTGAAGACCGAAAGTTAAGTTTTCCGGATACGGACATTGGCAAAATCAGGAAATCATAGGTATCTGGCGTTCGTTTTCTTCGTATTTCTCCTTACGGGCAGGCAAAACAAATAAATACTGGATATATTATGTTAGCAGGAAGCCTAATAGTTCTTTTAAGATCAAATTAAGCCTTCCTGGGCCGGTTTTAAGATCGGAAGTGTGGTTTTCCGCATTCGGATACTTGAAATTTTTCGAATTTCCAGGTACAGGGCTAGGTTTTTTTAATTTTGCTCTATAAAGGCATATATAATAAACAAATGATTAGTATATCCAGTTAGCAGTGGTCCCTATACACATTTTCAGATAATATTTTGCCTTCCCAAGGAATTGTGTGCACTGGAAGTACGTTTTATACAATAGGGATATGAGCCGTTTCCGGAATTTATAGGTAGTGGACATCCATTTTACTCGTTTTTCTCCTTACAGGCTGGCAATATAATTATATAGTGGGTATCTGTTGGTAGCAGGGGCCTTAAGAAACATTTTTGTGTAAAATTTATGCACTCTGGAGGGTTCTGAAGACCGGAAATTATGTTTTCTGGATACGGACATTGGCAAAATCAAGGAATCATAGATATCGGGCGTTCGTTTTCTTCGTATTTCTCCTAACGGGCAGGCAATACAAATAAATACTGTATATATTATTTTAGCAGGAAGCCTAATAGTTCTTTTAACATCAAATTGAACCTTCCTGTGCCGGTTTGAAGACCGGAAGTTCGGTTTTCGCATTAGGATATTTGAATTTTTTGGAATTTCCAGCTACAGGGCTAGGGTTTTTTTATTTTGCCCTATAAACACATATATTATGAACAAATTATTAGCATATCCAGTTAGCAGGGCTCCTTATCAACATTTTTAGAGAATACTTTTTCTTCCCGTGGCAGTGTGTGGACTGGAAGGACGTTTTACACAATAGGGATATGAGCCGTTTTCGGAATTTATAGGTAGTGAACATCGATTTTACTCGTGTTTCTCCTTACAGGCTGGTAATATAATTATATAGTGGGTATCTGTTGGTAGCAGGGACCTTAAGAAACATTTTTGTGTAAAATTTATCCACTCTGGAGTGGTCTGAAGACCGGAAGTTAAGTTTTCCGGATACGGACATTGGCAAAATCAGGAAATCATAGGTATCTGGCGTTCGTTTTCTTCGTATTTCTCCTTACGGGCAGGCAAAACAAATAAATACTGGATATATTATGTTAGCAGGAAGCCTAATAGTTCTTTTAAGATCAAATTGAGCCTTCCTGGGCCGGTTTTAAGATCGGAAGTGTGGTTTTCCGCATTCGGATACTTGAAATTTTTGGAATTTCCAGATACAGGGCCAGGTTTTTTTTATTTTGCTCAATAAAGGCATATATAATAAACAAATTATTAGTATATCCAGTTAGCAGGGTTCCCTATAAACATTTTCAGATAATATTTTGCCTTCCCAAGGCAGTGTGTGGACTGGAAGTACGTTTTACACAATAGGGATATGAGCCTTTTCCGGAATTTATAGGTAGTGGACATCCATTTTACTCGTTTTTCTCCTTACAGGCTGGCAATATAATTATATAGTGGGTATCTGTTGGTAGCAGGGACCTTAAGAAACATTTTTGTGTAAAATTTCTCCACTCTGGAGGGTACTGAAGACCGGAAGTTATGTTTTCCGGTTACGGACAATGGCAACATCAAGGAATCATAGGTATGGGCTTTAGTTTTCTTCGTATTTCTCCTTACGGGCAGGCAATACAAATAAATACTGTACATATTATGTTAGCAGGAAGCCTAATAGTTCTTTTAACATCAAATTGAGCCTTCCTGGGCCAGTTTTTAGACCGGAAGTTTGGTTTTCCGCATTCGGATATTTGAATTTTTTGGAATTTCCAGCTACAGGGCTAGGGGTTTTTTTTATTTTGCTCTATAAACGCATATATTATTAACAAATTATTAGCATATCCAGTTAGCAGGGCTCCTTATCAACATTTTTAGAGAATACTTTTTCTTCCCGTGGCAGTGTGTGGACTGGAAGGACGTTTTACACAATAGGGATATGAGCCGTTTTCGGAATTTATAGGTAGTGAACATCGATTTTACTCGTGTTTCTCCTTACAGGCTGGTAATATAATTATATAGTGGGTATCTGTTGGTAGCAGGGACCTTAAGAAACATTTTTGTGTAAAATTTATCCACTCTGGAGTGGTCTGAAGACCGGAAGTTAAGTTTTCCGGATACGGACATTGGCAAAATCAGGAAATCATAGGTATCTGGCGTTCGTTTTCTTCGTATTTCTCCTTACGGGCAGGCAAAACAAATAAATACTGGATATATTATGTTAGCAGGAAGCCTAATAGTTCTTTTAAGATCAAATTGAGCCTTCCTGGGCCGGTTTTAAGATCGGAAGTGTGGTTTTCCGCATTCGGATACTTGAAATTTTTGGAATTTCCAGATACAGGGCCAGGTTTTTTTTATTTTGCTCAATAAAGGCATATATAATAAACAAATTATTAGTATATCCAGTTAGCAGGGTTCCCTATAAACATTTTCAGATAATATTTTGCCTTCCCAAGGCAGTGTGTGGACTGGAAGTACGTTTTACACAATAGGGATATGAGCCGTTTCCGGAATTTATAGGTAGTGGACATCCATTTTACTCGTTTTTCTCCTTACAGGCTGGCAATATAATTATATAGTGGGTATCTGTTGGTAGCAGGGACCTTAAGAAACATTTTTGTGTAAAATTTCTCCACTCTGGAGGGTACTGAAGACCGGAAGTTATGTTTTCCGGTTACGGACAATGGCAACATCAAGGAATCATAGGTATGGGCTTTAGTTTTCTTCGTATTTCTCCTTACGGGCAGGCAATACAAATAAATACTGTACATATTATGTTAGCAGGAAGCCTAATAGTTCTTTTAACATCAAATTGAGCCTTCCTGGGCCAGTTTTTAGACCGGAAGTTTGGTTTTCCGCATTCGGATATTTGAATTTTTTGGAATTTCCAGCTACAGGGCTAGGGTTTTTTTTTATTTTGCTCTATAAACGCATATATTATTAACAAATTATTAGCATATCCAGTTAGCGGGGCTCCTTATCAACATTTTTAGAGAATATTTTTTTCTTCCCGAGGCAGTGTGTGGACCGGAAGGACGTTTTACACAATAGGGATATGAGCCGTTTCCGGAATTTATAGGTAGTGTACATCGATTTTACTCGTTTTTTCTCCTTACAACCTGGCAATATAATTATATAGTGGGTATCTGTTGGTAGCAGTGACCTTAAGAAACATTTTTGTGTAAAATTTATCCACTCTGGAGTGGTCTGAAGACCAGAAGTTTAAGTTTTCCGGAAACGGACAAGGGCAAAATCAGGAAATCATAGGTATCTGGCGTTCGTTTTCTTCGTATTTCTCCTTACGTGCAGGCAATAAAAATAAATACTGGATACATTCTGTTAGCAGGAAGCCTAATAGTTCTTTTAACATCAAATTGAGCCTTCCTGGGCCAGTTTTAAGACCGGAAGTTTGGTTTTCCGCATTCGGATATTTGATTTTTTTGGAATTTCCAGCTACAGGGCTAGGGTTTTTTTCATTTTGCTCTATAAACGCATATATTATCAACAAATTATTAGCATATCCAGTTAGCGGGGCTCCTTATCAACATTTTTAGAGAATATTTTTTTCTTCCCGAGGCAGTGTGTGGACCGGAAGGACGTTTACACAATAGGGATATGAGCCGTTTCCGGAATTTATAGGTAGTGTACATCGATTTTACTCGTTTTTCTCCTTACAGGCTGGCAATATAATTATATAGTGGGTATCTGTTGGTAGCAGGGACCTTAAGAAACTTTTTTGTGTCAAATTTATCCACTCTGGAGTGGTCTGAAGACCGGAAGTTAAGTTTTCCGGATACATACAAGGGCAAAATCAGGAAATCATAGGTATCTGGCGTTCGTTTTCTTCGTATTTCTCCTTACGTTCAGGCAATACAAATAAATACTGGATATATTCTGTTAGCAGGAAGCCTAATAGTTCTTTTAACATCAAATTGAGCCTTCCTGGGCCAGTTTTAAGACCGGAAGTTTGGTTTTCCGCATTCGGATATTTGAATTTTTTGGAATTTCCAGATACAGGGCTAGGTTTTTTTTTACTTTGCTCTATAAACGCATATATTATCAACAAATTATTAGCATATCCAGTTAGCGGGGCTCCTTATCAACATTTTTAGAGAATATTTTTTTCTTCCCGAGGCAGTGTGTGGACCGGAAGGACGTTTTACACAATAGGGATATGAGCCGTTTCCGGAATTTATAGGTAGTGTACATCGATTTTACTCGTTTTTCTCCTTACAGGCTGGCAATATAATTATATAGTGGGTATCTGTTGGTAGCAGGGACCTTAAGAAACTTTTTGTGTCAAATTTATCCACTGTGGAGTGGTCTGAAGACCGGAAGTTAAGTTTTCCGGATACAGACAAGGGCAAAATCAGGTTATCATAGGTATCTGGCGTTCGTTTTCTTCGTATTTCTCCTTACGGGCAGGCAATACAAATAAATACTGGATATATTCTGTTAGCAGGGAGTCCAATAGTTCTTTTAAGATCAAATTTGGCCTTCCTGGGCCGGTTTTGTATGGCTATGGTTTGTAGAATTAAATTTGTTTTAAAGTTAAACAATTGTGTCCTGCCGTGAAATTAAATATCTTTTTAACTATATATGGCAATTTAATTTGTTTTTTTTGTGTTTAAAAGGGTTAATCAAGGGCTTTAAAATACAATTTACGGCTTTGAAATCCGATTGATAATAAAAAAAGATACATTGATTTTATATGGCTATGGTTTGGAGAATTAATTTTTTTTTAAGTTAAACAATTGTGAACTGCCGTGACTTGTTATTACTGTACATGGCAGTTTAGTTTGGTTTTCTGTGTGTAAAACGGCTATAATTGAGCTATTTAATGCAATTTACGGAATTGAAATCCGATTGATAACTCCTAAGTAACAATTATTTTTGTAACCCCCCTCCCGTATTGTTCTCGGAAATCTCTAAATCCCGCTCTTAAGATGAAGATTTATCTCCCTTGATTATTCCTTTTTTGACTATCTTCAATAGTCATGAACAACCAAAACAACCAATGGACGTCCGATTGATAGAAGTATATGTTACATATGTTATAAATGTATTCCATGATTTTCTTTTAAAAATAAGATATTACGCATTCTTTTGCTGCAAATGTGAGATAAGAATAACACCTACTGATTGCATTCATCGTTGTTTACCGAGTATATATACTAAATAGATAAAATAATATTTGGATGTGCATTGCCATTGGTTCACATTCCTCATTCTTCAGCCTCTTCTCCTCTTCCTTGCTGAATAATTCTCTGCATTTGATCACCTTCTTTTAACATGTTATTTTTAGTGCAACTTCGTGCCTTTATTTTTATTTTTATTATAACAAACGACATAACGAAATAATTTCGTCCTGGCGTTCGGCCCCAGTCGGCCCAGCATGGTTTTTCCCTTCTCGGGACTGCCTTTCGACCTTTCCTCCCCCGAAACGGGTCTCGCTTCCCATGTTTTCGTGGTCTGGACGGCTCTGGCACCTGCAGAAGATGGTCTTCCCCGACTCTGGCCACGAGGCCCCGTCCAGGCGTTCGGCCTGAGTCGGCCCAGGATGGTTTTTCCCTTCTCGGGACTGCCTTTTGCATATTCCTTCCCCGAAACGGGCCTGGCTTACCAGGTTTTCGTGGTCTGAAAAGCTCTGGCACCTGCAGAAGATGGTCTTCCCCCACTCTGGCCACGAGGCATCGTCCAGGCGTTCGGCCCCAGTCGGCCTAGGATGGTTTTTCCCTTCTAGGGACTGCCTTTCGCCCATTCCTTCCCCAAAACGGCCTGGCTTCCCAGGTTTTCGTGGTCTGGACGGCCCTGGCACCTGCGGAAGATGCATGGTCTTCCCCGACTCTGGCCACGAGGCCTCGTCCAGGCGTTCGGCCCGAGTCGGCCCAGAATGGTTTTTCCCTTCTCGGGACTGCCTTTCACAAATTCTTTCCCCGAAACGGACCTGGGGAAGATGGTCTTCTACAATTCTAGGCACGAGGCCTCGTCCAGGCGTTCGGCCCCAGTCGGCCCAGGATGGTTTTTCCCTTCTCTGGACTGCCTTTCGCCCATTTCTTCCCCGAAACGGGCCTGGTTTCCCAGGTTTTCGTGGTCTGGACGGCTCTGGCACCAAGGGAAGATGGTCTTCCCCGATTCTGGCCAGGAGGCCTCTTCCAGGCGTTCGACCCCACTCGGCCCAGGATGTTTTTTCCGTTCTCGTGACTGCCTTTCGCCCTTTCCTTCCCGGAAACGGGTCTGGCTTCCCATTTCACATTTTGGAGAAAAACATTTAGCGGGATTTTAAGAAAGTGAATGTAGAACAACAAATGTTGCACTTGATTTCACTTTCTCAAAATCCCGCTAATTTTTTCCGATGAAAAGTCCAACTATTCAATGAAAATTTCTAAGTCCGAATTTCGGGGTAAAGTCTTAGTCCAATAATATATATATTAACCCGATTCCCTTTCGATAGTATACGGGCGTCGTCTCTCTGAGATGGCTACTGGCCCTGCTTAGGAACGGAGTTTTCCTATCTCTTAAGACCGACTGACCCATGTTCAACTGCTGTTCACATGGAACCCTTCTCCCCTTCAGTCTTCAAAGTTCTCGTTTGAATATTTGCTACTACCACCAAGATCTGCACCCGTGGCGGCTCCATCCAGGCTCACGCCCCAGACTTCGACGCTCACCACGGCGGCCCTCCTTCTCGTTAAAGCCTGGCACCCTGGGTGCTCGTATTGCCTTAACGGTCCGGTATAAGTCCGACGCTCTAGCGCCATCCATTTTCAGGGCTAGTTGATTCGGCAGGTGAGTTGTTACACACTCCTTAGCGGATTCCGACTTCCATGGCCACCGTCCTACTGTCTGTATCAACCAACACCTTTTATGGTATCTGATGAGCGTCAGCATTAGGCACCTTAACCGGACGTTTGGTTCATCCCAAAGCGCCAGTTCTGCTTACCAAAAGTGGCCCACTTGGCACCTGCATTCGATGCCCAACTCCATCAGGCATAGTTCACCATCTTTCGGGTCCCAACGTGTACGCTCTTGCTCCGCCCCACCAACAGCGTGGTCGAGACGGGCCGGTAGTGCGCCCCATGCGGGGATCCTACCTAGGCCGACCGGAGGCTGGCCTTCACTTTCATTGCGCCTTTCTTAGGTTTCGTGCGAAACCCCATGACTCGCGCACATGTTAGACTCCTTGGTCCGTGTTTCAAGACGGGTCGAATGGAGAACCGACAGTGACGCCACTGACCTAAAACGCCCCGTGCTTCCCAGCCGATGGCGACCCACGCGGTCGAAGAGAACTGAAAGCAGTGCTTCCCCAGTCGAACGCAGGCTGAGAGCCAGGAGCAGGCGGGACGCGGCTTTCCCTCGGTCTCGAGACGAGTCGACCTAGCCGGGCTATAACACCTCCCCCGAAGGAGAAGTCACCTTCCCGACAGGCTTGTGACCGTCGTTACGAAACCGGTCGTGGCGCTCTACCCCAGGAAAATGCACTCGTCGCCGACAGCCGAACACCGGGCGGGTCTTGACGGATCCCTATCCCAACGTCCGCCGTCTGCAAGGCAAGTTGAATTCCCGGGGCCGACTTTGCGGATCCACTCGTTTACCTCTAAGCGGTTTCACTTACTCTTGAACTCTCTCTTCAAAGTTCTTTTCAACGTTCCCTCACGGTACTTGTCCGCTATCGGACTCGTGTCTGTGTTTAGCCTTAGATGGAGTTTACCAACCTCTTTGGGCTGCATTCTCAAGCAACCCGACTCCAAGGACGTTCATAGTCACAGCGCCGAGTGCCGGTAAAGGCCTGACACCCGCTCTGGGAATGGCCCCGATCAGGAGAACTTGGACACCCGGACACTGCAGCAATTGACGTCCTTAACACCACAGCTCCCTGCAGCGCAAGGCTGCGGGATTCGGTGCTGGACTCTTCCCACTTCATTCGCCATTACTAGGGGAATCCTAGTTAGTTTCTTTTCCTCCGCTTAGTGATATGCTTAAATTCAGCGGGTACTCTCGTCTGATCTGAGGTCGGAGATGGTCTCCCGACACCGCAGCGGCCAGAGGAAATGCGAGAGCGGCGTGGTCTTGGCCAAGATCACGTGCATGCTCTCTGTCCCTCACTGCCAGCGGCGGTCTGCGGAGACGCTTGTGACTTTGAGGTGACGAAGCGCCGAGCTTCGACGACCCAGGGTGTAGAACATGTAGCTCTACGATGGATGTTTCGCCGACCCCCAGACAGGCGTGGCTCCGGGAGTGACCCAAAGCCGCAATGTGCGTTCAAGATATCGATGTTCAATGTATCCTGCAATTCACATTAATTCACGCAGCTAGCTGCGCTCTTCATCGACACACGAGCCGAGTGATCCACCTCCTAGAGTGGTTTTTTTGTTTTTTCCTGGCCGAGGTCTTCGTCGTTTGCAACACTACTACGACGGACCAGCCGCCGACGGTTCGGAAGGGTGGGCCTCCCGGACCGTCTTGTCAACTATTATGCAAGTTCGAGGAACTTTGCGTGTCCCGCGCAGATCGGTTCGAGTCTGGCTTGCCCGTCCATCTGCGCACCCGACAAGCTCTAGAGACCGCAGTCGCCTACAGTACGACCGCACCAGTCTCCCTCTTCTACCGTGCTCCCTCTTTTGCGGTGCTTGCCAGGCGTTTTTGTTGTGTGCCATGATACGATTTGTTTTGGTGCAACTTTCATGTACTCTGTAATGATCCTTCCGGAGGTTCACCTACGGAAACCTTGTTACGACTTTTACTTCCTCTAGACGTTCAAGTTTGCTCGTCTTTTCGGCACACCGGTACGGGTGTTGCCACCCATTCCGGGACCAATCCGAGGAGCTCACTAAAACGTCCAATCGGTAGTAGCGACGGGCGGTGTGTACAAAGGGCAGGGACGTAATCAACGCGAGCTTATGACTCGCGCTTACTGGGAATTCCTCGTTCATGGGGAAGAATTACAAGCCCCAATCCCTATCACGAAGGAGGTTCAACGGGTTACCCGACCTTTCCATGCAAGGGCAATGGCACGTTGATTCCTTCAGTGTAGCGCGCGTGCGGCCCCGAACATCTAAGGCATCACAGACCTGTTATTGCTCAATCTCGTGTGGCGAAACGCCACTTGTCCCTCTAAGAAGTTGCACCGACGCATAAAGGATCGGTGAACTATTTTAGTAGGCTAGAGTCTCGTTCGTTATCGGAATTAACCAGACAAATCGCTCCACCAACTAAGGACGGCCATGCATCACCACCCACCGAATCAAGAAAGAGCTCTCAATTTGTCAATCCTTACAGTGTCCGCGCCGGGTGAGTTTTCCCGTGTTGAGTCAAATTAAGCCGCAGTCTCCACTCCTGGTGGTGCCCTTCCGTCAATTCCTTTAAGTTTCAGCTTTGCAACCATACTCCCCCCGGAACCCAAAAACTTTGGTTTCCCGAGGGCTGCCCGCCGAGTCATTGAAGCAAGGCCGGCGGATCGCCAGTTGGCATCGTTTATGGTCAGAACTACGACGGTATCTGATCGTCTTCGAACCTCTGACTTTCGTTCTTGATTAATGAAAACATGCTTGGCAAATGCTTTCGCAGTAGTGCGTCTTACGGCGGTCCAAGAATTTCACCTCTAACACCGTGGTACGAATGCCCCGTCAGTCCCTCTCAATCATTACCTCAAGCTCCAAAAACCAGCAAAATAGAACCGAGGTCCTATTCCATTATTCCATGCAACATTATACAGGCGAATTGCCTGCCTTGAACACTCTAATTTTTTTCAAAGTAAACGTTCCGGCCACCCGAGACACTCAGTCAAGAGCACCAAGGACAAACCGGGAGGTAGGTCAGGACGAGCAGTAACCGCCCAGCGGCGGACCACAAGCCTGGACCCGAGATCCAACTACGAGCTTTTTAACTGCAGCAACTTTAATATACGCTATTGGAGCTGGAATTACCGCGGCTGCAGGCACCAGACTTGCCCTCCAATAGATCCTCGTTAAAGGGTTTAGAGTGTACTCATTCCAATTACGGGGCCTCGAAAGAGTCCCGTATTGTTATTTTTCGTCACTACCTCCCCGTGCCAGGAGTGGGTAATTTGCGCGCCTGCTGCCTTCCTTGGATGTGGTAGCCGTTTCTCATGCTCCCTCTCCGGAGCCAAACCCTGATTCCCCGTTACCCGTTATAACCATGGTAGGCATATCACGTACCATCGAAAGTTGATAGGTCAGACATTTGAAAGATACGTCGCCGGCGCGAGGCCGTGCGATCAGCAAAGTTATCCAGCTTCGCCAATTTGCGGGCTTTGACACCCAACTGGTTTTGATTTAATAAACGCGCTCCTTCCGCGAGGTCGGAGTGGTTTGTTTCATGTATTAGCTCTAGAATTACCACAGTTATCCAAGTAGGATTGTACGATCTAAGGAACCATAACTGATTTAATGAGCCATTCGCGGTTTCACTATGTAAAAGTATGTACTTAGACATGCATGTCTTAATCTTTGAGACAAGCATATGACTACTGGCAGGATCAACCAGATAGGTAGAAACTGTGTCCTTCCCCTATGTACTCTCTCAGCTCCCCGTCCGACAGTTCTACCTATTTCTGTTAATCAGGGTAGACTAGAGGAGGCACACGCCACCGTGCAACGAGGCTTCGATTGTCCCGAACGGTGGTCGGACGCTCGAAACGCTGTCGGCTCCCGATTGCCAGGGCGACTCCCTGCACTCTGTTCTACCCAATTTATAGTCCGAAGACTGGACGTCGAAGGATCGACGCCGACCGAGGAAGCCGTGTGGAGGCACACGCTCCGTACAACGAGGCTTTGAGTGTCCCAAACGGTGACCAGACGCTCGAAACTCTGTCGGCAACCGATGCCAGGGCGACTCCCCGCACTCGGACCGCCGTCGGTCATTTCGTACGCAGATCGATTCCTCCCGGTTGGGCCGGGTCGATCTTTGCAGGACGTGTCAGCCAGGATGGGCCTGATGACTTGAGCGACGTGACTACTCTGAGCGTAAAATGTTTCCGTTGGACTGCATGACGACCCGCAGACCAGAGGTCCTAGATCTAGGCAGCCGCTAGTTTGTCTTTACCAACTGAGGTGCCCACGATCGTCAGCGTAAGCGGGACCGCTGGACGGGTGATCAGGCCGGTAGCGACCACCTCGAACGCCTTCGACCGAGAGCGAAGCAGCGGTGCGACGGACGAGGCCCGTCGTTGCCTTCCACCGCTGCCTCAAGTGTCCGGGGACGAACGGAGCTCGTCTAACCATGCGTTCCACATCACGACCAACGAAGCCAGCCGTCTACCCGATGTGGTTGAGGAACAGGGGATGAACGGAGCTCGTCTAACCATGCATTCCACATCACGACCAACGAAGCCAGCCGTCTACCCGATGTGGTTGAGGAACAGGGGACGAACGGAGCTCGTCTAACCATGCATTCCACATCACGACCAACGAAGCCAGCCGTCTACCCGATGTGGTTGAGGAACAATGGACGAACGGAGTTCGCCTAACCATGCGTCGCACATCTAGTCTAACGTATATGGCCATTTGCCCTTATGTGCGAATGGGACCGGGACGAACGGAGCTCGTCTTACCATGCAGCACACATCAGTTAGGTCCTTTCCCGATGTGGTAGAGCCGTGGCTGCTGCTTGCCAAGTATCCGTGTTTCAATATGTTAGACTCGCTCTACATATATAAAAATTGCACTTCCACCTTGGGGTTGAATCAATCGCCGCCGGATTTTTACCATGGAGGCCTATGGGAAACCGCAGTTGACCCTGATACGTCGTGACCCCTTACTAGACCCAAACAAAAGCTGGCACTGGTAAGACGCGCGGATGTCTCCCGAACACGGAGAGCCTTGGTTCAAAAGAATCGGCCAAGGATAACTACCTCAAACCCTGTCTTGACGTGGCTTTTTCAGCCTTACCGATTTCCCATCTCATTCCGCGGATTTTCGTCTGGGCCTGAACATTTTTTAATGAGACCTCATTTCAAAAATCCGAGGTGGTACGTTTGTAGGGCCTTTGAATATGAAACTTTTGTACGGAATGGATTTTTGATTTACTCGGTCTGGTCGGCCCAGACGGCCTCGGAAGTTTTTCCCCATCGCGAGTCCCGAGAAGGCAGGAAGCGAGATGGGAAATCGCGCTCTGCCTTCCGTGGAATTGGTCAGGGCCTAAAAAATTTTTATGCGACTCGATATCAAAAATCCGAGGAAGTACGTTTGTTGGGCCTTTGAATAAGAAACTTTTGTACGGAATGGATTTTTGATTTACTCGGTCTGGTCGGCCCAGACGGCCTCGGAAGTTTTTCCCCATCGCGAGTCCCGAGAAGGCAGGCAGCGAGATGGGAAATCGCGCTCTGCCTTCCGTGGAATCGGTCAGGGCCTAAAAATTTTTTATGCGACTCGATATCAAAAATCCTCTCTGTACTGCCTTTCGTGGTTGCCTTCCCCGAGAAGGGCCTGGCTGGCGAGGTTTTCGAAGCCAGGGCTGCTCTGGCTCTGCAAGAGGGTGGTTTTCCCCGCTGCTGGCCAGCGAGGCTTCCTTCCCCGCTCGGCCCCAGTCGTCCCCGCCTTCCCCGAGAAAGGCCCTGGCTTTCCAGGTTTTCGAATACAGGGCTGCTCTGGCACTGCGAGAGGGTGGTTTTCCCAGCTGCTAGCCAGCGAGGCTTCCTTCCCCGCTCGGCCCAAATCGTCCCTGGCTTGTTTTTGCCCTCTCTGGACTGCCTTTCGCGGTTGCCTTCCCCAGAAGGGCCTGGCTGGCCAGGTTTTCGAAGCCAGGGCTGCTCTGGCACTGAGAGAGAATGGTTTTCCCCGCTGCTTGCCAGCGAGGCTTCCTTCCCTGCTCGTCCCCAGTCGTCCCTGGCTGGTTTTTGCCCTCTCTGGACTGCCTTTCGCGGTTGCCTTCCCCGAGAAGGGCCTGGCTAGCCAGGTTTTCGAAGCCAGGGCTGCTCTGTCACTGCGAAAGGGTGGTTTTCCCCGCTGCTGGCCAGCAAGGCTTCCTTGCCCGCTCGGCCCCAGTCGTCCCTGGCTGGTTTTTGACCTCTTTGGACGGCCTTTCGCGGTGGACTTCCCCGAGAAGGACCTGGCTGGCAAGGTTTTCGAAGCCAGGGCTGCTCTGGCACTGCGAGAGGGTTGTTTTCCCCTCTGCTGGCCAGCGAAGCTTCCTTCCCCGCTCGGCCCCAGTCGTCCCTGGCTGGTTTTTGCCCTCTCTGGACTGACTTTCGCGGTTCCCTTTCCCGAGAAAGGCCCTGGCTTTCCAGGTTTTCGAATACAGGGCTGCTCTGGCACTGCGAGAGGGTGGTTTTCCCAGCTGCTAGCCAGCGAGGCTTCCTTCCCCGCTCGGCCCAAATCGTCCCTGGCTGATTTTTGCCCTCTCTGGACTGCCTTTCGCGGTTGCCTTTCCTAGAAGGCCCTTGCTGGCGAGGTTTTCGAAGCCAGTGCTGCTCTAGCACTGCAAGAGGGTGGTTTTCCCCGCTGCTGGCCAACGAGGCTTCCTTCCCCGCTCGGCCCCAGTCGTCCCTGGATGGTTTTTGCAGTCTCTGGACTGCATTTCGTCCTTTCCTACCCCGAAAGGAGCCTGACTGGCAAGGTTTTCGAAGTCTGGACTGCTGTGGCACTTAAGGAAAATGGTTTTCCCTTATTCCGGCTACGAGGCCACGTCCTGGCGTTCGGCCACAGTCGGCCCAGCATGGGTTTTCACTCCTCTGAAGTGCCTTTTGCCCTTTCCTTCCCCAATACGAGCCTGGCTTCCCAGGTTTTCGAAGTCTGGACGGCTGCGGCACTTGGGGAAGGTGGTATTCCCCGGTTCTGACCACGAGGACACGTCCTGGCGTTCGGCCCAGTCGGCGCAGGTTAGTTTTCCCCTTCTCTAGACTGCCTTTTTGCCTTACTGTTCGTCGAAACGAGCCTGCCTGCCTGGACTTTGTCGCTCGAGGCTGTGCCAGTCGTGAAATTTTCTAAGTCCAACAGGCAGCGCTGTCCCTTTTCTCGGAAGTCTTCCCGGGAAGGAAGCGAGCCAGGACAGCCACTCGTTAGACTTAGTCTTTGGAGGCTGTCTCCTTCCATATATATATATATATATATGTTAGTTCACCTGAAGATTGCCAGAAGGCATGAAAGTACTAGTGACTAAATTGTGATTGTTCGATCATGTTTGACTGATTGTATTAAATATATTCTTCTGTATACAAATCTATTTTTTGTCGATTATATATATATATATATATATATATATATATATATATATATATATATATATATATATATATACTATCTTTAGAGGCTGTCTCCTTCCATATATATATATATATATACTATCTTTTTTTTAAATAATGTAAATGCAGATATATATATATTTGCATTTACAATATTTTAAAAAAAAGATATTTAATCTAAAACTGTTTTATTTTTTATCTGCTGTCTGAAAGGATAACAAATTTTAAGGACTAGAAATGTCTTTAAACTTTGTGAAAATTTCTGATAAAACGTTTTCCAGCATGGAAGATTACTCTTCGGAAAATCTGGTTTAACGATCTATAGGAATTATAATGTTCGATTTAAAATTACACATTTAAACAATTTTTCACATAGTTTTTCTCAAAAGTCAATTTTTAACATAAGATTACTGCTTGGACTTAAATTCTGTGTCTTCTTGTAGATCAGGCTTGCAGCAAAACTATCGAATATTCAATCTGATTATCTCCGACGAAAAGTGTGCATGAAACATGATGCCTTGTAATATTGTCCCCACCCCGTAAAAAGCTTACCTACCTACTCAGTGCTGCAAATAAGGGACGGGTTTGTGAAAACTAAAATATTAAGTGTGGTCTAAACTACATGTACATGTTTATTGCCAACGCCAAAAATTCCTCTTTTCGTCGATGACTTCGAATGACATTTTTTAATGTTTACGTCTGATACAATTTTTGCTGGGCAGAATTAAGTTACGTTTCTCCAATGTACAGGATCTGATCCATTTCCGTCTGCGGGGTTGTATTTTTGTTTAATGAGATTATATTCGGGATAAGACTGGAAGAACACACTTAATTTAACCAACGAAATGTCAAGAAATATGTTTGAATGCAATATTTACCATGCAATTAATTACATTGTGCACATGTATTTTGCTATATTCACTATTACAGGAATAACATATGATACCTAAAATTATACAAGAGTTTTGTATAAATGACATAAAATATAAAAAAACCAGTGCATGTTGTTGGAAATATCAATTTTATTTTTACTAGCAAGAACATTGGAAAGATTAGCTGGGCAAAGTTCGCATTTCGAACTGTTTCAAAGCTAGCACAAATTAGTTAAATGCTTCCTGGCTGTTTGCCTGCGTATTGTACGGAAAGATATTTGTCCTGCATTTTATAGCAAAGCCCAGTATGTAAACTGATTTTGCGTTCATGTCTAGCATGCATGCAATTGATGTGTAAACGCTTAATAAAACAACTATTTGTAAAATAAACCTTAATATTGTTTTATCAAATTTTACGCTATTCCTTTTAAATTCGTTCTTTCTTTATTTTTAACAAAACAATAGACTTTTAGTTTGTCGTAGATGATATTTAAAAACAAGTGATTTTTATTTGTTTTCCTTTAGCTGAAACAAAACAAACGGAAGCCAACATCTGCGTTTTCGCACAATCACTTCTTAAAACAAAAAGAAAACAATTCCATGTTTGAAGTGTTTGTACTTCAAAGTAGATTGATATCAAATCCGCGTTTGAAGTGTTTGTACTTCACTGTAGATTGATATGAAATTCATGTTTGAAGTGTTTATACGTCAATGTAGATTCATAACAAAACATTATCATGTATCAACATGACCAGTTGTTGACTTTGTTATATCTACAATATATGTTTGCTTGGATAGAAGTTTTTTGCTTAATGCATTCTATACCAGTGCATCTGCAGCATGGTTAAAGAACTAGAAAATTAATTAGAACAGCGTTTACCTTCGTAGTTTTCTGGCATAACATATGACTATCATTTGAACAATTTAAACATCAACAAAAAAAAACAAAAACAAAAAAAACTAATTTTTAACTTTCGATTTAGTTGTTAGATACGTTAATGTAAACAGAACTATTTAATTAGTGCAGGACGTTATTCAAACAAGCAATCAGTCAGTGAATTTACATGTATAATCATCATAGTTAATGCACAATTTTAAGGGTGTTTAACTTATTCTATACTGAAAGATTTATGTATATATTTTTTTTACAATGGTTAATACAAACATGAGCTTTTATTTTGGTACAGTACAAGCATGTCCTGACACAAAATGTCTCTAACATTTTATTATAAGCTAATTAAAATTTCTCCGTTTTACGTTAACTTTCAACTTTAATGTATATCAGTCTTGTTGTCGCGGTAATACTGTTTTTAGTCTTCACAACATGTAGGTTTTTCTCCATAACACTTGTAAAAGCATTAATATAAATATCTGGGATTCATAAAATATTGTTGATGACATGTATCTAATTAAATATCCATATATATTGCTTAGTTATTGGCAAGTAATTAAGTGTTGTCAAACAATGAAAGAATATCAGCAAATAAGATCGTATCGCAAACCACTATAACAACAAAATCCAGATTGAGACAGACACACATACACACACACAAGAAAAATCAACAAACAAAAGAAGTAAAGCGAGTAATCCAAAAATATGAGTAATTGGTGTCTAATATAAACCCGTCTATTTACCATCGATATGACCTTGAAAAATCATGACGACAATGGCTGAGGGAATTGTGTGCTCGCATTTGAGAGATGAATGCCAAAGAACTTCAGAATGGATGACAAACCTTAATCAATAGATCCTAGTGTGAGTATAGTACTGGTCAACAATAAAGTTTTTTCACAACAATACCTTTTCCATTGTCTTGCAAAACATATGAGGTGTGACATGTAAACACAACAGTGACAGGGAATTTGATTCATTACTCTTGTCATAAGGTTTATTTTGAAAGTTCCTCTTAAGTCTATTTCAAGTAGTAGGCCTGGGTAAGATACATAAAAGCCAAAGTAAAATTAGCAAGTTTTGTAGTTTTGCAACTGCTATACATGTATATGTAATATTTATTTTTGTTAAAGCACCAAAGTTCTAAAGTATCCGATAAATGGACGATAGCCATGGGCTTCTATTCAACTGATATAGTTTTAATTTGTAACTCTACTATTCTGAAGTAATTCTATGTGTCTAATAAGTTTAAAATGTGTCATTAATGTCGCAAGTGTGATTTTTTTATGTAAAATAGTATTAATGGTAACCTAACTGTTTATATGGGTAATATGTTTCGTATTGCATCTCAAATGTCTAAGGACGGATTGTATTATAAAATAGTTTTAATTTATGACTCAAAAGTCTGAGTAAATTTATTAAAATTGAAACTTGTTTAAAATTGTACATTTTATCATTTGCAATTGAAGAGGTGTAATATGGTTTAGAACTGTTTGTCATGCCTAAATGTTGATTTGAATTAAATTTAAAATCTATTTAGACTTAAGTAAACAAATATATCCCGGAATACCTACACTAGAATTAAATATGGCTATCAGTAAGATAATTCCGTGAACCGCTATACCAGTATAAAGTTCACAGAAGGAGAAGATTGTCATATTAAAGTTTCTATTGTTTATTTTAATTAATAGTCTACAGGCTTGTTTCATGTGGATAAAATACACTAAATTCACAGAAAATGCCCATAACGTATGATCAGTCGTTTCTGGTTTATTACTAAATACATATTTATTGTAATAACTTAAGTACATACATTACTGTATCTCTTGATCAAAACATTAACATTTCCTTGTTTGAAGTTTCTATAACTATCACGATGAGCTTATATCAATCCTAAAAAAATGTCATGGTCGACTTCAGGAACTTAAATACAAGGTAAGTGTCACAGAGCGAATCTTTATTATTTCTCAAGTGAATTAAAAAATTGTCTTTATTGGAGTGTCGGGTATGGAAAACAAGTATAGCTGAAGCGGCAGCACTGCACATTCTCTTTTTTCTTCCTTTTCTAAAGCATACAACATTTTAATTAGTATAAAAATGCTTAATATTTAAGTCGATTCTCACTTCAGGCAGGGTGAACTCGACTCCAATTTTGATTGACAAGGATTGTCAGTTTTCCTACCGCAGGTCCGGGGTTCTCTCCGCGTACTCCGGATTCCTCCGCCAACAAAAACTGGACGCCATGATATAGCTAAAAAATTGCTGAAAGTGGCATTAAAACACCATTTAAACAAACAAACAAACAAATAATATTTGTAATCTGATTTAACTGCATATTATACAAGTTATATTATGATCATGACAATGTAATCTACATCACCCGTATGTTTAGTATTATTAAGATTCGCCTAAATCCTGAAATCTCTAAAGGTTGTGTATTAATAAAAGTGATAAAAAGTATTGATGTTTTGGTTACTTTATCTGTAATTTATACATTATTTTATTGCACTTTTTATTATGACAAAATTCGACAAATCATTGTTTTGTGGTAACGAAACTCATAAAAATAACACATGATCGGATGAATCTACGCAAGTTTACCTAAAATATGAGTTTGTCTTTTTATGTGATAGCCAGTAACAATGCAATTAATTTGCAGATTCTGGTAAAATTCTATCTGAAAGTTCTGTCCGAATTATTCGGATGTATGCATATACAACACAGGTCGCTCAAATGTTGTTACAGATAAGTGTGAATTTGTGAAGTTGACTTAAAATCTATTTTAACACTTTGAGTTTTCTTTTATGTCTTTCTTCTGTTTGTATATCTATTTTGCTTTTTTAAACAAAGGTTGTTGTTTACAGCAATCGACTATTCAAAACATGACTTATTATTTACTGTTTTTATGTTGTAATGTGGGGAAGATACACGATATCGTTCTCATGGTTTGACCAAGGGGAATCTTTACATCTGCCCCTTCCATTCCTACTAACGCTTGCATTATTTATTTATTTGAGGACTGATTATTGTCATCATCTTCGTTTCCTGTTGGGATGCATTCCAGTCTCTTACCTGGACAAAGATCTTGTGGGCGGAATCGTCATTTTCCATATTGACGTCTTACTGCAAAAGTGCAATCACCACACCGATACAAACGCTACCAGTGTAACGTTTGCATATCCCTATTTACGATAGCTTTATTGACCAATATATGTAAGTGGGTTTACCCCTTAAGCTAATATATACAAGTAGGATTCTGTACTATACATGATAAAGGGTTATTCGTTCATTATAAGTATAATATGTGCAGCAATAATAAATTGTATAAATGTTTGAAACTCACGCCATATCTTTCCTAACTATGTAATGACAAACTAGTGAATTACCAAAACCATGTTACCAATGGTAATTTAGTGTTAGATATACATGTCTTACCAAACAGCTCAGTCACTCGCTTCCAATTTTATGCTACCAACTATTAGGGTTAATCTTTTATTTCACACTTCGAGTTGTGGGCCATACAAACACTCCGCAACGTTTTATTATAAATGATCAGTAACAATATTGATCGATAACTTCATGCATACATTCGTTCTTATAAGTTTCAATATTTGTTGTGTCCGAGACTAAACATACTAAACAATAAGGATTAAGTTTGTACTTAGCCACTGAAAGTTATGCTCTTCAATATATAAACAAATTGATAAAAAAATTAATACGTCAATAAATTGTGATCCTGTGTATGACGTTCGCAAATGCAATAAGAATTGAACAATACGTCCACTGTCTAAATGTGTATTGCATTTACAAATCCAGTATAATAAGTATAATAATGATAATAATAAAAACATAAAAAAGAAGATATTTTGTCAGATAACTGTTGAGAGTAAAGTTTCTATTAGATCCTGTTTTGCAGTTCTAGGTTTTATACAGAGGATTTTTTCAACAAACTTATGCGCTATACAATCTTGGGTAAATAATTAGTGATGTCAAACAGAAGGCTGCATCACTAATAGATAGGTCATTTTGTAATATATTTGGCAACCTCAATCTCACTTTATTGACTTTTCCTAGATTTCTGTACACAATTTGTCGGCCTCTTTGGATCCGACAATATTGGTCTTCCATATTTTTATATGTATGGTTTCAATATGCTTTTTGGTTGTGTCTATATATGATACTTTTTCTTTTTGTCTTTAATCCATCTTGAACGTCTAATCTCTCAGCTGTATATATTTTATGTTGGGTAGGTTGATGATTGAGACAAAGTAATTATCTGATTGAATTAACAGTGGCTGATCGCGAACATAATTTTATCTAATTATGAAATATCTTTTGACTTTAAAAATTAGGTCCATATGATCTGAATTATTATACGATATTTAGTGTAATACATTTCTTAAATACGAAATTGTGATTCAAGAACGATGTCTTCGGTACTCTTGCTAATGATGTTGTGTCTGCACAGACATTTTGTGAAAGGCCAATCCTCAGGTAAGAGAAGTCCAACAATAAGAACTGTTAACAAGTTTGCACAGTCGCAATCGGCATCACCTTTGACTACACATATTTTCTTTCAATTCTTTTTTTACAGTGAAATACATTTTCTAACTGCTTACTCATTAAACACACATTATTTAGTTGTTTGAATGTCTTATTGTATGCAGCAACAAGATATATTTAATTTATACGCAAGTTCAACGACTGATATTTTTAACATATTCTTGCATCAATTTAGGAGACTTGAGAGTGGTGAAGGATGACAAAATTGCAGGCCGGTTAGAGGTATACTACAGTGGTGAATGGGGCACTGTATGTGACGACGAGTTCGATGATAACGATGCACAAGTAGCATGCAAGCAGCTTGGTAACGGGTAAATTTTATTTCACTTAACATTTGACCAAAAAAAAACAACTCGTCCTCGTTCACTAATAGATATTTACCGCCTATTAGTATAAACATATTTGTATTTAAAATGCATATAAATTTATAATAAATTAATTTAACAAATATTTTTAAATGTTTTTTTAAAATCCGCGCTTTACCTTTTTGTCTTGTAATTTTCAGGAATAGAATAATTGTATATACCTTCATTGACAATGAAAATATATATTTTTTGGATATCCTATGTAAAATGTTCACATCATATTTCTAAATGTCTATACGTCATTTTAAAATCTACTACCTATATAGTTCAAGATGTCTGTGAATCGATTATAACGATGCAAAACTTTCACCAATAAATATACTTCTTTGACTGATTACTGAGGATTAATTACCGCTGACAAATGGGTGACTGATTCAAAGCTTATACCATTGCGACTAAGTGTGTTATTACTATTCTGCAAACAAAAGTCATATTTGCATCATAAGAAATGTCTTCCATCTAAATAATAAACAAGTCTTTTTCGACCATTAAATTTATATTATATAAGATTTACAATTTAACGCGGGAAAGTATATTGCATATACATGTACATGTCATTGAAATGTTATTTTTCTTTCATTCGTATTATTCACTTGGTTTTACTTCTATGATATAAGAATATAATGCAATCGTTGTTAACAATTAAATGCTTTATAAAAGGTAAGTTAATCTGTTTTTTATAATGTCTTTGTAAGCTCTGGGACAGGAAAATCAATAGGAACTTTAGCAGGGGCAGGTACTGGCAAAATCTGGCTTGATAACGTCGCCTGCAGTGGAAAAGAAAATAACTTAAGTTACTGCAGACATAGTGAATGGGGTACACATGATTGTTACCACAGTGAAGATGTTGGCATTTACTGCAGTTTGCCACGAACAGGTTTTATATTATCTTTTAGATAATAAAAGAGCATAACCATAAAATATTTAGCGATTGCTGTGATTGATTTTTATAAACTGTATGGATAAAAAAATATATCTACAAATTCTTTATTTGCCATGTAATCGCCAAAAAGATTACTACATGAATAATGTAGATGACAATGATTAAATACACTAAATACAAGAAATCAAAATATTCTCCATGTGTAATGCGATGTGATCGACAAGCGTCCAACGGCTAATTTAGTTATATTCTACACATAAACAATGTAAAAAGGCGGATAATTCAAAGAAAAACCTCACAATGACTTACTAAATGACAGAACAACAAAACACAAAAAGTTAACGAAAAAACTAATAGCAGATTAAGTGTTAGGTTTGAACACGTTACACGAATCTTTCATATTAATGCTCCAGCAATATAACAAGTAAATACACAAAACATCTTGTATGAACATTCCAACACATAAAGAGATGATATATATGAGATGATAACATATTTTATAGCCAATTTGTGACATCTACCATTTATCGTCCCGCAACGATAATTTCTTTATTGACATTATTACTTCAATGCCCCATTTGTTAAACATTATCGTGGATTTTAAATGATCCTTAGCAGCAGCTTAGAACACTCTATGCAATAGTAAAGATAATTCGCCAAACAACTAAATAATAATATTAATATGTAGTAAAACATGTAACGCTTATTGAGTATACATGCTTATAGTGGCTTATAAATAAACATAAGTATAATATAATACTAAGTACAAAAATTCTAAAAATTATTGTAAATAATAACTAAATGTGCATAAATTACATTTGATAACAATGAAACGTATCACGTTAAGGACTTATTAATAAGACGTCTAATTTAAAGAGAAAAGAAATGTTCTATATTCAGTTTGAAGTTATTTTTTAGCAACTATACTCCGTATATTGTATCAATGGTGAAACAGAACTTTTTCAATTGTAAGCGAAAAACCTTAACATATGAATAAAAATGTAATTAAAATGAAATATTGTTTAAGTGCATTAAACGAATAAAAATCTTCCTTTTATGGATTAAGGATGTGTCAGTTAATAATTATAGTAGTTTCAGTTAATAACATTTGCGTCGCATTTTATTGCTGTTAATCATATATATCTTATTATAATGTCTAATGTAAACCTCTAAATGTCTCTTATTGTTAAAAACCTTGGGCTGGGTACTAGGGACGGTTCCGATGGCTAAACAACCAGAGCTGCTGACAGCGTCCCCAGTTGTAATAAGTTATAGGTGTAAAAATATCATACGGAAAGCCGGATCTGACAGAGAACCATTGTGGGCAACATGTTTGTAGAGTGCCATGCTAATTGTATGATAACAACCTATTGTAGTTTTCGGATAAAGAGTAACGCTGGTTGCTCTCTCCATCCGTACCTAACTGCCGATATTCTCTTACGAAAACAATTGTATTGACAATGTGCCACTGCTGACTACGCTGAAATTAATTAATTCTTTAACTGTTTCCGTGCTCTTTAACATGATCGATGCTGCATTTATTTACAAATAACGGACCAGCGCTAAAACTTAATTTAATTAGAAAACGTTTAAATAAAAAAATGAAATGATACGGAATGCACTGTATTGTATAATTTTTATTTTATTCGTTTTGTTGATTGACATGTGTTAATCTATTAACAAAATTGTTAAAATTGTTAAAATTCTTGTCGTTTACAGAAAAAATTATCTTTTGTTCTCGCTCAATTGTATATTAAAATTATTTTATTTAATATAATTACTCATTTTAATTAATTAAATTAGAAAATGGAAACTGGGGCTGTTGGACTGGCTGGACGAATTGTGATGTGACTTGTGGGCGTGGAACACAATATAGGACCAGGTCATGTAATAATCCAAGTCCAACAAACGGAGGAAATGTTTGTAATGGGGACTCTTCTGAGAGTGCACCATGCAATGTCCTTTCATGCCCAGGTAATTGAATCTGACTATTTTATCATTTTAAATATTTACTTTTCTTTCCATATGTGGCCACCGGTCATGAATTGTTACTAGAAAATTTCCAGCATTTTAATCAGCTTGGTAATTCTATGGAGATTTACATTTTGGTAAACATGAACCATTCTCCTGAAAATCCCCAATAAAGCAACCCTTTCTTAGAATAGTAGATTAGAAGATTAGACCCGTCAATTCGATATAGATAAAGTGACACAACCCACACTAAAGGAAACCTTGTTAGTCCTAGTTCTGGTTTCAGCTATGCTAATATGATAGGCCTTTTCGATCATTATCACAAGCTAACACGTAGTCATATTCTTCGTTTTATACCTTTTCTCTACTGCATGATTACATTTATAAATGGCTTTTAGCATTCGTTCAAAACCAACAAGAATTTATCGTAATCGTAGAACATTGTATTCGCATCCACTTGAAGTATGTTTTACAAGTGCTCCTCTCCCCGCAGACCTGTTTTTGTACTCTTATGAGGCTGGGTTCCTAGAAGGCCTGCTGAAGAAGAAAGAAAAGACACTGGCCCAGACCTTTAATTTAACATTCCGCTATATTGATGATGTTTTGTCCCTCAACAGTGCTAAATTTGGTGACTATTTACATTCAATTTACCCTAGCGAGCTTGAAATTAAAGACACCACTAATACACTAAGCTCAGCCTCTTACTTAGACCTACATGTACTTCTAGAAATAGACTCAGGAAAAAAACTACAAACTAGACTCTACGACAAACGTGATGACTTCAACTTTCCAATTGTCAACTTCCCGTTCATCGACAGCAACATTCCAGCAGCTCCAGCGTATGGTGTGTACATTTCACAACTTATACGTTATTCTAGATCCTGCGATCGGTATTCCGATTTTCTAGACCGATCCCTGCTGTTGACTGCTAAATTACTCAAACAAGGGTTTGTTGCACCTAGGTTGATGTTATCTCTCCAGAAGTTATATGGTCGTCACCATGACTTAATTGATCGTTATGGGAAATCAGTGTCTCAAATACGATCTGACATGTTTGCTGAGTCATAGGTAGTGATTCCTATTCCTGGATTTGACTTTTCCCTAGAAATGACAATGAGTAACTCGACGGGTGTCTAATTAGAGGCAGGCACTGCTTACTCGTCCGGAGCACCTGAGTGCACCCATGGTTTTTATTGGGTTCGGGTTACTCTCTTTCTGTTTTTTGTGTTTTCGGTTTTTGTGTTGCGTTTTGTCTATATCCGGATTTGTAACTGACTTTTGGCTCTTGTTGTTCGGTCGGTTTTCTTTGCTATTTTTCTTATTACCACTGGGTCGATGTCACTGCTGGTGGACAATTTGTCCCCGAGGACATCATCCGCCCAGTAGCTTTTTAGCATGATTTACAAGAAAACGTCAGATATGCTGGCTCGGACGTCGCCAGGATAAAAAGGTCCGGAATTGATTGCACCATGGACACAGTGTTGTCTTTGAAGGCAGGTGTCCAAACTAAATCGAATTTGACTTATGTTCAATCGGTTGATAGTCGATTCCAGTATAAAAATTCAGATCAAATTAACAATATTCGGCCATGTTCCGTCCAGTTACATGATATCTTTAACTATAAGAACGATGAACAACATTGCACCATCTCTAAATGTAAATCGAAGAATTGTAAAACTTGTAATATTTTAATAACAGACACTAATTTTACAAGTAATTTAACTAACAAAACATATCACACCAGAAGTTTTGATGATCTGAATTGTAAATCAGAAAATATTGTCTACGCGTTAGAATGCAACCTATGCGGACTTATTTATGTTGAAGAAAAACAAAAGGGCGACTGAACAAACGTATATGTGGACACCGTTCAGGAATTAATACCAACAAATTTCCTGCGGTATATCAACATTTCAATCAGCCAGACCACTCTATTCTGTCTATGAAGGTCCGCATCCTTGAAAAAACTACCATCATTCTAACAATCCTGAATTAAGTACACCACTACGTACACAAAAAGAAGAATACTGGATCAGAAAATTAGGCACTGCAATACCATATGGGTGCAATGACAAAATCGATAGTATAGGTAACCTTTCCAGTCCTGGTTGCAGCAATGTGAATGTGATGGGCCTTTTCAATCACAATCACAGGCGACAACGTAGTCATGGTCATCGTCACTATACATCACCATTGGTACATGATGTATCTATAAATGGCCTACTACCGTTTGTTCAAAAACCACTTGGACTTCATCATATTCGCACTAAATTGTACTCTGTTCCACTGAAAACACTACATTCTCTTTACAAAGAATGTCTCCAGTCATCTGTAACAGACCCTTCGTCCACTCTATATAGATTAGTAGCTATTATTTTAGACATTGGAAAACACAGATTATTCAACCGGTTAACACACACGAAGATGAAGAAGAGCCTCGTTCATTTCTTTCTTTACTTTTTACTAACAAAGGCATAGATGCTATCAATCTTGGTAATATCTTGCACCACAAGTCTGTTACTTCCAAAATTCCACCATACTTCAAAAACAAATCCGTTCCTATTATATCTTATACCTATACTTCCCCCATTGCACCCAGAATTTTCAATTACAAACGTGTATTGCAGGATCTTTTGATCAAGGACGTCAAAGCCAAACCCCCCGACTGCTCTTGCCACAATTCCCCATTCATATATAGCCCTTCAGGTCACGTGATAACTGGAGATCTTAATATTGTTGACAATGAAAGACTCCGCAATATTTTGTCCAAAGGACCAAAGTACTGTGAAACTAAATCCATCAAATGGAAGTATAACTTTAAATTATTGATGGATTCAATAGAGGACTATGCCAGAAAATGGGCAAAGCAAGAGGACCAGGAGGTTGATACCATTTGTCAGAGTGGGTAAAGGCCTTGAGGTCATTGATTCAAATAAGAATAAGTCGTTTAAGAAGGTCTATGAGTACTAAAGCATCATCAATCTTCCGAAATCTTGATGCTCTCAAAACTTTGTCCGACATTCATGACAAATATGTTGTTGTGCCAGCAGATAAGGCCCCTAACAACTTTATTTTTATATGCAAAAAACATTACATAGAGTGTTTAATTAATGAGTTAGGCATGGACAGTTCACTTGGCAATCCTACTTACACATTTACTGCGCTTTCAAAAGAGGAGATTATTGAAAATCACAAATCGATATTGGCATCCTTTGGTCTCAAAATCAAAGTCGAAGATTGTGATCTCCCCTTATTGTATTGGATACCAAAACTTCACAAAAATCCATACAAACAGCGTTTTATAGCAGGATCGTCTAAGTGTACTACTAAAACACTATCGCAACTCCTGACCACTATTTTAACAACAGTAAAAACGGGGCTTCAAAAATATAGCGACACTTTTTACTCCAGGAGTGGAATAAATGAAATGTGGATATTAAAAAATTCAAAAGACCTGATAGACATTTTGAGGTCTGAATCTCTTTCCCATTGTCACAGCATTAAAACATTTGATTTTTCGACACTCTATACGGCCATCCCTCATATCCAGCTTAAAACTAGGCTTAAAGATCTTATAAAACGCTGCTTTTTCAAGAAAAACGGAAAGAGACTATACAAATACCTAGTAATTAGTCATGACAGAACTTACTTCGTCATTAATGACTCTAAATCTACTAATAAATATACTGAAGACCAAATCTGTCCTATGTTAGATTTTCTGATTGACAACATATTCGTCATGTTTGGAGGACATGTTTTTCAACAGACTGTTGGTATTCCAATGGGTACTAATTGTGCTCCTCTCCTCGCCGACCTGTTCTTGTACTCTTATGAGGCTGAGTTCCTAGAAGGCCTGCTGAAGAAGAAAGAAAAGACACTGGCCCAGATCTTTAATTTAACATTCCGCTATATTGATGATGTTTTGTCCCTCAACAATGCTAAATTTTTTGACTATTTACATTCAATTTACCCTAGCGAGCTTGAAATTAAAGACACCACCAATACACTAAGCTCAGCCTCTTACTTAGACCTACTTCTAGAAATAGACTCAGGAAAACTACAAACTAGACTCTACGACAAACGTGATGACTTCAACTTTCCAATCGTCAACTTCCCGTTCATCGACGGCAACATTCCAGCAGCTCCAGCGTATGGTGTGTACATTTCACAACTTATATGTTATTCTAGATCCTGCGATCGGTATTCCGATTTTCTAGACCGATCCCTGCTGTTGACTGCTAAACTACTCAAACAAGGGTTTGTGCACCTAGGTTGATGTTATCTCTCCAGAAGTTCTATGGTCGTCACCATGACTTAATTGATCGTTATGGGAAATCAGTGTCTCAAATACGATCTGACATGTTTGCTGAGTCATAGGTAGTGATTCCTATTCCTGGATTTGACTTTTCCCTAGAAATGACAATGAGTAACTCGACGGGTGTCTAATTAGAGGCAGGCACTGCTTACTCGTCCGGAGCACCTGAGTGCACCCATGGTTTTTATTGGGTTCGGGTTACTCTCTTTCTGTTTTTTGTGTTTTTGGTTTTTGTGTTGCGTTTTGTCTATATCCGGATTTGTAACTGTCCCTTGACTTTCGGCTCTTGTTGTTCGGTCGGTTTTCTTTGCTATTTTTCTTACAAGGAGTTTTTCTGGTAAGCTGAAAATAAAATGTCATCAAAGATACCAAAGTTATAGAATTCACAACGCTAATTGCGCATTTGTCTACTCATGACTCATCAATGGTGATCAAAACCCCAAAATATAGAAACTAGAAAGGATTAAAATGTTGTAGAGCTTATTTCATCAAAATTTCAAAACGGTATAGCTAATCTGGCTAAGGCCGTCTGCATCTTGCGAATTGATACAAATTACAAATACGTTTCAAATTTTAGGGCAGTAAATTTCAACAATGACTATATCACTGAAACCTGAATGAGATACCGGTATCTGTCAACTTGGAAGTGAAACAGATTTTGTAAAACTACATTCAGACAATTAGCTTTTATTTTAGATGTTAAGAATTAAATGTTCAAACCGCATCACGTCATTTCTAACTTACTTAACTTTTGACCATCAAAGACGCAGATGATACACTTCTGGAAATATCTTACATCAAATGTCTGTTACATCCAAATTCTACCATATTTCAAAACCGAATCTTTTCGGATTATTTCTTATACATATGCTATGACCATTGCGCCTATTTTCTTCAATTACAAATATCTATTGCAGGATCTTTGATAAACTATTTCAGAGCATAACATTGTTTCGACTATCACTAACTATTAAGATTCGAATAGTCCCTTTAGGTCAGGTGAATGTTCAAATCATTGCATCATTGACAATTAAAGCCTTGTTAAAAGTTTTGCTAAAACGACAAAAATACTGCACAGTTAAAGTTATCAATTGGAATCACATCTTCAAAATACTAATGATTTAGTAGCGTACTATGCAAAAATGGACTTAGCAGGAGGACCATGAAGTTTATATCATAGGAAAAAATATTGAAATCATTCATTCAAATAAGATTACATCGGTTTAGATTGTCTGTAAGAACAAAGGTATTTAAGTATTAAACATTATAAAACGATGAATTATATTCATGTCAAATATGTTGTCGTTCCAGCAAAAAAACCTTTGTTCCTTAGAAATATAACTATAACTAAACAAGACTTTTAGTTAGGAAATACAAACCATATACATCAAAAAATGAAAGTTTCAATATTCAAAACTACATCGGTAAGATATGGGAAACAAAGAAGATGTAAGTATTTGAAACTAAACAACCATATTGATGTTCGCAGATATATCATTATCTGACATGTTCATTACTTTTAAATGAAACTCCCCACTTAAAGAACATTTCTTAACAGCCGTAAAGGACTACTGTCTTGACATGGAAGGTTTTCTTTCAGAAATTTTAATTTGCCTACAAATTCAACTCTAACTATAGTATTCAAAACTACATCGGTAACATTCAAGAAACATTAGGTAGAATTAAAGATGCTTGCATTGGGATGCCAACACACAAGCCGCACCAAATACCCCATGGAAAGTATATTATGGAAACCAGTACATTGAAATATGCCTAGAAATCAAATTTTGTTAAATTTGGACAAAGTTGGCTTTTTCACGGTGGGTGGGTGTGGTAAAATGGTTGCCATTTTGCAACCAAAATTCAAACAAATATTCCAAAAGCAGTGGCACACTCAGTGTATCTTTATCCAGCTGTATACCAAATTGCATTAAAATCGTATGACATTTAAATTTTTGCATTTTTAGAGTGGGGGCATTTTCGCAAGGCGGCCATTTTGAACATTTCAAAACCAATATGCACAACTAAAAATCCTAAACATTTACTATGTTAAGTTTCATAATGGTTGTACGAACCTTTGTTGGTGAAAAATTTCGGAGGAAGTAGTGATCAATAAAAATACACAAAATAATAATAATAATTAAAGACGTTTCATATAGATACCTCAAGTCATTCTACAAAAAACGAGTCGGGCAAACTCTCTGACCAGAAAAAAACTAACAAAAAATAATTAAAAATAATGCGTTGGGATGCCAACACAGAAGTCGCCAAAAAATCCTCAAATTTCATTAAAACCGGACAAAATTTAAAAATTTGACGCGTTTGTTGACCCCATTTTAAAACGCACGGTCGAAAAAATATTCTGAATGTAGAATTTTACTCATGACACTTAAATGTGCCTCTACACCAAATTTTGTTGCAATCGGAGCACGTTATATTTCATCGAGATCTGATAATGTTGAAAATTATACACGTTTTTCGCCGCCATTTTGAAACGCGACCTTAGAAAAAATTTCAAAGGTAGCGTTTCTCTAGAAATACTAAAATCTACCTGCGTACCAAATTTCATTGAAATCGGTCCAGTGGAAAAGTTTTGCTGTTTTCTGCTGGACGTAGAAAAGTAGCGGCCATTTTATCAAAACTCTGATTAATGATTGCACCTCTCCATATGTCGATCTACAGCTGTACCAAGTTTCATTTGATTCTGTTAAGGCGTCTCTTAGAAATGTGTCGGACGAGGTAACGATCTAGAAAAAAGTGGAAACAGAAATAATTAAAACTAGTGCCGATTGTGTTGGGATGCCAACACAGAATGTCTCCCAAACGAACCCACATTGCCACTATAATCTTGAGCATGTTGAAAACCCCAAAATACACATGATATTCTTAGTTTGTGCATTAAATTCTACCTACATATCAATTTTGTTGCAATCGGACCAAGTTGGCGTTCGGGGGGGGGGGGGGAGTGTGGTGAAACGTTCGCCATTACAAAATGGTGTCATTCGCGTTCAATTTTTGTTCGCACAAATTCTCAGGATAGTTAGTTGTATTAGTATACCAATTTTCATTGAAATTGCTCTGGCCATTCCAGAGATCTGGGAATTGCACGTTTTTCTTCAACGGCGGTCATTTTGAAAATAGCAGCAATTTCGAAAAGTCCAAAGATTGATTGCAAAACTTCAAGTCCTCGAGAACATGTTCCCAAAGTTTCATGTTGATTGGACATTGCATCTCTGAAAAAAATGTGCGGACAAGATTGAGCTGAAAGAAAAAAGAAAAAGAATAATAATAATTAAAAATAATGTATTGGGATGCCAAAACAGAAGTCGCCCAAAATCCACATGGAAAGTATTGCACTCCACTCAGGACATTGAAATGTACCTACGCATCAAATTTCATGAAAATCGGACAACGTTAAAAATTTTACGCGTTTTTGGCAGCCATTCCAAAGATAAATTGCAAAACTTCAGGTCCCCGTGAACATGTTCCAAAAGTTTCATATTGATTGGAGATTATATCTCAAAGAAAATGTGCGGACAAGATTGAGCTGAAAGAAAAAAAAAGAAAAAGAAGAATAATAATTAAAAATAATGTGTTGGGATGCCAACACAGAAGTCGCTCAAAATCCTCATTGATAGTTTTGCATTCCACTATGGACATTAAAATGTACCTACACATCAAATTTCATTAAAATCGGACAACGTTGAAAATTTGACGCGTTTTTGGTGGCCATTTTTAAACCCACGGTCGGAAAAAATTTCCAATATGGAGTTCCACTCGGGACATTTAAATCTACCTCCACACCAAATTTTTTTGCAATCAGAGCACGTTAAATTTCATCAAGATCGGATAATGTTGAAAATTATACACATTTTGTTGCCGCCATTTGAAAACGCAATATCGGAAACAAATTTCAAAGGTAGCTTTTCACTCCAAATACTGAAATCTACCTCCATACTAAATTTCGTTTAAATCGGACCACGGAAAATTTTCTTCCATTTTTGGGTGGGTGTCGTCAAGCGGCGGCCATTTTGTAATGGCAGTCATTATCAAAACTCTGAATATTGACTGCACACCTAATATGTCGATCTATAACTATGCCAAGTTTCATTTTATTATATTAAGGTGTGTCTATGAGAAATGTTTCGGACAAGTTCACAATCTAGAAAAAGTGGAAACTGAAATATGTGCAAAGCAATGTCGCCAAAACTTAATTTTGGGCGACTTAATAAGAAACCGGACATAAACAATATGTCTCCCAAAAAATGGATCATAACTGGCTTCCAAACGTCTAGTTCAGGCATCCATTCACAGCAGCCGGGAAAACCAAGTTTCGCGCAAATCGGACCATTTTCTCCAATTTTGTAGGCTATCCTGGATTTTAAAAAATGGCTGCCATACAAAGTCGACATATGCGTCATATGGTGCGATACTCCACAAATAAACCAATTTTCGTTAAAAGCCGTTATCTTTTGGATTTTTAAGGATTTTTTTCATTTTCAAATTGTCATCAAATTCAAGATGGCCGTTTATTCCAAAATTTCAAAACTGGCGATCACCACTTCAAGTCATGACCCATTTTTGGGTGAAGTTTCATATCAATCCTATTTACAGTCGCCGAGAAAATGGTCGGGCACAATTTTGTCGGAAAACGGAAGTAAATAACATAATAATAAAGAACGGAGTAAAAACAATATGTCTCGCAAACTAGTTATAACTGTGTTGGGGTGCCGAAACACAGATGTCTCCCAAAACGAACTCCTATTGACCCTATAATCTGGAGCATGTTGAAAACCCCCCAAATACATATGAAGTTCTTAATTTGTGCATTAAAATCTACCTACGTATCAAATTTCGTTGCAATCGGACTTAGTTGACGTTTTGGGGGAGTGTGGTGAAACGGCTGCTATTACAAAATGGTGTCGTTCGCATCCAAATTTTTTGGGGGAAATATGCTCAGAATAGTTAGCAGTCAGCCATATCAGTAAACCAATTTTCATTGAAATTGCTTTGGTCATTCCGGAAATCTGAGATTGACTGCACTTTTTCTTCAACAGCGGCCATTTTGAAAATTTCAAATATTGATTGCAAAACTTAAAGTCATCCTTAACAAGTTCCTAAAGTTTCATATTGATTGAATGGCATCTCATAGAAATGTGCGGGCAAGATTGAGCGGAAAGAAATAAGAAGAAGAATAATTATAACTAGTGCTTATTGTGTCGGTATGCCAACACAGAATGTCTCCCAAACGAACCCCCATTGCCACTATATTCTTGAGCATGGTGAAAATCCCCAAATACACATGATATTCTTAGTTTGTGCATGAAAATCTACCTACATATCAAATTTCGTTACAATCGGACTAAGTTGACGTTAGGGCGGGGAGTGTGGCGATACGGCTGCCATCACAAAATAGTTTTGTTCGCGACAAAATTTTTTTTTTGCATAAATACTGAGGATAGTTAGCTGTATTGAAATTGCTCTTGCCATTCCTGAGATCTGAGAATTGCATGTTTTTCTTCAGCGGCGGCCATTTTGAAAATTCCAAAAGTGGATTGCAAAACTTAATGTCACCCTAAACATGTTCCCAAAGTTTCATCTTGATTGGACATTGCATCTCTAAGAAAATGTGCGGACAAGATAGAACCGAAAAAAAAATAGAAAGAACAATAAAAATAAGAAACCGGACAAAAACAATATGTCTCCCAAAACTACGTTTGGGAGACATAACTAGTGCTGATTGTGTTGGGATGCCAACACAAAATGTCTCCCGGACAAACCCCCATTGCCTCTATATTCTTGAGTCTGTTAAAAACTCCCAATACGCATGATATTCTTAGTTTGTGCATTAAAATCTACCTATATATCAAATTTCGTTGCAATCGGACTAAGATGACGTTTTGGGAGGGAGAGTATGGTAAAACGGCTGACATTACAAAATGGTTTCATTCGCATCCAGTTTTTTAAAATAGAAATGCTCAGGATGGTTAGCTGTATCAGTATACCAATTTTTATTGAAATTGCTCAGGCCATTACCGAGATCTGAGAACTGCCCTTTTTTCTTCAACGGCGGCCATTTTGAAAATGGCGACTATTTTGAAAATTTCAAAAACGAATTGCAAATTTTCAGGTCACCCTTAACATGTTCCCAAAATTTCATATTGATTGGACATTGAATCTCAGAGAAACTGTGTGGACAAGATTGAAAGGAAAGAAAAAAGAAAAAAGAAAAATATTGATAAGAAACCGAACGGCGACATAGCTAGTGCTGATTGTGTTGGGATGCCAACACAGAATGTCTCCCAAACGAAACCCCATTGCCACTATAATGTTCAGCATGTTGAAAACCACCAAATACAAAATTCTTTTCCAAGATGTCCTATATAATTACCCCCGATTCCATGGAAAAAGCAGCCATTTTGAAAATTCCAGAAGAAGAAGAAGAATAAGAAGAAACCGGACAAAAACAATATATCTCCCAAAACTTCGTTTGGGAGACACAATAATGTGTTGGGACGCTCAAAATCCCCATGGAAAGTATTGCGTTCCATTCAGGAAATTAAAATGTACCTCCACATCAAATTTCATTGCAATCAGACAACGTTGAAAATTTGACGCGATTTCGCCGTCATATTGAAACGCGATGTTGAAACAAATTCAAAGATAGAGTCACTCGAAAAACTAAAATCTACCTCCATAGCAGTCACTATCAAAACTCTGATTATTGATTGCACACCTCAATATATCGAACTACAACTGTGCCAAGTTTCATTAGATTCTAATAAGGCGTATCTGAGAAATGTGTCTGACAAGTTTACGATCTAGAAAAAGGAGAAACCGAAGTAATAATATTAAGAAGCGGTGCAAAACAACAGTCGTCAAAACTTCGTTTTGGGCGACTTAATAAGAAACTGGACAAAAGCAATAAGTCTCCGATACTTCGTGGTCGGGGATTAAATAATATTAAGAAACCGGACAAAAACATTATGTCCCCTAAAACTTCGTTTGGGAGACATAATAACTGTGCTGGGATGCCAACACAAATTGTCTCGCAAACGAACCCCCATTGCCACTATAATTTTCAGCATGCTGAAAAACCCTCAAATACATATAAAAAGTTATGCAATGTCCTATATAATGACCCAGTTTTCATAGAAACGGCAGCGATTTCGAAAATTCCAAAATGGATTGCAAAATTTAGGTCACCCTAACATGTTCCCAAATTTGGACATTGCAGCCAAAGATTGCATTTAATTTGATGATGATAAGTTTATTTGGCTTTAATAAATGTGTTTCAGTCGGTATTTAGCTGAAACCGAAATGGCGGGATTCGTCATGTACAGTTCACAACTTACCGTCGGTCAAATTTCTAATCTCATATTCAAACGCAATTATTTTGGCACATAAATATTAGAGAGATATATTACCTGGTATCAACCATTTTCTTTTAATAAAATACTTGTTTTGAGTCGAGAACTCATATCTTTACTATTGGTGTTCTACAATGTATTTTTGTTCCTGTTTGGAATTTTAACTTTCGGTCCAGAATAGTATAAATTCCGGAGCGAGGTCAAAGAGGGGTCGAATTTTTTTCGGTACTTTTCATTTGGCAGACGACAACTCGTGAGGTTCCCATTTACTTATAATTTTAATAGAGGTAACGGCGCATTAGTTGGTAACCCTCGCATATAATTTTAATTGGTTCAAAGATAATACCTACAGGTTTTCACACCATAGACCTACACAATTCCATTTATTAGCTCCGCCTTTTTATGCTATTTTTGGCCTATCATATTAAGGGACAAACACGAATGTCATTTTTATCTGTGTTGTCATTCAAATGCTGTCTTCATGTTTTATAAAATGATATATATTTTAGAATTGTTCATTTAAGATCATTTACGCTACCAAAAGAATGATCCGAGAGGGAAATTTTTGTGGTTTTACTGCCCAAGTGTTCCTGGAAAAATATATATGTCATAGGACAACTAATTTACCGTAGATAAAGAAGAAAACCACGACAATGGTGGCAGCGGTGAGATCCCAATTGTCTCAGTTTTACTCAATTATTGTTATATAGATAAAATCCTTTGAAAATAGTGACGCAGTTAGTCATTATTATATTTTTCTGATATAGAAAACAGTTGTGCAATAAGTAAATGAGATTTTTTAAAGAAAAGGGGTCCATGCAGCTCCTTTAAAATTCTAATTAATCAATAAATAATAGTGCATTGGCTGCTATTTTTAGGGTTGTAAAAATAAATTGTATAATATTTAATCAGTAGCGCATTTAGCTACTAATAGGCCATAATTGTTTTTACACGGAAATAGTTGTGCATATTCAGCAACTATTTTAACCATACAGGGATAGGTATTTCCACAGTATGGAGTTAAGGGGTAGGTCTCTCTCATACACAAATTTTAGAAAGGGGGAGGAGGTATTAACACGGGCAGAATGAACACCCATGTAATATCCGGTAATTTACTTGACATAGATGATAACAGTGATGTATCACTTGGAGCTAGTCCATTGGTAAGTCACTATCAGACCTCTTCTCACAAGGATTCAGTATCAGTAATGGCAAATGATGGTGCAGGTCCCTCAACATCAGGTATCCCAATTGATATAAGAGCACCATGTTAATGGAAATAAAAGATACCTTTGCCAGTCAAATTAATGAAATTAAGGGTAAAGAACTCAATATCAAATCTCAGATATCATCACAAAAACAGGGTATGTCATGCAGTGGAAACAATTTTAGTCAAAACAGTGTGGCTAATATGGGAGCACATGCAAGTATGCGAGCTGACCAGGTAAGATGAACTAGTCACAATGGCATTGATGATCATGTTCTGATGACCAATTCAACACAAAATATGTCAGGTACAAATAGCTAATCTAACCAACTCATGAGGGATGACCCAAAGCCAAGATGTCAATTTTTCAATGGTAAGGGTGATTTTACGGATTTTTAGGCATTTTGGACACAGTTTACTCTGCTTTGAAACAGGTTTCACTGGCAAAATGACAGGCAAGTGGAAGAACTTATGATGAACTGCCTAAGAGATGACGCATTGGTATTTGTAAATGAATTGCCTTTACGCATACGGGCTGATATTGATGAAATCCACAAAGCAATGGAATAACGCTTTGGGGACCATATTTTACCGGACACATACAGAAGAAACTTACAGTTTGTTAAACTGGTTAACAAAGAAAGTCTTCATGACTATGCTGGTAGGGTAGAAAAACTGGTAATAAAAGCTTACCCTGAGATTCAAGACCCAAAATTCCTTGACAGGTTCAAAACAGAACATTTTATTAAAGGGTTACCAGAGCAATCAGTGGCGTATGAAGTGTTGTTAAAGAAAACTTCCACAATGCAAGATGCAATTAATATGGTATCGTGACATGAATGTTGTCGTAAAAATGTAGGTAAAAAATGTGACACAAGGCAAATTGAGTCCCCTGATTACTGTTTAGAATCAAACGTTTTTGAGGTATGTAGAACACAGACTTCATATGTTACTCATACCGAGCTTAAATCTAGTTTAGAGGAACTGAGGAAAAATCACAAAGCAGACATTGAACAGGTTAAGCAAGGCCAAGAGAAACTTGCAAAACTAGTGAGTAGTCAAGGTAAATTCAATGCACGCCAATGTCAATCGAACCCTGGTATTCAGACCAAAGGACAGAATAGAGACAGGGACAACAATACACAGAAAAATGGAAACAAATCTATGGTTTGTTACTGCTGTGACCAGGAGGGACATATAAGTAAATATTGTCCATTTAAAGGTAAGGAACCAGAGCACAAAAGCAGTACAAATGGAACCCAGGCACAGGTGACTAGAGCCAAAACACAAGGTCAGTTAAAACTAGAATGGGCTGGGTCTAATAGCCAAGTCTCAGCCATCAAATTTAATGAAGATAATATGGGCATAAAAGAGGATCAATGGAAACTTGATGAAAACACTGAGAATTCAACAAACACGGGTATTAAAGAAAGCAATGTACCAATTATAGCCATAGATGACATAACCGATATGGAGGTTTTCATAAATAGGGTAAATCCAGTTACAATTAGGGATCTCATATTGGTGGAAGGACAGGAGGTAAAAGTTGTCATGGACAAGGGCGCAGAAGTGACTGTCATTAGTACTTCGTTATTTGAGGAAATCCCAGACGGTAACCGACCAAAACTTCAAGAATCTAGAAGATGTTTGGTTGTAGCTGAGGAAGGGAAAAGACTGAAAACTCAAGGGGTCATTGAAGCAAATTTAACTATTAGTAAACTATGCTTTAGGTTGGAAGTGTATGTTGCTCTAATCATGGATAAATTAGGATGTGATATCATTGATACATATAATATCACTATTAATACCAAGAAGTGTATAGACGTTGGAGGTCCCTGAGTTGGTTGTGAGGTTATACGTAAGTCTGATATGGTTGCTAGAGTGTATGTCAAAGAGCCTGTAACTGTCCCCGCCAACAGCGAGATAATAATTGAGGAATTGGAAGACAAGCTGAGTACATTGATACCAGATATGCTAGTTTGGAACCAGTCTGTAATGATATTGGTAATGTAGTGGTTGCTCGAAGTCTAGTTGACCCATTTCATAATAGACTTCCTGTCAGGCTAGCAAATTTGTAAAATTTTCCAGTTAAATTAGAAAAGAACCATATGATTGGAGAAATGCATCATGTTATTGATGTAAATTACTTGGATAATATGGATAAAGAGACCGAGGTTTGTTCTCAAAACAATTTTAATATGATAAAAACAATGTGTTCTGCAGATGCTACTCCCATCAGCCAGGTTCATGCTGTTCATGATGTCCCAGAGATACCTGAAGATTGGAATAATGATAGTAGGGCAAATGTAGAATTAATACATGCAAGTTATGCTGGATCTAGTAACGATGCTGATGACACGGAGAAATAAGGCTAAACTCTCCGAGTTACCAGAAGACTTGGTCGATTTGTATACAAGGAGTTGTACAAATTTAAAAGATGAGTTGTTACAAAAGCATCGTATTAATACAAAAGATGCCACACCAATACGTCAACCGCTCAGACGAACCCCTAAAGCATTTGAAGGGGAATAGGAAAAAATTTACAGGACCAATTACAGGCTGGAGTCATAACTCCATCCAAATCAAGTTGGGCTAGTCCCGTTGTCTTAGTTCGGAAAAAGGATCTATCGGTCAGATGGTGCATATACTATAGAAAAGTAAATGACCTTAGTGTAAAAGATGCCTGCCCTATTCCTCGTATTGATATGTGTCTGGACTGTTTGTAGTCAGTTTCCGTATTCTCTATTATGGACCTTGAAAGTGGTTACTGGCAGCTTGAAATAGAAAAGTCTGATAGAGACAAAACTGCTTTTATTAAAAAGTATGGTTTATTCGAATATACAAAAATGCCTCTCGGGTTATGTAATGCCCCGAGTACATTTCAGAGGTGTGTTGAATTAATTCTTATAGTTTTGCAGTGGAGAACCCTTTTAATTTACATAGATGATATCGTAATTTACTCCTCTGATTTGACGACCCATATTCAAATGCTTGAAGAGGTACTGAGTCGTTTAAGCAAAGCAGGACTTAAGCTGAAACCAACTTAGTGCGATTTTTTCAGAAATGAGGTGTTGTTCTTTTGACATGTCATTCCAGATAAGGGAATAAAGGCAAACCAGTCAGCCATACAGTCAATAAAAGACTGGAAAGAACCCAAAACAGTAAAACAGGTACAACCATTTCTACGTTTCTGTGGATACTATCGCTAATTCGTCAGATACTTAAGTGAGTTGGAAGCTCCTCTCTCAAGACTCACAAGAAAAGATGTGAAGTTCAAGTGCGATACCGATTGTCAGTCGGCATTCGATGAACTCATACGTGCTCTTTGCACAGCTTCAATACTAGCATATCCCCGTGATGATAGTATGTACATTCTAGACACGGATGCCTCAAATGTAGGTATAGGGGCAGTCCTGTCTCAAAACCACCATGGTGTGGAAAAAGTAATTGCTTATTGTTCAAAGAAGTTAGACCCCCCATTAGCAACGGTACTCAGAAACTAGGAGAGAATTACTTGCAGTTATCACATTCATGCACCAATACAGACTTTACCTGTTAGGTAAGAGATTTCTGTAAAGGACAGATCATGGCTCTCTAAAGTGGTTATTTAACTTTAAGGACCCTCAGGGGCAGGTAGCCAGATGGCTGGAATTTTTATCCCAGTATAACTTTGATATACAGCATACAGCAGGTAAGAAGCATCAAAACGCTGATGGATTATCAAGAAAGGATGGAGAAGAGGTCAGTTGGGAACACACGAAAACAGGTAACTACAATCCTAACTGTTTTGACTGCCAGCAGGCCCAGCATGAATGGCATGACTTTAAAAAGAGGTTGATGATGTAATTCATCTCGGTACGGGTGAGCTAACTGAAGAATCATCATTAAGAGTTGTAACCAGGAGTCAAAGCAAAAATTAGCCAGGTAATAGTATCTAACTGGTTCACAGGTAACTATTCACCTAAAGTGTTAGAAGTATTTCAACGTGAATACATTGACTTGCAGAAACTACATGAATGGAAAGATTCTGGCACTTGTCCAGGTAGAGAACAAATAACACAGCATGCTTCAGCAGTACGAAAGTACTGGTTAAATTGTAATCTGATAGCCAGAGTGGAAGGAGTGTTGTATCGGAAGATTGTCGGTCCAGGCAATGAAACTAAATACCAGCTCCTAGTTCCTAGGATACTGAGACAGGAAGCCATTGTTAAATGTCATGATCACATTTTTGGGGCTCACATGGGTATAAATAAAACTACACAGTGACTGAAATCTCAGTTTCGTTGGTGTGGTATGGGAAATGATGTTCGATCTCATATACAAAATTGCCAAGTCTGCAATAGATTTAAAAAGAGTAAACAACCTAAGGCTTCCCGCTGGATGGAGGCGTATCCCCTTCCTAACCAGATGGCAGAAAAGGTAGCTGAAAAGCTGGTAAATGAATTTGTATCAAGGTTTGAGGTACCATTAGAAATTCATACTGACCAGGGCAGTAACTTCGAGTCTGATCTTTTTAAAGAAGTCTGCTCCCTACTCGAGGTTAAAAGGACTAGGTCAACACCCTACAGATCATCATCTAATGGCTTAATAGAAAAAATTAATCAGATACTGGAGAATATGATTAAGGGTTTTGTAAACAAGAACAAGACGGACTGGTATCAATACATAGGTTTGTTAATGGGAGCATACAGAAGTACTATACACCCAGCTACAGGTTTTACACCAAATTACTTGATGTTTGGGAGAGAGGTATATTTGCCAAATCATATTATGTACCCATTTCCAAAACCTGAACCCCTAAATCAAGATGAGTATGCCACTAAATTGAGACAAACACTAGAAGATGTCTACATCCAAGCCAGGAAAAACGTACAATCCAATGTTGTTAAACAGAAGCGGGACTATGATAGTCGGCTGAAAGAAAATAGCTTTAAGGTTGGGTCCTTGGTATATAATTCAACATTTCACAGTAAACTAGATGCTAATTGGAAGGGCCCTTATGTTATAGTGGAGATACTTAGCCCTGTTTTTTTACGAAATTCGAGACCAAAGAAGAACAGAAGTAAAACACCATGACCGTCTGATGCCACATCACTCATCTAACATTCCTGACTGGGCTCAAAAACTGTGTTTTCAGTTGAGTAAGAATTCCCAATAGAGTATTTATGAACCTCATTTTGTCTTTACAGAAAATGTATGCTTGTAATGGATTCTTCTGCAATTTTACTTCAACTGCTCAGAAAATTATTAAATGACATTATATCTTCACCTTCCTTTAGAATTTGTTCCTTTTCACTGTTCCGTCTGCAAATGCAGAGGCCAAAAATAAATCTCAACTGATAAACCACTTTGGATCCATTCAGAAACATAAATGAATGAATGTTGACCACAAGACTGATGAAGAGTGTATGGTTTTTGTAAATTATGATGTTAGCTTTTCTCCCGATAAGAGTGCAAATATACAGATTTTGAAAGATAACCAATATGTTCCTCCTACTGTTCTTCCTGCTATTCAGGTACCTGTTAATAAATCTTCAGAATTATCATCTCCTGTTTATTATTATACTGTTGAGCCAGTACCAGTAGAATCATCACCTTTTGTTGACGAATCTGTAAGAAAGTCTGATGATATTGTTGCCAAAGCTGTTACATATGCAATGATAGAGGAAGAAGAATTTGTACCCGACTATGAAGATTGGTTAGATGAGAATGACCAGATGACCAACAACCATGACACAAGAATTCCAGGCAGACGACGACCTTATTTTTTAGAATTGCTTTGTAAAAAGAACAACTGAAGAAAGAGAGAAAAAACACAAGGAAGAGATGGGAAAGATGGGGATTTTGAAGAAAGATTACAGAAAAAGCTAGACCAAAAAGATGAAGAATTAAAAAATATGAATTCCTTGATTGTTACTTTAGACGAATATGAAAATGTACCTAAATATGGAACAAGAAGCTCTTTTGCCCTTGATGGATTTGACGACCTTTGGAATAATGTTGAAGAAGAAACCAAAATACTACAGGAACAATTTTCAGAATCAAATAAGGAAAATAACATTAAACCGACCTACAAACAGACAGCTGACCCTGACACCGCTAGTCCCAAGAAGAAGAATTTGAAAAGTATAGTTGTTTAGTATTTTGTTTAATTTAAGATTGGGTAGTCTTAATTTTGGTATTTGCAAATCCTCAGAGGAATGCATGAGTTCCTTTGTAACTTCAGTATTCAAATAATAAGATTTCAAATAGTTTAGTGGTGGATGCATAAGTTCACTAAAAGATGCAATTTGAGAGAAAAAAAAACTTTCATAAAATGTGTCATTTGAGTTCTTTAGTGAGCGCATGAGTTCACTGATGAATGCAGCATGTATAGTTAGGTGGACAGTTGATAATAGCTTTTGATGAGCGCATGAGTTCATTAAAGACGCAGTAACTCTGAAAATATTTGGTATTTAAAATGAAAATTTTATTTTGAACCAAATTCTTTAATTGTTGATATATTATTTCAGTTTTATAAGTTTCTTTAAAATTGTAATCTGATATAAAAGCCTTAAGCATTTTGTGCGTTGTGAATAATAGCAGTACTTTAAATTATTATTTATTTGGTGAAATTTTGATTTTTATTGATAAAGACTGATTTTAAAGATTAATCAGCTTAATCGGCGTAATTATTTTTAAACTGTAATTTCGGGGACGAAACTATTCCTTCGGGTGGGGCAGTGTTGTAAATATGTATCTCTGCAAATCAGAAGATGCATCAACCAGAACACTGAGCCAAAGATTGAATTTAATTGGATGATGATAAGTTTATTTGGCTTTAATAAATGTGTTTCAGTCAGTATTTAGCTGAAACCGAAATGGCGGGACTTTGTCATGTACAGTTCACAAGTTACCGTTAATCAAATTTCTCATCTCAAATTCAAACGCGATTATTTTGGCACATTAATATTACAGAGATATGTTACCTGAATGGTATAAACCGTTTTCTTTCAATAAAATACTTGTTTTGAGTCGAGAACTTATATCTTTACTATAGATGTTCTACAATGTATTTTTATTCCTGTTTAGAACTTCCGGTCCAAATTAGTATAAATTCAGGAGTGAGGTCAAAGAGGGGTCGATTTTTTTCGGTACTTTTCGTTTTGGCTGACGACAACTCTGGAGGTTCCCATTTACTTATAATTTTTAATAGAAGTAACTGCACATTAGTTGGTAACCCTCGCATATTATTTTAATTGGTTAAAAGATAATACATACAGGTTTTACACCATAGACCTACAATATTCCAGTTATAAGCTCGCCTTTTTATGCTATTTCTGGCCTTTCATATTAAGGGAAAAACACGAATGTTACTTTTATCTGTGTTGTCATTCAAATGCGTCTTCATGTTAATAAAGGATATATCTTTTTAGAATTGTTCATTTAAGATAATATACGCTACCAAAAGAATAATCCGAAATGGAATTTTTTGTGGTTTTACTGCCAAAGGGTTCCTGGGAAAATATATATGTCATAGGACAACTAATTTACCGTAGATAAAGAAGAAAACCACGACAATACTGTCGGCAACAAATTACTTGGTGTTACACAGGCAGAAATTTTCATTAAATATTTACGGGATACGGAATCAATATGGATTGATTTATCAATAAGGGTAGCCCATCAACGGAATAATTGACATGCACACCAAGCAGGTCAGTGAAAGAAATCGTGATCAGAAACATTTTCTTCTTTGAAGAAACATTAAATTTTCAAACATGATAACCTACCTCTTTAAACTTTTAGTAACGCTGACATTGATTTCAGATTGGCAATTCCTCTCCATTTTTTTAAAATTCCTTCCGTCCAGCCTTCAAGTTTTTGAATGAATGAGATAGGAGTGACGTTATATCAGACCGAATTACGCATATTAATTGTACAAAGAAGTAGTGCACAGATACTTACCGTCAAAAACGAAAACAAAATAAATATGGTGTATTTAAATTGACAAATTAACGATTAAAAAATACTACTATTTTTTTCGCTCTACAAAGATTACCAGGTCTACGATCTCATCTGATATAGACCTGATAATCCTTGTCTCGCGAAAAAAAAAATTTATATTTACAGTTGTAGCTTCGACTTTAATTTGTGATATGCTTTATATGTTTTTTCGTTTTGTATAGTCAATGGTGGATGGAGCATTTGGTCAAATTGGACTGACTGTACCACTAGTTGTGGACAAGGACTTCAAACCAGAATTAGACACTGCACTAATCCAACTACTGCCAATGGAGGAAACTACTGCTATGGTGATCCAAAAGAAGCAAGACTGTGTAATACAGTTTCGTGTGCAGGTGAGGTTTTTTAACATTTTATTTTCCATGATTTACAAATCAAATTGGAAAATATGTTATTACAATATTATAAAGGTTACTGTTCTATTTCAGTGTCACACGGCTCGTGCTATTGCCTAACCTTGATATTACCTTTAAACAGAAATTAAATATTTCACCTAAAAAAATATATAAACCCAATCAACAATATGTACATGTACGAGGAAGTAAGTAGTTTAGACTAAGTAAACATATTGATGTCCGCAGATATATTATTAATTCAAATTTTAGTTACTTTTAAATTCAAGTCATCTACTAATGGAACATTAACTTAAAGGCTTAAAAGTTTTTCTGTTAGACATGTAAGTTTACCTACAAAGTCAACTAACACTAACAAAATATTTTTGAATTATGAAATACATACGATGTACATGAATATTAAAGTTCTAAAATTTAAGATTTAAGAAACCATAGGTATAAATAGATTTAGAATTGATAATGCATTTAAACGCTTCAAGATTGCTCACATACTTTATGTTGCTTGCCCAAGCTATATATTTCAATAATCTTTGTTTATGCCAGGTCGTCTGACAATTGGATAATAATATTCTATGGATGTAGCCATGCGTAAAGTAAAACAAACGAAATAACCTTATCGCTTAATTTACACTATAGTCTTCAAGAACGCTGCTTTTTTAAATTCAATTTACAAATACATGTATTATGTTTTACAGCTGAAATAAACATTTGCTTTGCCTATAATTTGTGATATGCTTTATATGTGTTTTCGCTGTGTATAGTCAATGGTGGATGGAGCATTTGGTCAAATTGGACTGATTGTACCACTAGTTGTGGACATGGACTTCAAACTAGAATTAGAAAATGCACTAATCCAACTACTGCTCATGGAGGGGACTACTGCTATGGTGATCCAACGGAATCAAGACTGTGTAATGCAATTTCGTGTGCATGTGAGGTTTTTATATTTAAACAATGTTTTGCAAAATTAAATTTAAAAATAAGTTGTTACAGTATCAAGGTACTTTTATATTTCAATGTCACACGGTTCATGATTGCTGAACCTTCGGATTACATACAAGCAAAAACAACGTTTTGCAATGTGTTGGGCAATTCAATTTTATTGCTTGCAAAGATTTGGTTATATATGACTAGTTTTGTAACTTTTAATAAATTCATTAATGGATCTAATTCATGTATATGTTATATAAAATTCATTTCCCCGTTCTTCATTGGCAACCAAGTATTAAACACATGTATATACATATAAAAGGAGACTAATATCACATAATTAATTAAAAAGTTGCACTGTTTTCGTATTATCAAAAACAGTAAGTTACTTATTTGGAAAATACATTGTTCTATATGATCCTTTCTGTAGATTTCGAAGACGTGTATGCACATTATAGTCGCTGCAGGATTAAAGTTTCGTCGTGATTTTGGAAGGACATTCGACATTTCTATTCATAGTCTCATCTTATATACGGAAATATTTTTTTTTGTTATTATATGTTATTGTTTTGATTACATCTGCAGCATTGTTAACATTGTGGCCGAACGTTAATAAACCATTTACTGACTGACTCCGTTAAAACTGAACCAAAACTTTTATAAAATAATTCACCTTATGCAAACCTATCTACTTTCATTAAACAATATGTGCATGTACAGAACATGTAGGACTAATGTCTTTGCCCTAATGGTTTTCTATAAGAAATTTTAGATTACCTACAAATTCATCTCTAATTAAACAAGATTCCATGTTTTCAATTATGCAATAAATACGATGTTAATGAATAATAATTAAAGTTTTGATGTTAAAAACTACATCAGTAAGATATTAGAAACATAATTTAGAGTTATATTTACATTTTATAGTGCATTTATACCATTCAAAATTGAACCCATAGTTTATTTTTTACTTAGTCTTGTTCAAGTTATATACTACAATAACACCTTTTTATGACAGGTCGTCTGACAATCTGGACAAACATATTATATGGATGTCTCCATACTTAAAGTAAAACAAATTAACAATCCTTATCGATTAGTTTTCTCGATAGTCATCAAAAGCGCCGCCATCCAAATTCAATTTAAAAATATTATTTTTACACCTGAAATAAACATTTGCTTTGCCTATAATTTGTGCTATCCTTTATATAGTGTGTGTTTTCGCTTTGTATAGTCAATGGTGGATGGAGCATTTGGTCAAATTGGACTGACTGTACCACTAGTTGTGGACAAGGACTTCAAACCAGAATTAGACACTTCACTAATCCAACTACTGCCAATGGAGGAAACTTCTGCTCTGGTGATCCAAAAGAAGCAAGACTGTGTAATACATTTTCGTGTGCAGGCGAGGGTTTTCTAAACATTTTATTTTGCATAATTTACAAATTAAATTGGAAAATAGATTATTACAACACTATAAAGGTTACTGTTCTATTTCAATGTCACACGGCTCATGCTATTGCCTAACCAGGGGCCTCGATGTCCGAGTGGGCAAGGTAGTTCGTCTACTATTGATCACGTGGTCTGTCAACACTGAGATTTCGGGTGCGATTCTCACTGCAGGCAGGGTGTACTCGACTCCAATCTTAATTGACAATGATTGCCAGTTTTCCTACCGCAGTTCGGGGGTTTTCTTCGGGTACTCCGGCTTCCTCCCCCAATGAAAACTGGACGCCATGATATAGCTGAAAAATTGTTGAAAGTGGCGTTAAACACCATTAAACAAACAACAACAACAGCTTTTGCCTAACCTGCAAATTACCTTTAAATAGAAATAAAATAATCCACCTAAAAATATAAAAACCCAGTCAAAAATATGTACATGTACGAGGATGTAAGTAGTTTAAACCAAGCAACCATATTGATGTCCGCAGATATATTATTAATTTAAATTTTAGTTACTTTTAAATTCAAGTCATCTACTAATGGAACATTAACTTAAAGGCTTAAAAGTTTTTCTATAAGAAATTTAAGTTTGCCTACACCTTCAACTAACACTGAGAAAATAATTTTGAAATACATTTGAAGTACATAAATAATAAAGTTCTAAAATTTAAACCTAAACGATAAGATATAAGAAACCATAAGTATAAATAGATTTAGAATTGAAAATGCATTTAAAGGCTTCAAGATTGCTCACATACTTTATGTTTCTTGTCCAATCTATATATTTCAATAATCTTCTTTTTATGCCAGGTCGTCTGACAATTGGATCAAAATATTCTATTAATCTCGTCATTCGTAAAGTAAAACAAACGAAATAATCTTATCGATTAGTTTACACTGTAGTCATCAAGAACGCTGCTTTTAAATTCAATTTACAAATACATGTATTATGTTTTACAGCTGAAATAAACATTTGCATTAGCCTATAATTTGTGATATGCTTTATATGTGTTTTCGCTTTGTATAGTCAATGGTGGATGGAGCATTTGGTCAAATTGGACTGATTGTACCACTAGTTGTGGACATGGACTTCAAACCAGAATTAGAAAATGCACTAATCCAACTACTGCTCATGGAGGGGACTACTGCTATGGTGATCCAACAGAATCAAGACTGTGTAATACAATTTCGTGTGCAGGTGAAGTTTTATATTTAAACATTGTTTTGCAAAATTAAATTTAAAAATAAGTTGTTACAGTATCAAGGTACTTTTATATTTCAATGTCACACGGTTCATGATTGCTGAACCTTCGGATTACCTAAAAGCAAAAACAACGTTTTGCAATGTGTTGGGCAATTCAATTTTATTGCTTGCAAAGATTTTATTATATATGACTAGTTTTGTAACTTTTAAGAAATTCATTAATGGATCTAATTCATATATATGTTATATAAAATTCATTTCCCCGTTCTTCATCGGCAATTAAGTATTAAACACATGTATATACATATAAAATGAGACTAATATCACATAATTAATTAAAAAGTTGCACTGTTTTCGTATTATCAAAGACAGTAAGTTACTTATTTGGAAAATACATTGTTCTATATGATCCTTTCTGTAGATTTCGAAGAGGTGTATGCACATTATAGCCGCTGCAGGATTAAAGTTTCGTCGTGATTTTGTAAGGACAGTCGACATTTCCATTCAAAGGATAATCCTATATCCCGAAATAATTTTTTTGCTTATCATATGTTTTTTTTCTGATTACATCTGCAACATTGTTAACATGTGGCCGAACGTTAATAAACCATTTACTGACAGACTCCGTCAAACCTGAACCAAAACTTTTCTTAAATAATTCACTTTATACAGACCTATCTACTTTCATTAAACAATATGTGCATGTACAGAAGATAAAGGACGAATGTCTTTGCCCTAAATGTTTTCTATAAGAAAATCTGACAATCTGGATATACAGATTATATGGATGTCTCCATACTTAAATGAAACAAATTAACAATCCTTATTGTTTGTTTACTCGGTAGTCATAAAAACCCTGCCATCCAAATTCAATTCACAAATATTATTTTTACAGCTGAAATAAACATTTGATTAGCCTATAATTTGTGATATGCTTTATATGTGTTTTCGCTTTGTATAGTCAATGGTGGATGGAGCATTTGGTCAAATTGGACTGATTGTACCACTAGTTGTGGACATGGACTTCAAACCAGAATTAGAAAATGCACTAATCCAACTACTGCTCATGGAGGGGACTACTGCTATGGTGATCCAAAAGAATCAAGACAGTGTAATACAATTTCGTGTGCAGGTGAGGTTTTAAAACATTTTATTTTGCATGATTTACAAATCAAATTGGAAAATAGGTTATTACAACATTATAAAGGTTACTGTTCTATTTCAGTGCCACACGGCTCGTGCTATTGCCTAACCTTGATATTACCTTTAAACAGAAATTAAATATTTCACCTAAAAAAATATATAAACCCAATCAACAATATGTACATGTACGAGAAAGTAAGTAGTTTAGGCTAAGTAAACATATTGATGCCCGCAGATATATTATTAATTCAAATTTTAGTTACTTTTAAATTCAAATCATCTACTAATGGAACATTAACTTAAAGGCTTAAAAGTTTTTCTGTAAGACATGTAAGTTTACCTACAAAGTCAACTAACACTATCAAAATATTTTTGAAGTATGAAATACATACGATGTACATGAATAATTAAGTTCTAAAATTTAAGATTTAAGAAACCATAGGTATAAATAGATTTAGAATTGATAATGCATTTAAACCCTTCAAGATTGCTCACATACTTTATGTTGCTTGCCCAAGCTATATATTTCAATAATCTTTGTTTATGCCAGGTCGTCTGACAATTGGATAATAATATTCTATGGATGTAACCATGCGTAAAGTAAAACAAACGAAATAACCTTATCGCTTAGTTTACACTATAGTCTTCAAGAACGCTGCTTTTTTAAATTCAATTTACAAATACATGTATTATGTTTTACAGCTGAAATCAACATTTGATTAGCCTATAATTTGTGATATGCTGTATATGTGTTTTCGTTTTGTATAGTCAATGGTGGATGGAGCATTTGGTCAAATTGGACTGATTGTACCACTAGTTGTGGACATGGACTTCAAACCAGAATTAGAAAATGCACTAATCCAACTACTGCTCATGGAGGGGACTACTGCTATGGTGATCCAACAGAATCAAGACTGTGTAATACAATTTCGTGTGCAGGTGAAGTTTTTATATTTAAACACTGTTTTGCAAAATTAAATTTAAAAATAAGTTGTTACAGTATCAAGGTACTTTTATATTTCAATGTCACACGGTTCATGATTGCTGAACCTTCGGATTACCTACAAGCAAAAACAACGTTTTGCAATGTGTTGGGCAATTCAATTTTATTGCTTGCAAAGATTTTATTATATATGACTAGTTTTGTAACTTTTAAGAAATTCATTAATGGATCTAATTCATATATATGTTATATAAAATTCATTTCCCCGTTCTTCATCGGCAACCAATTATTAAACACATGTATATACATATAAAAGGAGACTAATATCACATAATTAATTAAAAAGTTGCACTGTTTTCGTATTATCAAAAGCAGTAAGTTACTTATTTGGAAGATACATTGTTCTATATGATCCTTTCTGGAGATTTCGAAGACGTGTATGCACATTATAGCCGCAGCAGGATTACAGTTTCGTCGTGATTTTGTAAGGACAGTCGACATTTCCATTCAAAGGATAATCCTATATCCCGAAATAATTTTTTTGCTTATCATATGTTTTTTTTCTGATTACATATGCAACATTGTTAACATGTGACCGAACGTTGATAAACCATTTACTGACAGACTCCGTCAAACCTGAACCAAAACTTTTCTTAAATAATTCACTTTATACAGACCTATCTACTTTCATTAAACAATATGTGCATGTACAGAAGATAAAGGACGAATGTCTTTGCCCTAAATGTTTTCTATAAGAAAATCTGACAATCTGGATAAACAGATTATATGGATGTCTCCATATTTAAATGAAACAAATTAACAATCCTTATTGTTTGTTTACTCGATAGTCATAAAAACCCTGCCATCCAAATTCAATTCACAAATATTATTTTTACACCTGAAATAAACATTTGCTTTGCCTATAATTTGTGATATGTTTTATGTGTTTTCGTTTTGTATAGTCAATGGTGGATTAGTATTTGGTCAAATTGGACTGATTGTACCACTAGTTGTGGACAAGGACTTCAAACCAGAATTAGACACTGCACTAATCCAACTACTGCCAATGGAGGAAACTACTGCTATGGTGATCCAAAAGAAGCAAGACTGTGTAATACAGTTTCGTGTGCAGGTGAGGTTTTAAAACATTTTATTTTGCATGATTTACAAATCAAATTGGAAAATAGGTTATTACAACATTATAAAGGTTACTGTTCTATTTCAGTGCCACACGGCTCGTGCTATTGCCTAACCTTGATATTACCTTTAAACAGAAATTAAATATTTCACCTAAAAAAATATATAAACCCAATCAACAATATGGACATGTACGAGAAAGTAAGTAGTTTAGGCTAAGTAAACATATTGATGCCCGCAGATATATTATTAATTCAAATTTTAGTTACTTTTAAATTCAAGTCATCTACTAATGGAACATTAACTTAAAGGCTTAAAAGTTTTTCTGTAAGACATGTAAGTTTACCTACAAAGTCAACTAACACTATCAAAATATTTTTGAATTATGAAATACATACGATGTACATGAATAATTAAGTTCTAAAATTTAAGATTAAAGAAACCATAGATATAAATAGATTTAGAATTGATAATGCATTTAAACCCTTCAATATTCCTCACATACTTTATGTTGCTTGCCCAAGCTATATATTTCAATAATCTTTGTTTATGCCAGGTCGTCTGACAATTGGATAATAACATTCTATGGATGTAGCCATGCGTAAAGTAAAACAAACGAAATAACATTATCGCTTAGTTTACACTGTAGTCTTCAAGAACGCTGCTTTTTTAAATTCAATTTACAAATACATGTATTATGTTTTACAGCTGAAATAAACATTTGATTAGCCTATAATTTGTGATATGCTTTATATGTGTTTTCGCTGTGTATAGTCAATGGTGGATGGAGCATTTGGTCAAATTGGACTGACTGTACCACTAGTTGTGGACATGGACTTCAAACCAGAATTAGAAAATGCACTAATCCAAGTACTGCTCATGGAGGGGACTACTGCTATGGTGATCCAACAGAATCAAGACTGTGTAATACAATTTTGTGTGCAGGTGAAGTTTTTATATTTAAACACTGTTTTGCAAAATTAAATTTAAAAATAAGTTGTTACAGTATCAAGGTACTTTTATATTTCAATGTCACACGGTTCATGATTGCTGAACCTTCGGATTACCTACAAGCAAAAACAACGTTTTGCAATGTGTTGGGCAATTCAATTTTATTGCTTGCAAAAATTTTATTATATATGACTAGTTTTGTAACTTTTAAGAAATTCATTAATGGATCTAATTCATATATATGTTATATAAAATTCATTTCCCCGTTCTTCATCGGCAACCAAGTATTAAACACATGTATATACATATAAAAGGAGACTAATATCACATAATTAATTAAAAAGTTGCACTGTTTTCGTATTATCAAAAACAGTAAGTTACTTATTTGGAAAATACATTGTTCTATATGATCCTTTCTGGAGATTTCGAAGACGTGTATGCACATTATAGCCGCAGCAGGATTAAAGTTTCGTCGTGATTTTGTAAGGACAGTCGACATTTCCATTCAAAGGATAATCCTATATCCCGAAATAATTTTTTTGCTTATCATATGTTTTTTTTCTGATTACATCTGCAACATTGTTAACATGTGACCGAACGTTAATAAACCATTTACTGACAGACTCCGTCAAACCTGAACCAAAACTTTTCTTAAATAATTCACTTTATACAGACCTATCTACTTTCATTAAACAATATGTGCATGTACAGAAGATAAAGGACGAATGTCTTTGCCCTAAATGTTTTCTATAAGAAAATCTGACAATCTGGATATACAGATTATATGGATGTCTCCATACTTAAATGAAACAAATTAACAATCCTTATTGTTTGTTTACTCGGTAGTCATAAAAACCCTGCCATCCAAATTCAATTCACAAATATTATTTTTACAGCTGAAATAAACATTTGATTAGCCTATAATTTGTGATATGCTTTATATGTGTTTTCGCTTTGTATAGTCAATGGTGGATGGAGCATTTGGTCAAATTGGACTGATTGTACCACTAGTTGTGGACAAGGACTTCAAACCAGAATTAGACACTGCACTAATCCAACTACTGCCAATGGAGGAAACTACTGCTATGGTGATCCAAAAGAAGCAAGACTGTGTAATACAGTTTCGTGTGCAGGTGAGGTTTTAAAACATTTTATTTTGCATGATTTACAAATCAAATTGGAAAATAGGTTATTACAACATTATAAAGGTTACTGTTCTATTTCAGTGCCACACGGCTCTTGCTATTGCCTAACCTTGATATTACCTTTAAACAGAAATTAAATATTTCACCTAAAAAAATATATAAACCCAATCAACAATATGTACATGTACGAGAAAGTAAGTAGTTTAGGCTAAGTAAACATATTGATGCCCGCAGATATATTATTAATTCAAATTTTAGTTACTTTTAAATTCAAGTCATCTACTAATGGAACATTAACTTAAAGGCTTAAAAGTTTTTCTGTAAGACATGTAAGTTTACCTACAAAGTCAACTAACACTATCAAAATATTTTTGAAGTATGAAATACATACGATGTACATGAATAATTAAGTTCTAAAATTTAAGATTTAAGAAACCATAGGTATAAATAGATTTAGAATTGATAATGCATTTAAACCCTTCAAGATTGCTCACATACTTTATGTTGCTTGCCCAAGCTATATATTTCAATAATCTTTGTTTATGCCAGGTCGTCTGACAATTGGATAATAATATTCTATGGATGTAGCCATGCGTAAAGTAAAACAAACGAAATAACCTTATCGCTTAGTTTACACTATAGTCTTCAAGAACGCTGCTTTTTTAAATTCAATTTACAAATACATGTATTATGTTTTACAGCTGAAATCAACATTTGATTAGCCTATAATTTGTGATATGCTGTATATGTGTTTTCGTTTTGTATAGTCAATGGTGGATGGAGCATTTGGTCAAATTGGACTGATTGTACCACTAGTTGTGGACATGGACTTCAAACCAGAATTAGAAAATGCACTAATCCAACTACTGCTCATGGAGGGGACTACTGCTATGGTGATCCAACAGAATCAAGACTGTGTAATACAATTTCGTGTGCAGGTGAAGTTTTTATATTTAAACACTGTTTTGCAAAATTAAATTTAAAAATAAGTTGTTACAGTATCAAGGTACTTTTATATTTCAATGTCACACGGTTCATGATTGCTGAACCTTCGGATTACCTACAAGCAAAAACAACGTTTTGCAATGTGTTGGGCAATTCAATTTTATTGCTTGCAAAGATTTTATTATATATGACTAGTTTTGTAACTTTTAAGAAATTCATTAATGGATCTAATTCATATATATGTTATATAAAATTCATTTCCCCGTTCTTCATCGGCAACCAAGTATTAAACACATGTATATACATATAAAAGGAGACTAATATCACATAATTAATTAAAAAGTTGCACTGTTTTCGTATTATCAAAAGCAGTAAGTTACTTATTTGGAAGATACATTGTTCTATATGATCCTTTCTGGAGATTTCGAAGACGTGTATGCACATTATAGCCGCAGCAGGATTACAGTTTCGTCGTGATTTTGTAAGGACAGTCGACATTTCCATTCAAAGGATAATCCTATATCCCGAAATAATTTTTTTGCTTATCATATGTTTTTTTTCTGATTACATATGCAACATTGTTAACATGTGACCGAACGTTGATAAACCATTTACTGACAGACTCCGTCAAACCTGAACCAAAACTTTTCTTAAATAATTCACTTTATACAGACCTATCTACTTTCATTAAACAATATGTGCATGTACAGAAGATAAAGGACGAATGTCTTTGCCCTAAATGTTTTCTATAAGAAAATCTGACAATCTGGATAAACAGATTATATGGATGTCTCCATACTTAAATGAAACAAATTAACAATCCTTATTGTTTGTTTACTCGATAGTCATAAAAACCCTGCCATCCAAATTCAATTCACAAATATTATTTTTACACCTGAAATAAACATTTGCTTTGCCTATAATTTGTGATATGTTTTATGTGTTTTCGTTTTGTATAGTCAATGGTGGATGGAGCATTTGGTCAAATTGGACTGATTGTACCACTAGTTGTGGACAAGGACTTCAAACCAGAATTAGACACTGCACTAATCCAACTACTGCCAATGGAGGAAACTACTGCTATGGTGATCCAAAAGAAGCAAGACTGTGTAATACAGTTTCGTGTGCAGGTGAGGTTTTAAAACATTTTATTTTGCATGATTTACAAATCAAATTGGAAAATAGATTATTACAACACTATAAAGGTTACTGTTCTATTTCAATGTCACACGGCTCATGCTATTGCCTAACCAGGGGCCTCGATGTCCGAGTGGGCAAGGTAGTTCGTCTACTATTGATCACGTGGTCTGTCAACACTGAGATTGCGGGTACGATTCTCACTGCAGGCAGGGTGTACTCGACTCCAATCTTAATTGACAATGATTGCCAGTTTTCCTACCGCAGTTCGGGGGTTTTCTTCGGGTACTCCGGCTTCCTCCCCCAATGAAAACTGGACGCCATGATATAGCTGAAAAATTGTTGAAAGTGGCGTTAAACACCATTAAACAAACAACAACAACAGCTTTTGCCTAACCTGCAAATTACCTTTAAATAGAAATAAAATTATCCACCTAAAAATATAAAAACCCAGTCAAAAATATGTACATGTACGAGGATGTAAGTAGTTTAAACCAAGCAACCATATTGATGTCCGCAGATATATTATTAATTTAAATTTTAGTTACTTTTAAATTGAAGTCATCTACTAATGGAACATTAACTTAAAGGCTTAAACGTTTTTCTATAAGAAATTTAAGTTTACCTACACCTTCAACTAACACTGAGAAAATAATTTTGAAATACATTTGAAGTACATAAATAATAAAGTTCTAAAATTTAAACCTAAACGATAAGATATAAGAAACCATAAGTATAAATAGATTTAGAATTGAAAATGCATTTAAAGGCTTCAAGATTGCTCACATACTTTATGTTTCTTGTCCAATCTATATATTTCAATAATCTTCTTTTTATGCCAGGTCGTCTGACAATTGGATCAAAATATTCTATTAATCTCGTCATACGTAAAGTACAACAAACGAAATAATCTTGTCGATTAGTTTACACTGTAGTCATCAAGAACGCTGCTTTTAAATTCAATTTACAAATACATGTATTATGTTTTACAGCTAAAATAAACATTTGCATTAGCCTATAATTTGTGATATGCTTTATATGTGTTTTCGCTTTGTATAGTCAATGGTGGATGGAGCATTTGGTCAAATTGGACTGATTGTACCACTAGTTGTGGACATGGACTTCAAACCAGAATTAGAAAATGCACTAATCCAACTACTGCTCATGGAGGGGACTACTGCTATGGTGATCCAACAGAATCAAGACTGTGTAATACAATTTCGTGTGCAGGTGAAGTTTTATATTTAAACATTGTTTTGCAAAATTAAATTTAAAAATAAGTTGTTACAGTATCAAGGTACTTTTATATTTCAATGTCACACGGTTCATGATTGCTGAACCTTCGGATTACCTACAAGCAAAAACAACGTTTTGCAATGTGTTGGGCAATTCAATTTTATTGCTTGCAAAAATTTTATTATATATGACTAGTTTTGTAACTTTTAAGAAATTCATTAATGGATATAATTCATATAATATGTTATATAAAATTCATTTCCCCGTTCTTCATCGGCAACCAAGTATTAAACACATGTATATACATATAAAAGGAGACTAATATCACATAATTAATTAAAAAGTTGCACTGTTTTCGTATTATCAAAAACAGTAAGTTACTTATTTGGAAAATACATTGTTCTATATGATCCTTTCTGGAGATTTCGAAGACGTGTATGCACATTATAGCCGCTGCAGGATTAAAGTTTCGTCGTGATTTTGTAAGGACAGTCGACATTTCCATTCAAAGGATAATCCTATATCCCGAAATAATTTTTTTGCTTATCATATGTTTTTTTTCTGATTACATCTGCAACATTGTTAACATGTGACCGAACGTTAATAAACCATTTACTGACAGACTCCGTCAAACCTGAACCAAAACTTTTCTTAAATAATTCACTTTATACAGACCATCTACTTTCATTAAACAATATGTGCATGTACAGAAGATAAAGGAGAATGTCTTTGCCCTAAATGTTTTCTATAAGAAAATCTGACAATCTGGATAAACAGATTATATGGATGTCTCCATACTTAAATGAAACAAATTAACAATCCTTAGTGTTTGTTTACTAGATAGTCATAAAAACCCTGTCATCCAAATTCAATTCACAAATATTATTTTTACACCTGAAATAAACATTTGCTTTGCCTATAATTTGTCATATGTTTTATGTGTTTTCGTTTTGTATAGTCTATGGTGGATGGAGCATTTGGTCAAATTGGACTCATTGTACCACTAGTTGTGGACAAGGACTTCAAACCAGAATTAGACACTGCACTAATCCAACTACTGCCAATGGAGGAAACTACTGCTATGGTGATCCAAAAGAAGCAAGACTGTGTAATACAGTTTCGTGTGCAGGTGAGGTTTTAAAACATTTTATTTTGCATGATTTACAAATCAAATTGGAAAATAGGTTATTACAACATTATAAAGGTTACTGTTCTATTTCAGTGCCACACGGCTCGTGCTATTGCCTAACCTTGATATTACCTTTAAACAGAAATTAAATATTTCACCTAAAAAAATATATAAACCCAATCAACAATATGTACATGTACGAGAAAGTAAGTAGTTTAGGCTAAGTAAACATATTGATGCCCGCAGATATATTATTAATTCAAATTTTAGTTACTTTTAAATTCAAGTCATCTACTAATGGAACATTAACTTAAAGGCTTAAAAGTTGTAAGACATGTAAGTTTACCTACAAAGTCAACTAACACTTTCAAAATATTTTTGAATTATGAAATACATACGATGTACATGAATAATTAAGTTCTAAAATTTAAGATTTAAGAAACCATAGGTATAAATAGATTTAGAATTGATAATGCATTTAAACCCTTCAAGATTGCTCACATACTTTATGTTGCTTGCCCAAGCTATATATTTCAATAATCTTTGTTTATGCCAGGTCGTCTGACAATTGGATAATAATATTCTATGGATGTAGCCATGCGTAAAGTAAAACAAACGAAATAACCTTATCGCTTAGTTTACACTATAGTCTTCAAGAACGCTGCTTTTTTAAATTCAATTTACAAATACATGTATTATGTTTTACAGCTGAAATAAACATTTGCATTAGCCTATAATTTGTGATATGCTTTATATGTGTTTTCGCTGTGTATAGTCAATTGTGGATGGAGCATTTGGTCAAATTGGACTGACTGTACCACTAGTTGTGGACATGGACTTCAAACCAGAATTAGAAAATGCACTAATCCAACTACTGCTCATGGAGGGGACTACTGCTATGGTGATCCAACAGAATCAAGACTGTGTAATACAATTTCGTGTGCAGGTGAGGTTTTTATATTTAAACAATGTTTTGCAAAATTAAATTTAAAAATAAGTTGTTACAGTATCAAGGTACTTTTATATTTCAATGTCACACGGTTCATGATTGCTGAACCTTCGGATTACATACAAGCAAAAACAACGTTTTGCAATGTGTTGGGCAATTCAATTGTATTGCTTGCAAAGATTTTGTTATATATGACTAGTTTTGTAACTTTTAAGAAATTCATTAATGGATCTAATTCATGTATATGTTATATAAAATTCATTTCCCCGTTCTTCATTGGCAACCAAGTATTAAACACATGTATATACATATAAAAGGAGACTAATATCACATAATTAATTAAAAAGTTGGACTGTTTTCGTATTATCAAAAACAGTAAGTTACTTATTTGGAAAATACATTGTTCTATATGATCCTTTCTGTAGATTTCGAAGACGTGTATGCACATTATAGTCGCTGCAGGATTAAAGTTTCGTCGTGATTTTGGAAGGAAATTCGACATTTCTATTAATAGTCTCATCTTATATACGGAAATATTTTTTTTTTGTTATTATATGTTATTGTTTTGATTACATCTGCAGCATTGTTAACATTGTGGCCGAACGTTAATAAACCATTTACTGACTGACTCCGTTAAAACTGAACCAAAACTTTTATAAAATAAGTCACCTTATGCAAACCTATCTACTTTCATTAAACAATATGTGCATGTACAGAACATGTAGGACTAATGTCTTTGCCCTAATGGTTTTCTATAAGAAATTTTAGATTACCTACAAATTCGTCTCTAATTAAACAAGATTCCATGTTTTCAATTATGCAATAAATACGATGTTAATGAATAATAATTAAAGTTTTGATGTTAAAAACTACATCAGTAAGATATAAGAAACATTATTTAGAGTTATATTTACATTTTATAGTGCATTTATACCATTCAAAATTGAACCCATAGTTTATTTTTTACTTAGTCGTGTTCAAATTATATACTACAATAACACCTTTTTATGACAGGTCGTCTGACAATCTGGACAAATATATTATATGGATGTCCCCATACTTAAAGTAAAACAAATTAACAATCCTTATCGATTAGTTTTCTCGATAGTCATAAAAAGCGCTGCCATCCAAATTCAATTTAAAAATATTATTTTTACACCTGAAATAAACATTTGCTTTGCCTATAATTTGTGCTATCCTTTAAATAGTGTGTGTTTTCGCTTTGTATAGTCAATGGTGGATGGAGCATTTGGTCAAATTGGACTGACTGTACCACTAGTTGTGGACAAGGACTTCAAACCAGAATTAGACACTGCACTAATCCAACTACTGCCAATGGAGGAAACTTCTGCTCTGGTGATCCAAAAGAAGCAAGACTGTGTAATACAGTTTCGTGTGCAGGCGAGGCTTTTTTAAACATTTTATTTTGCATAATTTACAAATTAAATTGGAAAATAGATTATTACAACACTATAAAGGTTACTGTTCTATTTCAATGTCACACGGCTCATGCTATTGCCTAACCAGGGGCCTCGATGTCCGAGTGGGCAAGGTAGTTCGTATACTATTGATCACGTGGTCTGTCAACACTGAGATTGCGGGTGCGATTCTCACTGCAGGCAGGGTGTACTCGACTCCAATCTTAATTGACAATGATTGTCAGTTTTCCTACCGCAGTTCGGGGCTTTTCTTCGGGTACTCCGGCTTCCTCCCCCAATGAAAACTGGACGCCATGATATAGCTGAAAAATTGTTGAAAGTGGCGTTAAACATCATTAAACAAACAACAACAACAGCTTTTGCCTAACCTGCTAATTACCTTTAAATAGAAATAAAATAATCCACCTAAAAATATAAAAACCCAGTCAAAAATATGTACATGTACGAGGATGTAAGTAGTTTAAACCAAGCAACCATATTGATGTCCGCAGATATATTATTAATTTAAATTTTAGTTACTTTTAAATTCAAGTCATCTACTAATGGAACATTAACTTAAAGGCTTAAAAGTTTTTCTATAAGAAATTTAAGTTTACCTACACCTTCAACTAACACTGAGAAAATAATTTTGAAATACATTTGAAGTACATAAATAATAAAGTTCTAAAATTTAAACCTAAACGATAAGATATCAGAAACCATAAGTATAAATAGATTTAGAATTGAAAATGCATTTAAAGGCTTCAAGATTGCTCACATACTTTATGTTTCTTGTCCAATCTATATATTTCAATAATCATCTTTTTATGCCAGGTCGTCTGACAATTGGATCAAAATATTGTATTAATCTCGTCATACGTAAACTACAACAAACGAAATAATCTTATCGATTAGTTTACACTGTAGTCATCAAGAACGCTGCTTTTTAATTCAATTTACAAATACATGTATTATGTTTTACAGCTAAAATAAACATTTGCATTAGCCTATAATTTTTGATATGCTTTATATGTGTTTTCGCTTTGTATAGTCAATGGTGGATGGAGCATTTGGTCAAATTGGACTGATTGTACCACTAGTTGTGGACATGGACTTCAAACCAGAATTAGAAAATGCACTAATCCAACTACTGCTCATGGAGGGGACTACTGCTATGGTGATCCAACAGAATCAAGACTGTGTAATACAATTTCGTGTGCAGGTGAAGTTTTTATATTTAAACATTGTTTTGCAAAATTAAATTTAAAAATAAGTTGTTACAGTATCAAGGTACTTTTATAGTTCAATGTCACACGGTTCATGATTGCTGAACCTTCGGATTACCTACAAGCAAAAACAACGTTTTGCAATGTGTTGGGCAATTCAATTTTATTGCTTGCAAAGATTTTATTATATATGACTAGTTTTGTAACTTTTAAGAAATTCATTAATGGATCTAATTCATATATATGTTATATAAAATTCATTTCCCCGTTCTTCATTGGCAACCAAGTATTAAACACAAGTATATACATATAAAAGGAGACTAATATCACATAATTAATTAAAAAGTTGCACTGTTTTCGTATTATCAAAGACAGTAAGTTACTTATTTGGAAAATACATTGTTCTATATGATCCTTTCTGGAGATTTCGAAGACGTGTATGCACATTATAGTCGCTGCAGGATTGAAGTTTCGTCGTGATTTACAAATTAAATTGGAAAATAGATTATTACAACATTATAAAGGTTACTGTTCTATTTCAATATCACACGGTTCATGCTATTGCCTAACCAGTGGCCTCGATGGCCGAGTGGTCAAGGTAGTTCGTCTACTATTAATCACGTGGTCTGTCAAAACAGAGATTGCGGGTAAGATTCTCACTGCATACAGGGTGTACTCGACTCCAATCTTAATTGACAAGGATTGCCATTTTTCCTACCGCAGGTCGGGGATTTTCCTCGGATACTCCGGCTTCATCCCCCAATGAAAACTGGACGCCATGATATAGCTGAAAAATTGTTGAAAGTGGCGTTAAACACCATTAAACAAACAACAACAACAGCTTTGCCTAACCTGCAAATTACCTTTAAATAGAAATAAAATAATCCACCTAAAAATATAAAAACCCAGTAAAAAATATGTATATGTACGAGGATGTAAGTAGTTTAAACCAAGCAACCATATTGATGTCCGCAGATATATTATTAATTCAAATTTTAGTTACTTTTAAATTCAAGTCATCTACTAATAGAACATTAGCTTATAGGCTTAAAAGTTTTTCTATAAGAAATTAAAGTTTACCTACAAATTTAGCGAACACTGAGAAAATAATTATTAAAATCATTTGATGTACATGAATAATAAAGTTCTAAAATTTAAACCTAAACGGTTAGATATAAGAAACCATAGGTATAAATAGAATCAGAATTGAAAATGCATTTAAAGGCTTCCAGATTGCTCACATACTTTATGTTTCTTGTCCCAGCTATTTATTTCAATAATCTTCTTTTTATGCCAGGTCGAGTGACAATTGGATCAAAATATTCTATGAATCTCGCCATATGTAAAGTAAAACAAACGAAATAATCTTATCGATTAGTTTACACTGTAGTCATCAAGAACGCTGCATTTAAATTCAATTTACAAATACATGTATTATGTTTTACAGCTGAAATAAACATTTGCATTAGCCTATAATTTGTGATATGCTTTATATGTGTTTTCGCTGTGTATAGTCAATGGTGGATGGAGCATTTGGTCAAATTGGACTGATTGTACCACTAGTTGTGGACATGGACTTCAAACCAGAATTAGAAACTGCACTAATCCAACTACTGCTCATGGAGGGAACTACTGCTATGGTGATCCAAAAGAATCAAGACAGTGTAATACAATTTCGTGTGCAGGTGAGGTTTTTATATTTAAACATTTTGTTTTGCAAAATTAAATTTAAAAATAAGTTGTTACAACATTATCAAGGTACTTTTATATTTCAATGTCACAATGTTCATGCTTGCCGAACCTTCGGATTACCTACAAGCAAAACAACGTTTTGCAATGTGTTGGGCAATTCAATTTTATTGCTTGCAAAGATTTTATTATATATGATTAGATTTGTAATTTTTAAGAAATTCATTGATGGATCTTATTCATATTATATAAAATTCATTCCCATCCGTTCAATATTCTCTGCACAGTGTCTCTGAGATACAATGTCCAATCAATATGAAACTTTCGAAACATGTAAAAGGTGACCTGAAAGTGTGCGATCCATTTTAAAACTTTTTTGTAACGCTGAAATTGGTTTCAGATTGACATTTCCTCTCGATTTATTTGAAATTCCTTCCGTCCAGCCTTCACAGTTTTTGAAGGATTGAAGGAATGAGGTACAAGTGACGTTATATCAGACCGCATTACGCATAAAAATTGTACAAAGAAGTAGTACACAGATTCTTACCGTAAAACGGCACTACTACAAAGCAAAATACCCTCAAATATGTCAAAAAACGAAAACAAAACAAATAAGGCAGTATTTAAATTGAAAAATTAACGATAAAAAAATTATTAGTATTTTTTTTCGCTCTACAAGGATTACCAGGTCTTCGAGCTCATCTGATATAGACCTGATAATCCTTGTCTCGCAAAAAATACTAATAATGAAAATTTATTAGCTTCGCCTATAATTTGTGATATACATTATATTTTTTTTTGTTTTGTATAGTCAATGGTGGATGGAGCATTTGGTCAAATTGGACTGATTGTACCATTAGTTGTGGACAAGGACTTCAAACCAGAATTAGACACTGCACAAATCCAACTACTGCCAATGGAGGAAACTACTGCTATGGTGATCCAAAAGAAGCAAGACTGTGTAATACAGTTTCGTGTGCAGGCGAGGCATTTTTTAACATTTTATTTTGCATGATTTACAAATTAAATTGGACAATAGGTTATTACAACATTATAAAGGTATTGTTCTATTTCAATGTCACACGGCTCATGCTATTGCCTAACCAAGTACCTCGATGGCCGAATGGTCAAGGTAGTTCGTCTACTATTGATCACGTTGTCTGTCAACACTGAGATTGTAGGTGAGATTCTCACTGCAGGCAGGGTGTACTCGACTCCAATCTTAATTGACAAGGATTGCAAGTTTTCCTACCGCAGTTCGGGGGTTTTCTTCGGGTACGCCGGCTTCCTCCCCAATGAAAACTGGACGCCATGATATAGCTGAAAAATTGTTGAAAATGGCGTTAAACACCATCAACCAAACAACAACAACAGCTTTTGCCTAACCTGCATGTTACCTTTAAACAGAAATAAAATAACCCACCTAAAAATATACAAACCCAGTCAACAATATGTACATGTACGAGGATGTAAGTAGTTTAAACCAAGCAACCATATTGATGTCCGCAGATATATTATTAATTCAAATTTTAGTTACTTTTAAATTCAAGTCATCTACTAATCGAATATTAACTTAAAGGCTTAAAAGTTTTCTTTAAGAAATTTCATTTTACCTAAAAATTCAACTAAAACTGAGAAAATAATTTTGGAATTCTGAAATACATTTGATGCACATGAATAATAAAGTCCTAAATTTTAAACCTAAACGGTAAGATATAAGAAACCATAGGTATAAATAGATTTAGAATTGAAAATGCATTTAAAGGCTTCAAGATTGCTCACATACTTTACGTTTCTTGTCCAAGCTATATATTTCAATAATCTTCTTTTTAAGCCAGGTCGTCTGACAATTGGATAAAAATATTCATTGGATCTCGCCATGCGTAAAGTAAAACAAACGAAATAACTTTATCGATTACTTTACACTGTAGTCATCAAGAACGCTGCTTTTTTAAATTCAATTTACAAATACATGTATTTTTTTTTACAGCTGATTTAAACATATGCTTAGCCTATAATTTGTGATATGCTTTATATGTGTTTTCGGTTTGTATAGTCAATGGTGGATGGAGCATTTGGTCAAATTGGACTGATTGTACCACTAGTTGTGGACATGGACTTCAAACCAGAACTAGAAACTGCACTAATCCAACTACTGCTCATGGAGGGAACTACTGCTATGGTGATCCAAAAGAATCAAGACAGTGTAATACAATTTCGTGTGCAGGTGAGGTTTTTATATTTAAACATTTTGTTTTGCAAAATTAAATTTAAAAATAAGCTGTTACAACATTATCAAGGTACTTTTATATTTCAATGTCGCAAAGTTCATGCTTGCAGAACCTTCGGATTACCTACAAACAAAAAAACCTTTTGCAATGTGTTGGGCAATTCAATTTTATTGCTTGCAAAGATTTTATTATATATGATTAATTTTATAACTTTTAAGAAATTCATTGATGGATCTTATTCATATTTCTGTTATATAAAATTCATTCCCATTCGTTCAATATTCTCTGCACAGTGTCTCTGAGATACAATGTCCAATCAATATGAAACTTTCGAAACATGTAAAAGATGACCTTAAGGTGTGCGATCCATTTTAAAACTTTTTTGTAACGCTGAAATTGGTTTCAGATTGACATTTCCTCTCGATTTATTTGAAATTCCTTCCGTCCAGCCTTCACAGTTTTTGAAGGATTGAAGGAATGAGGTACAAGTGACGTTATATCAGACCGCATTACGCATAAAAATTGTACAAAGAAGAAGTACACCGATTCTTACCGTAAAACGGCACTACTACAAAGCAAAATAACCTCAAATATGTCAAAAAACGAAAACAAAACAAATAAGGCTGTATTTAAATTGAAAAATTAACGATAAAAAAATTATTAGTATTTTTTTTCGCTCTACAAGGATTACCAGGTCTTCGAGCTCATCTGATATAGACCTGATAATCCTTGTCTCGCAAAAAAATACTAATAATGAAAATTTATTAGCTTCGCCTATAATTTGTGATATACTTTATATTTTTTTTTGTATTGTATAGTCAATGGTGGATGGAGCATTTGGTCAAATTGGACTGATTGTACGATTAGTTGTGGACAAGGACTTCAAACCAGAATTAGACAGTGCACTAATCCATCTACTGCCAATGGAGGAAACTACTGCTATGGTGATCCAAAAGAAGCAAGACTGTGTAATACAGTTTCGTGTGCAGGCGAGGCATTTTTTTACATTTTATTTTGCATGATTTACAAATTAAATTGGACAATAGGTTATTACAACATTATAAAGGTATTGTTCTATTTCAATGTCACACGGCTCATGCTATTGCCTAACCAAGTACCTCGATGGCGAATGGTCAAGGTAATTCGTCGACTATTGATCACGTTGTCTGTCAACACTGAGATTGCAGGTGAGATTCTCACTGCAGGCAGGGTGTACTCGACTCCAATCTTAATTGACAAGGATTGCAAGTTTTCCTACCGCAGTTCGGGGGTTTTCTTCGGGTACGCCGGCTTCCTCCCCAATGAAAACTGGACGCCATGATATAGCTAAAAAATTGTTGAAAATGGCGTTAAACACCATCAACCAAACAACAACAACAGCTTTTGCCTAACCTGCATGTTACCTTTAAACAGAAATAAAATAACCCAACTAAAAATTTAAAAACCCAGTCAACAATATGTACATGTACGAGGATGTAAGTAGTTTAAACCAAGCAACCATATTGATGTCCGCAGATATATTACTGCAGGCAGGGTGTACTCGACTCCAATCTTAATTGACAAGGATTGCAAGTTTTCCTACCGCAGTTCGGGGGTTTTCTTCGGGTACGCCGGCTTCCTCCCCAATGAAAACTGGACGCCATGATATAGCTGAAAAATTGTTGAAAATGGCGTTAAACACCATCAAACAAAACAACAACAACAGCTTTTGCCTAACCTGCATGTTACCTTTAAACAGAAATAAAATAACCCACCTAAAAATATAAAAACCCAGTCAACAATATGTACATGTACGAGGATGTAAGTAGTTTAAACCAAGCAACCATATTGATGTCCGCAGATATATTATTAATTCAAATTTTAGTTACTTTTAAATTCGTCTCATCTACTAATCGAATATTAACTTAAAGGATTAAAAGTTTTCCTTTAAGAAATTTCAGTTTACCTAAAAATTCAACTAAAACTGAGAAAATAATTTTGGAATTCTGAAATACATTTGATGCACATGAATAATAAAGTCCTCAATTTTAAACCTAAATGGTAAGATATAAGAAACCATAGGTATAAATAGATTTAGAATTGAAAATGCATTTAAAGGCTTCAAGATTGCTCACATACTTTATGTTTTTTGTCCAAGCTATATATTTCAATGATCTTCTTTTTATGCCAGGTCGTGTGACAATTGGATAAAAATATTCATTGGATCTCGCCATGCGTAAAGTAAAACAAACGAAATAACCTTATCGATTAATTAACACTATAGTCATCAAGAACGCTGCTTTTTTAAATTCAATTTACAAATACATGTATTATTTTTACAGCTGATTGAAACATATGCTTAGCCTATAATTTGTGATATGCTTTATATGTGTTTTCGCTTTGTATAGTCAATGGTGGATGGAGCATTTGGTCAAATTGGACTGATTGTACCACTAGTTGTGGACATGGACTTCAAACCAGAATTAGAAACTGCACTAATCCAACTACTGCTCATGGAGGGAACTACTGCTATGGTGATCCAAAAGAATCAAGACAGTGTAATACAATTTCGTGTGCAGGTGAGGTTTTTATATTTAAACATTTTGTTTTGCAAAATTAAATTTAAAAATAAGTTGTTACAACATTATCAAGGTACTTTTATATTTCAATGTCGCAAAGTTCATGCTTGCAGAACCTTCGGATTACCTACAAGCAAAACAACCTTTTGCAATGTGTTGGGCAATTTAATTTTATTGCTTGCAAAGATTTTATTATATATGATTAATTTTATAACTTTTAAGAAATTCAATGATGGATCTTATTCATATTTTTGTTATATAAAATTCATTCCCATCCGTTCAATATTCTCTGCACAGTGTCTCTGAGATACAATGTCCAATCAATATGAAACTTTCGAAACATGTAAAAGGTGACCTGAAGGTGTGCGATCCATTTTAAAACTTTTTTGTAACGCTGAAATTGGTTTCAGATTGACATTTCCTCTCGATTTATTTGAAATTCCTTCCGTCCAGCCTTCACAGTTTTTGAAGGATTGAAGGAATGATGTACAAGTGACGTTATATCAGACCGCATTACGCATAAAAATTGTACAAAGAAGTAGTACATCGATTCTTACCGTAAAACGGCACTACTACAAAGCAAAATAACCTCAAATATGTCAAAAAACGAAAACAAAACAAATAAGGCTGTATTTAAATTGAAAAATTAACGATAAAAAAATTATTAGTATTTTTTTTCGCTCTACAAGGATTACCAGGTCTTCGAGCTCATCTGATATAGACCTGATAATCCTTGTCTCGCAAAAAATACTAATAATGAAAATTTATTAGCTTCGCCTATAATTTGTGATATACTTTATATTTTTTATTGTATTGTATAGTCAATGGTGGATGGAGCATTTGGTCAAATTGGACTGATTGTACGATTAGTTGTGGACAAGGACTTCAAACCAGAATTAGACAGTGCACAAATCCAACTACTGCCAATGGAGGAAACTACTGCTATGGTGATCCAAAAGAAGCAAGACTGTGTAATACAGTTTCGTGTGCAGGCGAGGCATTTTTTAACATTTTATTTTGCATGATTTACAAATTAAATTGGACAATAGGTTATTACAACATTATAAAGGTATTGTTCTATTTCAATGTCACACGGCTCATGCTATTGCCTAACCAAGTACCTCGATGGCGAATGGTCAAGGTAGTTCGTCTACTATTGATCACGTTGTCTGTCAACACTGAGATTGCAGGTGAGATTCTCACTGCAGGCAGGGTGTACTCGACTCCAATCTTAATTGACAAGGATTGCAAGTTTTCCTACCGCAGTTCGGGGGTTTTCTTCGGGTACGCCGGCTTCCTCCCCAATGAAAACTGGACGCCATGATATAGCTGAAAAAATGTTGAAAATGGCGTTAAACACCATCAACCAAACAACAACAACAGCTTTTGCCTAACCTGCATGTTACCTTTAAACAGAAATAAAATAACCCAACTAAAAATTTAAAAACCCAGTCAACAATATGTACATGTACGAGGATGTAAGTAGTTTAAACCAAGCAACCATATTGATGTCCGCAGATATATTACTGCAGGCAGGGTGTACTCGACTCCAATCTTAATTGACAAGGATTGCAAGTTTTCCTACCGCAGTTCGGGGGTTTTCTTCGGGTACGCCGGCTTCCTCCCCAATGAAAACTGGACGCCATGATATAGCTGAAAAATTGTTGAAAATGGCGTTAAACACCATCAACCAAACAACAACAACAGCTTTTGCCTAACCTGCATGTTACCTTTAAACAGAAATAAAATAACCCACCTAAAAATATAAAAACTCAGTCAACAATATGTACATGTACGAGGATGTAAGTAGTTTAAACCAAGCAACCATATTGATGTCCGCAGATATATTATTAATTCAAATTTTAGTTACTTTTAAATTTAAGTCATCTACTAATCGAATATTAACTTAAAGGCTTAAAAGTTTTTCTTTAAGAAATTTCAGTTTACCTAAAAATTCAACTAAAACTGAGAAAATAATTTTGGAATTCTGAAATACATTTGATGCACATGAATAATAAAGTCCTAAATTTTAAACCTAAATGGTAAGATATAAGAAACCATAGGTATAAATAGATTTAGAATTGAAAATGCATTTAAAGGCTTCAAGATTGCTCACATACTTTATGTTTTTTGTCCAAGCTATATATTTCAATGATCTTCTTTTTATGCCAGGTCGTGTGACAATTGGATAAAAATATTCATTGGATCTCGCCATGCGTAAAGTAAAACAAACGAAATAACCTTATCGATTAGTTAACACTATAGTCATCAAGAACGCTGCTTTTTTAAATTCAATTTACAAATACATGTATTATTTTTACAGCTGATTGAAACATATGCTTAGCCTATAATTTGTGATATGCTTTATATGTGTTTTCGCTTTGTATAGTCAATGGTGGATGGAGCATTTGGTCAAATTGGACTGATTGTACCACTAGTTGTGGACATGGACTTCAAACCAGAATTAGAAACTGCACTAATCCAACTACTGCTCATGGAGGGAACTACTGCTATGGTGATCCAAAAGAATCAAGACAGTGTAATACAATTTCGTGTGCAGGTGAGGTTTTTATATTTAAACATTTTGTTTTGCAAAATTAAATTTAAAAATAAGTTGTTACAACATTATCAAGGTACTTTTATATTTCAATGTCGCAAAGTTCATGCTTGCAGAACCTTCGGATTACCTACAAGCAAAACAACCTTTTGCAATGTGTTGGGCAATTCAATTTTATTGCTTGCAAAGATTTTATTATATATGATTAATTTTATAACTTTTAAGAAATTCATTGATGGATCTTATTCATATTTTTGTTATATAAAATTCATTCCCATCCGTTCAATATTCTCTGCACAGTGTCTCTGAGATACAATGTCCAATCAATATGAAACTTTCGAAACATGTAAAAGGTGACCTGAAGGTGTGCGATCCATTTTAAAACTTTTTTGTAACGCTGAAATTGGTTTCAGATTGACATTTCCTCTCGATTTATTTGAAATTCCTTCCGTCCAGCCTTCACAGTTTTTGAAGGATTGAAGGAATGATGTACAAGTGACGTTATATCAGACCGCATTACGCATAAAAATTGTACAAAGAAGTAGTACATCGATTCTTACCGTAAAACGGCACTACTACAAAGCAAAATAACCTCAAATATGTCAAAAAACGAAAACAAAACAAATAAGGCTGTATTTAAATTGAAAAATTAACGATAAAAAAATTATTAGTATTTTTTTTCGCTCTACAAGGATTACCAGGTCTTCGAGCTCATCTGATATAGACCTGATAATCCTTGTCTCGCAAAAAATACTAATAATGAAAATTTATTAGCTTCGCCTATAATTTGTGATATACTTTATATTTTTTTTTGTATTGTATAGTCAATGGTGGATGGAGCATTTGGTCAAATTGGACTGATTGTACCATTAGTTGTGGACAAGGACTTCAAACCAGAATTAGACAGTGCACTAATCCAGCTACTGCCAATGGAGGAAACTACTGCTATGGTGATCCAAAAGAAGCAAGACTGTGTAATACAGTTTCGTGTGCAGGCGAGGCATTTTTTAACATTTTATTTTGCATGATTTACAAATTAAATTGGACAATAGGTTATTACAACATTATAAAGGTATTGTTCTATTTCAATGTCACACGGCTCATGCTATTGCCTAACCAAGTACCTCGATGGCGAATGGTCAAGGTAGTTCGTCTACTATTGATCACGTTGTCTGTCAACACTGAGATTGCAGGTGAGATTCTCACTGCAGGCAGGGTGTACTCGACTCCAATCTTAATTGACAAGGATTGCAAGTTTTCCTACCGCAGTTCGGGGGTTTTCTTCGGGTACGCCGGCTTCCTCCCCAATGAAAACTGGACGCCATGATATAGCTGAAAAAATGTTGAAAATGGCGTTAAACACCATCAACCAAACAACAACAACAGCTTTTGCCTAACCTGCATGTTACCTTTAAACAGAAATAAAATAACCCAACTAAAAATTTAAAAACCCAGTCAACAATATGTACATGTACGAGGATGTAAGTAGTTTAAACCAAGCAACCATATTGATGTCCGCAGATATATTACTGCAGGCAGGGTGTACTCGACTCCAATCTTAATTGACAAGGATTGCAAGTTTTCCTACCGCAGTTCGGGGGTTTTCTTCGGGTACGCCGGCTTCCTCCCCAATTAAAACTGGACGCCATGATATAGCTGAAAAATTGTTGAAAATGGCGTTAAACACCATCAACCAAACAACAACAACAGCTTTTGCCTAACCTGCATGTTACCTTTAAACAGAAATAAAATAACCCACCTAAAAATATAAAAACTCAGTCAACAATATGTACATGTACGAGGATGTAAGTAGTTTAAACCAAGCAACCATATTGATGTCCGCAGATATATTATTAATTCAAATTTTAGTTACTTTTAAATTTAAGTCATCTACTAATCGAATATTAACTTAAAGGCTTAAAAGTTTTTCTTTAAGAAATTTCAGTTTACCTAAAAATTCAACTAAAACTGAGAAAATAATTTTGGAATTCTGAAATACATTTGATGCACATGAATAATAAAGTCCTAAATTTTAAACCTAAATGGTAAGATATAAGAAACCATAGGTATAAATAGATTTAGAATTGAAAATGCATTTAAAGGCTTCAAGATTGCTCACATACTTTATGTTTTTTGTCCAAGCTATATATTTCAATGATCTTCTTTTTATGCCAGGTCGTGTGACAATTGGATAAAAATATTCATTGGATCTCGCCATGCGTAAAGTAAAACAAACGAAATAACCTTATCGATTAGTTAACACTATAGTCATCAAGAACGCTGCTTTTTTAAATTCAATTTACAAATACATGTATTATTTTTACAGCTGATTGAAACATATGCTTAGCCTATAATTTGTGATATGCTTTATATGTGTTTTCGCTTTGTATAGTCAATGGTGGATGGAGCATTTGGTCAAATTGGACTGATTGTACCACTAGTTGTGGACATGGACTTCAAACCAGAATTAGAAACTGCACTAATCCAACTACTGCTCATGGAGGGAACTACTGCTATGGTGATCCAAAAGAATCAAGACAGTGTAATACAATTTCGTGTGCAGGTGAGGTTTTTATATTTAAACATTTTGTTTTGCAAAATTAAATTTAAAAATAAGTTGTTACAACATTATCAAGGTACTTTTATATTTCAATGTCGCAAAGTTCATGCTTGCAGAACCTTCGGATTACCTACAAGCAAAACAACCTTTTGCAATGTGTTGGGCAATTCAATTTTATTGCTTGCAAAGATTTTATTATATATGATTAATTTTATAACTTTTAAGAAATTCATTGATGGATCTTATTCATATTTTTGTTATATAAAATTCATTCCCATCCGTTCAATATTCTCTGCACAGTGTCTCTGAGATACAATGTCCAATCAATATGAAACTTTCGAAACATGTAAAAGGTGACCTGAAGGTGTGCGATCCATTTTAAAACTTTTTTGTAACGCTGAAATTGGTTTCAGATTGACATTTCCTCTCGATTTATTTGAAATTCCTTCCGTCCAGCCTTCACAGTTTTTGAAGGATTGAAGGAATGATGTACAAGTGACGTTATATCAGACCGCATTACGCATAAAAATTGTACAAAGAAGTAGTACATCGATTCTTACCGTAAAACGGCACTACTACAAAGCAAAATAACCTCAAATATGTCAAAAAACGAAAACAAAACAAATAAGGCTGTATTTAAATTGAAAAATTAACGATAAAAAAATTATTAGTATTTTTTTTCGCTCTACAAGGATTACCAGGTCTTCGAGCTCATCTGATATAGACCTGATAATCCTTGTCTCGCAAAAAATACTAATAATGAAAATTTATTAGCTTCGCCTATAATTTGTGATATACTTTATATTTTTTTTTGTATTGTATAGTCAATGGTGGATGGAGCATTTGGTCAAATTGGACTGATTGTACCATTAGTTGTGGACAAGGACTTCAAACCAGAATTAGACAGTGCACTAATCCAGCTACTGCCAATGGAGGAAACTACTGCTATGGTGATCCAAAAGAAGCAAGACTGTGTAATACAGTTTCGTGTGCAGGCGAGGCATTTTTTAACATTTTATTTTGCATGATTTACAAATTAAATTGGACAATAGGTTATTACAACATTATAAAGGTATTGTTCTATTTCAATGTCACACGGCTCATGCTATTGCCTAACCAAGTACCTCGATGGCGAATGGTCAAGGTAGTTCGTCTACTATTGATCACGTTGTCTGTCAACACTGAGATTGCAGGTGAGATTCTCACTGCAGGCAGGGTGTACTCGACTCCAATCTTAATTGACAAGGATTGCAAGTTTTCCTACCGCAGTTCGGGGGTTTTCTTCGGGTACGCCGGCTTCCTCCCCAATGAAAACTGGACGCCATGATATAGCTGAAAAATTGTGGAAAATGGCGTTAAACACCATCAACCAAACAACAACAACAGCTTTTGCCTAACCTGCATGTTACCTTTAAACAGAAATAAAATAACCCACCTAAAAATATAAAAACCCAGTCAACAATATGTACATGTACGAGGATGTAAGTAGTTTAAACCAAGCAACCATATTGATGTCCGCAGATATATTACTGCAGGCAGGGTGTACTCGACTCCAATCTTAATTGACAAGGATTGCAAGTTTTCCTACCGCAGTTCGGGGGTTTTCTTCGGGTACGCCGGCTTCCTCCCCAATGAAAACTGGACGCCATGATATAGCTGAAAAATTGTTGAAAATGGCGTTAAACACCATCAACCAAACAACAACAACAGCTTTTGCCTAACCTGCATGTTACCTTTAAACAGAAATAAAATAACCCACCTAAAAGTATACAAACCCAGTCAACAATATGTACATGTACGAGGATGTAAGTAGTTTAAACCAAGCAACCATATTGATGTCCGCAGATATATTATTAATTCAAATTTTAGTTACTTTTAAATTCAAGTCATCTACTAATCGAATATTAACTTAAAGGCTTAAAAGTTTTTCTTTAAGAAATTTCAGTTTACCTAAAAATTCAACTAAAACTGAGAAAATAATTTTGGAATTCTGAAATACATTTGATGCACATGAATAATAAAGTCCTCAATTTTAAACCTAAATGGTAAGATATAAGAAACCATAGGTATAAATAGATTTAGAATTGAAAATGCATTTAAAGGCTTCAAGATTGCTCACATACTTTATGTTTTTTGTCCAAGCTATATATTTCAATGATCTTCTTTTTATGCCAGGTCGTGTGACAATTGGATAAAAATATTCATTGGATCTCGCCATGCGTAAAGTAAAACAAACGAAATAACCTTATCGATTAGTTTACACTGTAGTCATCAAGAACGCTGCTTTTTTAAATTCAATTTACAAATACATATATTATTTTTACAGCTGATTGAAACATATGCTTAGACTATAATTTGTGATATGCTTAATATGTGTTTTCGCTTTGTATAGTCAATGGTGGATGGAGCATTTGGTCAAATTGGACTGATTGTACCACTAGTTGTGGACATGGACTTCAAACCAGAATTAGAAACTGCACTAATCCAACTACTGCTCATGGAGGGAACTACTGCTATGGTGATCCAAAAGAATCAAGACAGTGTAATAAAATTTCGTGTGCAGGTGAGGTTTTTATATTTAAACATTTTGTTTTGCAAAATTAAATTTAAAAATAAGTTGTTACAACATTATCAAGGTACTTTTATGAGCTTGCCGAACCTTCGGACTACCTACAAGCAAAACAACGTTTTGCAATGTGTTGGGCAATTCAATTTTATTGCTTGCAAAGATTTTATTATATATGATTAGTTTTGTAACTTTTAAGAAATTCATTAATGGATCTTATTCATATTTCTGTTATATAAAATTCATTCCCATCCGTTCAATATTCTCTGCACAGTGTCTCTGAGATACAATGTCCAATCAATATGAAACTTTGGAAACATGTAAAAGGTGACCTGAAGGTGTGCGATAAATTTTAAAACTTTTTTGTAACGCTGAAATTGGTTTCAGATTGACATTTCCTCTCGATTTATTTGAAATTCCTTCCGTCCAGCCTTCACAGTTTTTGAAGGATTGAAGGAATGAGATACAAGTGACGTTATATCAGACCGCATTACGCATAAAAATTGTACAAAGAAGTAGTGGACAGATTCTTACCGTAAAACGGCACTACTACAAAGCAAAATAACCTCAAATATGTCCAAAAAAAACGAAAACAAAATAAATAAGGCTGTATTTAAATTGAAAAATTAACGATACAGAAATTATTAGTATTTTTTTTCGCTCTACAAGGATTACCAGGTCTTCGAGCTCATCTGATATAGACCTGATAATCCTTGTCTCGCAAAAATACTAATAATGAAAATTTATTAGCTTCGCCTATAATTTGTGATATACTTTATATTTTTTTTCGTTTTGTATAGTCAATGGTGGATGGAGCATTTGGTCAAATTGGACTGACTGTACCACTAGTTGTGGACAAGGACTTCAAACCAGAATTAGACACTGCACTAATCCAACTACTGCCAATGGAGGAAACTACTGCTATGCTGATCCAAAAGAAGCAAGACTGTGTTATACAGTTTCGTGTGCAGGCGAGGCTTTTTTTTACATTTTATTTTGCATGATTTACAAATTAAATTGGACAATAGGTTATTACAACATTATAAAGGTATTGTTCTATTTCAATGTCACACGGCTCATGCTATTGCCTAACCAAGTGCCTCGATGGCCGAATGGTCAAGGTAGTTCGTCTGCTATTGATCACGTGGTCTGTCAACACTGAGATTGCGGGTGAGATTTTCACTGCAGGCAGGGTGTACTCGACTCCAATCTTAATTGACAAGAATTTGTGATATGCTTTATATGTGTTTTCGCTTTGTATAGTCAATGGTGGATGGAGCATTTGGTCAAATTGGACTGATTGTACCACTAGTTGTGGACATGGACTTCAAACCAGAATTAGACACTGCACTAATCCAACTACTTCTCATGGAGGGGACTACTGCTATGGTGAATCAACAGAATCAAGACTGTGTAATACAGTTTCGTGTGCAGGTGAGGTTTTCATATTTAAACATTTTGTTTTGCAAAATTAAATTTAAAAATAAGTTGTTACAACATTATCAAGGTTCTTTTATAGTTCAATGTCAAACGGCTCATGCTTGACGAACCTGCAAATTACCTACAAACAAAAATCCGTTTTGCAATGTTTTGGGCAATTTAATTTTATTGTTTGCAAAGATTTTAATATCTATGATTAGTTTTGTACTTTTATGAAATTCATTAATGAATCTAATTCATATATATGTTATATAAAATTCTTCCCCGTTCTTTATTGGCAACCAAGTATTTAACACATTTATATACACATAAAAGGAGAATCTTTAATCTTTAATTAAAAGTGTCACTGTTTTTGTATTAACAAAAACAGTAAGTTACTTATTTGGAAAATACATTTTTCTATATGATCCTTTCTGTAGATTTCGAAGACGTGTATATACATTATAACCGCTGCAGGATTAAAGTTTCGTCGTGATTTTGTAAGGACAGTCGTCATTTCCATTCAAAGGACAATCCTATATCCCGAAATAATTTTTTTGCTTATCATATGTTATTTTTTTATTACATCTGCAACATTGCTAACATGTGGCCGAACGTTAATAAACCATTTACAGACTGACTACGTCAAAACTGAACCAAAACTTTTATTAAATAATTCACTTTATACAAACCTATCTACTTTCATTAAACAATATGTGCATGTACAGAAGATAAAGGACGAATGTCGTTGCCCTAAATGTTTTCTATAAGAAAATCTGACAATCTGGATAAACATATTATATAGATGTCTCCATACTTAAAGTAAAACAAATTAACAATCCTTAATGATTAGTTTACTCGATAGTCATCAGAAAACTGCCATCCAAATTCAATTCACAAATATTATTTTTACACCTGAAATAAACAGATGCTTAGCCTATAATTTTTGATATGCTTTATATGTGTTTTCGCTTTGTATAGTCAATGGTGGATGGAGCATTTGGTCAAATTGGACTGATTGTACCACTAGTTGTGGACATGGACTTCAAACCAGAATTAGAAACTGCACTAATCCAACTACTGCCAATGGAGGGTACTACTGCTATGGTGATGCAAAAGAAGCAAGACTGTGTAATACAGTTTCGTGTGCAGGTGAGGTTTTTATATTTAAACATTTTGTTTTGCATGATTTACAAATTAAATTGGAAAATAGCATATTACAACATTATAAAGGTGCTGTTTTATTTCAATGTCACACGGATCATACTTTTGCCTTACCTGCATGTTACCTTTAAACAGAAATAAAATAATCCACCTAAAAAATATAAAAACCCAGTCAACAATATGTACATGTACCAGGATGTAAGTAGTTTAAACCAATCAACCATATTGATGTCTGGAGATATATTATTAATTAAAGCTATATATTTCAATAATCTTGTTTTTTTCATGCCAGGTCGTCTGACAATCGGAAAAAATATTCATTGGATCTCGCCATACGTACAGTAAAACAAACGATTATCGATTAGTTTACACTGTCGTCATCAAGAACGCTGCTTTTTTAAATTCAATTTACAAATACATGTATTATTTTTTACAGCTGATTGAAACATATGCTTAGCCTATAATTTGTGATATGCTTTATATGTGTTTTCACTTTGTATAGTCAATGGTGGATGGAGCATTTGGTCAAATTGGACTGATTGTACCACTAGTTGTGTACATGGACTTCAAACCAGAATTCGACACTGCAATAATCCATCTACTTCTCATGGAGGGGACTACTGCTATGGTGATCCAACAGAATCAAGACTGTGTAATACAGTTTCGTGTGCATGTGAGGTTTTTATATTTAAACATTTTGTTTTTCAAAATTAAATTTAAAAATAAGTTTTTACAACATTTTCAAGGTACTTTTATAGTTCAATGTCAAACGGTTCATGCTTGCCGAACCTCCAAATTACCTAAAAACAAAAAAAAACGTTTTGCAATATGTTGGGCAATTTAATTTTATTGTTTGCACAGATTTTAATATATATATGATTAGTTTTATACTTTTATGAAATTCATTAATAGATCTAATTCATATATATGTTATTTAAAATTCATTCCCCGTTCTTTATTGGCAACCAAGTATTTAGCACATTTATATACACATAAAAGGTGAATAATATCAAATCTTTAATCAAAAAGTTGCACTGTTGTCGTATTATCAAAAACAGTAAGTTACTTATTTGGAAAATACATTTTTCTATATGATCCTTTCTGTAGATTTCGAAGACGTGTATGCACATTATAGCCGCTGCAGGATTAAAGTTTTGTCGTGATTTTGAAAGGACAGTCGACATTTCCATTCAAAGGATAATCCTATTTCCCGAAATACTTTTTTTGCTTATCATATGTTCTTGTTCTGATTACATCTGCAACATTGTGAACATGTGACCGAACGTTAATAAACCATTTACTGACTGACTCCGTCAAAACTGAACCAAAACTTTTATTAAATAATTCACTTTATACCAACCTATCTACTTTCATTAAACAATATGTGCATGTACAGAAGATAAGGACTAATGTCTTTGCCCTAAATGTTTTCTATAAGAAATTTTAGATTACCTTCAAATTCAACTCTAAGTAAACAAGATTCTATGTTTTCAATTATGCATTAAATACGATATTCATGAATAATAATTAAAGTTTAAATATTAAAAACAACACCAGTAAAATATAAGAAACATAATAAGAGTTAGATTTAGATTTTATAATGCATTTATATGATTCAAAATTGAACCCATTGTTTATTTTTTACTTAGTCGTGTTCAAGTTATATACTACAATAATACTCTTTTTATGCCAGGTCGTCTGACAATCTGGATAAACATATTATATAGATGTCTCCATACTTAAAGTAAAACAAATTAACAATCCTTACCGATTCGTTTACTCGATAGTCATAGAAAACGCTGCCATCCAAATTCAATTCACAAATATTATTTTACACCTGAAATAAACATTTGCGTTGCCTATAATTTGTGATATGCTTTATATGTGTTTTCGTTTTGTATAGTCAATGGTGGATGGAGCATTTGGTCAAATTGGACTGATTGTACCACTAGCTGTGGACATGGACTTCAAACCAGAATTAGAAACTGCACTAATCCAACTACTGCCAATGAAGGGAACTACTGCTATGGTGATCCAAAAGAAGCAAGACTGTGTAATACAGTTTCGTGTGCAGGTGAGATTTTTGTGTTTAAACATTTTTTATGCGTAATGCGGTCTGATATAACGTCACTCCTACCTCATTCATTCAAAAACTGTGAAGGCTGGACGGAAGAAATTTCAAATAAATCGAGAGGAAATGTTAATCTGAAACCAAATTCAGCGTTAGAAAATTGTTAAACAAGTAGGTTATCATGTTTGAAAACTATATTAATGTTTCTTCAATGAAGAAAATGATTCTAATTACGATATCTTTCACTGACTGTCTTGGTGTGCATGTCAGTTATTCCGTTGATGGGGCTACCCATATTGATAAATCAATCCATATTGATTCCGTATCCCGTAAATATTTAATGAAAATTTCTGCCTGAGTAACACCAAGTAATTGGTTGCCTACAGTATAAAGTGTTATAGACTATCAACTACGGTCACATACTCGAATGTTTTGGCAATTTCCCTTCATTTAGCAATGTTTCTTATCATAATGTCTGCAAACGAAGTTTTGGGAGACATATTGTTTTTGTCCGGTTTCTTATTATTATGTCTCCAAAACGAATTTTTCGGAAACATATTTATTTTTCCCGGTATCTTATTATTCTTCTTTCTTTTTTTCTTTCCACTTAAACTTCTCCGACAGCTTTTCTGAGATGCAATGTCCAATTAATATAAAACTTTGGGAACATGTTAGGCTGACCTAAAATTTTACAATCCATTTTTGGATTTTCGAAATCGCTGCCATTTCTATGAAAACTGGGTCATTATATAGGACATTACATAACGTTTCATTTGTATTTAAGGTTTTTTCAACATGCTGAAATTATAGTGGCAATAGGGGTTCGTTTGGGAGACAATTTGTGTTGGCATCCCAGCACAGTTATTATGTCTCCCAAACGAAGTTTTAGGAGAGATGTTTTTGTCTGTTTTCTTATTATTATTAAATCCCCGACCCACGAAGTGTCGAAGACTTATTGCTTTTGTCCAGTTCCTTATTAAGTCGCCCAAAACGAAGTTTTGACGATTTTTTGTTTTGCACCGTTTCTTACATATTATTATTTCGGTTTCTCCTTTTTCTAGATCGTAAACTTGTGCGACACATTTCTCAGATTCGCCTTAATAGAATCCAATGAAACTTGGCACAGTTGTAGTTCGATATATTGAGGTGTGCAGTCAATAATCAGAGTTTTGATAATGACTGGTATGGAGGTAGATTTTAGTATTTCGAGTGAAACGCTATCTTTGAATTTTTTTCGACATCGCGTTTCAATATGACGGCGAAAAACGCGTCAAATTTTCAACGTTGTCTGATTGCAATTAAATTTGATGTGGAGGTACATTTTAATTTACTGAGTGGAACGCAATACTTTCCATGGGGATTTTGGGCGACTTCTGTGCGTCCCAACACATTATTATGTCTCCCAAACGAAGTTTTGGGAGATATATTGTTTTTGTCTGGTTTCTTCTAATTATTCTGTTTCTTCTTTTTTGTTCTTTCCGCTCAATATCATCCGCACAGTTTCTCTGAGAAACAATGTCCAATCAATATGAAACATGTGCGATCCATTTTTGGAATTTTCAAAATGGCTGCCGTTTCTATGGAATCGGGGTCATTATATAGGACATAGCATTATCTCTTGGTACAAATTGTGTATTAGGTGGTTTTCAACATGCTGAACATTATAGTGGCAATGGGGGTTCGTTTGGGAGACATCCTGCGTTGACATCCCAACATAATAAGCCTAATAGGTTCTTTCATACGTTTTTGGAAAGACCGGTTGATATTTCACGAGTGATAGAAATTTTATGTCTTTTCGCGAGTGGAGCGCAGCGGAACGAACCAAAAGACATAAAACTTTCTATTACGAGTGAAAGATCACACGACTTTTACAAAAACGTATGAAAGTACCTATTTCTTCCGTAAACCAACAACTTTCACATCACTATAACCTATATATATCACTATAGACTCCATTGTTTCAGACTCCATTGTCTCTGACGTCCAATCAGAACGCCGGAAACAAGAACGTCAAACAAAAACGTTGTTATGCTTCCATGACAACATTCTTGTTTCTGGCGTTTTGATTGGATGACGCAGCAAGTACAGATGTGTGCGCGTGAGCTCATCTGTACTGGGTCATCTGTACCATAAATTGGCCATTTACGGAAGAACTAGTTATTCTTTTACTTTCTTTTTCTTTTTTCTTACCGTTCTATTCTCCGCAGTTTCTCTGAAATTCAATGTCCAATCAATATGAAACTTTGGGAACATATTAAGGATGACTTGAAGTTTTGCAAGCGATTTTTGGAATTTTTAAAATGGCTGGCCTTTTGCATGGAAACGGGAGTCATTATATAGGACATTGCATTATCTTGATAAACATTTATTGTTTTTTTTTTTGTATTTTGCTGAAGATTATATTGGCAATGGGGGTTCGTTGGAGAGACATTGGTGTTGGCATCCTAACACAGTTATAGCTAGTTATATTATTTTTTTTCGATTCATGACGAAAGTGTCCGGAATTTTTCACTAACAAAGGTTCGCACAAGCATTATGATACTTGGCATGGTGAATATTTATGTTTCAAAGTTTTTCATATTGGTTTTGGAATTTTCAAAATGCCGCCTTCTGAAAACGTCCCCCAAAAAACTCAAAAATTTAAACGTCATCTGATTCAACGACATTTGGCATACAGCTAGATAAGGGTCCATTGAGTGTGCCACTAATTTTGGAATTTATGTTCAACTTTCGGTTTCAAATTGGCAGCCATTTTACCACACCAGCCCACCATGAAAAATCAAATATTGACCGAATTCAACATAATGTGATTTTGAGGCATATTTTAATTTAATGATTTCGATGAAATACTATCCATGTGGATTTTGGGCGACTTGTGTGTCGGCATCCCTACACAAAAATCTTTAATTCTACCTAAATGTTTTGCATCTTACCGATATAGTTTTGAATATTAGAGGTATAATTGAATTTGTATGTCAACTAAAATTTCTTACAGAAAACCTCTTAGGCCAAGACAGTAGTTCTTCGCTGTTATGTAATGTTCTTTAAGTGGGAACTTTCATTTAAAAGTAATGGACATTTCAGATAATAACATATCTGCAAACATCAATCTGGTTGTTTAGTTTCAACTACTTACATCTTCTTTATTTAAGGATTAACTACAAAAAATATTTTCTCCATCGAGGGATAACAAAATTTCCGTTTTGCACATTGTATAATCCGCGTAGCGGATTATATTTAAATGTGCACAACGGAAATTGTGTTATCCCTCGATGGAGAAAATATTTTTTGTAGTTAATACTTATAAATAAATTCAAATAATAGAATAAACTCAATAATTTTGTTTATGTAACTTGACATGTTTGAAATAAGAGATCAACACAAAAACTGTTAGTTTCCCGTGGAGTATTATATGACGTCAAATGGCGCGTGTCTCCATGACGATCAAATTTGTTTTCCATCCTCTGATAGAAAATATTTTCCAGCCAATCAAAAGTCGGTATTATCGCAAAATTTATTTATATGCATATATTGTTAAATGAGTATAGATATTTTCTTTTAAGTGGATTAATTAATAAAAGTTTTGCTTCAGTTTTGACTGAATCAATCACTAAATGGTTTATTAACGTTCAGTCAACAAGGTTGCAGCTTTAATCCGGATGATAACATATATGATAACCAAATCACGAAGAGACTTTAATCCTGTTTCGGCTATAATATGACTACACGTCTTCGAAATGTATAGAAAGAATCCTACAGAACAAGGTATTCTCCAAATAAGTAACTTACTATTTTCAATAGTACCAAGTATCCTTAAGAAAACAGTGAAATTTAAGTGCAACTTTAACATTAAAGTTTTAATATCATTTGCCTTTTGTGTGTATATATATACTTGTTAAATACTCGCTTACCAATACATAATTTCAAAAGAATTTAAGATAACATATGTATATATATATATATATATATATATATATATATATAATTATATGAATTTGATCCATAATCAGTTTCATAAAAGTTACAAAACTAATAATATATATTTGAAATGTTTTCAACGAAAGAAATTTAACTTCACAACACACTGTATTGGAAAACGTTGTTCCTGTTTAAAAGTAATCCGCAGGTTTGGCAATAGCATAAGCCGTGTGACATTGAAATATAAATGTACCTTGATAATGTTGTAGCAACTTAATTTTAAATTTAATTTTGCAAAACGAAATGTTCACATATAAAAAGCCTCACCTGCACACGAAACTGTATTACACAGTCTTGCTTCTTTTGCATCACCATAGCAGTAGTACCCTGCATTGGCAGTAGTTGGATTATTGCAGTTTCTAATTCTGGTTTGAAGTCCATGTCCACAACTAGTGGTACAATCAGTCCAATTTGACCAAATGCTCCATCCACCATTGACTATAGAAAACGAAAACACATATAAAGCATATCACAAATTAAAGGCAACGCAAATGTTTATTTCAGGTGTAAAAATAATATTTGTGAATTGAATTTGGATGGCAGTGTTTTTTATGACTATCGAGTAAACTAATCAATAAGGATTGTTAATTTGTTTTACTTTACGTATGGAGACATCAATATAATCTGTTTATCCAGATTGTCAGATTTTCTTATAGAAAACATTTAGGGCAAAGACATTCGTCCTTTATCTTCTGTACATGCACATATTGTTTACATACAGTTTCGTGTGCAGGTGAGGCTTTTTTGAATTAAACATTTTGTTTGGTATGATTTACACTTTGAATTTGACTTAAATTAGGTTGTTACAACATTATCAATGTACCTTTTAACTGTAATGTCAATTCATGCTTTTCCCAAACCTTAAGATTACATTTAAACAAAAATAGCGTTTTACAATATAAATGGTTTATAAATAAATTTCATTGTTCGCAGAGATTTCTAATATATATGATTAGTTTTGTAACTTTTATGAAATTCATTAAATGACCGATTTCATATATATATTATATAAAATTTCTTCTCCGTTCTTTATTTGTAACCATGTATTTAACATATATATATAAGACGAATAATATCACATCTTTAATTAAAAAGTTATATTCCACTGTTTCCGTAAGGGTATTATCTAAAATAGTAAGTTACTTATTTGGATAATACATTGTTCTATAAGATCCTTTCTAGAGATTTTGAAGACGGATAAGCACATTATAGCCGCTGCAGGATTAAAGTTTATTCGCCATTTCGTAAGGGCTATGGACATGCTGAATTTTTGTTTTTTTGTAGTCTAAATAACTGCTGTTTAGGTCACTAAACACTCTTATACAAAGCACATATTACTTGTGTGAAACCCACAAAATAAAAAGCAGCAATTAATTAATCAAAAATCAATGACTTTTATCTGTCAACATAGATCTGGTGATGAAATAGTGTTTGTAAATTTATACCAGTCGATCCATTGATGTCAACAGATAAATTAACTACAGACCTTAAAAATGTCAGTGATATAAACAAGCATGAAGATTTACCTTTAAATAGGAAAAGTACTTTTGAGAACATGAAATTTAACCATAATATTATATATTGTTCCATGAAATTAGTTCCTACTACAAAACGCCAACTCAGACATCAGAACAGGTAGCAGTTAAAACTCGGGCCACAACAGGTAAATAATATGTCTGACAGTTCTGAAATAAACACGAAATTCGGTGGCATAATCTGAATATAGAAACTATACGTTAAGGTATACTGCAATCACAATAGAGGAGTAAAAAGACTGTGAAAATGTCATGTGTTGCTTTACAATGCAAATAATTTGTCGGAACAAAATTTGTTGTGAATATTGACAGATACACAATTAAAAGCAACCAACTATCCTTCAGAACCAGAAACTTCATAATGTTGTTCCTTGTTGTTGTTGTTATATTAAATTAATTTTATTTCAGTCTTAATGTTAATACTAATTCACAGTAGCTTGCCATGTCCAATTTGGATAAAAATGTATCGTACGTTTGAAGAATTGAATGCATATTTTGATAGAATGTTATTTTAATTTACTTTCACTTACACTTTGGCTTGAAAACCTTTTGTTTCTGATGTTTTGTCAGCCGTTAAACTCATTTTGGACCGCAGAAAATTATAATGAGATATTCAATGCAATAAATCATCTTACGCATGCAATATATGATTGTGTATGTGTGTGTGCGCGCGCCTTAATAGTTTGACAAAAGGAAAACATGTTTAAAATCTCAGTCAGGTGAATCACAACGTAAACATTCAATTAATCTTGATTCGATTATAACCCAAAATCAAAGATGTAAAACAAGACCTATCGACTTATAATAATTTGACAAATATTTAGTAATATATAATAATCTTTTTAAAGCGATCGTTATTAAATGTGAATGTTTTCTTTTCTTAATGATTAATTGAACCAACATGCAATTGCTTTCAGACTATCAGATGTTGCTAAGGTAGTATCCTTGTGAAAAATATATTAAGTAAAAAACCCAGATCAAGTGAAGCAAAAACCATTATTAGTCACTCGACAAAATAGGCAATAGTTAGCCGATTTGCAACTCGATTAAAGTTTTTTGGACGGATCATTTTAATAATGCTATTTGAAACAGTTTTTGTGTAAATTACAAGTGGCAGACAGGCTATATTTTTGAAAGCAGTAAATATATTAAGAAAATATACAGATACATATTATTCATGCAAGGTAAGAATCCGTGAGATATTACCATTACCGATATGTTGACATAAAATGTCATCAAAGATACCAAGTTTAATAGAGTTTACTACGCCAGACGCGCGTTTCGACTAACCAAGACTCATCAGTGCCGCTCGAACCCAAACAATATTTAAAATCCAAATGAATGAGATGTTGTAGCGCTTTTATCACCAAAATTCCAAAACGCTATACCAAAATCCGGCTAAGGCTATCTACACCATGAGAGCAAAGACATACCGATACCGGCCGCATATCAAAGTCGTTAGCTGATTTATTGCATGACTGAACAAACATATCATCGTCCATCTAAGCAAATTTATTATCGGTCACTGTTTGTGTCAAGACGATTGGCTTTAATACTCTTAATTCAGTATTTAATTCCCTTTAACTTTTTACGAAAATGTTTTGAAAGACTTTAAGCTCGGAAACGCAATTCTCACTAATGAGACAGCGTGGTACCTATTTTTAGCCGGTTGAGTGAGATATCCTTGTCTCAACTCGTGGGTGAAATAAGAATTTCAAGCTCCTTTTCCCGTAAAAATGTATTGTGACTGTAGGTTCCGCAATAAAAATTTTAAAATATTTGCCTTAGTTGTGTTGGTTTACTTTGTTTTTTTTTAAATATTAACATGAAAACAGCATATCAGAGCTTCCATGACCCAATTTACTCCACAATATGATAGCGGTAAACATCAAAACAAACACTGTGACGCAACATGTGTACACTGGAGATTACGTTCAGGGTATATAACTCTATTTGTTGCCATCTTCCAACAGAACAGAACCGGATTTTTTAACGAATTAGTGAGAAATAGAATCAAACACCGGTGGTAAGGCAAGGCGGGAAAATCTCAGACACCCGCGTGAACGATTTCTTTTGGTCTCCAACTCGGCAGAGCCTCGTTAGAGACCGGAAATCTTTTCTCTTGGGTGTCTGAGATTTTCCCGTCTTGCCCTCCCACCGGTGTTAGATCCTATATGTCTAACATAAGTAATTTATAATAGTCTGCTTAGTGCTTTATTTAACCATCCTTCTGTCAAGCCAATAACGCGTGCTGAAAATTATTGATTGATTCGTCGGTTGGCTTTGATTGTTTGTGATAAAATAAATATGCTTTGATGAATATGTCAGACAAGCACTGGTCGGGTATGAGTTTAACAGGACCTTTATCCAAGTTTAGGGCTAAGGCAGTATTTTAAAACTTATAAATTGCTTAGTTCTAAAATTTGTTTTCTGACACTTTTAAAAGCATAAGATGATTACAGGAAAGATATCACTTTCTACTGATTTTTAAGAGATGATCGACTACATTTTGTATACATAAAAACTCATATTCAGACCAATTTTGTGTATACAGATATAGTTGTACCAGTATATATTAAATATATGAATCATTTGAGAATTGCCCCTTGTCAAACGTATTAAATGCGGCAACATTAACTCCTAAATACTATTATTTTATTACATAAGTTCCAATGACAACATCAATTGATGTAGCGGAGTGGATGACAACTCAAACGACGACTGAAACAGGTCTGTAATTATATTGGAAATGTCTAAATATTTATTTATTCTTCAACTACCGCTTCAAATATTCAAATACGACCCAACGAATAAAGGAAATAAAGGAATAAAGGAAAGCTTTGTTTGAAAATAGTGAGGTCAGCTTCTGGTGTCCTATGTATGTGTGCGAGTCTTAGAAACAGGTAGAAATGCGAGGTTCTGTCAAGCATTTCTTAACTGTTTTGCGTCGAAACAAATAAACTTTATATTTTCTGACAATCTTCGAGAATTGTTTTTATTCTGCAACCAGAAGATATACTAATTAATCTCATCAAAACAAAGCACATCTAAACTTGACATTTTCGGCTGCTTTTCTAGTGACAGCCTGACGTCACGAGCATGTATCGTATTTGACAACATGCCGTAACTCAGAAAACCAAATATGGTTAGAAGTAAGGATATATATTCTATGACAATATACCAATATTGTATTGTTAGTCCAACTAATTCGCAAGCATAACGTAATCCGTTATGATGAGATCAATATGGAAACTGCAATAAAGCCAAGCGTGATTTACAGATGCTTATTAACATGAACTGATAAGTACATTGGCTTATGATTTAGGATATTTACAATTAAGTGGTCGTTTTAAGTGTCTGTTCTTTACTTGACTATACTGCTGTTAAAGAACTACAAGGCATAATCACTTTCTCTTAATTATTTACAAAACAAAGCATTGTAGGGAGCATAGCTCGCAGCGGGCAGCGAAGCTGTCCGCGAAGAGCGATGAGCTCTACGGCAATTACGTGTCACGTGATAGAAATGAAATCACGTGATCAAAATCAGCTTAATGCTGATATTGATTTTCTTTCGTCCAGAAGTTGATATCGTCAAAAAAATGTAGCAAAGTGAATAAAGAAGGGCACTAAAATTAATTTTAAAGAATGACTTAAAAATAAAGTTGACATCGATAAAAAATAAATGTTATATTTAAAATAACAACAAAAATTTCCTACTATTTTTTTGGAATCTCGAAATCTTGAACAACTGACAATCATATGACATTTCATGTGACGTCACCATTACAAAGAAAGACGTCACGTGACCACTGGAATGACGTAGACGCACTTTTAGGGTGTTCGATGTAACGTCAATTATGAAATGCACATTATATATAAATAATAAAGGGCTATATTGTGTGTGCTCGCAATTTGTCAATGCCTACTCCAAATTATATATTTTACTGATATACATTGAATATCAGTTGACTATTTGTATAAATCTGACATTTTTGTTGAACTTCCTACTCTAATTTTCTTCATCTTAAACTTTAATTCGACTCACAGTTTTGATTTAATCATTTTCGATTTTGGTATATATTTTGTCTCATATTACGAACCTACCAATAATATCTAACGTCATTTTGTCTATAAAATAGAAGTTTAACATGAAAATGAGAAGTCTTATTTTGCTGCAAATGTCTTTCGTGCCAAAGTAGGAATCTGAAAAAATCTGAATAATATTAATGATTAGTTTGCTTACTAAATCTTAAAATCAACGAAATTCTGTTTAAATTTTGCTTATAGTTTGACCCTCAATGTAACCAATTACAGTAAGATCCATCTCCATTTAAAATACTTGGGCTTCAGTGCGTTACTGTTGCGATTTAAGGCAGGAAAATAATTAAATCAACCAACAATAGAACTGTATACACAATAAAGACATAAAGGTGAGCTTTAAGTCATACACAGGCCAGTTGAACGTTTTTGGTCACATATTTAAGTCTTTATTGAAAAATAAAGACTTATATATGTTACCAAAAGAGTTCAGCGGCCTTCGTATATCTTAAAGCTCATACTTATGTATTTAATTTGCATACAATTAATTTAATGGAGGGTCTCAACCATGAGTGATATATACAGTAGGGTGCAGTCCTATCATAACATGCTAATAAACCTGTGTATCAGAGATCCTGAATGCTTTAAGTTAATTTTGAGCAGAGAATTTGACTGGTTCGAGCAGAGATTTTGACAACCTACGTTAACGCGGGCTGTTCTTTTGACAATTTTGAGTAAAATATATATTTCTTTCAGATTTTTGAGAATTTCTGTGCGCTGGACTTTTTTTCTTTTGACAATTTCTGTCCACATCACATTTTTTTCTTTTGACAATTTTTGTCCAAAATGACAATTTATTTTTCTTTTGACAATGTTGTCACGTGAAAAGTTTGTCCACTTGACATTTGTTCGTTTTGACATTTTTGTAACGTGACAAGTTTGTCTGCTGGACATTGTTTTTTTATTTTGGAAATGTATGTCAATTTTGTTAACCTACTAAGCTTTCGATTGACACTTGTAACCTTTACTTTTTAATGTCTTTTTAAGAATTTATTAAGAAAAGACCGACAGGTTGTACCATACGTTGATTTATTTATTTGCTCCGTGTCGGAATAACAAATACATGAAAGATGAACATCAAATCGTTTGCGTTTAATTAAAAATACTAATACAAAAAACAATAAAAATTGTTAATGATAAAAAATTATATTGACGATTTGTTTGCTATGTACATGTACGTGTTTCTGGATATCATTGTGGAGAAAAATATTTTAAAAATCGTATGTTTCGGAAACTTATAACTTATTGCGCCGTTTTACAGTTGTTTCCTTTAATTACATATTAATTTACAGTCCAACAAAATGAGACCCATCTAATTTTTGTTATACAAATATCTCTCAGTTACGGAGCCCCGCAAGGGACACAAAAAAAAATTTATATCGTTATTTCTATATAAGATATCGTTATCTCGATATATTATATTGTTATTTCAATATTAGTATCGTTATCTCGATTTATTATATCGCAAAAGAGCAAACGTAAGTAAACCTCCAGATGAGTGTGCTACAAGAGAATGGATAAATTGCCAGAAAATATTCGATATTGATATATATAACTTATGAGTAGTGTATAATACCGAGATGAAAACACTGTACTTTAAAAATTGTATATATATTGATATTGGCGGAGCCGTTATCAAGACCTAGTCACACTGTCACGATTCAAGGGCTGCGATTTACTACAATTTTAAAACGTAGTAAAACGTAGCGTACTAGATCGTAGTAGTAGATACGACAATAACCGTAGTAGAACGTAACCTGAAACGGGACATATCTCGATTGTTTTATTAATCATATCGAAACCTGGCAAAAATATGGAACGTAGCTAAACGTTTGCTCTTTCGCCTGTGGCCGCCATGATGATGTTTATGAAAATGTTACAAATTTCTTTCGAAATAACGAAATAATATATAGATATAACGATAAAATATGTCGTAAATTCGATAAAATAATTCGAGATAACGATACAATAAATCGAAATAACGATATATTTTTATCGAAATAACGATATATTAAATCGAAATAACGATATAATATATCAAAATAACGAAATATTATATCGAAATAACGATATAAAATTGTTTGTGTGTGTCCCTTGCGGGGCTCCGTTCTCAATCAAGCAATTATTCGACTCGATATCATAAGATTAATTAATACAACTCCCGAACATCAGCAATCATTTCAAATATAAATTAAGTCTTCATGTATCCAATTGAAACTACATTGCAATATCCAAATTTTCTGACAATGATAAAAAGGTTAAAAATCTAGGACAGTTCTATATTTTAACCACTAAATCCATTTTAGCAACAACTACTTAACAATAACGAAAAATGTTTTGTATTTGCAATGGTGACACCCACATTTTCTATTTTCTATTCCAGTGTGCGTAATATGGTTTTTAATTTCTGGTGTCTTGAGAGTGATTTTTTATATGTAATATAGTTTTAATTGCATCGCTATAACGTCTAACATTTGAATTCATATGTAAAATATGGTTTTAAATTGCATCGCTAATTCCCAGGATTGATTTTATACGTGTACAATAGTTTTTAATTGTGATGTATACTAACAGATTACTCACGATTTCTCACAGTATGCAATGCCACATAAGCCACATGTCCCACAGAATCCGATATTACCCAATAAGTCTTCGAACAACACAGTCAATCCGCACAGCCACACAAGCCTGCAATCCGGAAGAAGATCGGAAGGTCCCAACTAGCTCTTTCGTCCCTTCAGTGACTCGTCTTACTTACTTACTTATGGGGGTTTTTTACGTCCTTGACTACCGTAAAACGGTCTGGCACGTGACTCGTCTCCAGCTACTGTGCCCATAAATACAAACGACCTGCCCCTTTAAAAAAAGGTCCATAGGGTAATTCCCTTCATATGCACTAAAACCTACTGCACACGCTAATTTCTCTTTAAACATATTTAATCCAATGGTTTCCATGGTCCCGCGTGTACACGGGGTTTCTATCACATAATGCATTGTCAAAAACACAGAATAATTCACAAATCCTCAGTCCATTATTGTACAATCATAAAACAGAACAGAAACAAATTCCTTTTTTGTCGAAACAATATGTTTATAAATTTGATTACTATTCATTTATATACATAGATATATATACACCATACATAAATTTACTAAATTAACTTCTTTTCACGTTACTTCAGCATTTTTAACGCATTAGCTGTAGTTACCGTTTTTCTTGAATACCTTTCTCCTGGGTACCTAGACTTGTATCCAACCCTATCTCCTCCATAGCTGATATCCTTGAGTTTGACAGCAATGAGAAAAAATTACTTCTCTCACTATCATCAGACGAGACCACTTTCTTTGGGTGCAGCTCTACAGCTATCGTCCACTTTCCGTCGAGCGGAATAGTCGCCGGATACCTCTTGGGATCGCAATATATCAGTAACTCACCTGTTAAATTCGACTGAACCGTCGGTGGTCGCTCCATCTGTTCAGACACTAGCCTCTCTACAGTGACTACAAAATGTTCACCTGATATACTGGCGCTAGTCCTATCTGCATGACAAGAAGGTAATAACAAAATACCGAACACCGATGAAACTGTCAAAAAGGACAATCCACAAATCAAAGTCCGAGAAACCGATAAACTCCAGAACCAACAACCAACATAAAGCAACTACAGCAATGGTCCTTACTTGGTACAGGCATTCCAAAAGAATTGGTGGGTTAAACCAGGTTTGCATGCCAAACATGAAAGTGAGAATCGTACGCTTTAACTATTGATTGTGGTGATAAGCCTTGGATCGTCCCATTTCCGTCAGCATTTGTTCTTTGCCTTTTTTCAGAATTTCATTTCTCTGGTATTTGGCTGTTGTTGTTGGCATCCTTGCTCCAATCACTATCACTCTCAATATCAACCACCGTATGTACATTAGTGTGACTACTCTGATTTCTCTAAATCGTCCCTAACAATCCATGTATGTTCATTGTCCCATATTTCCTCCGCGGATACAATTGGTAATGCATTATGACATTATGTGTGGTTTTGTTCAACGTGTAGCCTTGTTGCAGCCCTTTTTACTGGGTAACTTTGACCTTGTTCCTTCATGTATTCCTCACTTACGAAACTTTGAACTTGTCATGGTTGATTTTCCAATGCTTTATCTTGGATGATTGAATACGATTTTGAGCACAGGAGTAACTTCAGTGACTGACAGTTCCTCCTGTGCAAGGGTAAATTTCACACTTGTCTTTTTCTTTCCTTGCTGGTTTGAGACCAGGTGTGGGTTTGTTGGCTTCGCCTTACGCAATTTTGGGGCAGCACAGTTCTGGTAATATGCGGTTGAAATAAATTCGTCTGTCCTGGTTCTGCCGTTGAGGTACTTACTGCCGCTTTGTTATTATTAACCACTTTGGATGGGATAATTGGTCTCGTTCTGGGATAACCAATTTCTAGTATCCCGGTCTTGTACCCCAATTTGCATCCTATCTTTCCTTCAGTGTTTTGCTACTGCTTCTCTGAGATTGGTATGGCCTGACCCGCACACACATAATTTTGTCTATCCTTGTTTGTTTAGGAGAAACAGACCTTGATTCTCCTCATTTTCCTCTTCATTTTCCATAAAGGTGCATTTTCCCTCAAAATCGTCCAAATCGTCTATTGGTTCACCAAAGTCCGCATCAGAAAAACTTGAAAAATCAATATTGCATGATTTCATGCATACGAATATACGGTATGATAGCCAAAATTTCTAGTGTAATATCGCCTACTTTAGGTAATTTCTAAATTTTAAATGCAGTTACTTTTCCAACCGTAGGGATTGTAAACAATTCGTCAAAGCCACACAAATTTATATATATTGTCAATTGGTTTTTCAATATATGACATTTTCTAATTAAGCACATAACTATTTATTCGAAACCACAATTCAGCAAAATATGTGTAGGAAAAAAATCTTCACTACCCACGTGGAACTATTTTTGCTTCGTTTGTTACAACTTTTCAAAACTTATTATCAGATCATGTTCGCACAGACATTTAATGTATACTAAGAAGTTACTCACAGGCACCAGGTCCCAAAGGATCCGATATTACCAAATAAGTCTTCGAACAACATAGTCAAGACGCACAGCAATACACGCCAGAAATACGGAAGAAGACAATCGTTCCGCACCGGAAGGTTCCAATTAGCTCTCTCGTCCCCAGTTTCCGTTCCCATACATACAACACCTTTAATTTCATTTCTGGGGTCTTGAGAGTGACTTTATATATCTTATATGGTTTTAGTTGCATCGCTATAAGGTATAACAATTAAATTTGTAAAATTAAATTTGTACGTAAAATATGGTTTTCAATATCATCGCTAAGGTCCCAGGATAGATTTTATATGGTTTTTTATTGAATTGCTTAGGTCTCATGATTGATGTTTTATGTGCAAAATGGTTTTCAATTGCAAAGCAAAAATCTCAAACAGGTTTTATATGTAAAATATTACTTAATTGCATTGTCACTGTCTCAGGACTGATTTTATGTGGAATATGGTTTTTGATTGCACCTCTAAGATCACTGGCTTAATTTTATATTTGAAATATGGTTTTTAATTGCATCCTTCGGGCCTTCAGATTGATTTAATATGTGTAGTATGGTTTTTTATTGCATTTTTTGGTTAACAGGAATGATTTTTTTATGTAAAATATGGTTCTAATTCCATCACTACTATCCTCAGAGTGATTTTATACATAATTTTTTGTTATTGCTCAGGTCTCAGGATTTATGTTATATGTAAAATGTAGCATTTATTTCCATCACTAATGTGACAGGAACGATTTTATGTCAAATATGGTTTCTAATTGCATTGCTAAAGTCTCAAGATTGATTTTATATTTTACATATGGCTCTTAATTGCAAACCTTAGGTCTCCCGAGTGATTTTATATGTCAAATTTGGTATTTAATTGAATTGGTATAGTGTTATTAGTGACTTTGTATGTTACTTTTGCATGTTAAATATGGTTAGTATTTGTATCGCAAATGATCAAGTGATTTTATATGTTAAATATGTTTTTGATTGCATTGCTAAAGTTTCAAGAATTATTTTATATGTTAGATATGGATTTTCGTTGCACCACTTAGGTCCCCAGAGTGATTTTTTATGTGAATTAGGGTTTTGATTACATTCCTATAGTCATATTTGTAATTGATATGTTCAATATATTTTAATTGTCAAGGTTTCAGGATTGAGTTTTTTTATGCAGACTTGGGTTTTTAGTTTCATCAAAAAGTTCGCAGGAATGATTTTATATGTAATTAAATGGCTTTGGTCACAAGGGTGACTGTATATGTGAAATATAGTTTTTAATTGCATTGCTACAGATTCATTAGTGCTTTTGTATATTAAATATAGATTTTAATTGTATTGCAACAGTTTCAGGATTTATTTTACATGTTAAATTTTTTTGTCAACTGCACGGGGGCCTCGGTGGCCGAGTGGTTAAGGTAGTTCATCTACCATTGATAACGTGGTCTGTCAACACTGAGATTGTGGGTTCGAGCCTCACTGCGGGCAGGGTGCGTTCGACTCCAATCTTAATTGACAAGGATTGCCAGTTTTCCTACTGAAGGTCGGGGATTTTCTCCGGCTTCCTCCCCCAATAAAAACTGGACGCCATGATATAGCTGAAAAATTGCTGAAAGTGGCGTTAAACAACATGCAAACAACAAATAAACAAAATCAAATGCATGGCTAGGTATCTACAGTTATTTTTTATTAGAGATATGGTTTTCAATGACATCTCAAAGGTTTCTGAAGTGATATTACGTATTTAATATGGTTTCATTTACATTTCTATGATCTCAAGGTTGCTTTGATATGAGTAAAAGGTTAAATGTGGGATTTTATGGGTGATTTGTATTATGGAATTGAAGTTTAAAAGCATATCCTGGGATGTAGGCAGCAAAAATTTGAAATACAATTTTATATTATTTAGTTTGAAATGTAAGTACATGTATTATTAATAGATATAGTGATAACCTACATGTATGTTTTAACAGTATTATTCAATAAAAATATTAAATGTTAGGATTTTTCCTTTATATTTTAATTCAACGACACGAAAAAGTTCAAATTGCGCAAAAATAATAATAATAATAATAATAATAATAATAATGAATGAAAAGCTACAGTCTAAATTTTTAACCACAACGTATTGCTATTCATTTACCGAAACGCGGACGCGCAATAAAGCACGTTGTTTATCAAAGTCTGTCGTAGATTTCGGTAAATAAGTTTTCTGATGAACATATAGTTGACAATTTGTAACGAAATGATTAAATAAAGGACAGAATTTGCCTTTTTTAAAAGGACGTTTTGTCACCTGACAAATGAAAAGCAGAGATTTTGACCGGTTTTTTCCACTGGACATTTTTGTCACGTTACATTTGAAAGCAGAGATTTTGACCGTTTTTGTCAATTTGACCAAAGCAGGGATTTGAACTATTTTTGTCCACTTGACAAAAAACAGAGAATTTTAAAAAGTTTGAAGCAGAGTTTTGGACAAAATTCTGTCCAGTTAAAGCGAAGATTATTATATCAAAAGCAGAGATTTTGACAAGAAATTTGGACTGGTTTAAGTTCACTGCACGCTATGTTACGACTGCACCTTTACTGTAAGTAAGCACCGAAAAAGACCTTTTAACCAACGTCAATTCGGCATCATTAAGTAAAAAATAATAACACCAACTACACGTATCCTACACACCTCTGTCAGTTATGTAGAGAAAAATAAATTCTTAAATTCTAATCATTACATTGACATTTAATTTATTATGAAGCAAAGTGACACTAGCAGTTGCATATGTAGCAAAAATTAAAAAAATATATATTCAATTGATGAATAATTCTATTTAGAAACAACACCGCTAAACTTACTGGTTGCATTGGCAAAATATAACTGCTACTCTGAGACGTATAAGTCTAGGCAAAAGGCAAGCAAGAATAATACGGACAGAAATTGACTATAATTAATAAAATTCTTATTAATGTCACATACCCGTATACAGATATAGGTTTTACAGATGTCAGCTACAATTTTGTTAATGTATACAACTATTAAATTAGAATTCTTAATCTAACATATTAAATGCGGCATCATTAAATCTTATTATTATTATAAAATTACATTAGTTCCAACGACAACCGCAACGGAAATGGCGAAAATAAAGGAGACGACAACTAAAACGATTACTGAGACAGGTAAATTATTTTATTATTCTCTTCAAATTGTAGTTTTTGTTTTCAACATTTAGGTATCATTTGGGGATTTATATTTAACTGAGCTGTTTTTAAACTTATTTTTACAGACGGAATATGATATCAAGCCTAAATTGGACTGAAATTTATATAGATATAGATAGTGCATGCGATCATTACAATTTCTTTAATATATACAACTATTAAATTAGTACTCTTTATCACACATGTTAAATGCGACATCATTAAATCGTATTATTATTGCATATATCATTAGTCCGGATGACAACAGCAATGGCGAAAATGAAGGATACCACGACTACTGAAGAAAGTAAATTATTGTATTATTCTATTAGAATTTAGTTACCATTAGAGATTATTTATTGATTTATGCAGTTTTTAAGCTTAGTTTTACAGACCGGATACTCTAATACCATTTTGACATAAAATCAATTTTACCTTCCACAAGTTACTGACTTTCATACAGGTTACTATCATCGAATATGTAATATATACCGAGATAGCTATATATTTTTGAGAGTTGAAAAATACAGATAGCGACCGTTTATCCTCAGTTGTTGATTTTTGTGTGTGACAAAATCAGTATGCGTTAATGAGTAAGTAAGACGACCACTGATTGTGTTTAACAGGTCTTTATCTAAGTTCAGGGCTAAGGAAGGCTGTTATATCTTATAAATGTTTAGTTAGTTACAAGTAATTTTTTCCTACTGATTTTCTTAAAGCAAAGGCAGGAGGGGTTCATTGTACGGTGATATATAAAAACTCATATTTAGGCAAATTATATGTATGCAGCAGTAAATGCGGCGTCATTAATAAATAATACTATTACATTACATCAGTTCGAATGACAACATCAATTTCTGCAACTGAGGAGACGACAACTAAAACGGCGGGAGAAACAGGTCTGTAATAATATTAGAAACACTTATTAATATTATTTATATATTTAAATCACATATCCGAGTACTCTGCAAGGAAAACGTAATCTGTTATGCTCAGTTAGGAAATTACAATGAAGTCAAGAATGATTTACAGTTCAACATGAACATCACTGAAAAGTACTTTGGTTTATGATTTTGGATATTTATAATAATGTGGAAATGGTGAAAAATGACTTTCATTCGCACGCCAATAAATGTCTTTCCTTTACATAACTATACTGCTGTTAAACTACAACAAGCCATAAACGCGCAGAGCAATCATGTTCTCCTAATTATTTACAAAACAATGCATAATGTATTTTTACTGATATGCATTGAATACTTATTGACTATTCGCAAATTTTCAGCTATATCATGTCGTCCAGTTTTATTGGAGACGAAGCCGGAGTAACAGGAGAAAACCCCAGACCTTCGGTAATAAAACTTATCAACTAAGATTGATCTGCCTACTTCGAATATTATCGCGGATAAGTTGGATATTACTGTTGAACTTTTGACACTAATTTTCTTCAACTGTTAATTTTAATGTTCCTCACACTTTTACCTAAATCGTTTTTGATTTTTGGTGTATATTTAGTCTCATATTACGGACTAACCAATAATATCTTACGTCATTTCGTCTATTAAATCGACGTTTAATATGAATATAATAATTCATATGCTGCTTAAACACAAATGTGATTTCCTGAAATGAAAAACAGAGACAATTACTTATATTCATTATTAGTTTGCTTACTAAATATTAAACTCAATGAAGTAGTGTTTAATTTTTGCTGATAGTTTGGAAATTAATGTAAAGAACTTCGTAATAATAAGGTCTATCTCCATTCCAAAGTTTAACAAAAATAATCTTTGGAGCTATAAATAAGTTTTGCTTCAGTGCGTTACTGTTGTAAATTAATATAGGATCATCATTAAATCAACAAATACAAAAAATCCTTTACTAATATATATCATACGCTAAATGCAACATTAATTATCAAAATTTGTGATAAAGACTTCGATCTGAGACCAAAACATTTCAACTGGCCGGTGAATAACTTAAAACTCATGCTCATGTCTTTATTGTGTATACAATTAATTCAATTGAGGACCTAAGCCATTCGTAATATATAAGTAAGCACCTAAAATGATACTTTTTTACCATCGTATATATGGCATCATTAACTGAAAAATAATAACACCTTCGATTACGAAAGACGTGTCAATTATAATATTGTCCAAAATATTTGAAACATTATCCCTTAAACCTCTGTCAGTTATGTAAAGAAAATTTTCATATTATAATGAGGCAAAGTGACACTTGCAGTTGCATATTTAGTGAAAATTAAAAAAAATAATAATGCTATTAAGAACAAACAAAGCCAAACTATTACTGGTTGTACTTTCAAAATAAAACTGCTACTCTGAGACGTTCAAGTGAAGACACAAGGGAAGCAATAATAATACGAACAGATATGGACTAAATCAATACAATTTCTTATTAATGTTATTTACTCGTATACAGATATTTTTTTTACAGAAAATCATAACAATCTTTTAATATGTGTTAAATTAATGATAAATTAATTTTCTTTATCAAGCATATTAAATGCGGCATCATTAAATCTTATTATTATTACATTAAATTAGTTCCAATGACAACGGCAATGGCGAAAATGAAAGAGACAGCAAAGACTACTGAAACAGGTAAATTATTGTATTATTTTCTTTAAATTCTAGTATTTTTCTCTACTGTCATTTTTTTAAGCTGATTTTATACTTATATTTTTTCAGACCTAATATAATGTTACCATTTTGTCATCAAATTTATTTTTCCTTCCCAAAATTACGCAAAATAATAACTGAGTTTGACACAAGATACTATTGGAGAATATGTAATATTTACCGAGCAGCTATGCGAGATAAATATATATTTTTTTAGGTTTGAGAAATACATATACCGACCTTTTTTATTGCATGAATAAACCAATCAAATCATCGTATATCATAGGCATTCTATTACCAGAAGACGCGTTTATTGTTGTTGACAAGATTTTTGTGTCAAGACACTTTTCCTTAATACTCTCCAAATTCAGTATTTAATTCGTTTTAACTTTTGGTGTATATTTTACTGCAAATTGTTTTTCAAGACATTAAACGTCAAAATGCAAGTATAACCCACGTAATTTATAATGGTCTGTTAAGGCTTAATTCTTAACCAGCCTGTCGTTCGAAGCCAATAACGCGTGCTGAAAGGTGTTGATTAAATCCTAGGTTGTTCTTTTTTTGGCATGTAATAAAATCAGTATGTGTTAATGAGTAAGTAAGACAAGCAGATCGGTATGAGTTTAACAGGACTTAATAAAAGTTCAGGGCTAAGGCAGTCTGTTAAAACTGATTAATGCTTAGTTTAGTAACAGATACTTGCTTTCTGACACTTTTAAGAGCATAAAATAAATACATAAAAAACATCCCATTCTACTGATTTTTTTAAAGCGAAGACAAGAAGGGTTCAACAGTGATCAACTAGATTTTAAATATATGAAAACTCATATTTAGGCCAATTTTATGTATGCAGTAGATATTAGATAATGAATCATTTGAGAATTACTTTTTGTCAAACGTAGTAAAGGCGGCGTCATTAACACCAAAATAATATTATTACATTACATAAGTTCCAATGACAACATCAATTGCTGCAACTGAGGATACGACAACTAAAACGACGAATGAAACAGGTCTGTAATTATAGTAGAAATACTTGAATATTTATATATTGAAATCACAAGTCCGTAGTACTTGTTATGTTATGCTAAATATAGAGAATTTCAATAAAGCCAAGGGTGATTTTCAGTTTAACATGAATATCACTGAGAAGTACGTTGGTTTATGATTTAGGATATTTATAATAATGTGGAAAAACAATTAGTGGTCGTTTTATGTAAAATGTTTTTCATTCGCACGCCATTAATTGTCTGTCCTTTATATAACTATACTGCTATTAAGTTACTAAAAGGCAAAACGCGAAAATCATCACTTTCTCTTAATTATTTACAAAAAAATGCATAATGTATTTTTACTGATATGCATTGAATATCAATTGACTATTTGTATTAATCTGATATTTTTTTTAATGTGTTCTTTTTATAATTTTGATTATTTTCTTATATTCAATTAGTGTTATAGTTGATTAAATTATGTTCTTTTTTATACTTTCCTTTCGCAGACCAGTTGTTTAAACTATAAGTTTAGGATCCACTTAATTCCACTTCAAAGAATTGCAGAAAATTGTTGATATTTGTATTCATCTAAGATTGATTTTTGTTTGTTTGAATGATGGTTGATTTTCAGCAATTTTTCAGCTATATCATGGCGTCCAGTTTTTATTGGGGGAAGAAGTACCAGGAGAAAACCCTAGACCTTCGGTAATAAAACCAGCACTCTTTATCAACTAAGATTGATCTGCCTTCTTCGAATGCTATCGCGGATAAATTGGATATTACTGTTGAACGTTTGACTCTAATGTTCATCAACTGTTAACTTTTATGCCCCTCACACTTTTGCTTTAATCGTTTTCGATTTTTGGTGTATATTTAATCTCATATTACGGATTGACAAATAATATCTTACGCCATTTCGTCTATAAAATGGACATTTAATATGAATATGAGTATATATATGCTGCTTGAATACAAATGTCTTGCTTGCCTGAAATAAAAAACACAGAAAAGTAATTATATTCATTATTAGTTTGCTTTATAAATATTAAACTCAGCGCAGCGAAGTAGTGTTTAATTTTTTGCTGATAGTTTGGTCTTTAATGTAATCAACTTGGTAATACAATAAGGTCCATCTCCATTCCAAAGTTTAACAAGGAAAACTTTGGAGCTATTAATAAATTTTGCTTCAGTGCGTTACTGTTGTGATTTAAGGTAGGAACATCATCAAATCAATAAATAAAAAAATCTCTTACCAATATATCATACGATAAATGCAACATTAATTATCATTTTTTGTGATAAAGACTTAAATCTGTGACTGAAAGATTTCAAATGTTAAATCGGTTTATGACTAGTTACACAAACAGGAAAACATCAGCAGTTGAGGATCATGAAATGAGCAGCATGCATATCTTTCAGAACTGTATTGCAGGCTGGTTATGGCACACTTCAAAGTTTGTTTAGGGATACACATACAGTAATAATTCTTATCTTACATTCGATTGCCTTTATAGTCATTTTTGATTGGTCAAAAAGCCTTAAACCGGTTCCGTTCATACTTTGATAAACGACTGTTGGGAAACTACGTTTCTGGTGCTAAACGTAAACAATTATGGCAGCCAGTGTCATGTACGCTTCAGACAAAAAAATTAGCCAGTACACAAGAATTTTGGTAATAAAAATATCTTGAGCGATGTATCGCTTAACCGAAAGTTATTCAGTTAAAGCAGCTGTGTATTATTATAGAATCATTTGTTTAGAGAAATACATGCAAGAAAATATTTCAGCAGTACACTTTTCTTTGGAATATTTTTTCACATGCTGAATAAAAGGAAATAGCCGAACTCTAATGTGGACGAAATGCGAGTGTGAACGCATATATAAGTGCTACTAAACATTTGTGATTCTATTAATTTCAATTAAATAAATCATTTTAAATACACATTATAGCCGAAACTACCTTCTATTTTCTCAGTCACAATAAATCCACGAAATGAGCAAGATGCACGGCTTTGCCACCAACACTTTTCTTCCGCACTGCTCCTTTCATATCCACTGATACATAGAACAAGGACAACTTGTGTTTTTCCTGTTCGTTTTAAAGAAAGAACGTCTATACTCAATGTTATCGTGTCTAAAGGCGGCTTTTTTGCTGACAAATAAAAACCGTTTATCGTGTTAATGCCAGCTTATGCTCTTATTGTCGTTCCAAAAATGTGTAAATTAAATTCAACAATTATTTTTCACAGTTACTTATTGTTTTGAAATGCGGCGGATTTTTTCATTTTGACAGAACAATTTTCTATAGTAAAGTTTGACCTACATTATAACGGAAGTGTATGTTTGGAAGTCGATTGTTGTCTGTTCTAAATCCTTCTGGTAATGTCGTCTGCAGTTAAGGCGGGAAAAGTCTCGCGGTTTGTCCGAATACCATTGATTGTTACGAAAGAAGACGATCTTTTGAAAACAACGCTCGGTCACTGTAGAAACTCAAATGGTCGACTTCCTATGTAAAATTCCCGCAGCAAATGTCAGGGACGATTTCGGATATGTCAACAACAAAGGCATAATATAAAATATAGACGTATTATTGCGTAGAATTTTTACAAATTGGATTTTACCACTATAAAAGTACAGTATGGAATAATAAAAAATTGCAAGCAAAATGCTGAGCGCACCGGGTTGTAACTTTTAGGTTTATGTTGCGTTTAAAAAGTTATGACGTCACCCATGACGTTACATATAAACCGCGGTACATTGAGGAACAGTAGCATACGAACGGAATTCACGAACATATTGTTTGTTGTTCTGTCTTCTTTTTGTTTGCAGTAATAAAATCTTCTGGCAAATCGTAAAATTATTTGTTGTCAATGCCAGTTATTCCCTCCAAAACGACCACGTCTTTGTCTTTATTTGTTGTGTATATCCTTGTTCATACATGGAAGAATTACCGAAAATAAACGTTTAATCCTATTAGAAAAAAATAACAACATGCAAGACCAGTTACATAGTTCACCCAGGTAGAGTTTGGGCAAATTGTACATCGTATTTTTGGAAATGATCACTAGAGAGTACCATATCTAGAGAACTTGAGGCTTTGCTATCAACATGTTTTCATCCTTTCTAGTGGATAGTAGTGTCTACTCTATCATGTAAATGGCATCGGTGACCCAGTGATTAAAGTAATGATATGTCAACACCGATGTGTGTATGAATGAAACATGTTTTTTCAAACGTTGACAAAAGTTAGAATAGTTTTGAATAGAAAATATAAGATGTCATAAATTGCTCACAATTTGGCGATGGGTTATCAAAATGTTTACTGGATATTGTCCTATTATGTAGAAAAACAAATATAACGCATCGGCAATTTTGTCATTTTGTGTAATTATATTAGCTTTATTTTTCTAAATAGGAATACATTTAGTTTTCCACTTAGACTAAATTGTCTTATATCTTCAGATTCCATTGAGGACTGTTCAGCAGCTTCTGGAACACAAATTGTCATTGGCCCTTTCCCTTGGATACAACAGTATTACGTGCATTTTTGAATATCAGCTAATTTTATAGGGTTATTGCATGAATATTGGGAAATATTGTCCCAAGCAAGTGTTATATTGCACGAGCTTGCGAGTGCAATATAGCATCTTGCGAGGGACAATATTTTCCAATATTCATGCAATAGCCCTTTTATTATATAGTAATATTGTTTTGTGCTTTTAAGTGATTATTCATTATCTTTTCTAATGTGTAATATTTTACTAGGTCCAATATTATCATGTTTTCACTTGGTCAATATTACAGATATAGATTTTGATGTAGATTTACATATAATAACAACAGTTTTTTTTCAATTTTGTGATTTTATTTGTTGCTCCTAATTGTTGTGAATATATGGCCACACACTCGAATTTCGTCCATACTCGAAATTCGTCGATTACCCTTCATTCGGCAATGTAAACAATGATCCCAAGGCTAAATTACTTTTAAAATATCTTGCATTTATTGCTCTAACCAAATGACTCCTAAATAATAAAATACAATGCGTTTCAGCTAAATTAACGTCTGTTAAAGCGACAATTAAACTTTCATCGCCAAAATTCGAGTGTACTACCACTAGCATAAATTCCTCCTTTGAAACGAGCCACTTGTACACGATATTTAAATCCCGTTTTGTACAGTTTACACTTGATTTTTTAATTTGTTGGTCTATGAAATTTACTTTTATCTACAATCGAATTCACTTCTATTTGTTCAGTTCAAACGGTTCTGTTAATTTAACCCTCGAAAGCAGATCATGTATGTCACTTTCGGACATCTTTGTTTACCAAACAACGGTAAAATATAAAAGCCGATGTTTGGAACACATCTGTACTTTTCCCGGAAATTACATAAAAGGCCGAGATTCAGTGTAAAATATGAAAATATACTGCACTTTATTGCTATATAAAATACAATGGGGAAAAAATATTACTATATAATAATATCCACTACTGCATTTCAATGCTTGAGTATGCAAATGGTGCATAAACAATATTTCATGATTTTTCTATTTTGGGAATTGACATTTATTTTAGCTCTTCAAATACGAGGAAAACACAACTTTACTAAAATAAGATTTTCTATTAGTGTTTGTATGTGTTTTTTCTTTGTTGAAAGAATCACAATCATTTGTAAAAGATGTCTCGTTATTGTCACAAAAGAATTATAACATCTGTTCTCTAAAATCTAATGTACTGTTTTGTTTTAACGTCTTTATTTGTTCGAAGGTTGCCACTTGCAGGCTTAAATTTTTGTATTCGTATTCTAATTATATTTATCTTTCCGAGGCAACCATCGTCAATTCCCAAATCATTACCCTTCACATTATACGTTCGCATAGCTATTCCCTCATCGTTTGTATACGTTGTAATGCCAGCTCGACTAAGATTGAGAAATATGACTGTTTAGACCAAATTCATAATCGCAAAATAAAACCTCGTAGCATGTTTTCTTTTAACTCTCTGCTTAGTTTAATGAGACAATTACCAGAACTCTAGCGAGAAATTGGGCACAGTTGAAACAGAACACACAAAATCGGCCAAATTGCATTTGAATGGAAACTTCACGGTTCAGAAATCAGACCAATTCAAACTTCACGAATACAACTGTTCTACCAGAAAATGTCAAATATTATGCATAGATCAACACTTAGAATACATGCTATAGACGAATCCGATGCAGGTATAGTTATTAATACCACTACTATAAAGAAAGATAATGCTTGGTTATATTAAATTTAATTTAGTAAGCTGATACTTTAATAACCACGATAAAAGTTTCTTTTATGTTGCATTATATCTGCAGATTGTTTTCAACAATTGTTATATTATAATGTTTATATATTAAAGCAAATACATGATGCCATATAAACTTATTTTAAAGGAAGCGTTGAGTGCACCGTTGTTCTCGCAAAAAATCTGAGTAGAAGCCACTTGTCACAGATACAGCTATACATATTAACAATACAGAGCGAGTCTCTAGCGGTACAGAATGGGGGCAATACCACTGTACTATGTGCGGTTTCACCTATAACTGAATCGGAAATGCTTTCCGTAATCTTGTATAGAAATAGCGAAATGATTCCTAGTAAGTTAAAATTTCTAATTAACATCAATGTTTACACTAAGTACTCAATGCAATTTCAATCTGGGCATGACATTGCAGAATGTTGTAACAATGAATGCATAAAAATATGTGGGTAATATAATTCCGCAATTTTGCAGAGTTATAATCTCCATCAAGTTCACATAATTGTACACAAAGTTTTCGTAACTAAAATTTGGGAACATTAAAGGGATTCAGGACCGCATCCGCCATTTTGGCCTACAAATTTCATAATATAACAGTTATTAATGGTAAAATTAATATTAATTTCATTAAATATTTACACTTGAATTCCATAAAATTGAAAGAACACACAAAAGAAAGAAACAACAAAAAAGCAAAAGAACAAAAAATATGTTTAAGCGAAACTGATGTCCTGCTTGGCCCCAATTAGCAAAACAACTTTTTGCTAAGTTCACTTAAGCATAAAATATCTGAAACAGCACTCAAAAGTTTAGGCTGTGAAGAGATCTCATTATGTTGTAACAAGTTTCATGTAACAAGATGCGAAGTCTTTACCGCAAAGGCAAACCGAAGGTGAGTCGGATGAGGAAACGAAATTACCGAAAATGTATATGTCTCCCAAGTTTCGTAAGCAATAACACTAAACACATACAACTAGCAAAACATATTTTGCAAGACTTTCTATCATATCAGTTAATTAATTAATGCAAAGTGTTACCTTAAAGGTATAAGCAAAATAATGTAATAAGGGAATTTTATACACGGAGGCAATTTTGACCAAATAATCTAAATTCTAGTGCTCTTTGACTAGTTCGTTCAAGAGACAAACATTTAACAGCTAACTCAGATAATTTTTCTTTTCAGCATTGAAGTATGTCTCTTTTGCTTGCCATTATAAAACAACTTTAGACATAAATTGATCAATGATTTATTTTATTGCTTTTTATTTCTCTTCTTTGTACAATTTATTAGAAATGTGTAATTATCTTGACCAACCCATCATAAATTATCATCACTCATATTTATTTTGAATTATAATTACTTGTATATAAGCTTTATAGAAAGTTTGAAGGACATTTATTGAAACATTGTATAGGGCTTTGCGTCATGTTCTGCTTAAAATATGATTCCTTTTTGAAATCGAAGTTTTACCTTGCGGAAACTCAATATACATAAATAAGACAACCCAAACACAAACCTGGCAATAAATGAAACACTTATTTCTTGTTGTATTATAGCCTTATGTATGTTTGAAAAACATAAGGAGCATCAGTATCAACGAATACACACTGTATAATATAGAGTATATCCACGGAAAAAAGACAGGGTATTAATATCAATCTCGCCTTACAATGCAAACATAGATATAAAGTATTACAATAACGAATAGCCAATTATAAATTTGTTCAAATATTTCAACATAAAAATGACTCTTTTTTAAAGTAAACCAAGAACCAGGGAATCAAATATAATTTTACCTTTTTTAAAATATACAAGTTATTCAATATACATGTATTCAATATATAAAGTATATTTTGTTTTAAATGCCTAGTCAGGGTTTTATTTGAATTGTATGCTACAAACGGCTTACATTTTACTAAATGGAATACATTCGGTCAGGTATATATTAAACGACCGTTTAAAATGTTCATATTTTTGTAAATCCTACACATGTTTATTATACAGACGATATAATGCTTGTTTTTTCATCACAGTATCGCAACTTGTTTACCTAAATAGCAGCGTTATGGTGGATTTGACAAATATTACTAATGCAACAAGGGTTGAATGCAAGTGGAGGAACCAAATAAAATCAGTAGATATTTTAGTCTTTGATCCAGGTGGGTAAATCATTTGGGTTTTCTATAAACCGAAATAATTCGATTTTACTTAACTACATACATCGTCGAATAAACTGTTTGTGACCCTCATTTAACAATGCTTCTGCAGTATCAGGGACATTTAAAATATTTTAAAAAAAATGATTAGACTGACAAAGTACAACTTTGACATACACGAATATATTTAAAAGGTCAGACATTTGGCATTTAGACACGGATTTAAAAATCCATGCTATAGTATAACATTTTAATAATCCTTTCAAAGAGATAACTTAAAAATAAAATTACTTTTCCGTAGAATAATATTGATAAATAATAAGTGTATTGTATTGTTTGCATTCATTCAATAAAATTACTTTAATATTACAGAGATGTTAGAATGTCCAATTGAGAACAGTCCTGAAATTGTGTGGAATAATACGTATCCAGGCTTAACTCACTTTCAGTCATGTCCACATGGATTCAAAGGTACTGTTGTCATATTTGTGGTACGAGTAATTATTTTTCTTTAACGCTATACATTTTTGAATTGCACTGCGATGAAGCTATATTTTCAATACAGATTAAACATTTGTTACGTTCTATTTTAAAGGTCAAGCTTCTAGATATTGTAGTATTGAGGGAAATAAAGGAAAATGGCAAAAACCAAATATGGACAATTGTATAAGAGCACAATTTGAATCTATCATGCAACGTGTAAGTGAATATATGTCAGCTCAGAAAAGAGTGTAAAGCGTTCAGCAACACACTCCCTTATAACATTTTCATGCTGTTAATATATCAACTAAAAGTTGTAATCGTTTTGTAAATCTGCTATAATGATGTTCAACTTCTTTATTGTTTATCGAAATATTAATTGGAAATGACTTCCGCATTCTCATACTTCGAGAATACATGATATTCATAGGTAATATGTTTTTCTTTGCTAAGAAATGATATTATATCACATAAGATTCAAATGTATTTTAATTCCAATTCAACATTATTTATCAATTAAATTTGACGCAAATCAGATTTTGCTTCAGGTATCGTCTTCCTTTGATTGTTTATTTTACATATTTAAATATATGTTTACTTCTGTTGGTTTTATATAAAAGCTACATATGTTAATAAACCTTTATGTTTTCTGATGACAGAGAAAAAGTTAAATTTAAATCGATAAAAAACACAGTTAATGCTACGAGAATTGGGAACCTGTCCTATACCAAAAAATAAATTTTCAAGAAAAAGCAAAGCTAAAAACAAAACAACAAACAAATAAAAAAGACAAAGAAGAAATCAAAAACAAAAAAACTAGACAAAACAAAACAAACAAACATACACAATTGTTTTGCGAAACTTAGTGCTTTATTTAATCGTTTGATATTGTACGTTTAGACCGTTGTTAAATATTGTTTCATTTTTGTGTAGATGCTTTTTTGTTTAAGCTTATCATAAAAGCTTTATAATTCTGATTACGGAATCGTCTTTGTGACATTGTTTTACTTACTTAGATAAAACAGATTCACGATGGCATTTTGGTTGACGAATTGGGTAAACTTTTACATGAATTTGCAAATGAAACTAAAGCTGTAACTGAAGCAAATACTACTGTTGACACAGATTTACGAGCAAGCATTGATATATTAGCCACAGCTTCAAACATGCTATCTGGAATAGAAAGGGATCCTACGTCTCAGGAAATAGAAGTTCGTTATTTTATTTAAATATATTTCTGTATAGGCGTCGTTCAAGTAAACAAGTTGAACTAATTCAATATGGATTTGTATTTCAATTTTAGTTTCTCTACTGTTCTTCTACTCTTAAGGTTATATATACTGCCAAACAAACAGAATATTCAATGTCGTTAAAAAGGACCATTGTAATGTTTATACCATCACCATTAAAACGAATTAGTTTGATTCTCTTACGAAAGAAATTTATAAAAACTACGTGTGTATACATTTAAAACTACTGTATTGTTACTAACCACTATATTTATTATCTTTTACATTTGTCGTAGGATTTTTTCTCCGCAACGGATAATATTATGGATATTAATACAAAGAACGCATGGAAAGAGTTGCATGAACATGTAAGCTCTACATAGATGTCTACAATGTATTCTTTCCTAGTTTTATCAAAAATGTTTCTATACATATTTCATTTTTACGGACTAGTCTGTCTAACAGAGTACATTAAACAATTACTGATAATATAACTACTGGTAATTGTAATTGCAGTCTCCAACATTTTTTTCACACATTACATCTATGGCCGAGTGGTTAAGGTAATTCGTCTACTATTGGTCACGTGGTCTGTCAACACTGAGATTGCGGGTTCGATTCTCACTGCGGGCAGGGTTTACTCGACTCCAATCTTAATTAACAAGGATTGCCAGTTTTCCTACGGCAGGTCCCGGGTTTCTTCCGGATACTCCGGCTTCCTCCCCAAATAAAAACTGGACGCCATAATATAGCTGAAAAATTGCTGAAAATGGCGTTAAACATCATTCCAACAAACAAAAACATAAATTACATACAATCTTCATAGATTCATAAAGATGTAATCTGTTTTGCTTGCGAAACATATTGGCATTCAATTCTCTCTAAGATGTCAAGTAAAAATTAACACAAAATTTCATTTTATCTTGAAACTAAATAATATGTAGAAACATTAGTTTTATGACAATTTAACTTGCGTATCCCATTGAAAACCTTTTTAAAAACGATTGTTCATGTTCTTTTGTCAATGTCTAGGATAATACGCTTGTTCAAGCCATTTAATGACAACAAAGTTGTTGAGGAATGTTTGATTGTATTATAATATTGAAAAAGATTGCACTAGCAGTATATCCGACATACAGTTACTCTTAAGCCGTTATAAATCTCAAACAAAATTGTCCACGCTATGCAAATGTGGACGAACGGAGCACATAATATAATTTAATAAAGTATTTCTTTTGTTATTGCATATCTAGTGTTTGAAATGACAATAATGCATTTGTAAAAACATCTTAAACCGCAATTAACTTGTTTTCTTGTAGACTGGAGAACATAAGGCAGCGACAATATTGAGCATCGTGTCAAATATAAGTGATTTGGTTTTGAAAACTCTTCCCAAACACGGCTCATTTAATTGGGTTAAGAAAAACTTAGGTGAGATCATCATATTTAATGTAACATTACCGCGGGTTTAAACTTCATTGCTGAGAGCATTCAATCTCTACTGATCGTATAAAAGATTTGACTTTTTTCTAGAAATGACAATGAGTAACTCGACGGTGTCTAATTAAAGGCGCAGGCACTGCTTACTCGTCCGGAGCAACTGGGAGCACCCATAGTTGTATTGGGTTCCGGTACTTCTGTTTAACGTTGTATGTTTGTCTATATCCGGATTTGTAAATGTCCCTTGACTGTTGGTTCGTGTTGTTGTTCGATCGGTTTCTTACTATTTTTATTTTGTCATTACTAAAACATATTCGTAAAAAATCAATTCAGAATTAACATTGTCTTTACATGCATCGTAGTTGTTCCGGTTCTACAGAATAATTGTATTCAAATTCAGCAGATATTATTCAGTAATAAATGTGAATTCTATGTGACGTAAACACACGTTCATGGAAAGCCAATGTATAAGTTAAAATACATGTAAAAATATTGTATCATGCTCTAAAATAAACGAATTATAACCGGATTGTTTTAACCATCTTCCAACACAAATGTTTACTTAACTGACAAATACTTAACGTTTTCAGCTATTTTCAGTTTATTAACGAGTTTTATATGCACGTTTCCTATATATATATAACACTAGATTCTTCTTAATAGCTTTACAGATAAAACGAACAAATATTGAACAGATAACATTTCCAGATGACTTCCTAAACTTTAGTAGCCAAGTGATACTTCCAAACAGTTCCATTCTAAATTCTTTTAATGGTACGTTATTTCAACTTCAATTATTTTCGTTTAAGGTAAATGTAATTGTCACCTGTATATGATTTTTACGTAGCAAATGATTGCTACTTGCAATATAAATGACTTACGACTAAAGGTCATCGGCAGGAACGACATAAAACACAGACTTCTGTGCTGTTAAAAAAATACAAGCAGTAAATGAGCGTGCGTAATAATGATTTTTTCTGAGCATGTTTGTTACAGATCAGGACTGTGGGCTGCAACTCAAAGTGTTATAATACAGTAGTACTAGACTGATTAGAACCATAAAACTGTTGTATCGCAATGTCTTGTTTGACCCGTCACCTACCCATTGTGACGTGCCTTCCGCACATTAAGCAATAAATTCCGCCCTGTAGGTGATCCATATAATTTTGTTTACACTTTCACGCTCTGGTTTAGTAATAGTACATTTTGTAAGGCATTTGGACTGACATCCGAGCACATTGAGGTTTTCTTGTAATTTGTTTTTTACAAAAGACAAAGTTTTTTTCAAAGAAATATGCAAACCATGAACCTATATTTATCTATTTAAACACAAAATGACTGTATTTTATATAGTTACTGAAACTGTGGATTACTCAGCCGCATATTATAAAACTATTGCGACGTTTCTACATCAATATAAGTTCTAAGAATATTTTAATGCATGCATATTATGCAGTTAATTGGGAGATTATTGCCATGCTTTTTTACGATAAAGAACAATCAGCATTTCTTACGCTTTATTATGTCTTGTTTAAATTGACATAAATTGAACCTAGCAAATCTTGTTAAGCGATGTGATTTATGAAAAGATGTCATGGTTTCTGTGGCATGTTCAAATATTCAAATATACCTTTTAACGTACACTCGATTACCTTTTGAAGCCAAAGAATTTTTCTTAACCGTAAAGGTCTGAAATAAACCAGAAAAAAGTTGCCTGGACAATAATGGACACACGTCCTATGCTGCTTTAAATTGTTTCCATGATGTAATGTTCGAAAAACAATGTTTAAACCAAGAAGCAATTTTATTTATATAATAAGCGAAAAAAAACAACAAGAATGTATGTTAAAACGGTCATACATCCCTAAAACTCTTCCTTAAACATTTATTGTTGTGAATAAATTTTGATGCTACTATGCTCATACTTTTCTGCCTCATATTGCCTGTTTCTAAGGGTCACCTGAATTACATACATTTTTATCAACCTGTTCGAATAAACAAAGTGAAGTATTGGTCAATATTTAGACCGATTAATTTCATTACAATATATCCACCTCTATTAAAATGTTTATACACCGGTCAATAAGCAAATATCTTATCATCGAAAGTAAATCCCATAAATCTACGATTTCTTAAAAACAAATCAAAACCAAGTAAAAGTTATACATTTTATTTTGGCTGACGCAAAGCAAAAATGGACAATTTGATCCTATATAGAAAAGGTAACTCCTGTTGCAAGTACATGTATAAGAATATACATGTAATACTTCACTAGTGATACACATTATGTTACTTCTTGTTGAAGCCTTATAAGGTCAAAAATCAAGGAGAGAATGAAAAGTTACCAAAGATCAACCGCCACCATGTTAAGATATCCCATATTGACCAATTATGTCATAAAGGCGACAATTAAATCGATGAAAAGACGGCTAAATTCAGTGTATCAACCTTTCAGTAAGCAACAGTCCTTAGTTATGTGACAACTGTAGAAATCGCTTGATCATGAATATCTTGCCAGCAGTGATGTATATAACACCAATGAATAATACTTTATATAATGATAAAACAGTGTGCACACTTAAATCTCAGCCCAATATGATAAGCCTAGTAGTATTTGGAAAGGACTTAAATGGAATTTATTTATTCTTAATTACAAGATAAACAAAGAACGGGTAAATGATTTGCTGTCATCGGTCAATACCTTGAGTTGAACTGCGGATGACATGTATGGAGCAAGACCTGATAAGCTTTCTGAAAGACTTGCTCACCGAGGGATAAGAGATAACCTGTCTTAGTTTTCTGTTTGTTTCCGTGGATTGTTATTTCACTTTGTCTGTTTGATATATGGCCACGTGCAAATCTTTCATTATTTTTTTTTGTGAATCGTATAACCTTTCGGCAGCTTCTACGTTTCTTATGTTTTCATTGGCTGATATAACTCTTCACCGATACATTCATTTCAGCATATGTAAATTATGACGCTCCTTAACTTGTCATGCAAAGCATAAATTGATAAGTATGTTTTTCATTGTTATTTTCATGGACAAATTGCATTAAAATGTATTTCTAAACATTCTTAGAAAAGACATGAAGTTATTGAATGTAAAATTTGATTGTAAGTACTGATAATTTTGCGTAATAAACTTACCTTTTGATACTGAAATGTAATTGAATAGAATATTTTAACAGATCTCCTAATGTTTTAGTGAAAGATTGAGAAAGGAAGTTGGGTCTGATGTAATATCATTTTCAGTTAACAACAATAAATCATGGAAAAAACTTTGTCCACCACTGAAGATATTCTTCAAAACAGTACAGGTAAGAGTCAAGCCAATATTTCCAATAAAACAATAAAACATTAAAACAATTGTCAACGCCATTTTGCTTTCTATACTAGGACGTAAGGAAAGAACAACGTGGTAATTTGTTTAGAGATTGTAGAGTGCAACGGTTAATGCACAATAAAGATCCCTTTTTAAACGTATGCGCGTTTTATCCGCTATGAAAGGGTAAAATTTTCAGTTCCAACCAATTCTTTATACTTTCTACTTTTCTACTTATTATAATAAGGACAGTGTTCCTGGAAAATTTTAAGTTTATCACGCAGTTACCAAAATCAACCACTCTTGAATTAATGCGATATTTGCAAAAATGGGGTTTTAAATAGAATTCAAGTGATTTATTGCGTACGAAAATAGCAAAGAAAACCGACCAAACAACAAGAGCCAAAAACCAAGGGACAGTTACAAATCCGGATATAGACAAACACAACACAAAAACCAAAACCATAAAACACAAAAAGAGTAACCCGAACCCAATAAAAACCATTGGTGCCCTCAGGTGCTTCGGACTAGTAAGCAGTGCCTGTCTCTAATAAGACACCCGTCGAGTTGCTCATTGTCTTGTCTAGGGAAAAGTCAAATCCAGGAATAGGAAACACTACCTATGACTGAGCGAAAATGTCAGATTGTATTTGAGACACTGATTTCCCATAACGATCAATTAAGTCGTGGTGCCGACCATAGAACTTCTGGAGAGATAACATCAACTTAGGTACAACAAACCCTTGTTTGAGTAGTTTAGCAGTCAACAGCAGTGATCGGTCTAGAACATCGGAATACCGATCGCAGGACCAAGAATAACGTATAAGTTGTGAAATGTACACAACATACGCTGGAGCTGCTGGAATGTTGCTGTCGATGAACGGGAAGTTGACAATTGGAAAGTTGAAGTCATCACGCTTGTCTTAGAGTCTAGTTTGTAGTTTTCCTGAGTCTATTTCTAGAAGTAGGTCTAAGTAAGACGCTGATCTTGGTGTACATATGAAGTTCGATAATTACTTTAACGTTTCAGACAAATTTTTCTGTTGCTGAATGTTCGTATTGGGATTTTACTTTACCGTAAGTATGAATTGCGTTTACTGCGGGATTTTATTCCTAATACAGGTTACAAGTATAAATTAAATATTAAATTGTATCTAGCACGCTTAAAATGAATCATATAATATAACAAAAAACATTATGAGTGGTCTCTATCAAAAGTAACACAGATATATCTTCAATAAATATTCGTCCGTGTTTGTTTATTTTGTATGACAGATAACCCAGGACAGACAAGGGCAAACGACCGTGTTTGTCATGGGTAAAATGGCAAATTATAATGCCTGAAAGAAGACATTTATTAACGTTCTTGTTGATCGTTCTGATTGTATTTCGCATACTTGTGCATGAAATTCGTCATCCTGGTTTCGCTACATTCCACTCGCAAAAATGCAGACTTTCTCACACTTCTCACACTTATGAAAGAAATCACAGATCTTCAATACAGACTAAGTACCTATTAAACAGTCATTATGTAAAAGTAATTGTATTATACTGGTTCTGTATTAAATAATTAATAAATGGCATGAAACCTTATTTCCTGCAGTTCTCGATGGATTTCTTGTAATGGAGTACATTGTTGAAAACATGTTTAATAGTTGCAATCAGGTTTGATTATTGTTAATAGAAACAGTCATAAACTGAAAGGGTTTGTGACCTCTTGTAGGAACTAGCTGTTGTTATTTACTGTAGTAACTTAACCAAGATAGCTACACACAGAATTATATCTTTGACAACCACTAGTCATTGTTACATTACTAACTTTACCGGATACCAAACCAGAATAAGTGTCTTATCTGCAACGTCAGACAAGTGTTCTATGGAACATCTTTTGTTTCAAATATAATGTTGTAGTGCAGTGGTCAAATATATACGTTGTGGTGCATTGGTTAAATCCACATATTTATTTTTGCAGCTGTTAGAAAAACTGTGAAACCAGCTTCTATATGTGAATTTAATCCGATGATGGAGACTGAAAAACGCAAAAAAGCTTTTAGAAGACGTACAATCTCATTCTTTATAAAGTTTGACATGTTAGGCGCGTATTCAGGTGATAGCATCACGTCATAAACAAATATACTGTATTTGAGAACAGGTCGTAAACCATAACAAATACTAAATTTTGTAAGAAATGACGACAAGGGTACCAAGAGACTGTATTTGGCATTGCAATACTTGAATGTAATCACTTCAAATGCCTACGTTAACATGTTTTGACTGTAGTTATATTAGCAAATAAACAAAGTCTCTCTTATGTACACGCAAATGACACATTTTTACACATTTGTGGTAAACTTACTTCTAATAGGGAAGTAATGTTCGTATTTATGAAAACGAAAAATGAAATCAAAAATGCATTATTGAATTTATTTATTGTTAAGAGCCATAGTGCCGAAAAAAATTGCAAATAATGTGTAGTCGTTATTATCGTTTTTAATCTGACTGAATAATTCTAAGGCTTTTTTTAAGCTGACTTTGTACGGTGAATCCAAATAATGCAGTCGGATATTTTTACGGTTCTCTCTAACGGATTTTAAAGACCTCCAATTTAAAGTATGTTTAGTATGAGTCAGAAAAAGAGAAAAAATAATCTTTATATCGGTATATATAGTCTTCTAATATTAACAACAGAGAGAATGTGAGTCATGTTATAGAACAATACCCTAAAATTCATTACTGTAAAGTTATAAACTTGATTAATTTAAATCCTTCTTTTGATTGCGAAAAAATGACCTGTAACGTAATTAACAGCACTTGCCATTCTTTCCCGTGGCTATTTACACTTATTTACCACCTTATACATATTACATATTCATGTTGAACTTATATGTGTAAACTTTGTGTATGTATGAATGAACATGTATTTGTTGTAGAAAAGTAGAAGCATTAACTACATCCAATGTGTATTTTGTGTATTTTAAAAAGAGGTTTCAGTAATCCTATTTGTTAATAAGTTGAACAAGAAAATATAGCGTTATAAATGATTTGCAAAACTTAGTACAAAGGATTGTAATTCATTATCAATCAAATCTACACAATTAGAAAAAAATGTCCCTATGAACACAAGTAGATGCGTTCAATATTAACATTATATACCGAAAACTGAACATTTTATTCGTTAGAAAAAAAGAATTAATAAACTGTGCTATTGCTATGACAGTGTATCAAACTGCTTAATTTTTGTAATCGGCAACATGCATACCAATATACTACCCTACTCGCCGACTTGTCTATGCAACCATACAAGGCTGGTGTTGAGGTCTTATAGAAAAGGAAAAAAAAACTGTACAGTTTGCATTCAACAAACCAACCCATAGACTGCTGAAATGAAAGTGGGATTTGCGGCATGCCATAAACCTGGTTTAACCCACCATTTTTGTTGAAATGCCTGTACCAAGTTGTTAGTTCTGGAGTTTGTGATTACCTTCAGCTAAAAAGATACGTTTGGGTCTGCTATTCCTACAGCAATTTCCATGACGAATGAATGTTTCGCACCGAAAGGACGACAAAGCAATGCAAGGATATTTGACGTTCAAGTCCCTACATACATGGGATCGTTACCACCACTAAATGTTTTATCCTTATGCGATGTCATCTACACAGATGTTGGCAGATCGTCTTTTGTAACTTACTTTTTTTTCTCTCTTTCGTGACCTCACACCGATTTTGATCATAAAGAACGCTACGTGTGTCACTAGTGAACCTGAAACACCAATGCCTCACCTGTATCCAGATGACACGATGTGTGTCAATAGTGTAGCTGTAAAAGATTTTCCGTTCGGAAAATCAGCTGTCTTTCCAGTATCCAATGGGTTCGATTTATTTGTTTTATGTGTGTTTTCAGTATTTGCTGCTTGTTGTGTTTGTTAGCTTTATATAAGTACGTGGTGTTTTTTTTTTTTATCACGCATCGGTTTCTTGTGATAACTTTCCATCAACTTTATTTAATGTTGAGGTTAGTGCATGCAAATATTGTAGTGAAACCTACGTCAACATGTTTTATATTTTTAAAGATGTAACACTATAAATGTTTACTAAAAGTTGATCAAAGATATATTCCATGAAAGCTTAAACGAGAAAAAATAAAACACTTTTCCGATGTGTTACACAACACAATATGTTCGCTTGGATGAATATCTAACCGAAAATGTCTTTCAATACTAAATATTTGTTCAACTTGTAAAATGTGTCGAATAGATTGATTCAAGGATATAACGCTTATATTATTTCAGACACGGTGGTAACTGGGCAACAGATGGATGTGAAGCTGTTTTTAGAAATGAAGTTGCTATTGAATGCAGATGTGACCATATGACCAGTTTTGCTGTTTTACTCAGCATGACAGAAATGGTATATTATGATGTGTTTTTATATATCAATGAAATGCACTCACACATGTCCTTTTTTAAAATAAAGAACAAATAAATAGAGCTTTAACCAAGTATCGTTACTCATTGTCGTATATCACCTGTGTGTCAACACTGAGTTACGAGACGGTCGATTTTGTTCAACGTGTACCTTTCTCCAGCCTTTAGTAACAATTATTTCCTGTTTATTACCGATGAACGGAGTTCTCACCCAATACAAAACTGGAAGACAACATATAACTGAAAGACATGTTTAAACAAAAGAAACATTTTCCTTTAATAATTTTGCTAGTGTTACTGATGTAAGTGTTTGTCATCATATTTAGTATAAATGTTACTGTTTCTATTTTTTTTCAGAGTGACGACCATCATGGAGTGTTGACAACTATGTCTATAATTGGCTGTACAGTTTCCATCGTATGTCTGGTTTTATGCATGATTTGTTATGCAATTGTGTGGAAGTAAGTACACGTCAACGGTTAACTTGCTTATTATCATAAAGGCGATTGTACTCATCCTTTTTTATCAATAGTTGCCATGGAAATGATATGATACTCTATTTCAAAAATTATTGTTTGCACAATTATTTTGAAGATCTCAAAAGAAGATTCAAATATTTTTTGCTTCCGTTAATTTATTAATAATTACGTAATAAATAATAAAACATGTGTATTAATAAATCCAATAATTGTCATCAAATGAAATCATAAGTGAATCCTAAACTCTTCCTGGACGAAATAATGGTGTAGGCCTAGTCAAAACATACGTCTTTCCATGATTGATGTTCATATTGTTTGTGTCTAACTGGAAACTAAAATGATCTATTTTATTGCGAGTATTATTTATAAACAAGTGATTTGGTTAATAAAAGCTCAGTGAACAGGATTGTTGAGATAATGTTATTCTGTAGTTCAGTGTAGATAACACCACTAGTTTATGTAAAGCATTGTACAGCAGTAACCAAACAGCGTAACTTAGTACCAACAAGCAATATAAAACTTGTAGATGAGATGTTACTTTGAAGTTCCTAACAGTGATGACTTCAACAAATCCAATCATTTGCGATAAGTAATGCTGATTTCTTCTTTTATTTAGAAAAATAAAGTATGACAAGGCCAGGAAAAGAAATTCTGACAAAGACGTTATTCTTGTTTTACTGTGCCTCTCTTTGATTTGTTCATACTTAACATTCATATTAGGAATAGACAGGACTCAAAACAAGGTATATATGGTTTCGTAAAACTTACACTTCATTCTGAAACTGCATTTACTTCGATACCTCTTTACAGCAATGCTCTTGTATGCATTTCTTTTAGATTTGCTGCTAATAAGTAGTCAAAGATGACCACTATAGCAAATCAAAATTTTGCAATGACTTATTAAAATAACGCAAGCGGCTTCTTCGAAGCGTCTGTAGTAGTAAGTTTTATAAGTTTGGTATCTTCGATTACATTCTATTTTTAGAGGTCAATTTTCATCTTTAGATCCATGCATAAATAATCAAATTAGCCCTCAGAACACGTGATTTTTCTTCGAAACTGTTTATAGATTTAAACCGTATGTATTAAACTGTTTGTACATTAATCAAATGTATGTTTTAAATACAAACCAAAGTCAAAAATGACAAATCATATCCTACTTTACTTTGGACTTACTACAAAATGTGCAACTGATGAGACCTAATTTTGATGTGAATCTCTAATTAAAATTCTTCATTAAATAATATAAAATTGAATATTATGGACATGTATCCAGAGCTATATTTGATAATGGAATGGTCGGCCGTTTTTGAAAGGCAAAACTAATTTCATTGAGTTTTATAACTCAATAGTTGTGTCTGTGCGTTCCAATTAACTTCCCGCTATATTTGACCCGTTTTACCCCTGGGGCTTTAGGCGTTTGTATTTCCTTTATTGTTAGTTCATATTTAACATAATTTGTATCTGTTCGTCTGACAACGAGTCTTTGTCTGGTCTGATGAATTTTATTTGTTTTTAATGACAGACCATCAACGTTAAATCGTTTTGACCACTTAATGATCCTCATTAACAGTTTTTAAGTGTCCGGGCATATTGACTTTAATGAAAATTTAATTAAAACAGTTTTCGTTAGGATGAATTGCCACAATTTATTAATTATACATGTAAGGCATTCATGTTCAGTATGTTTTTCTTATTTTCTTTAGTTAAGGACCATTCGTTTGTTTGTTTTTATCTTATTATTATTAGAAACATAATTTTAATATCACCTTTATAAGGTTTTTTAAATATGTGGAGGATTTAGCAAGTTTTAAATTTTGTGCCTAAAAGATCCTCACCAAAGATGACAAAGTAATAACATTCTTTATGCCCGACACAAGTTTCGTATAATATAACTTATGACACTCAAACCACAAATATTTAAAGAACATATTTAAATCACACAACTGTCATGCGAAACCTGGCTATGACCATGTACGTCTTGGGAATAGAAAAACCTAAGATATATAGAGACAGTGTCATAATCGCATTGTAGGAAATTTCAACAATGAAAACACTTATGAATTGATCAATGATATTTCATGTCAGTCCCGTGCCGTGAATACTGGGATTGACATTCTTCCATTAGAAAAATATAAACAATATTGTACTGATATGTTCATAAAACATTACAAAGTTATGTTTAATCAGGCTGAGATAACTTGGGAATAGAAAAAATCGTAGAATTTATTTTTTATATAATTTGAGGGCAGTAAACGTAAACACAATGACTAATTGACTTTTGATTACGGCAATTAAGATGCATTTCTAAAACTAGTTTCTTAAAACCTTAAACGAAAATTCAGTTAACTAAAGAATAAGCTATCATTTGGTGCTACAGGACGAAAATGGGCAAAACATGTTGATTCACTCACAAATTGTGATCTTTCGGCTCAATGATTAAACAAATTCTATTTATCAGCCCTTTATTTTTTAATATGTCAAATTCATCCTGGTATCTTTAGTAAGGCAAACGATTCCAAAATTCTACCAGAGTCTCGTTATTTGTGTATATATACATCTAACTAAATAGGGTTTTACGGTGTAATATTTATATAATTAGTCCTGCGTCTATACCCTTGACGTTTTTGGAGTGTTGCTGGTTCTGCATGTATCATGATTAATAACGATTTTATTTTCAGGTTGATAATATATGCAAAGGATAGCATTTATAATATTTTTGTTGATTTTTTTACACCGCTTTAAGTCGTTTATTTACCTATACGTGTTGAATACTACCTATAATTTTAATGCCAGAAAAAGCTGAACTACCGAAAGAACAAGTCACTCTTAATATCATGTCCTTCAATCATCAAATATATAAAATATATTTACTTTTAGGTCATCTGTACAGCTGTTGCAGTATTGCTTCATTTCCTACTCTTAACAGTGCTGTGCCTAATGGCTGCTGAAGGCATAATTCACGCAGTTTTAGTAACTGCTGTATTTCAACGCCCATCAATCAATAAATTATTGATTCCACTTTCCTTTGGTAAGTTATAAAATTACAAAATTAACTAGGGAAGAAATATTGATATATTCAACTCTAATTAAATTATATTATTAAGTGTTAACAGTGGGTTTTTCAGTAAGGAAACGTTTAAGGCATAATTGATAAATATCCAGTTTTATTTAATGATATATGTGTCATGCAAATCGAAATCAATTATATTTAATAAGTCTACATCATGTTTAATTTTAGTGATTCCAGTTGTAATAGTTATTATTTCTGGAGTAGTAACAAGACTCGATGGATATGGCACAGATAAGGTGTAAGTTAACTGATAACAGTTTTAAGTACAGTTTCTTAAAGAACAAACTTATAACATTCTATGAAATTACTGTTTTGTCGTGATAAAGTAATAACACCTTGGCATGTTTGATTTCTAGTCGGTTGCTTAATAGATTTTCTGCTGCAGTCATGCAAACATGTTTACAACATGGAATAATGTGTTCATACAATATTTTTAGCTGTTGGTTGTCAGTTGACAGTGGACTGATTTATGTCTTTTTTGTTCCGTGTGTAGTTGTAATGTCGGTAAGTACTTCTAGAAATAGGTTTCTGTTTTGTTATCAATATATTGCCCATCTTTTGATGCTTACAGTCTTAATAAATTTGAATCATCTTTGGTAATGCACGCGTATCTTTTCTTTGATTTTCTCATTCAAATATTGTAGTCGAATGAAAACTTAAACATATCTATGAATGATTGTAAGCTGAACAGTGAAATCAATAAATTTATTTGGATAGGTCATAATTTTATTAACGGAATCTTGAATACCTAGCGCGGGAACCAATTATCTCATAGGTATTGTTACGATTGATATTGTTTTGACTATTAGAGTATTTTTGCACAAAATATTTAATTTGCAAGGAAAGGGTCTTCCGTGCACACACCAACTAACCTCCGCGGCCATGTTTCTGTGTTCAACGGTATATTTCAACCTACAATATTTTAACTCTGCATATTATATAGTTTCAAATCAATCGTGTAATTTGCTGTAATGCTGACCATTTGTGTAATTGCTATATTTTGATTGCTACTTCCCTAGTTTGCCGGATTTTTGGAATTTGATTTGTGAACTGCCTGACAGTTCCCTTGGTGTTCGGTATTTTGTTTTCATCGTCATGATAACTTGGTGATATTGTCTAAAAATGGGATATTTTTTAGGTGAACTGGGTAATTGCTGGTGTGGTTTTGAAAACTATGTTTTCAGTAAAAGCGAACAGAAACAAGACTATGACAGAAAACCTCAAGTAAGTATCATTTCAGGTAGAACGTATTGAGGCTTTACCTTGTGTGCTAGATACCATCTATATGTGCATTTTTTTAAAATTGTGTGCGTCTTGATTGCTTTATCTTTTATCAAAATGTATCGTTAGAATAATTTATTACTAAAAATATTTAACAATTATATATATATATATATATATATATATATATATATATATATAAAATAGTCTAAAGAGTCTACCAACCAGCAAGCTTATTAAGTATCGGATCGACAAACATGACGATACAGCATAAGCAAAAAATAATATACAAGTCTAGAAGATTATGCAACGATACAAATGACGGTGTTTCTTGTCAAAAATTTAGACAAAGACTGACCAACGAATGGCCTTAGTCATTGAATGTCAATATAAATAAATGACGTAAACCGGTCATAACATATTGATCTTAAACTTTCTCTTTTCCAACTTAACCCAAAATAGTTGCTTCCCAAGTCCGCCAGCCGCGGACGTGCCGTGCTGTTACTTGGCTTTGCTCAAATATTCCAACAAGATGTAATCAAAATTACCAAGGTGACAAATTCTTTACGCCAGACGCGCGTTTCGTCTACTTAAGACTCAACAGTGGCGTTTAACTCTAAATGCTTCAAGTATTTTTTCATTCGGTGATGGAATAATATAAGTTCACTGGGATCGTGTAAAAACACAATACAGGTAGTTCAAAATATTATATAATAGTCTAAAGAGTCTACCAACCAGCAAGCTTATTAAGTATCGGATCGACAAACATGACGATACAGCATAAACAAAAAATAATATACAAGTCTAGAAGATTATGCAACGATACAAATGACGGTGTTTCTTGTCAAAAATTTAGACAAAGACTGAACAACGAATGGCCTTAGTCATTGAATGTCAATATAAATAAATGACGTAAACCGGTCATAACATATTGATCTTAAACTTTCTCTTTTCCAACTTAACCCAAAATAGTTGCTTCCCAAGTCCGCCAGCCGCGGACGTGCCGTGCTGTTACTTGGCTTTGCCCAAATATTCCAACAAGATGTAATCAAAATTACCAAGGTGACAAATTCTTTACGCCAGACGCGCGTTTCGTCTACTTAAGACTCATCAGTGGCGTTTAACTCTAAATGCTTCAAGTATTTTTTCATTCGGTGATGGAATAATATAAGTTCACTGGGATCGTGTAAAAACACAATACAGGTAGTTCAAAATATTATATAATAGTCTAAAGAGTCTACCAACCAGCAAGCTTATTAAGTATCGGATCGACAAACATGACGATACAGAATAAACAAAAAATAATATACAAGTCTAGAAGATTATGCAACGATACAAATGACGGTGTTTCTTGTCAAAAATTTAGACAAAGACTGACCAACGAATGGCCTTAGTCATTGAATGTCAATATAAATAAATGACGTAAACCGGTCATAACATATTGATCTTAAACTTTCTCTTTTCCAACTTAACCCAAAATAGTTGCTTCCCAAGTATATATATATATCATTTGACAGATATGTCAGTGCAGTAAAACTATTCATTACTTATTTATCATCATCTTCCGGCCAGTGTGTGAGATATGTTATCTATATAAAAGCCTAATGGAAGTTGAAACTTTCTTTTTACTTAAGACAAGCAGAGGTCATTTCAATATTTTTCTACTTGTTTTTATTTTTAGCAATTGGTAACGGAAGGGGTCGTATATAATTACTCAACAAAATGAGTTTTTGTTTTGTTGAGTTGAGACTTTTGGTAAATAATATGTTGTTATGTTTTAGAATTGGTATCCGGAGCCTTTTTATAATGGCACCAGTTTTCGGACTGACTTGGCTCTTTGGTTTATTCTCTTTCGGTGAACATGCGATAGTCTTCAGCTATTTGTTTGTCATATTTAATTCCTTACAGGTAAAACATAATTGCATACAGTTCTTATTGAAATTCTTGACATGTTCATGAGTTTTCGAAATAGATTCCTTCTACATTAGAAATCCTTAGTTGTTCGAGATCTACACATTAACATTATCAACATTTAAAACATAAACAATAAAAACAATAACACAATTAATCGTTGTTAGAGGGAAAACTGTTATGCCATCAGATCGTGAAGATCTGACCTGTAACTAAGAAGTGTATCCCCCAAACACTATATATTGAATTTAACTCTTTTTAAAAATACATATAATTTTTGTTACATAATTTCCCATCTTTAAAAATTATAGAATCTCTTATCTCATGGACTATTATAGAACAATATCATGTTGGTGAGTGGTATTTTCCAGGAAAAATACTTCTTCACAAGATAATGAAGATTTCATGAACTGTAATTCATCCTCTTTATAAAGTGTATGCCAAAGTTATAATCAATATTTTTTTAATATAACCGAACTGAGTTTAAACATTTTGACTTTATTATATTAAAAATAACCTCATTTATATTATTAACCATTTTTCCCCGTAATATCGATTTAATATACTACTTACGTTTTAACGGTTTCAATATGAACGTTGCAAACGTTCATGTAACAGTCGGTAATTTTGCGCCAAACGTCTATGTCGGGTATACTCTAATTTATAGTCACATTTTTAATCTTTTATTCTGTAGGGTGTCGTCATCTTCACAGTACACATCGTCATGGATGAGGCTGTAAGGACCTTTATCTTATGAAATTAATTGAAATGTATTTGATTTGTCAAAATGTAACCTTTTGTCTGCTTGCATAAAGGTTACATGTCAGCATGAGCTTGCTAAAAACAGAAAATCCGAAATTCCGTAACGTTGTTATGGTGCACAGAGGGTAAACAAAGACTATGTTTTAGTTGAGAATGATTTGGAAGTTCCTTTCTAGAATATACTTCGAACAAAATTAATTGGTATTAAGGATTACAAACTTCATTGTTCCTGTATTTAATGCTTTGAATATGGACTTGTATGTTGGGTGTATTCATATATACCGGGAATTCAAACAACATGCATGTGTATACACGTGTAAAAATATTTTTATTCATTTAAATATCAATTAAAAAATGAGAATTTAAATGATGTTGTTCCGTAATTGAAACACTTAATTGATTTGCGAGTGTTTTGCGGATTATAACCTCTTTATATACAAAAAAGAAGCGCATAATTGTTTTTTTTTTAGATTATAGTAGATGTATTTTATATAAAGATTTTAAAATAACACATTGAGATTAAAATAGGTTAATTAAAAACGTTCAGTCTATTCCTTAGATATTGATGAATACAATTCAGTTTGATACAGTTAATTTAGTTTAATAAGAATACGTCTGGTCACTTTTAAGTTAGTACCGAATAGTCAATCAGTGTTCTTACGTTAATACGTTGAATTGTTTTCCATTACGCTGGTCGAGGTTCTAAGGCGGACGTAGACGCTGGCGCACAGGTTTATCCAGCTTGCCCCACAAGTGTTTAAACGTATTCATATTCCGTAATTTGGAAGGCCAGGGTAGGACATTAATGTTATGTTCAAGATCGTCTTTTGTTAAGCGCGCTGTGTGAAGCTAACATTTTTCTGTTGGAAAAACGCCCTCTGTCGGTCAATAATACTCATGAGGTTTGGTTGAAGAATTACGTCTCTATGCCTTTTAGCAGTTAAATTGCCTGCCATTTGTACGAGCTCAATTTTATAGTCATTAGAGAATTATCCATATCATGACGCTGCCTCTATCAAAGCCATTCATTTTCTAGCCACAAGAGGAGGAGAAACTCCCATTTCTGTGCCGGTATACATGCCTTTTTCGATGTCGTTTTTTGTAACAGAAAACGGGACTTATTGCTGAACTAGATTATACGCCAGTTGCCTAAACCCTTAATCTGTTGCACTACCAGTCTCCTTCTCGGATGTGTAACGGTATCAAAACTGCTCCACAATATGTCCTTCTGTGTCTCATTGTCGAAATCGATTGCTGACTGTTTGCAGGGTTATTTTGTTCGACTAGGAGTCGTTATGTCTACTTCTGCGTCGGTCATTAGTAGAACCAGTATGCTGTAATCTGTACGAAAGCCGTGATATTATGCTCTGGCTCTGGTTTACGTTATCAGTTCGAGCAATCTCAATTTGGAATACTTCAAACTCAATACGGCGATAACTATATTTCGAGTAGAAGGATCTAACCTTGGCATATCAGTAAATGAAGAATTCAAGCTTTAAACAATCGTCCGTTCTTTGATGCATTTTAACGTAGCTGTTGAATTAACTACAAAGTGACTAAGTTAGAAACTTTAGCCAAATTTCGTGCTCATTTAGCAGAGATCCAAAAGTAAATGAATAGACATTTCAAGTTGAAAATATCAATGATTAAATTGACCATGTCTTTTCTATTTTCAATATTCAAAGGACTCGGAGATTCCCTTTAGAGTGTCACCGTGTATATATATACAGCTTTATTACTATGTTTGATATATTAATTATAACAACAGAAACATCAAACATGCCAATTTTCCAATCACAAGAAAGTATAGTTGTATAGTTGGAGTTTCGTCGATAAGTATTTTTTGACAATTTTATATGTTGTAATTGCTCTTGTCGTAATTTAGGTCCGAAATGTGTTAAAGAAGAGGGTTTTTCGATTAAGGAAACAACAAGACTGCACTATGCAATCGACGGACAAAACTAATAACAGCAATATTTTAAAGAGGGTATGTAGGCATTGCACTAGACTGTCATTTGATAAGTTAACATTTACGGAGATGTCTCCGACTTCTTGCAGGTTTATTATGCGTTTCTTGTTTCGTATTGATGCAAATTATTTTGAGATTGAGTGATCTTCATTTATATGCTGCCATCCACATCACATTTTACTTCAATCTAATATAACATAATTGGTTTCGCAAGTTCAAATGATCACGACACAGAAGCATCTGGTTTTATTATATTAAATTTAATTCAAATATACAGCTATCTGAAATTAACCGTTTCAATCAATGTACAATACAACAATACGTCAGTTGTTTGCTACCACGATAAAAAATGTCAACCAACAGTGTGAGATAGCATTCTAGATACGTCACTGTGAGATAGTATACTAGATATGTCTGTGTGAGATAGCATACTAGATATGTCAGTGTGAAATAGTGCACAAATACGTCAGTGTTGGATTGCATACTAGATACCTCATTGTGAGAGCATAATAGATACGTCTGTGTGAGATAGCATACTAGATATGTCAGTGTGAGATGGCATACTAGATATGTCAGTGTGATAGCATACTAAATATGTCAGTGTGAGATAGCATACTAGATATGTCAGTGTGAGATGGCATACTAGATACGTCAGTGTGAGATAGAATACTAAATATGTCAGTGTGAGATAGCATACTAGATACGTCAGTGTGAAATAGTGCACAAATACGTCAGTGTGAGAGCATAATAGATACGTCAGTGTGAGATAGCATACTAAATATGTCAGTGTGAGATAGCATACTAGATATGTCAGTGTGAAATAGTGCACAAATACGTCAGTGTTGGATTGCATACTAGATACCTCATTGCGAGATAGCATAATAGATACGTTTGTGTGAGATAGCATACTAGATATGTCAGTGTGCGATTGAATACTAGATAGGTCAATGTGAGATTGAATACTAGATTAGTCACTGGAGATTGAATACTAGATAGGTCAGTGCGAGATAGCATACTAGATATGTCAGTGTGAGATAGCACACTAGATATGTCAGTTTGAGATAGCATACTAGATATCAGTGTTCCGTAGCATACTTGATGCGTCCGTGTGAGATAGCATACTAAATACGTCAGTGTGAAATAGCATACTAGATATGTCTGTGTGAGATAGCATACTAGATATGTCAGTGTGAGATTGAATACTAGATACGTCAGTGTGATACAGGATACTAGATATGTCTGTATGAGATAGCATACTAGATATCAGTGTTCGATAGCATACTTGATGCGTCAGTGAGAGATAGCATACTAACTACGTCAGTGTGAGATAGCATACTAGATATGTCAGTGTGAGATAGCATACTAGATATGTCAGTGTGAGATAGCATACTAGATATGTCAGTGTGAGATAGCATACTAGATATGTCAGTGTGAAATAGCATATAAATACGTCAGTGTGATATAGCATACAAATACGTCAGTGTGAGATAGCATACTAAATATGTCAGTGTGAAATAGCATACAAATACTTCAGTGTGATATAGCATACAAATACGCCAGTGTGAGATAGCATACTAGATATGTCAGTGTGAGACAGCACACTAGATAAGTCAGTGTGAAATAGCATACAAATACGTCAGTGTGAGATAGCATACTAGATATGTCAGTGTGAAATAGCATACAACTACGTCAGTGTGATATAACATACAAATACGTCAGTGTGAGATAGCATACTAGATACGTTTATTTGATCTTCCAAACTGATAGATTATGATTGCAAGTTACACCTCGATACCAATCAATCCTATTTAATAAATTATAATGTGATCACTCGTAAAAAACCATTAAATTGTATTCGTGTACAATATAGGTGAAGCCAATTTACCTTTCTGATATGTATGTTGATCTGCTGTGACGAACATTGTCATTGGTATTTCTTTTATAGATCAAGAAAGATACAAAAGATACAGCCACATTTTCTTTTGACGGTAAGACAATATAGGTCAACACTGACAACTTTTAAAAAGCAATGTAAAATTAATATGTACGCCTTATCTATCTGTGGGTTTGTTCATTATTCAGTCAGATTTCTATGCATTTGATACTTGTCATGCGCAGTCATTTCCACAGGACAAACAATTAATTTTACATAGGTAGTGAAATAATCAATAACACGATATACTTTACTGGTCAATAAATGAGGTCGGTTACAAAAATATGAAAGCACATAGGTTTGAAGTTGTTTTAACTCTAAATGATAATTTTATTCTGTTTGTATCAATTAAAGCTGTCGTTTACACTGTTTTGAGTAATTTCCTTTATGTTTTAAAACCAATCTGTATTACAAATGTCTTTAGTTTTAATTTCTAATGAGATATTCTTTTACATAAAGTTGGGAATATTATTGCAGATGGAACGATGGATTCTAATGATGTTCCTCCAGACGAGTTTCATAGAACAAAGTTATAAGTCAGCAGTCCAGGAAAGAAGTTTTTAATAACAGCCTATGCACTGTGTTGAGAAAGTTAGGATATGTTTTGATTTTTTCCAATCTTTTTATTTTGTGTTGACATAACATTGCCAAAGATTGGTTTATTATACTTCGCAATATTTACATATTTTTTACAGTTACTATAATGTTAATGCTTAATTACTAATGTATAGCCATATTTTTACTATAAAAACACTTTTAATATGTCATTCAGATTATCAAAATAGCAGAGATTCATTAGTTTCTTAGCACAAATTACCTGAGGTCATAGAAAATAACTTTAGATAGTTGTATAGTCCAGGAATATTGTTTTACCAAATGAAAGTCTTTGCTGCTTTTATTTTAACATTTCTCTGTTATTTAAATGGAGTATATTTTAATTTGATGATTCGCCAACCTGTTGTAACGGTTTTCTGATGATTTTTTTTTTTGGTTTAAACAAAAACTAAGTTGTATGATTATGTATGTATTTAGCAAAATGTGGTGTAAAACATGCTCTACTAAAACGTATTGTATGTGAAATACTTTTATAAAAAAATTACCTTTATGTTTAACTCCACTTGAATATATTGTATGTGGAAGTTCTTAATTTTAGTGTTTTCCTTGAATCTGTTTCAAAGATAATTTTTGTTCTCATGCAAGAACACAATAAATGTATGCTATCAGTAATATTTATGCTGGATATTTAAAAAATGGTTTTATAACGTCTTTTTCAATATTGAATGTTTTCGTATTGGTCTTTTATCAGGCAACAAAAGGAGGCAAATCTTTAAACATTCAGACAAATGTTCTTCTATTTATATATTTAAAAGATATATTTTTGCCTAATTGCGGATACTAATCCAAATTTAGACTAAACTACGTAAATAAAGTTTTAGTGAAAGCCTGATATGTTTTTATTACATTATATGTTTTAAAATATACAGATTGTACCCGTATTTATATATATTTTTGCTAATTTTAGTATTTGTTTGTATGCATTTTTGCTTATAACAATTTCATTTTGTCACACTATCTATTTAAATGTGTGTCTTAAATTAAATAAAAAAGACAGCGAGCGTTATCTTGAAGAATAAAACATTTTACATAACTTACGACAGAGCCCAAATTTAAAATCAGTTATTATAATGTGGTATGCCACAATACAGCAGAGATCGGATTTAGCATATGATTCTGTCTACGTGTCTGACAGTTCTGTTTAAGTGATAACTTCAATCAAAAGTTTTTAGTGGTTTTTTTAAATGTTACACTCACACTTATAAAATATTCCAATCCTTTTAGGTGAAAATCTTTTTGTTTGTAAAATGTAAATTTCCAGATTTTCAAACGTCATTGCTAAGTGCAAATATGATGGTTGTCAACGAGTTATCATTGCATGGGAAATAAATACTAAGGAAAATTCTGAGTTGTTTCTTAAATTAGACAAAATAAAATAAAAAATACTAGCAAGGAAAACCGACCGAACAGTAAGAGCAAGGTGCTCCAAACAAGTAAGCAGTTCCTGCCTCTAATTAGACACCCGTCGAGTTACTCATTGTCATGTCTAGTGAAAAATCAAACCCAGAAATAGGAACTACCCATGACTCAGCGAAAATGTCAGATCGTATTGAGACACTGATTTCCAATAACGATCAATTAATCATGGTGACGACCATAGTACTTCTGAAGAGATTACATCAACCTAGGTACAACCAACCCATGTTTTAGTAGTTTAGCAGTAAATGGCAGTGATCTGTCTAGAAAATCGGAATACCGATTGCAGGATCTAGAATAACGTATAAGTTGTGCGGTGGAGCTGCTGGAATGTTACTGTTGATGATCCGGAAGTTTATAAACTCCTTTGTTATTATTGTAATGTATACACTATTTATTTAATTTGATTGGATGAATCTGCAACACTTTACAAATCGATAAATGAAATGACATGTTGTTTTGAATTCAATCGCTCTTGTATCACATGCTGCAATTTATGTGTAAATAATACAAATGTGCTTTGAAGCAAAGTTATTTTGTTGAATCAATTATAAAATGTAAGAAAACCGAAATAAAATTTTCACGTCACATGTTTTCAACGTCGAGTCGAACTTTATAGAAAGCTGTCGTATTATAAGGATTAAATCTCTTTAAAAAAATAAGTAGTTAAATTTGTGACTTCGTGTAGAAACCGGGGCTATGTCAAATACAAAGATATCTGAAGACTAGGATATATCTTAGGATGGGCATATCTTTGTCGTAAGTAGTGTAAGATGGTCTAAAAGAGTCCTGAAGGTGAAAGGAAAATTTTTAAATAGACAAAATTCTTTTGGAGCAATATGGCCATGAATTCTTTTATAAAATGCGAAATGATCAATCATTTTGATAAAGTAAAGTAACAACCCCAAACCTCCCACCAACACGAATGTAGTACAACAAAACAAAAAAAAGCAATATAACCAAAATACTCCTTCCTCACTTCCTGAAAGCGGATTGCAATGTTCCTCAAGCAAATAGAAAGATTACTTGTTAAGTTTTAATAAACAAATTAGATCACGATAGTTAAATTTCGATGTACATATACTTAATATATGTCACACCCCCTCATATGGATGTAGCTGTATAACTAAGAATTTTTTTAGTATCGCTAGGGATGAATGTGGCCCTAATAAAATGATTTGTATCAATATCGGTGAGAGCTGCTGCTTTCGAAATGTATGACATCAAATCGCCTACAGTGCTAGACAGCGGTCACGCCTCATACCAAACAATGTCAGCTATACAATTTCTTTCTTCTCTGGTTTGTGAAAACAATGCTTCAATTGTAGGATTTAACTTACTAAGATACAATTCGTAGGTTTTAACAGAACAAAAGTTCACTATCTTTTTACTATAAATTACTCAATTTCTGGGCGGTCCTATGATTTCGGATGACTTCAGAACGGTATTTCTTAATATATATCCTCACTGGAATCAGTTTTGACAACACTCGTTTTTTTTGTCAGTTCGCGTGAATCCTCTTGTCCACGAACCAAACTTTTTGTGTTAAAGAATAGTAGGCTACCATCTAAATAATTATTTTTTCAGTCGAGTCAAATCCTCATCATTTTTGACGAGTTTATGAACCGTATTACCTAAAATCACTTCTTTGAAGATCAACCAGTATAACATACAACACTTCATTGCTTCTAGTAAATTCTTACCCAGTTTCCCCTCAGTGTCGGTTTAGTGTAGTGCCTGAAATATAATGCACAAATCATGTACAAACATGTACAACTTTCACGAATACACAACATATAATTTTGATGTAACAGATAACATGTTGCACATGAAAAAGAAACTGGAAGTGAGAAATTTGTCAAAGAAACAATACCCCGCACATAATCAACTAAGGTTACATATTGATCTTCGTTGAACGGCAAGAAGACCTCGCACCATGAGGCAGACTGCATTTAAATAAGAATGTTTATCGGTTCAGCGAAAGCGACATGCATACTTGTCTGTATAATGCTTAAAAGAAAAATACTGTGTTTTAGGCAATGCCATAATTATAATTACCCATATACTGTAATGTCGATATAGAAAGACCAATGAATTTTCATTTCCTTTTATTTTACATGGCTGTTAATTTAAGGGGGATGAAAAAATGGTAAGCAGTGGTAGGAGGGAAGTTTGATAAAATATTTGTCTATGATTCATAGCCAACTAAGGCTACCCTTATATAAGATTATCTAACTAAAAAAACGCTTACATTTGTCCAAAAAGGATTATCTTAACCATTTGCAAACTTGAACATAATCATCATGTTAAAATTTAATTCACCGATCATTGTGTTTAGTTGTTGTGTACGATGGCTTACCTAAATAATGACAACTTTGGCGTGTATGTTAACATAGAATTTTTTTTAAACTGTTAATGGGTATTAAAAACACCTAACCGTTTAATTGAATTAAATCGTTAGATTGTTGCTGGTATATGCCTATACTAGACATAACTAACTGCCCGGAACATAGATATTGTTTTTTGCCAGATTTTACAATGTTCACAATAGTACGATTTCAATACTCTTGCTACGATTACCGCCGCTGCAGTAACATATCACTATTCCAGAATTGTTTTCCTGGTGCTTCACAAGGAGCCACTCAAGATAATTATGTTATTACATGCGATTTTTCAAAATGACCGGATGATCTTCCATGAGTGAAGAGATATTTAAAATGTTTATCAAGAGTAGAAGATCACATGGGTTTTCTAAAAAATGCATAAACGGACCTTTTTCTTTCTTAAATAAAAAAAAAATTCTAATCGCGATATCCCATTGACTTTCCAATGTTTAATATCTAACATCCATTAAGAACGGGCGAAAACAGAATTTTCTTGTTTCAGGCCTTATGACGACGCAAATCTGAGTGCGCGTGGGCCCACTGAACTGAGTCATATGTATCAGAGATCGGCTATTTAAGGAAAAAACATCATATTTCCGGTCCTCCAACAGACATTAATACAGACAGCTAAAACCCGTCTGATTTGCACCAAACGTCCTTACTTTGGCGCAATTTTTAGGACCCCGCATCTACTTACAATAAATTGATGGTGAAACAAGTTTTAATGTTAAATATTAAAGGGCCTTACACATTTTAGTTTCAATGTTTTAAAATAATAATTGTCAACGCGTATTACACAGTAGTTTGATTAAGCAAACATGTGTCAAAGAATCATTTTGAGTCTATTCTAAATCTATTAGCACATACTATTATTATCTGTTACAGAAAAGACACCAATAATGGCGATATCAGCGAAATGTTACAACAAGGAATGATCACAAAATATCTTAGATACAATAATAAACGTCATTTGCTTTCTTAATATTATACTTTGTCATGTGACCTATACTCTGTCTGTTGTTACTTTTGGGTGTGGTCTCCACATAGAGACTACGTGGAATCCAAATTGAGCTAAGTATTTCCTGTGTTGGTTCCACTATGTAATTGGTTAAATTTTATTTGTATTACTGAGTGCGGAGGCACTACTGTTTCTATTCAACTGTTACCCTAGCCACGTTTGCAATAGACTTTGCAGACGGGACTAGTCCCGAATGTCCGTAAACCAATTGTAATGCTTCTCCAATGATGAAAAATAAAAGTTTAGTACAGTCCAGGATTACTTTTGCTTTTACCAGGAAGTCAAGTCCCAGTAACATTTCGACATAAATAGGTGCAACATATGTGTCGGTCCTATATGTTTTAGTTCCTATTTGCAAATCTATCGGTCCTGCAACAATGTGTCACGCTTATTGTCGTGCGTTTCAGTTGTCCATTTGTCTTGTTTTAGTTGACACTCACGTGATACATCACGACTCTGTTGTGTCTCTGGATCGGGAAATGAAGCGGGTAGTCTTCGTTTGTTAATTGTACCAGTGCTGGTGGTCTTGAAGTACTGGTGGTCCCCAAATTCTTCTATTTTATGCAATACCAGAGTACCGTACGGAAATTCTTGCTTTATCTTGCCTGTCGCAGTGCCGCGTGTACGGCGACCATCGGTCGTGCACAATTGTTTCATTGTAAGTCTCTATGTCTCTATATCTCTATGTCTACGTGTCGTCGGACAATGTCCGTGCACACTCTCTATTATTCACAGGTTTGAAATCTATCATGTTCAATAATTCTTCCGTAATTCGTAATTTCAGTATTTTAGTTAAATCTATTGGACTTAAATTGCCATACTGTTAGTTCAAACATATTTTATTTGAAATCTTGCAATTGCATATACATGTAACATATCACAATACAAATTAAAACACAAAAGGATTTGGAAACAAGTTGAAACAGCTTATATTAATCCATCTCCTAATTAAATATATATCATATAAAGTAAAAGCTCATAACAGTTATTTGCATGCTTGTGATTTCAACATACATTAGTAATAAAAAACACAAGGTATTATATATATGCTATATATAATGTAGAAGAATAACATAGAACTATAAAAGCATTAATATTAGAACAAAAACATTAGGGTGTTGGATAAAATGTATGGAACTTTAAAAAAAATTTTCTGGAGAAGTGACAAATCGTTTGCTTTTTAAAATAAACTTCTGGACTTTTAAAAAGATTTCTTTATTCTGGATTGTATTTAGTAAATTTGACCCGAAAAGTAAAAGATGGGAATCAATTGGAATTGAAAATGGGATTGGTAATATTAGTTCCTCCCTAATGGTATCATATTTTGTACAATTTAAAGGGAAAGGAAATGTGAAGAGGTTTCAACTTGTCCGCATGTACAGTTAGTAGAGTACACCAGATTTCGTACGTAGAGGTGTTCATTTAGCGAGTCGCAATCTGGTGTGTAATACCTGTCCCAGTCGGGTTCCTACGTAGTAATAATCTGATAGCTTTATGACACGTTTACTTATTCGTTGTTTCAAGATATTATGTAGAATTTCGAGTATGCAGGAGTAACCTGTTCCATAATTTTATGGTCGAAGGCAGAAAATATTCCGAGTAAAAATTCGTTCTTGTGCGGACCTCAATAATATTTTGTGATTGACGGATATAATGTGTATGCGTATTGCCAATTGATGAAGGTACCAATTCCCGCAAATAATATGGGGGTTCGACGTTAATCATTTTATAAAATAACATAAGTTTTGGGGTCTCTCGTCTGTCTGACTGCGATTTCCATCCCGTTAATTTATATAATTACTCAACAGAAGTGAATTAAGTACCTCCCGTTACAATTCTCATAGCTTCTATTTGAACATTATCTATTTTATTGACTAAACTTTTATTGGTGTTGTCCCATATTACATCCCCATATTCCAATATAGGTCTAATAAAAGAAAAGTAAATGTTTTTCTAAAAAGCGCAGATCAAGACAAAGTCGAAATTTGCGCTGAATATTTATTCTAGTATAAGCCTTTTTTACTATATAATCAATGTGATCGTACCAAATACCATCTTTGGAAAAGTAAATACCCAAATGTTTATGACAATGAACCTCTTGTATGTCATAATTATTCATAAACAGAGTAGGGTGTACCGGTTTCATTAGCTTAAGAGGTAGCATTAAGGTTTCCGTCTTCTGTGGCTTGAAGTTGACCAGCCACTTATTTGACCATTCGTGTATTTTGTCAAGATCGCTGTTTAGTAATCTTGCAGCATTTTCAGGGGTATCGACAATTAAATATAAACTGGAATTATTATCAGCTAATAATTTGAAGCTGGAACCGATCTCATGTCGTTTATAAATAAAAGAAACAAGAGTGAACCTAATATAGACCTTTGGGAACCCCTGCTTTAATTGGCTGCCTTGCAGAGCAACTGCTATTTGACACAACAAGTTGATATCTAGCATTTAATTAGTTTGTTAACCAGTTTAGTAAGTTGCCTGAAATTCCATGATTTTGCAATTTAAAAAGCAAGTCTTTATGCCAAACTCGATCAAAAGCTTTGCTTTAGCAAAGAATACCACCATTACTACTTTACCACTGTCTAGGGCCCTCCTAAAATCCTTAGAGATATTTACAAGTTGGTTTATTGCCGAGTCACCTTTAATAAACCCGGATAAGTTACGAGTAATAATTTTATATTGTGTTAAATAATTACGTACGTGTTTGTAAACACATCTTTCCAAGCACTTGACCATTATACTTAAAAGGGATATTTGGCTTGTAGTTTTTAATTTTTCTGGGATTATTACTTTTAAAAACCGGTGTAACATTAGCTTTTTTCCACTTTTTTGGAAAATAAGCCCTACTTAATGATAAGTTAAAAAGCCTACACAGTGGAGATTTTAACTGGGCTGCTGCCTCCATTAAAAGACGTGCGCTAATAAGGTCAGGACCGGGATTTAGAAATTTTTTACATATCTTCAACTTCATTTTCTGAAATCACAATATTACTTAAATTGTGCTCAGGAGTTATAAGTTTTGGAATTTCAACTCTAGAGTCGTCAAGCTCGGTTTGCGATGTAAAGAAGTCATTTAACTCATTTGCCTTGTCAGTATCTTCGAAAATTAAAGTGTCGATTTCAATTAAAGAAGGGATGCCGGAATCTGTCGACTTAATACCTGAAATCTGGTTACAAAGTATCCACAAAGATGTGGACGACGAGTCTACATTGGATAATTGATTGATAATTTTAGTTTGATATCGTGTGCTTTACACACTACAGACGTTACTTTGTTTCTTATATGTCGAAATTTATTCCAGTCTAAAGGATTATTATGACGTTTGGCTTTCAGATTAGCACGATTTTTTTCCTGATAAGTCTTCTTATGTCATTAGTAAGCTAGTTTGGATCAGATTTACGTATGGTTACTGTTTTATTAGGAATTGTCTTTTAAGCCGCATGATGTTGCTGAAGATACCTATGGTTATTTCGTCCAAATTATCACTATTAAATATACTGTCCAAATTGTCTACGGCTAGATTCTGTCTAAACTCATTAAAGTTACCTTTATTATATAACTATACCTTACGCTTAAAGGATTTACAATCGGATTTAGGGGTGTTTTAAAAGACTACAAGATGGCAGTGATATCTTACTAGATTCAGTAGGGGAGGACCTACTCCAGAATATGGCACAAAGTTTAAATTGTTTAATATTACTAGGTCAAGTAGGGACGAGGAGTGGTCTGTAAAATAAGTAGGTTCATCCATAAGTTGATGAAGACTATAATTGGTAAAAAGTCGTTTCATTTTTAAATTATCTTTAAATTGATTATCATTAAAATCACCTGTTATCAATATGTAGTCTATATTACAATCATTCACAGCTGACTCTATCGAACTTTCTACTTTCGCCCATGCCTCGATGTTACTATGCGGTGTTATATAGAAAGTGCCTTATAGTACCCGTTTACGGTTTATCATTTATTGAACCCATATAACTTCTATGCCTTTGGGTTCCAAATCGTTACGTCTTGTGAGATGAATATTATATCGCACATAGACAATGACCCCGCCGCCATTTTTGTTACCCGCCATGTCTTTACAGAAGGGTTTATGGTAATTATAAAGTTCGATAGAATCCTGATCTGTAGTATTTGAATTCAACCAGGTTTCAGTAAATGACAAAATATCAAAATCTTTATATTCAGCAGATATTAAGTCAAATTTTGGCAATAAGCTTTATATATTAAGATGTATAAAGGAAATAGATGTATGAAATTTCTCACTTATACTACTAATATCTGACTCTGTTGTTGAGCTTATACCTGACTGGTCATCCTCAGTCGAACCAAGGTTTATTTCTACACCGCTTACAATTAACAAAGTCATAACTACAAGTCACACGAAAAATGTTCTTAGGATACAACCGATTTTTAAAAAATATTGATAAATCAGAGTTACTTGTCACTTAACCGTTTGACTTTATTAAGTTTTTCTTAAGTTTTGCCATACTGTTCTCTCAGCGACATTATTTGTCGGCTATTACTTTTACTACTCCAGGAAGTATCAATAGGTGGTCATGATGACAGGTATTTATGTTCACTCTGTCCATGACAAAAACTCAAGATGCGAGATTAAAAACAAATAAATTTATTTGCAAACATACAGTATCCGTGTCAACAACACGTTAAAAAAATTTACAAGACCGTGGTTATGCTACCTAGCATGCCCAACTGCCAGAATACCTTCGGTAATAAATAAAACTTTTAAACCACGTAGAATAATCAAATGTAATGCAACTCTGCATAAAAAATACAATGTAAAATATAATAGTTTCCTGTTTACTGTAGAGTGCGGTCACTTGTACTTGATTTGGGACAACTACACAAATATCCGTGACGTCACGCTTGGTCACGGCCCTTTCGTTCCAAAAACTTTGATTTTGGCATCTATAAAAAAAATCTAACAAATTTTTATAAAATTTAGTTTATTGGTAAAATCTATAACTTGTGAATATAAGTACAAATATGCATATGTAGTAATAATGTTCATAGATATCACGAAACAAAAGTTGCAGTTTCAGTAAATTTCAAACGCACGGGCATTAAATCATTTTATCGGTAATTTGTGCTTTTTTCCTTTGGTGTGTTCCAACTGATAATGCTTGTCTCAGTATACTAGCCGTGATACAAAAAATATCAGGCAGTTCATTACCGGGCATGCGTGACTAATGGCGGAGGAATCTAAAATTGATTACGTCACAGTAACTAACAGAATGTTCAAAAATAAACAAAGCAAGAAAACACGATCTAATAACCCCCTCCCCTCAAATGAAAAAGATCCCCCCCCCAAAAAAAAAACAAACAAAAACAAACACAAAAACAAAAAATCAAATATTACACATGTTCCTAGAAATATAGCATACGTCTGCTTGTAGTATGGACCCCCTAGCGCCCTTTTGTTTTAACGATTTCAAAAATGACATGCATTCTCTGCCCTCCGTTCTCGACCACCAGAGCTACGTTTTCGCAGCTAGCTAACAATCATACGCTTTAAATAATCTGAACAAAACTCTTCAAATTGCATAAACATCAAAATTTAACAGTGAACCTCGTCATTTGTTTGGTTAATCCGAAAAATCACAAAATTGTAATAGGATGATTACGGCAGTAAAATTCGACCTACACAAGAACCTACAACTCATTACATACTTACATCAATGCATTTTAATTAAATTTGGAATTTCTAAATAAATGATGTGTAACTCGTATCTCCCCTGGCCACTGCAAAGTACTGAAAATTAAAAATAACACAGCACCGAGCAGTTACCAGAAATGATAACGATATAAAATACAAAATATAGAAAACAATAAAAAGTTAAACTGACACTCCATTGCCATTGGCATAGGAAAATCGGTCAGAAACGTTGGCACATAAATTTGAAATAATAGTTAATACGGTTGTCAAAGACAAAGAGCAAAATATTAAAAACACAAAATTTGAAACCCCATATTATAATTAAGAGTAAAATAAATGATTCTCATTCACAAACTATTATAAAGGCTTATAAAAATGACTTGCCTTGTAACCTTACACAGGATCAATGAAATAAACGTCCATTCATTACGCCACATTCCAGTTGAATGACGTCGACGTTAAATAACGTAGCACTCCGTTTTTCACAGATCACTCCGACAAAATAGTTCCTTTGAAATTGTTTTGAATTACAGATTGATTCTGCAATTTGTTTGAATTTTTGCATGGATTTCATAAAGATATATTCTTAGTTATAAATTACCGATAAACAAAATATAAGACAATTGGTTTTAGGTAGTGGCTTTCTCACGGTGATATCTCAGGTTCGCCCTAACGGGCTCACCTGAGATGTACCGTGAGAAAGCCACTACCAAAAACCAATTGCCTTATATTCTGTATATTTTCGTAAGTTTGGCAGCTAAGGGTACGTTCAGGAGAAAGGGGTCCGAGGACAGACGTGTAGCCTACCTATTCATTTATCATGTGGGTCATTTTAAGCTTTCTTGAAACTGTAAATTCATAAATTCCATAGCGTCAGGTACTTAAGTCGTTTTTGCGGAAGTCGTCATGTTTCCGGTTTTAAGTACTCTGGTCAGTATTTCACAATATAGGGGAATTATGCTAAAAATGTATCATAATTTTATCTTTGGCCTTCTATTTATTTATTGCTTTATGAAGATCTTGTTGACTGGTAACAAATGATGCGGTTTTCAATTATTTAGACGTTCTATGTCTATTGTAAATGTACTTGGAACTTATGATTGTTTGGTTTAGTGTATCACTATAAGTGCATACTAGATGTATCGCGTGAGCCAGGAATTATTAATGTTAACGATATGTAATTATGTCTTTTCTAAATCTCTGAGCCGCGCGTGAGTTTTCAGGAGAGTATAAAAGCGAGCGAGAATCGCAATGGTGCCATAAAGTATCTGACTGTTTAGAAGAACACACCACTGTCACATAACATCGAGATGCTAAAGCAATATCTATAGTTCATATTATATCTAAAATGCATAATGATAATATAATTGGCATTCCTGTCGCAAGTGAATCAAGGTTCTAACGCATTGTACGCTGAAATGAAACTTCGTTCAGGATTTGGCTAAGACTCAGTCGTCTTGGCTCAGAGGGAAGACGCCATATTGGTTCAGAGCAAAACATATTGGAAGGGTATGGGACTCGCTTGCAGGCTCATGGGGGAGGAGACCAGCACAGGAACCAACACAGAAATGACGAAGCAGACGCAAGACGCAGAGGTAATTTTGTCTTTGAAGAGGAATATGTACAGTACATGCCACAGGCGGTAGCTGTAAAACCAGAACCATACGATGGAGGGGAGGACTTTGAGGACTACATATCGCACTAAAGTGTGCGCCGAGTTCGGGAGATGGCGCGAGGCAAATAAAGTGCTTGCTTTGACAGCAGCGCTCAGAGGAGCAGCCAGGACATTTTATATCAATTTGGGACAGGTAGAGGAAAGGAACTACGAATTGTTGACTCAAAAACTTGGATCACGGTTTTGGAGTACAATTCAGCAAAATCGATGGTTGTCGCGGCTAGAAATGAGGAAAAGGCAAACAGGAGAACCAGTAGCTGCAATAGCGGATGATTTACGCCAGATGGCTCAGAGAGCTTATATAGACCTTGACGGCAGGGCGCAAGAAGTTTTGGCACTACATCAGCTATACAAGAGCTTAGCTCCAGAGGTAAAGTATCAATGCACTAAATATAGAATGCAGAACTGTAGCGGAAGCCGTGGAAGTGATTAACAGGTACGATGCTATTTTGGGTGATAGGAATAGAGGAAGTGTCGAATAGTGGATTTGTCCGGCCCAGCGGAATGTAACAATAATGGCTTAGATAAAACATTTCAAGACATTTTGACTGGACTTACGAGACGAGTATCCCAACTAGAAGCCAGTAAACCTAATACAGCAGAACTTCTCAAGCAGGATACACGTTAATGCGAACGGATTTAATTCAGCCAGGCGAGACCTTAAATGTTTCATTTGTGATAGCAGAGACCACTTCTGCAGGAATTGTCCATACTATCTAAGATATAAGCGAGAGAATTAGACAAGTCAGAGACGAGATGCGGAACATACAGGACAAGACTCAAAAGTGAACAACCAGAGAAACTTCAGATCCCCATTGGCTCAATAGATCGTGAGTCAGTGGGAGATTTTCGGTCAGTCAATTTTAGAGTTGGGCAGATAGGGAACACTTGTGGGATAAAGAATAATGGATTTTATACAAAGGGATACATAGGAGCTGTGCCATTACACCCTACTTAATGATAATGGTTTAACCTCATCTATTTTGAGTTACAAAAGTTATAAAAAGTTATTGGGGTCAGGCACTGACTCAATACTCAAACCAGCGACTCATAAACTTTTTGGCGTAAACGGAAAGGTTTTGGAAATCCATGGAAGCTACGAAACCAAACTTTTGTTATGTTGTACAATTGACGTTTTGGTATGTAACATAAAGCAGGATGGGATTTAAGGCCAAGGTTTTCTATTGGGGTATGCAGAAAAGTTTGACTACAAAAAGCAGGGTTTGCATACTAAGGACACATATATTGCATGTTGGGTAGGTGGAGTGACTCTAGCGACTTGCAGGTTTTTATCTACGGAAACCATCAACATTCCGGGATGCTCGAAATTATTATCATACCCATCACAATTGAAAATGCACAGAAAGCTGGCCTCCAAAGGAAGACTCAGAAAATCTTACTAGGGGTATTTTAAATCCTCACCAAGAAAATATGGTGGCTCAAGTGGTGAATTTCATACGTATTTCAAAATGCAAACGTATTTTGTATGTGGTTTATGGGGAGGACATTTTACAAAAGCAATTGTTCATTCTATATTTACAATCCCACTGTAACAGTAGATATGAACTATAAGGTCCCATGACAATTTATTTTATAATTCATTGTAATAATGGGGTGGGGTAAGTTTGATAAAAACTGGTATAGTCTTTTATGTTTAAGACTTTGTGGTCAGGCTTGATCTACCCATACAATGATCATTAAAAAAGCATTTATAATAATGATCCAATAAACATATATGGGAAAGGGAAGAAAATAAAATAGGAAATTGACATCTAACAGCAGGACCTTGACCATAGTGATGAAGATTCTCTGTCAATAGCTGTTAAATTAATTTCATCAATTCATGGGAGACAACTCTTTTAGAGAGTCATTCAAAATATATATGACACTTGAAGATCATAGTCATTGTTTAAGTTCAGCTCCTCTTATTGTTAATGAGGATATCTGTACACAACTTTTGAAAAAAAATTTAAAGTTCACCGTGACCTTTGTTCTAGTAATCTTTTCAAGGTCAAGGTTGATGATGACCAATAGTTGAGGAACTGCCTGGAGATATGACCTACCAATCGTGATGCGTATGTTTTCTAAGAATATTTGATTTAGTATATTCTTAAATCCAATGCCCGATTCTTGTTCGTCGTTGTTTTGTCTGAGTCTTGGTCCTTTGATTAGGTTACCACATGCAATAATAGTCTGAAAAATATATGTGCTTGCGACATTTTTGTGTTATATAAAACATATAACATTAGAATTAGGGTAAAATTGTAAATACATGTACACTCACAACATACATACACAAACAGATTGATTGATGGATTGGATTGATGACAAATGGATGACTGACCTATGTTTTTCAAAAACATCTACAGTTGAACTTCGATGGTTCAAACTCAAAAGGGCAGACGAAAAGTATTCGATAAACCGGGTCTTGTGATTTCCGTAAATGGTAAATGACCGAATCGAAATCGATATCGGTTTATATATTTCAATTAATTTCCTGTCACATTGGATTAATAACATTGTGTTTTGTCATTGTATTAGATATATAAATCTTTTTTCGTACGTATCTATGTTTTTTTAAATAAAAACGTGGTATTAAAACCAATTTCAACAAATGTACCGACAAATGCGTACATGAATACAAATTGATGGCAGGTTAATTATTAGGGATTATATCATAAAAAATAAAACGTTGGCATTTTACATGTGTGTCTTTGATCTTCACACCTTTAGTGCGACCAATTAATCACCCAAGCCGCTATTAATTTTAGTTCGAGCTATTCTTGTTTTTTCATTTGTGTTTTACTATTGAGGCTGCTTATTTAGTTCGTCTTTTTAGTTAAAAATTGTAACATTGACTACATTGGAGAAACGTTCTGTACTTTAAAAGGTGTTCGAGCTATCCAATTTCGAGCTACTGAAGTTCAACTGTATATGAATTATATAAATATTTCGACTTCTATAATGTAGTTAAGTTATTGTTTTAAACTGAAAAATCACCTACTTTTATCTGTAAGCTGCGCGATACATTGGTGGAAAATTGCACGTCTTCCTTGGAACACGACAAAACCAGAACTCCAAGACGTCGACCCGGGAAACCGGAAAAACTTGTAAAATGTTTAGCATTAATTAAGAAAAAATAACTAGCCTTTCATGCACGCACGATCAAACATTCGATAACGCGGTCATTCGAACTTCAGGAACGCAAGATGCTAATTATGTCACATAAACAAAGACTTGCCAACAATAAAATATAGCAATCCGCTATTATACACAACGAGAATCCCCAAGATAGTTGCGAAGTGGAGTAGTTCGCGGCTAACACTATACAGCCAATAATACTGAATAACCCTACAGAAAAAATATAGTGACTGCAAATATATAAATGAACTGTGTATCAGCGATCCGTTTTTTTTTTTGTACGTCTAACATTGTACAAATATATAAAAGGTGCTCTCAATTCGAAATCGTTTGTGATCATGTTTGCAGATGTTGGCTTGCTCTGGGTTGACAATTTCCTTCGACAATACACGTCACGATATAGATTGAAACTTGAGGAACTTGAGCAATTAAGTTTTGTCATAAAAAATTGATGTTTTGCCGCATTAACAGATTTCGTAACAAATGATAACTTTTATTTTCCATTCGACATATATCGATTTATACTTGTAGAGTCCATTTTTATGTTGCAATATCGAATTTAGGAAGTCGAAATGCACTGTTCAAGAAAGATATTATCTTAAACTCGTAGCTTCAACTGCTGAATTGTTCAGACATGTTTGATTTGGCTTCATTTCGTTACCACAAAACGT